>OW443299.2:26087625-26769125 GCA_937001585.2 Brachylomia viminalis
ATTCCCTTGTTCACAAACTAAACCAAATTTAAGTTCAGTGTGTGAAATTAATACAATTAGAAGAGTTAAAAATAATAAACGTATTAAGGGGCGAATAATTTATTTATTTAGATTTCAGATATTTGAATTAGTTATTTATTTTATAGAAATAGAAATATTATATACTTCTTTGGTACATTATATTAGTTGAAGTATCATACAACAAAAATATATCAGAAAATATTTATTAAAATTAAAAATACACATAAAAGTTAATCAACATTTATTACAATTAGAAATACACATAAAAATTAATCAACAAGATAAGGTTACTTAACTTAGGTCCGTTCGGTGTGACTGCTCCGGAGCGAATGTGTCGAGTACGGCGGAGCGGTGGCTTTTATAGCCAGTGGTAAACAAGTGACGTCACATCGTACGATCTTAATACAGACTTGATAATACTTGCATTTTAACATAAAACTATGATTAATTTATATAAAAATAAAGTAAATCTGTTGAAATTAAGTAGTTCAACTACATACTTGGTCTTACAATGGCATAATTAGTAAACAAGTCACGTTAAATAGTTAAATATTATATTATACAAAACAACAATGATTAAACTTATGTTTGTAATAATATTTATAAGATTTTGATAAGAAGAACCAGTTGTAATATTGTGTTTCACATGTAAACATGGTTATAATTATTATAGGGATGTTAATGATGTTATACTGTATGTCCAATTAAAGAAAAATATTAGAATAATCTATCACGGCCAGACTGACCTGTACTTCGCTCTCGAAGTACCGAACCAATTATATTTGTTTTTAAGAAGTCTCTGGCCTTGGCATATTAGTTCTATCATTTGCTGCACATGAATTTCAAACTAATATCAGGGCAGTGACCGACCAGCAATTCATACAATAGCCTCTGGCCTTGACATACCAGTCCTATCACCTGCTGCGAATGAATTTCAGATTGGTATCAGGGCAGTGGCCGACCAGCAGTAGGGTACGAGTAAAAACGGTTCTTTTATAAGCTTATTTGATATAAATCAACCAGTGTTAATTGGACAACAATCATTAAAATAACATAATTATCAATCGAAAAAAAAATTATAATAAAATAACATAAACAAATGATCTTATAGTAAAAACAAAAAGAAATGGTAACATAATAACAAAGAAATAATAATCTATCATGGCTTATGATGCTGGAGCTATGGGGACTCCTCAAAAGAAGAATTTTGTTCAACCCATTCCCCCGGCCAAAGCCTTAATTTTTCTTTTGCCACAGTAAGATTCCTTAATGTATTAAGCCCCTTCAGAGAAATTCTATCATGCTCTAAAATATCAATTATTTCGTAAGGGCCTTTGAATTTAGGACTTAATTTATCATGTCTTCTGTGGTTTTGATTTACATAGACTATATCACCGATATTGAAAACCATATTATTTCTACGAGTACTATCAAATCGTTTCTTAAACTTTTCTGCAGCCTCTCTAAGACGTTGCCTAGCTAAGTCCTTATCAGCTTCAGCATCAATGTCCTGGACGGAGTCATTATCCTGTATTTCGTCTAGACGAGCCTGAATTGGAGGTATATTTCCGTTGCAACCAATTAATAACCTTGTTGGTGCGAAACCAGTTGTTTTTTGTATCGTAGTATTCAGAGACTGTTGTATTTTCCACAAAACGCTTGGCCATTCTGAAGAATCGTTAACAGTGGTGGTTAACATATTAATTATGGTACCAACATATTTTTCAACTTGGCCGTTGCTTCTAGGAGTACCCGTGGCTATCATATGGTGATGTATTTGCATACCTCTAAGTAATGATCGTACGTGATCAGAAGTAAAATTTGTGCCTCTGTCAGTTACTATCATGGTAGGTGTACCGAACAAAGTTAAGTTGTCTCGCAAGATTGGGACTAACTCTTGACCGTTAAGTGTCTTAAGTGGTTTAAGTAAACAGTATTTGGTAAAGCCATCCACTATTATTAAAACATGTTTATAACCTTCGGAAGATATTAAAAGGTCCTGTACAATCTAAATGCAACGTGTGAAATGGTATAGTTTTTTCTATAGGGTGAAGGAGGCCTTGTTTTGGCCCTGAATGGCCTTTACCCTCTACACACACTAAACAATGACTTATATATTTTCTTGTAAAGGCAGCAAGACTAGGAAACCAAAAGTTTTCGGATATTTTGTTTAGGGTTTTGTTATAACCAACGTGACAATTTTCGTCATGAAACAACCGTAATAAGCTGAGTCGATAACCTTTTGGTATGAAAAATTTAGGTGGATCCCCATCCTCGTTCTTATAAAGCAACAAGCTATTTCTGATCATGTATCGATTTGTATCTATATCACCGGTCCTAACCTTCTCTAAAAGATTTTGTGTCTCAGGGTCGTTATTTTGTGCCGAATGTAGCCAAGATGGTGGAGAATCTGGTTCATTAATTATATTAATGACCTCTGACGATTCTGCAGATGCGACTACTGGATTACGACTAAGATAATCAACGTGAGTAACGAATTTACCCTTTTTATATACAATATCAAATGTAAAATCTTGCATATACGTCCACCATCTTGCTACACGAGGAGAAATATCTCTTTTAGTCATGGTCGATTTAATGGAATTACAATCCGTAATAATAGTAAAATTTAAACCTAGTAAATAAATCCGAAATTGTTTAAGAGCATTAAAAATAGCTAAAGTTTCTAACTCGTACGAGGAGTATTTAGATTCGGCTGGAGAAGTACGTTTACTAAAATATGCTATGACGCGGCATTGGTTATCCTGTTTTTGCAAAAGTATAGCACCATATCCGATGCTACTAGCATCGGTGTGCAATTCAGTTCTTAACTCTGGGTTAAATATATTCAACAGTGGTTTGGAAACTAAATGTTTTATGACGTACTCTCGAGCCGCATCTTGTTCGGGCCCCCATTGCCACGTCTGGTCTTTTTTTGTGAGTTTAGTGATACAAGCCGTACGATATGCAAATTCGGGTATAAATTTTCTGAAATAGCTCGCCAGTCCCATGAACTGGCGGACTTGTTTAATTGTACCTGGGACTGGGGAGTTGGTTAAAGCGTTAACTTTATCGTTGCTCGGCCTAACACCATTACTAGAAATATGTCTACCTAAGTAGTCAATTTCTTGAACGAAAAACTTAGATTTCTTTAAATTAATGGTAAATCCTGACAAACATAGAGCCTCAATGGTTTGTTCGAGGTATTCTAAGCCCTGTGCTATTTCGGAAAATGGAATCAGCAAGTCATCGATATATACTAACAAAAATTTCAGATTTTTAACTGCCTTATTAATGGCCCGTTGAAAAACAGAGGGGCCGTTGCAGATACCAAATGGCATTTTAAGAAATTCAAAATGCCCATCAGGGGTAACAAAAGCGGTATATTTAATACATTCTTCTTTTATAGGGATTTGGTGAAAGCCATTTTTCATGTCTATAGAAATGAAATATTTTGCTTTTCCTAATTTATCAATTTGATCTTCGATTAACGGCAACGGGTATCTATCTTTTTCAACAATTTTATTAAGAGCCCTATAGTCAATACAAAGGCGATCGCTGCCATCCTTTTTCTTTACTAAAAGGACTGGGCTAGCGAATGGACTTTCACTTTCTCTAATTATATTCTTTTTAAGTAAATCAGAAATAATTTCCTGAACCTTTTCTTTTTCTGTAGATGCTAGCCTATATGGTCTATAATAAACGTATTAAGGGGCGAATAATTTATTTATTTAGATTTCAGATATTTGAATTAGTTATTTATTTTATAGAAATAGAAATATTATATACTTCTTTGGTACATTATATTAGTTGAAGTATCATACAACAAAAATATATCAGAAAATATTTATTAATTAAAATTAAAAATACACATAAAAGTTAATCAACATTTATTACAATTAGAAATACACATAAAAATTAATCAACAAGATAAGGTTACTTAACTTAGGTCCGTTCGGTGTGACTGCTCCGGAGCGAATGTGTCGAGTACGTTTTTTTTTTTTTTTTTTTTTTGTATGGCATCTCGCAGTTGGCCTTGAGAGGCCGTGACTGCTTAACCGGTCAATCCTGTGGTGCCTTCGAGCTAACTCAAAGCCTCCAGCCAGGGGCATAATATTAATTATAAACTAAGCGACCATCACCTAAGGGCACCCCCTGTGGGGTACGGACCTCGGCTTAGGGCGTCGCTGGGGAAGGACAGCAAGTTGGGGACAGGCTGGATCAAAGTGGGTTCATTATTATTAGGGGGTAAAACTACTGGCTCAGCTACGCCACCAGCTGGCTCTGTGGATCCGATCAAGGGAGGGGAAGAGGAATCTATCGGGGAGGAACGCGGACGCGGATGCGAAGCACCTCGGCGGCGAGGTCGGAACTTCGTTTTGTGTCTGTGTTTGTATACTGTACTGGTGGCCCTACTGCTTTCCTGGAGGAGGGTGGTGGGGTCGTCGGGGTCGGTCAGTGCGTGCCTTGGACGGCGGATTCTACTGATTCTAGAGGGGACATAACTGGCGGCCTTCGCAACCAGAGGGTTGCGATGGCTGCCAGCGGTATCGAAGAAACGCTTGCAAGCGCGTTTCATGAATTGTTGAATGGTGGGGATTTTCAAATCTAAATGTAAGTTTATGTTACGAACGAACCAGGGGGAACCCGTGATTTTACGTAGAAAACGGTTCTGTAGGGTCTGCATCCTGTGGATGTGCCGGGGGTGGGCCTGTGCGAAAACAGCACAGGCGTATGTCATAATAGGTCGGATGCATGCCGTATAAATGCGCAGTTTGCACCTGAGTGACAATTTACTGCTTGCATTTAGGACGGAATGTAGTCTACTCAGAGCAAAGGCGGCTCGCGAACGAACCACCTTTATGTGCTCTGCGAAGGAGAGACGTCTGTCCAAAGTCACACCCAGATATTTGGCATGCTTCTCCCAAGGGATCGGCTTGCCAAACATCTTGATCGGGCGGGCGTCGTCATGTCTGCGTTTGACACGCGGTTTCAAGAAGAGAACCGCTTGACTCTTGTCGGGGTTAACTTCGATTCTCCACTTTCTGAACCATTCGCCAAGCTTGTTGACTGCGGTTTGGAGAGTGCGAGATATCGAGTCGGGGACGAGCCCAGTGTAATAAATGGCCGTATCGTCTGCGAACAGAGCCAACTGCGCATTTTTACATTTCGGGATGTCACTGGTGAATAGGGTGAACATGAGGGGAGCTAGCACAGAGCCCTGAGGGACTCCTGCGCGGATAGGGTGGGGGGAGGAAAGCGCCCCTTCGATACGATAGCGAAAGGTTCGGTTAGCCAAAAAGTCTCGCAGGATGAGTACGAGACGGTCTGGCACACCGAGTTGGTAAAGCTTATATAATAAGCCATTGTGCCAGACTTTGTCGAACGCTTTCGCTATGTCGAAGAACACAGCACCCGTCATGAACCCACGCTGGAAACCAGCGCTTACGTGTTCGATGATGCGGTGTACCTGTTGGACGCTCGAGTGTTGGGATCTGAATCCGAACTGTTCGTCGGGGATGAGGCCCTTGGTCTCGGCAAAATCTCTGAGTCGCTTGTATATAAGCCTCTCATAGATTTTGCCCAGAACATTGAGCAGACTGATGGGGCGGTAACTAGAGGGGTCGGTTTTGGGCTTGCCCGGCTTTGGAATACCGATGACAGTGGCCCTTTTCCAAGCTTGGGGAAAGATGTTGTTGCTCAGAGCACCATTGAAGATGATGGTCATGAGCATTATGAGGTTTGCGGGGAACAATTGGATCACCCTATTCGTGATTCCGTCTGGGCCGGGGGCTTTACGGCGTTTCAGACCCTTGATGATATCGTGCACCTCGTCTGGGGTGATGGGGTGCAGAGGATTATCTGGGTCTTCGACGGGGGGGAGGGAGGCTCTACGTTCGACTTCCGCGTCAACCTCAGAGAGGTGAGCTTGGTCTACTGGTTGGGAGCTGGGTGTGCATTGGGCCTCAAGACTGTCGGCAAGGCACTCGGCCTTGTCGATGTCATCGAACGCGATGGTCTTGTCGGGACGCACCAGTGGGGGCATGGAGGCTACATTTTGGGACTGGAGTTTCCTCTGCAGTTCCCAAAAGGCCAGGTGGGTGGGCTCTAACTCGCTCAGCATCTTGTTCCAGCCAGCGTCACGCAGCTCCGTTATGCGTTTCTTTACAGATCTCTGTAAATAGCGCATATGGGCCTTGTTAGCTTGGCAAGGAAAGTTGCTGTAGTCACGTACAGCCGCGTTCTTCTCAGTCAGCAGTTCACGTACATCGTCCGGCAACTTCCAGCGATGGTCGTCCATCGCTGGAACTTCCCTAGAACTTTCGTTCAGGACGGATTGTACGTGATCCGTGAGTGAGTCGATCGCGGCTGTCGTGTCATTGATCGAGTCGAACTGATCGGGAATGGAGTCTAGTCGGGGGCAGGAGGATGTGGAGGATTTCAGTCTTTCGCTTACTTTCCTCCAGTCCGTGACTACTTTGGTGAGGGGCGGTCTGTCGGGGTCGGGGAGTCCTAGTCGGGGGCCTAATGTCACAACTACAGGTCGGTGGTCGGATGTCAGTTGATGCACCACCTCTATAGAATCCAACCGAAGGTTGACATTCTTTAGAAGTGCCACGTCAAGGACGTCAGGGGCATGAAGGGGCGCGTGGGGAAAGTGAGTGGGAGTCATCGGGGCGATGACATCGAAGCTAAGGATGGGACAGAGGTCAAACAGATGTTTGCCCCTGGTCGAGATCCTGTTACTGTTCCAGGCTGTGTGTTTGGCGTTGAGATCGCCCGCTATGATAACGGAGTCACTCAAGCCAAATAGGATAGCGAGGTCGTCAGATAACTCTGAATAGTTTTCTGATAGTTGCGGGGGGATGTAGACCGATATTAGAGTGATCGGCTGGTGACCTGTCATGCCGAGCCGGCAGACAGACACTTCTAAACGCGAGAGAGGGGGCGCGTCCACAGGAATGCAGTACAGATCCTTTCTATAGTATATGATGGTACCGCCTCGGTGGCACCGAGTCCTGTCATTGCGAACTATACGGTAGTTCGCAATTGACGGGTCTCGGTGGCGGGGCTTGAGGAAGGTTTCCTGTACAAGTAGGATATCTAATTTATGGACATGCAGGAACTCGGCGATCTCGTCGCGTTGTCCCTGGATGCCATTGGCATTAAAATAGCCTAACTTGAGGGATCGGGGTTTTGTGTCGAGTACGGCGGAGCGGTGGCTTTTATAGCCAGTGGTAAACAAGTGACGTCACATCGTACGATCTTAATACAGACTTGATAATACTTGCATTTTAACATAAAACTATGATTAATTTATATAAAAATAAAGTAAATCTGTTGAAATTAAGTAGTTCAACTACATACTTGGTCTTACAATGGCATAATTAGTAAACAAGTCACGTTAAATAGTTAAATATTATATTATACAAAACAACAATGATTAAACTTATGTTTGTAATAATATTTATAAGATTTTGATAAGAAGAACCAGTTGTAATATTGTGTTTCACATGTAAACATGGTTATAATTATTATAGGGATGTTAATGATGTTATACTGTATGTCCAATTAAAGAAAAATATTAGAATAATCTATCAAGTGCATCTTTTTCTTTCTATTTCATTAAGAAAAGGACAGAAGATAAATTTTAGTTTAGTCCTGTCAAATTAATCAGCGCCTGACACTACTCCATACAAGTTTAGACGTGATTAAAAAGTTGACAACTAAAATTACATCAAATTACGTCAGGTGCTGACTAATTTGACAGGACTAAACTAATATTTATCTTCTGTTCTTTTCATAATGAAATAGAAAGAAAAAGATGCACTCAACTTAAATTTAGTTTAGTTTGTGACAAGGGAATCGGCACCAGTAGCTAACGTTTTTCAGTATGATAAATCCTAGTTACGAATAACAGCCAATATTTATCTCTGTGCAAACCTACACCGGTAACCAGTAATTTGATTATCAAATCGTGGTGATAAAATGTTTCCGACTACTCAATAAAGCGGATTATTGGACTCCTGACCACAGACCGAACCGATAATATTATTATTATTATATCAATGAAAATGTTATTATTATAAAATGTTCCTACTGTATTCATTTGCAATTCGTTTTGCTCATCACACGTTTTTTGTATATTCAACGGAACAAAAACAAAATGATAAATTGTGTAATACCCAAGTAAGTTGTTAATACCCACGGACTTGTTCTTAAATCTTGCGAATCTTGACTCCTTGTCAGGGTTTGAATTATTTAAAGTTACTGATTGTGTGCTAATTAGTAAAAAAATGTACATTACTGCAGCGGCCAGCAAAAGATGCATTGATGGACGAACGTGCACACATACGTAAGTCCATCAATGCCTATTTGTGGCCAAGGCTCGTATAGTACTTTTCTCAAATAATGCGCGGAAATTAAAATACAATTACTTTTCAAAATCAACAACGAACAATAAACAATATTTTTTCCCGCGGTAAAGTGTTTATTGGTTTTTTTTTTCATTAAACAGCTTACTATTTGCAAGCCAGTTCGAAATTTAAATAAAACCTTTGTTAAGTTACCTCCTTGGTTGCCATGTTTCGGAGTAAAAGATCGTTCCATTTTGAAATTACACGATAGATATGAGTTTACTATGTCATCTATACCACGACAGATATGGATTTTCATACAACTTTTGCCGGCCGCTGCTCGCATGTATTTGCCCAGTACAGCAATTCCGATTTATCTCAAAAAAGGTTGTAAAATAATGCTCAATTTTTATTTTTTTTGTGTTTGAGAAAAATAATTTTTATAACATGCGAGAAGTATTAGTTGTTGTTTCCTTTGAACTATTGTCTTTTATGTTTTTGTTCATACATGTAACCAAAACGTTTGTTGACAGGATAACCATGTTTACTTAAAGAAGCTTATATCTTGATGTTCCCTCTAATCTCACGCCATTCTTCTAAAGGTTCTGTTTGGTGTCAGTGTCAATGGCCTATGTTCGTTGCCTTCAAACACATACAATGTGCGTGAGACGACTGAGTAAAATTTAAAGTCTCATAATATTCAAATTGAATGTAACTCAACGAACTAAATGCTAGAATACTAAATCAAGATACAAGATCAAAAGGTGTGAAAGTTTCCGAGATCTGTAGCTGTGAATGAGATCATGATAAAATTGTAAATAAAACTTCTTGGTGGCTCTCTCGTGAGCTGCAACTGAACTAGATCCTGCGATGCAATTCATGGCAGGCAGCGGACTAGCCAAAAAGAAAAATATTTGTATTTAGGCCCACTTACACCATTAATCGCTTAATACATTTAGCGCTAAACGTGTTTATCTAAAACATAATTCTGTCTCTGTCATCTTCAAACGATTGACAGAAACTGAATGATGTTTTAACTTCGTTTAACGCTTAATACAAATATTTTGCGTTTTCACCGGTCTGCTGCCTGCCATGAATTGCAAGCGGGCCTTAGTGTTGGTTTTTATTAACAACTATTTACAATTCGCTTTTATTAGCATACTTACTATTAATCATGTTTGTTTCCAAAATAGTCTAGACAGATTTCATAGAAATGCTGTTTTGCGTATGACAAGGTCATATGACGTCACTTACATAATTAATATTAGACATTCTACTGCATTCTCATGTACTGAGTTCGTAGCAACATAGCCGCTCTGCGAAGTCAATCCGCGTAGCACCTCTACGAGAATAACCTTAGTACTTTACGCTTATTATTATTGAAGGTAGCGGCACGAACTATTACATAACAAATTATGTAATATCACCCCAGTATCCTTGAAGGGTCGGGCAGAGGTGTTTTTTGTTTACGTTTTCTAAAACTGTACTGATACTCCTTACCAAAAGTCTTAAAAAATGTGTTGATTCCCGTAGCACTCCAGTTATGTTCAAGTATTCACTGTATAAAATTTACACCATTATTATAATTAAAAATTCTCTTATAAATAGATTAATCTTAGTAATATGATTGTTATTATCAAAGTTATCACTAACATTTACCAAATCGAGTTCACCCATTAGAGCCTCGTGCTCATCTGCCAAGTCATTGTGGTCTACTACACATCCCTCTACACAGTCATCAGGCAAGTTAGTCAAGATGCTACCTATGCAGGGATATGAGTGGTTGCGCATAGAAGAATGAGTATTATTAGGATACCGACAGTTATAGCATGTGAACAGGCTCATGGACTCAGTTCGTTGTCTGCCCTCTGTGAGCAGGTCGATATTAAAATATCCATTCATAACGCACTTTTCATTAAATGCTAATCAGTTTGTACAAGCTTTTCTTGAAATTACCAAAAATCTTATCAATAGGATTACGATAACAACAACACAGATAGAGAGCTGTATTAATGTACTTTATACAACAAATTTCAAAGCTCTCTACCCGACACAGTACAATATTTATGTATTTTTTTTATTAAAAGATATAATATAATTAAATAAAAAAAATATTAAAAAGTTACTTTACAGTTTTGTCGTTCATTAAATGTTTACTTAAGGATACATAGTCTACCCTTCGTTCAATCATTTCTAAATAAATGGATCATTCATTTTCTTATTGTTTCCACACACATTCTGATGACTCATTATATTGAGACTGACTCTCCAGCGGCCTTTACTACTCATGGAGAGGATTTTGATACGGGAAATATTCTAAAAACTAATTCATCTTCTAATGAAGATCTCTTTTTTTTATTCTTTAAAAACTGTTTGGTCTTCTTATGATGATCGTTTACAAATTAGCCTTTTTTTTTACTTTTTGACTCTTTTTTCCAAGTTGGTCGCAGTAACTAAGCTAGGGACCAAATGGGTTAGAATAGGAATTATTTGGTGTTCAATTAAAACATGCTTTTTAATACCCAAATTTGAAACGAAAGTTCAACCTACATCCATGACTTAGACCGCGCAGTCCATTTGCATAAGACGTCCCGACGATGCTTTTAGCGCAAAACTAACTTGAACTGCGAATGTGTTTGTGCATACGTCTGAAGCCGTAATCACATTAAAACATATACAGCGGCACATACACACACGTTTTGTGTGTTCACTGTGCATATTTCATGCATTTAGATATAGACATAAATGGAGCCTGTTATTTGTTGTGTCTGTTTGCAAGTTTGCAAATTATATGGCAGCGTAGGCGTCTAAGAAGTTATATAAGTAGTTTGCGCTTCGAATGAATTTAACATTAACTTTTAATTAATTTAACTTTAATAACATTCGGGAAATACAGGCGTGATGATATGTTAAGATAAGTTTGTGTAATAATCAAATAGGTAAATAATAATCAAATAAGTAAATATTCAATTAGCGTTGTGGATCGTCAAGCACCGTTCGAATTAGGTTCAAAACCAGAACACTCCATATTAGAATCAGATTAAAAAACATAAACATTTTAATTTCCCGGTATTAGGTGTGATTTAAAATTGAATGGCGTCTAATCTCGTCACGTCCGCGGCCGCTAACAGTATCATTAGCAGGATTTGTAGCAAATGATGGATTTACGGAGTCCCGGAGCTGAGGCGCACAGAATGTAATATACAAATGTTTTCAAGTCATTTAATGAGAGTGTCGATCTTTTTTCCGGGATGTAATGCTTTTTTAAGGTTCGCTTGAATTTTTGTTTCCAAAAAAATATGTTTGTGAGTACTGTTTTAATAGTGCACGAAATCATTAAAGGAGACAGGAATACGAGACGCGAGATGTGTAATAAAATGATATGCATTAAAATGCACCTTTTTAATTTAAAATGTTTAATTAGGTAAAGGGACTTGTCTTCAAAGAGGAAGCTTAGAACCCTACTGAAGAATCTCGAAAAAATCAAAGAAATTACATAGGAGTACTACCCATAAACATGCTAGTCCCTTTACTTTAAAGCACTCTGATGTTCAGTTAAAACCTAGACGAAAGACGCACTAAGACTGTAACTGATCCAAACTAAACTTGTTTGAGATGTTGAGGTTACTGTGCAAATACAGCCAATCCAATAAACAATCTGCCTAAATAGCTCTGTAGTTTGTACCTAACCCACAATACCAACTAACATACCACTACAAACCTACCTCAACAGTATATATTAAACCTCAGAAAATTTAATAACATCTCTCTTATTGATATTAATGGTATTCCAAGATTTACGCACAATCACAGGATATTAAACGTTTATAAACGTTGATAATACACAGCAGGGTTCCGTGGCGCCCATTAAGCCTGATAGCTTTTGTTTTGCGTCAGATTAATAAATCAAGACCCACCCTTGCCACCCGGGCAAAAAATGTAGCAATATACACAGCTTGAATGTTGCTGGATGATAATTACTTTTCCTGTGTAATATACAATACAAAATAGATCAGATATACCGGACCTAAGTTAAAGTGCTGTTGTCTACACACATTTTGCATTCCAGTTTTAGAATTAACAAAAAAAAAAAGAAATGCTCCGGATTATCACGCCTCTACAAAAGAATATCATCTTAAAAGTATCTTCGTTTCATACACCAAACCAGAGACCACTCCACTACATGCATTATGTTTTATCCACACCTTATGATCTGTGTTCCACGGAGTTAAGAACTACAAAGATATGAAGACTGTTTATTGGCTGAACACGGAACGAGGATCTTTATAATATGGAACGAGGCAAAGTAACATCGTAAAGTACAACTTGCAGGTTTTCATTCGTACAAGTTCCTTCTAGCTAGTTTCAAGTGTGATGGAAATAAGTTGTTTTTTTCATACGGAGAAAGGGGGAAGTAAGTAGGGGAAGTTTTGTTTTTCTTTTAGTATATTTTTTGCTATGATTTTCAGTAAAGAATAAGCTACTTATTCTTAGAACAACTTATTTTGGTTTCCTTCCTTTTACACTACTAACGAAGATAACCTATCTACTTCAGTGGTGTAAAAGGAAGGTTTACTTTGCTGTTGAATACTAAAAAATGATTTTATTTCTTTAAGTAGGTTTGTACAATCACTATTACGGCTCACGGCATCTTCGTCGACTTGTATTTATAATATGTATTTAGTGATTGCGATGCCAAAAATAAATTCGTGTTAAGTGACTGAACGTCTTACCACTGTTGATTATTAGCAAACCAACGCGGCCAACTTCTGACGGTTAAGATCGTTTCTATGTAATAAATTCATATTTACACACTAAGCACCAATGTGTAGATGATAATGGTGTGAAATCTTCCGGGCTTCCAGTTCAGTTAGGCGTACCTCAAGGCTCAACTGGGTTTATTTTTATTCTTGATGTATATCAATGACTTACAGTCACGAGCACCAATATGTATACACTTAGCAACTTCTAAATGTGATTTTTTTTCTACTGTATTGATGGTTATTTTATTTTGTTAGGAACATAGGATTATAGGACCTATACTGTTATAAAATAGGTTTTATTTCAAAATCAAAATCAAAAGTCATTTATTCAAATTAGGCTGAGAATCAGCACTTTTTGAACGTCAAAATCACATAAGACAGTCCCCCCAAAACGCCCACCCTTCACCACTTCCTAGTGCTTTAGCTGGGAAGAAGAAGTGGCGGAACAAACTCCCCAGCAGCACTGCTGTCTGTTCAGTTAGAAGAACTGGATTCTATACATATAGTAATAAATCAATTAACATTACGAAACACAAAAATATTAAAATTATTTGCCATATGTCAGCTAGCACACGCCAATATTTAAAACTATACTCAAGCATAAATAAATAATAAAAACAAAAACGCAAACAGAACTTAATACATAATAAAAAGCCTCCTGACATAAAGGGCGTGCCCGCTTACATATGCAATGCTGCATTATGTTTTTTTATATGTATATAGCTGTAACTAGTAGCCACAAATGATAAACTAGGACCTTCGAAGTAAAATAAAGAAACATTAATTTCTAATAACAATAACAAAACCATAGTCAGCAAGCTGACCTGTCACCACAAGCAGCACCCGTTCACGAGCATAACGCAAAGATCAGCCATTACCCCCCTCGCCATATTTGAGGGAAGGAGGCAACCCGACCCCCGACGCTACCGCAAGCATTGACATCTAAGGGAGCATGACGAACTTGCTGCCGGTTGCTCAAAAGAATAATATGATGAACTGTCGAGGTCACTAGCTAACCATATATTGCAATACAACTCATTAAAAAACATTGAAATGAGTAGATTATGTCAATAATAAATAAAAATTAAATTAAACTAAGGTGACTAATAAATATAGTCAAATAAAATAAACAATTATATGAACTCGTATAACTTGTCAGTAGGTAAGCTAATTTTGGAGAAAGAACATAAACATTGTCTTGAGTTAATCACAGCGACCAACTATTTTTATCGTTTAAGTAATCGTTGATTGAATAGTATGCCTTTGAACAAAGGTTGGATTTTACTTTAGCTTTAAACGCATTAAAAGGCAATTCTAACAAAGAAGAGGGAAGCTTGTTATAAAAGTTTATACCAAGCCCAACAAATGAGTTATGGACCTTATGAAGCCGGTGAAAGGGAGCACGTAGTTTCTCCTTGTTTCTAGTGTTAATATTATGAATATCACTGTTTTTTGTGTATAAGTGTATATTTTGCCTAATATATAAGATGTTGGCGAAGATGAATTGTGAGGCCACCGTGAGAATACCAATCTCTTTAAAAAAATCTCTCAGAGTAACTCTAGCACCTAGCTGGTAAATTGCTCGTACAGCTCGTTTTTGCAGAACAAATATATTTTGAATATCAGCGGCTTTGCCCCACAGCAGAATGCCGTAGGACATGACGCTATGAAAATAACTGAAATAGACTAGCCGAGCTGTATCAACGTCAGTGTATTGTCTTACTTTCCTGACGGCATAGGCGGCCGAACTGAGCCTTCCCGCTAGGCATGATATATGTGATCCCCACTGAAGCTTGGCATCAACTGTTATGCCCAGAAATACTGCCGAGTCTACAGTTTCAAGTACCTCTTTATCTAAGACGATGTTGGGTCCTAGATTTCTAACATTCGGTAAGGCGAACTTTACACATTTCGTTTTCTTGGCATTGAGAACTAGGTTATTTGTGGTAAACCAATCTGTAACCATTGATAGTGCACTGTTTACGTCGTCAAAATTTTGTCTATTCCTGTCTACTTTAAAGATAAGAGAGGTATCATCAGCAAATAGTACAACGTCACAGATGCCCTTTAAATAGAATGGTAAGTCATTTATATACACCAAGAATAAAAATGGGCCCAGTATAGAGCCTTGAGGTACACCTAACTGAACTGATAGCCCGGAAGATTTCACACCATTAACATCTACACATTGGTGCCTATTATGTAAATATGAATCTAATACGTTAAGAGCTTCGTTTTGAATACCGTAATGAATTAGTTTACGCAAAAGCGTGTCATGGTGCACGCAATCAAAGGCTTTGGAGAGATCACAGAAAACTCCAATAGCATTTTGCGAGCTCTCCCATGCGCTAAATATGTGTTTCAGCAGAGCAACACCCGCATCTGTAGTCGAACGACCTTTTGTAAAGCCATATTGTTCATCATGAAGGAGGCTATTTAAATTAAAATGTCTTAGCAACTGCTTGAGTATTAATTTTTCAAATATTTTACTAAATGCAGGTAAGATAGAAATAGGCCTAAAATTGGCAACGTTATTTTTATTACCCGATTTAAATAATGGTATGACTTTACTACTCTTCATGAGGTCAGGAAAAGTTCCTAAATCAACACATTTATTAAAAGTAACAGCTAGATAGGGGGCTACGATGTCGATTATATTACTTACAAGTTTAATTGAGATGCCCCAGTAATCACCAGTGTTTTTTGACTTGAGTGTGTTAAAAACACTAATTACATCACGAGGTGTTACATGTTCGAAGCTAAATAAGCGACTACATTTAGGCACACTATTATGCAAAAGGTTTTCAGCTTCAGATAGGGACGAATTTATGGAGCGAGTCGTAGTTATAGGTATGTTGGCAAAAAACTCATTAAATGCTTCAGCTACGTCAGCTGCTGTATTAACTAATTTGTTGTCGACCATAATCTCTAATTGTTTTTCTTGTTTAACCGACTTACCCGTCTCATTGTTAATAATTTTCCAGGTGGTTTTTACTTTGTTATTCGAATTTTTAATTGTATCGCTTAAAAATTTAGATTTAGCAAAAACACAAATCTTTTTAAATAATTTTGAATAATTTTTGACATACTCTAGGAAAGGAGTATCAAACCTGTAATTTTTCAAACCATATAACTCGTATAGTCTCGCTCTACTTTTATAAATACCTGGAGTAGCCCATTGGTTGAAGCCAGCGGAGGTGCCATTAATATTAATAGTTTTGGCCTTGAAAGTAGATTGGTATTCTTTTTGCACAACATCAAAAAGGGCTCCATAGATTACATTAGGATTATCATGTTCTACAATCGACGGTTTAATTCTAAGGGCTATATTATTTTTAAACTTGTTGCAACGACTAGCTGTATAAGGCCTGCATTCTATTTTATGTGGCTTTTTATGTATTGGCATAGGGAAGCTAGCTAATAATCCACAGTGGTCAGACGGTAAGTCACTTAACACTAATTTATTTTTGGCATCGCAATCACTAAAAATATTATCAATACAAGTCGATGAAGATGCTGTTATCCTAGTAGGTTCAAAATACAAGTTAATTAAATTAAAGGACCTAAACAGATTAAGAAGTCTAATACTTAGTGGAGTAACCTCTAAAATATTAATATTAAAATCACCACATAAAATTATACTTTTATTACTTGATTTTAATTTATTCAGTGAATCCTCCATTACCGATTCGAAACGAATAAAATCCCCAGAGGGGGGTCGATAAACGCAAATTATAACGTATCGCTCGAGTTCAACACAAGACAACTCAATAGTGCGCTCGATGGAAAGATTAACTAAATCAGAACGTTGTTTACATTTCAACTTGTTTGAAACAAGAACTAAAGATCCACCGCGAATAGCACTTTTCCTTACAAATGCACTTTGAATGGTAAAATTATCATCATTGATAAACACTACTTCATGTTCTTTCAACCAGTGTTCAGTCAAACATAGCACCTGAACATCATAGTTCTCCATAAATAAACTTAACTCTAACTCTTTGCCGGACAGACCCTGCATATTTTGATGTACAACATTCAACATATGCGGCTGACCCGTTGTCGCACCTAATAGTTTAAACTACAAGGCGTATCAATAGTAGTGTTAGTACCACTACTAACAGTAATCGACGGTAACCTACAGGTACCGGTGTCACTGTGTATATTGAATGCTAATAGGTTAGCAATGTGTCTCCTACAACTAGGTGGCAAATACATTGTATTATTTGTCAGTTTGTAATCAGTAATAAATTGATTACAATCAAAATATAAAATAGTGTCACTGTGTCGACAAGTCCTATTATAAATGAACATATTTAAATTATAAATGTGCCTATTTTGCTCATCAGACAAATATCTAGAATAAGGCAGAGCACATAAAATAAATTTACAGTTATTGGTCTCATTGAGATATAACATCAAATGGACACATTCAATTATGTCCTTTTTCCTTACAGTTAAACTATCCCCATACAATAAAATAACAGTTGAACTGGGGTTTATTTTTGTCAATCTAATATTATTAACTAATTGGCTAATACTGGCACCAGGTAAACAATTATTAATTACATATTGATTCGAACACTGATTAAATATACTACCAAAACCTTGACCAAATTTGTCAGAAAATACATAAGTAGTGTTAATCAAATTATTCATACTATTACTACCAACATTATTACAGCTACCTACTGGCAGAGCCACTGAGGGTGTGGGTGTAATAATTTGAGGCTGGGGTGCCAGGGAGCATGCACAGCTAAAAGACATGTTATTTGTCAGAGACTCATACCTCTCTGCATTGTGCTTGACCAGGTCAGCTAACTCATTAGCCTCCTGCATGTGATATATAAATGTAATTAGTATGTGTCTAAAAATAAATACTTAATATAAGTACCTATAAATATAATTATTATCTGTTGTTAATTTACTAAATGATTTTATAACAAACTTATTTTTGTAAGTCAAACACTGGTTTGACTCAACCGTTGTGAATCATACTTGTTTGTTAACGGGTATAAAAGAGCGGAGCCATAGTGATAAATGATAAATGATTTATTTCTGTAAGTAGGTTTGAACAAACACTTTTACACGTCAATCATATTTTTTTTTAAACTAGATGGGGTCGGCGTTTCCTATCTGACTACTCTGAGAAGAAAGGCCGAAACAAACTCAGAGGTCACAGTCTCTTTTAAAGTCCAGACAAAATCTTGGTCAGGTCATGTGAAAGCTATGTAGATCGGTGTCTGCAATGGTCTTTTGAGGAAAGAACCACACAGATTGAGTGGACCTGTCCAGTCAGTGCACGCAATTGTCAGTAATCGTGCAGCTCAACTTAGACTCAAGGAGCTCAACGATTCGACGAACAATACCAAAGAAAGGACATTTGAGTAGGCCGCATAAATTACTCAAACTGCCAGATCATGATTACGTTGAGAAAAATACAAAAATAAATATAAATAAATCAATGACCGACATAGTTCTCACATTCACAATAATTAGAATAATATTATAATAATCTTTGAGGACCATGTAGATTTGTGTCTGAAATGGTCTTTTGAGTGGTGTAGTTCAGTTGCTCTTCGACTTTCAAGACGTTAACATCTAAGGTACGATATTATTCTGATTATTTTGTTGATTTATTGTTGATGGTGATGTATATTGTATTTTTATATTTATGAATTATGTAAATATAATTTTATTATGACTTGAATCCTATTGTTTGTATTTTCCCTTCAATACCTATTAAGTAACAGAAATTAAATATTTACATACATCTAGTTACATATCTACATATTATACACTATATTTAACACATGCGCTTACTCAGGTCTTGTTGAGTAGCCTCATATTTGCTAAAGATATCTTTTAGAGCATATTCCCTAACAAACAATTCATCCTGAAGGCGCTGAGTGTCAGTGTCATACATAGTAGTACATAATTCTAGTTCACTATTACACTTCTCTAATTCTTTTATTAAATTGAGATATTTATGCCTAAGTATTGTGTTTAATTTGTTAACTTTATGGCATTTTAAAGATTTCTGATATCTTCTAATTAATCTATTAATTTTAATATATTTTATATTTCAAAGTTGCAATCAATATTCCGCGAGAAATTCGCTTTTAAATTTTGCTAAGTGTATACTTATTAGTGCTCGTGACTGTACATACCATTCTATTTAAAAGGTACCTGTGACGTTGTACTGTGTGCTAATGATACTTCTCTTATCTTTAAAGTAGACAGGATTATACAAGATTTTGACGACGCAAACAGTGCACTATCAACGGTTATGGATTGTTTTACCACAAAAAACCTAGTTCTCAATGCCAAGAAAACTAAATGACTGTGTATAGTTCGCCATTATATTAAATATATACTTTTATGTGAGTAATTGTAAACCAGTGTTGTAAATACTACTAAGTATAGTAAATTATTATTTATTAAATAAATACGTAAGTAGTAGCCTACAAATTTATTCTTTTGAGCAACCGGTAGCAAGTTCCTCATGTTCCCTTAGATGTCACTGCTTGCGGTAGCGTCGGGGTTGCTTCCCAACTTGGGGGGCCCGAGCGCCGCCTGTAGGCAGTTGTACGTGGGAATCGTGCGGTCCATGGCCCTGTATGGGGCCCCTGTGTGGGCGATGGACATGACGGCCAGCACTCTCGCCATACTGCGCAAACCGCAGAGGGCGATGGCCGTCAGAGTCATCCGCGGGTACCGCACGATTTCCTACGAGGCGGCTTGCGTCCTGGCCGGATCCCCGTCCTGGGACCAAGAGGCGAAAGTACTCGCGTCATTATATCGATGGCGCGAGGAAGAGCGGGCACGGGGCTCGAGGCCGGTGCAGCGGCAGATCGCGCTGCGCCGAGAGGAGCTCCGTCAGGTCTTGGTGGCGGAAATGTGGCAAAGGCTTCTGCGCTCTACCACCGGCCTCGCTACCATCGAGGCGATCCGGCCAGTACTCGACTACTCGGCTCGGGAGAAGGCACGGCTCCCTGTCGTTTAGGGTGACGCAGGTGCTGTCGGGGCACGGCTGCTTCGGCAAGTACCTGTGCCGCATAGCCAGGGAGCCGGACGCTCGGTGCCACCACTGCGTCCATTGCGGGGAGGACACGGTGCAACACACGCTCGCCGAGTGTGTAGCTTGGGAGGAGCAGCGCCGTATCCTCACAAATGAAGTAGGAGGTGATCTGTTGCTGCCGGCCATAGTCCGGAGGATGGTCGGTAGCGCAGAGTCGTAGGACACGGTGGTGTCCTTCTGCGAGGACGTGATGTCGCAGAAGGAAACTGCGGAACGGGAGAGGGAGATCTCGACTCCCTTCCCCGGCCGCAGAAGGCGCACCGGGCGCAGGAGAAGGGCGGACATCACCCTTTTCCGGCCCCCATGAATGGGTCCAGGGGCGAGGGACTTGGGGAAGTCCCCGCCCCCTATTCGATGGTCCCGAGGCGGAGGCGCGCGCGGGTGTCGGCGCGCGCCTCTGAGGCGATGCATGGGGTAGTTAAACACCTCACTACCCCGTGCAGGAGACGAGGCCCGGACAGACCAAGCCAGCACTAGTGTGGGGCTGCGGAAGAATTTGGATTCTGGGGTGGTTTTAGCCGGTAAGAGTCCGGCACGCCCCTCCGCCTTTTCCCCAGGTGGAGGTAGTCCATGCGGTTTTCCCCCGTATAAAAAAAAAAAGCGTCGGGGGTCGGGTTGTCTCCTTCCCTCAAATATGGCGAGGGGGGTAATGGCTGATCTTTGCGTTATGCTCGTGAACGGGTGCTGCTTGTGGTGACAGGCCAGCTTGCTGACTATGGTTTTGTTATTGTTATTAGTGTATACTTTTGAGGCTATAACAGACTTATTACACACTTAAATATTTGCTGGCAACACTGAGTCAGCAGTTCCGTTGGTTTAGCGGGGTAGTAGCTTGGTAGTGGGGAATAGTTTACGCCCAGGCAGAAACGATTCCTTTCCAATATCAGTTATATCAGTGTTGTTTTGAGCTCATGGCGAGCAGTCACTCCTAAAAAGGCCGACACGTAATTATTTGCATAGATAATCCTAGAAATAAGCATTTATATTAAAAGTTAAGGTTATACTGTGAAATAAAATGATTATCAGTCCTAATTAAAACGCTTATAAAACGATCCTGCTGTTTCAATTCTGGTTGTTTCTACATTAGTAATTAACTGTTTCTTTATTTTATTTTTCGAAGGTCCTAGTTTATCATTTGTGACTGCAAGTTACAACTATATTAAATATGATGAAACATCATTGCAAAAGTAAGCGTGCACGCCCTTTATGCCTGGAGGCTTTTATTATGTATTAAGTTCTGTTTACGTTTTTATTATTTATTTGTGCTTGAGTTTTTTTTAAATGTTTTTGTTGGTAGGTATATTGGCGTGTACTAGCTGACATGGCAAATAATTTAATTTCATGTTTTATTTTTCGTAGTTTAATTATTTACTACTGTATAGAATCCAGTTCTTCTAGTAAAAAGAACTGGATTCTATACAGTAGTAAATAACTGTCCCATAAAATCCCCAGGCTGCTGGGGAGTTTGTTTCGCCACTTCTTCTTCCCAGCTAAAACACTAGGAAGTGGTGAAGGGCGGGCGTTTTGGGGGACTGTCTTTTGTCATTTTGACGTTCGAAAAGGGCTGATTCTCACCCTAGTTTGAATAAATGACTTTTGATTTTGATTTACACGTCAATCATATTTTTTTAAACTAGATGAGGTCGGCGTTTCCTATCTGATTACTCTGAGAAGAAAGGCTGAAACAAACTGAGAGGTCAACGCACAGCTGTTGCAATATCAATGATCGAAAGACTTATTGACTGACTAGTTGGCGCAGTTGGTAGCAACCCTGCCTTCTGAGCCGCTGGTTCCGGGTTCGATCCCCGGACAAGTCAAACATTTGTGTGCATGAACATGTCTGTTTGACCTGTGTCTGGGTGTGTATATGTATATAAGTATGTATATCAGTCATCAGGTTACCGTTAGTTCTCTGCCTAGTTTGGGACCTGAAGTCCTTGTGTGGATGTTGTCCCATATTATTATTATTATTCAAAATAGTTATAGACACCTACAGATGCATGTTATCTGTACTACATACAAGTAAGGCATACTGCGCCGTCGCGTACTGGAGATGGAATGACGACCAGAATAATACACGCGTAGCATTCAGTGCGAGTAAATGTCGGGTTGTAGGAAACAAACCTATAACTATTCCACGCTTGGAACTTCAAGCTAGCGTCTAGACTAGCAGACTCAGTGCCAGAGAACATAATATGAAAACGAATCTGACTGGATAATTTAATTTAATTTAATTTAATATATATGTTTATTATGTATAATTTAATAATATATATATATAATATATATGATAAGAAATGATGCTCGCAACTATAATGTATACGTAGCAAACAGTCTAGGCGAAATTGATATGTTAACGCAAATTAATAAATGGCGATACGTGCCTACAAAACGAAACGTAGAAAATATTGCTACGACAGAAAACTACATGTGCCCCCTCCTGCAAGATGAATTGATGTACGGCCTACGTTCTTACACTGCAAAGAAGATGAATGGCAGCATGACGTCATATTTGTTGAAATAAAATAAACATTATTGGAGTGATTCATTTAATAAGAAAAGATGTACAGAAAATAAACTTACCCGTAGGTACCTGATGCTACTCGATTTAGTTCCTGGCTTCGCTTACGACGATCGGCTTCTTTGGTACTCAAGTTTATAAACAAATGCAAGAAGCTAACTTGTGAGCTCGATGACACTGCTGAAATACACTTCTCATCAAAAAAATCGAAACACCTCTGAAGTTTGGTTTTGTATGAGCTTTATATACCTACATTTTTTTAAATTATTAAAAAAAAAGCCAATTGATTGCGGATATTATTAGGTATCGTTTAACGAATATTAATGTTTCAAATTAAAAAAAAAATCTTTAGCTGTCGTGTTTTGTTCAACAGGTACGTTTTTTACCCTTTAAGAAGAATTTGTAAAATGTTAGAAACAAAGACTTATAACAAAAAAAAAAAAAAAAATTCAGTATCTCGAATTTCTTCCCCGGGGCTCTAATGACTGCTTTAATGCGGTTCCTCGTGGAACGGATGAGAGTCACAATCTTCTGTTGTGGGATGTTATCCCACTCGTCTTTTATAGCTGTTTTAAGCTGGCCAAGCGTCTTTTCAATTCATCCCACAGGTGTTCCATAGGATTCATAGGATTCCGGGCTTCTTGCTGGCCAGTCCATAACCGTAATACCGACTTCACTCAATTATTCATTTACAATGCCTGCGGTATGAGCTCTGGCATTGTCCTGCATAAAAATGAAATCTTCGCCCATAAAATGTGCGTAGGGTACCACATGAGGTTCCAGTCACTCTTCGATGTAACGTGACGACCCATTTAATGACGGTGAGTGAGGTCCAGATACAAAAGCAAGTTCGGTTTTCCATCGGTGCTTATGCCTCCCCAAACCGTCCATGAACCGCCACCGTAACTGACCCTTTCTTAAATGCAGCACTGTGCATCGCTCTCCTCCTCTTCGATACGCCTTCTTTCTTCCGTCGTTACCATACTGCATGATCTTACTCTCGTCAGAAAAGAGAACTTTGCTACATTGAAGGTATGACTAATGTAAGTGCTCACGTGTAAAGTTAAGGCGCGCTCTTCGGTAGTCTACCGTCAAGTTTTGGCCATTAGTTGGTTTATTAGGTTTCAGGCCACGCTCCGCCAATCTTCTTATAATGATAGAATCGCTCATAGTAAATCCTCGAACCTCACGGAGCCACTGCTGCACTTGAATAGAGTTAAAGTGACGATTTCTTACAGAAACTGACGCAATACGGGGGTCACACTGAAAGTTTTTAGAATAGTCCAGTAAGAAATGCAGCCAATGAAAAATTTATTTAAATTTCAAATTAGCTGCTCCAGATCCCGTGGCGCGGCGGTTTCTTACAGTTGATGCACGTGCGAAATTACGTCATCGCCGCTCTAGTGTAAACAATGAGTTTTTCTAAGTATTCAATTGTTTTAATTAAAGCTGATAACAGGCCGGGCACCCAGGGGGCATTGACGGTAGTTTGCAATTGGGAACGAGAGCTTCCCGCGGGTAGTCATAAGCGGTTACGAACTCTTTGGGAATCTGTAGATGTGTAATGAATTCATATGTCATTTGTTTTTACAAATTGGCGGCAATTTAAAAAGGGTATGTCGTGCGTCGAAATGGATTTCACTAGGGAAAAATTTTGTTCAATGATTTATTACAACGATCGTTGCGGTCTTACTCATCAACAACGTTATGATAGACTTCATGACGAAGCACCATCCCGTGCCACTGTTTAAATCTGGTTTAATGAGTTAAAACGTAGTCGGAGCAAACTCACTGACGATTCGCGAGAAGGATGTCCATCTACGGCGACTACTAAAGATAACGTGAGTGCTGTGCGGCTAATGATAGGAGCTGATAGAGGGGTGATATATCAACAGATTCGTTTTTCGTTTCAATAGTTCCTGCAGTACTGTTTAGATTTTTTTGGTGAGATGTGTATTGTTACTGAAAAAATCACAAATTGAATCGTTTGGCAAGGAGTTAACTTAAAATAAAAAACAACAGATGTGTACCAAAAACAAGTAACACACTTACCTTGTCTCCTGACCTGGGCAAAACGGAGTCATGCACGTCGCTGGCCGCACCGGTGCTGCTGCTGGCATTTGACATGAAATAAAAAATCCTGTAATATTAGATGGAAGAAGTCACGTTGCGAGATTGATAGTTAAGTATTATAATTACTATTACGCACACGGAAATCAAGAAACAGTAGTAAATTAAGTCAAACATAGATACTGGATCACCAGACCTAGACCTACCGTTAAACAGGTAACATCTAAATGCTCAACTTGTAGAGCAAATCCAAACCAGTAGTACCAAGAATGGGAGACTTAACCGGTGCCCGAATGGTCCATCATAAATGGCCCTTCGCTTACTCTGGTGTAGATTTATTTGGTCCCATGGAAGTCAAGGTGGCAAGGCGCCGCGAGAAAGGATACGGCGTCTTAATCACGTGGTTGACAGTGCTAAAAATCCACCTGGAAGTAGTCACTAACCTTGCCACCAAGTGTTTTATCACAGCGTTAAAGGATGGCCGCGATACGGGGATGGCCATGGAATTAATGTGTAATCAAATTGTGTGCAATATTTAAAAAATAAATCATTATGTGGTTGATTAGGGTCATCGTTGTGTCATCAAAAGGGGAAACTTACTTAAAAGTTTAGTTTTAATTGTTTCCTATCGATTAGTTCTATAATTTTATTTGCTTAAACACCTCAATCATATTTCCCCATCAGAATAACAAATTAAAAACGAAATTATAAAAATTAAAATAAAACCTCCCCTTTTCCTTTTCGTCTGAAAGTTAACTCAAACACCAGTCTCTTGAAGAGCACCTCGTAATTATGGAAACGTTCTCAGTCCGTCGTGTCGACCACTGCGGCTCAGCGCACCGCATTCATAACTTTACCTGGAGTTAATTACACTCAGGTACGTGCTTTGTAAGTTTTCTTTTAATGGTGTTAAAGTTGGAATCGTCTAAAAGTTATGTGTTCTGATTAATACGGCTTTGTGAGAGATGCCTAATCATATTATACTAAAATATCCTAGGATCAACCATCCATCCGTCAAGCGAGGTAATTTTCGCATTATTTTCTGAATGTTTTCCTGAAGACAGCGGTGGCTTCCCTTTGGGAAAATTGATGAATAGCCTGTTCATTAGTGGATTACATTACTGTTTATATTTAGGTTGGGAATCATAATCATTAAAAAATGTAGAGAATTTTGAGTTCAATTTATGATGCTATTTTCTACGAATATTTTAATAACGTTCACCACCTAAGATTGCTGTAATTTTCTTGTATAACAGGAAAACAACGAGAATAATAAAACACAAACTTATCCCAAAAATGTATTACATTCGAGAACACTGAAAAGCCTATAATTACGGCGGTTGTTTGCCAAAGTAAATGCAGAGTTATGCACGGCCACTTTTGCTTCGAAATTGCTGGAGCCTCAGTAAAACGTTGGCTTAGCTAAAAATTAGGCGCACTATTTTACAAAATTGCCTGTCGGCTATGCATCACCGGTATCCGCTTGCCTTAACTAGCTATAAAATTAAGGCTGGATACAGTACAAGATTATAAGCGACCGCGATTTAATGGCAGTACCTACATTGGGCACACAAGTATTCTGTGAAAAGCTTAACTCGCTAGCTATCCCGGTTTTGGATACAGCCTTGTGAAAAACTTCGGGTTGGAGTGCAGCCTTCGCGGCGCAGGACATGTTTATTTTTTTTTTGTTAATTTACCAATTTTATTGCAGCATCGGATTAACCTTGTTTAAAGAAACCGCCACGTACCGTTTCTGAGAAATAGGGCATTGATTTTTTTTTAAGTTTGAAAAGAAAATTAAACAATATATGCCTTTTTCGCAAAACGTTAGGTTCTCGATTCTGTGGTATAAAACCCCTACTCGTAAATATAAGGCTAAAACACCTTGGTGTTTTTTGTATCCGACCAGCTGCTTGTCGTAGAAATGATGTCGAAGGGATCTTTTTAGGTCTTAGGATCCAAGAGCGAGTGAAGCGAGCTCGGGACTTAGGGCACCCCAACTCAGACAGGTTAGGTTCTAAGGGGTTGTCAGGGTCTAGTGAGCGAGCGAAGCAAGTGAACAAAGACCCCACCATCCCCTTTGTAGTTATTGTTTTTTTATCCATTCAGAAGTAGGAGCCCTGCCAAGTGGGGCTCCATCCACTACGCCTACCTGCTTCGTAAGGCCATGCTTCTCCGAACCTAAATCGTTTCTATGATCAAGGGTAACCCGATAAAGCAAAACATTGGTAGATTTCCGAATAAAAAATCGAAATTTTCTTTTCCAAAAAGTATTTTGCTTTTGTTTTCTTTGCTGATCATAGTGCCCGCTTCAACTCCTACAACTCCGCATCTAATACGACCCACAGTCCTGACTTCGTAGTGTCAGACGTTGTAGGATCAGATTCAGTCAACTCAGGGTTGCAAACTTTTGGGTCGGTAGCCCTATAACTAAATGATGCTGTTTTAAAGGTTTTGGTTTTATCCCTGTTTGCAAACAATAAAAAACATTTGATTTTAGGTACTCTAGCCTGGTGTCCTACGAAAGAGATGAATAAAGCTATAAAGAATGAACACACCTATCATAAGTGTTTTTTAACAAGTCAGTATACCTTCCCGCTTCAGTTCATGGCACAGGCCACGCGTAACCGGTCAGTGCGCGTCTAGCGATACGTTCTGCCATTACGCTACTACCGCGCACCTCTGTTACGTAACTGCGCTGAAATACTACCTCCGAACGCCTTCGGACACGCAATTATGCCAAATTTCAGACATTGTAAACTACTAAATTGTACTCATTTCTTTATAGTAAATGCACCGGTAAAGTAACATACTAAAAATGCTTGTGGTGGAACTTTGGTGCAGGTTTTTTTCCAAGTGTTTAGGAACTTGATCGTAGCGAAAAAACGTAGTGCTTTCAAGATAATGACAATTTATATATTACGGTTGTCCGAACGCCCGACATCGTTTGTCCATGCTATAGACTACTGTCTATACTCAAAAGTATTTGAAAAACGATGGGACGCGGGCACAGATTAGAATCGGTTGTCAATAGTCCCATACAAAGAAAAAAAAAAATTTGTCAGAACAGACAATTAAAAACCTAAATATTATATAACCTAAATATTCAATTCAAATTCAAAACCTTTAATTCAGACATGAGTCCATAGAGTTAGTTTTGTTTTGTTAATTTTTTTAACGTTGCCGCACACTAGGAATTTCTTCTGTATCGTGGGTGCGTTTACAAACATTGAAACTCACATACAACCAGACCCGGAACAACTAGGTACTTGCAGATCATACAAATATTTGTTCCGTGCGGGAATCGAACCCACGACACGTAACGCAGCAGTCAATCGCTTAACTACTGCGCCAACCGTGCGTGCGTGTTACTTGTTAAAATTACTTAAAGGCTAGTGTTAGTAATTCAAATAAGGGACCTCAACTGGTGTGGATCTTTATCCAGGGGCGCAGCAGAGGGGAGTCCCACCGGTCTCGGAACACGCTCAGGAGACTATTAGTGGCGGTGCGCAACCGGCCGGCCATGGTTGCGATCATTTTTCTTCTAATGGCGTAAAAATCATCAGTGCGCGCTTCCGCAAACATACCGGACGCACTACAACACCACGACAGCCCCAACAGTATCCTGAACGCGTTATTTTATTGGACATGCAGATCGCTGAATGTCTTTTGCGTAAAACTGGTCCAAAGACTGCACGTGTAAAAAGACTGGCAGAAAGCTATTAAAAGCGTTACCTTTACTTGATTTTTACATCGTGCAAATCTTCGAACCAGCATGTTACATCGAACAGCCAGCGACCTACGCTCCCTCTCATGTTTATATTGTCTCTAAGATCCTCAATGACCCAGTGACTCAAGTACTTAAACTTAGCCACCCATGTTAAAGAAGTGCCACAGAGCGAAACACTGGGGACATCCGAATAGTTTATGTCACGCGCTTTAAACATCATAATTTAAATATTGTATGTATATAAGGGTATATATGTCGCAGAACCAACACAGGCACAGTTAGAATCGCTATGGATTATTGTTAATTTAGAATAACGCCATCTATTATCGTTTACCGGAAACGTCAACCAGTATGCTTGGGTGAGGTCGATATAGGGCTTATCAGCTGTCAGTTGTCATTCTTTGACATTAGACCTATTTGACTTGACTTGATGGTTAGACACAAACGCGAGAGGTCGTGCTGCCAGCCTGTATCGAACTTACCGCGTTTTCGTATCTTAATCCATTTCCATCGGCTTGATTACTTGAGATTTTGTTAATTTGTTAACGGAAGTTAATAAAGACGGTTGTAGTAAGTGTTGAGACTGTTATTTCGTACCTGCACTTACGAAGTAACTATTTAGTAATCTGTGCCTGCACCATGTCGAACTCGGACTCCGATAACGAGGTACCCCAATTGGGTGAACTACCCTCTTTATATATCTATATAATGTGTAGATAATCATACACAAAATATTTTAAGAGATACACCTATACATACACAGATATAGAAGCTGAAGAAGAAGAATTATTTTTATCTAAATTTATGTTATTTTCTATAATAAATAATTTAAAATTATTTGACAGACATAATAAATACTGGCTCCTTCCTATTTTTTTACATCCATTAGGCTAGTATATACGTAGTTGAAGCGGGCGGCGCAACGGCATAAGACGGCGGGCGGTTTTTATTAATGGTGGGTTTTTAGGTTTTTTTTTATCAAAGGAGTAGAACGCGGGTGCACCACGCGCGCGCTTCTGCCCCCGCGCCTCTTCAGTCCCACACGATCCTCGTAGTGCACTTCACGCGCATTTGCGCACACGCACGCGTCGGGCTTCAGGCAACAAACGCAACAATGCCAATGTGTATACCAACCAGGTCTCACAACACATGGTGGTGTGCTACAAAACATAGGGAGGTACTAAGTACCTACTTTGCGAGTACTGATAATAATAATAATAACTTTATTGATACTAAATACCTTTGTTGCAATATGTAGTAACTGTAGGTTACAAAACAATTGGTTGTAAAAAGGTGTCTGGAATGGTGCAAACCCTGCCCCCTAAACTAGGGGAAACCTGTGTCTTAGGAGACAGTGTTCTACTGTTAATTCGTGCACAAATAGTCTTTTTCATCGCACCTTGTTCGCAGTGAACCTAATTAAATACATAAACGGTGTAATAAGAGTAATATTAATGATAATAATAAAAATTAAAAGGGGAACAAAAGAAAATTTAAACGAGCAATATGAATATGTAGTTTGTTACATTGACTGCGTATGTAAGTATGCATGGGAGTGTGAGTGAGTGCGGGTGTTTATATGCGTGTGTGTGTGTGTAAGAGTTGTGTGTGTTTGTTAAATAACTACTAACATTCACAAGTATGTTTGAGTGGAATGGTTTAATTTAGCAACACAAATAAAATTGTTTAAGCATGTTTGAATATAAGCGTAGTGGAGTGTGATTGTATATTAAACTGCGAGACTAGCGAGGAAAGATGAGTAGCTCTTCTGTTTTAGAATAGTCCAATTCATACAGCCAATTATATAATTTAGATTTTGCTTCATATCTATTTAACTTATTTTTTAAATTGTTTTTGCTGATCTTTCTAAGAGAATTTAGAACATTAGTGGTCGACTAGCGAAGGACGTTTTGTGGGGTATTGATGGGCATGATGTGATTAATGATCGCTTGTTAGGATCTGAAGCGGGGATCCAGCTGTGTTTTCAATGGGTGGCTCGAAGCACAAGGAGCTGTCGTACAGTAAATACTTTACAGTCCACATATAATTGGGTGGTGGGGAACCTAAACGGTTTGCCAAGCATCACCTTAAGAATAGCTCTCTGTGCTCGCTCCAAACCCAGCAGTTTAGTTTTTCCAGTGCCACCCCACACCGAGATGCAGTAACCAATAACGGACTCGCATAGCGCAAGGTACACCGTCTTCAGTGTTTTTGAATCCGCACACTGTCTTAGCGATTTAAAGATGTAGATTAGCTTCTTAACTTTCGAAACTAAACTATTGACATGGGTGTACGACTTCAGCCCGTCATCGATCGCTACACCCAGGTATTTGGTGTGACTGGCACGAGATAGTGTTATGCAAGAACATGAAGAGGAATCGTCACATGAATGTGCGGTTATGGTAATTCCGGTGGGGCTTTGGTTCTGTGACTAACACAGAATGGGATGAAATTGGTTTTGGGTAGGTTTGGGAAAGCAGATTATGCTGCAGCCAGTTCATGACCACCTGTAATGATTGTTGAGAATGATATTTCACATCAGCCCACGTATCCCCGTAAACTACGATTGCCGTGTTGTCAGCATACGTGAAGATTTTGGAGTTAAGGAGTGGCAGTTTGCATAGGTCATTAATATTTAATAAAGCAGGACCGACCACACTGCCCTGCGTGCACTCCATATGAGATAACTTCTTTACCACTGAAGCACGTGTCAATCTTGACACTGATTCTTATGTGTTGGAGATAACTTTTGAACAGATCGATCGTATTACCACGAATAGCTATGATCGTGATGTGATTCCTCCGGTTCGGTTGGGCAACGACATTGAGTTTTCTGTAGGTAAGGAAATTCCGAAAAACAGCGTGTCCCTACAATAGTAGGTATGTTCACAATTGCTTATGTCTGGTAAGATTTTTGATTTTTGAATCAGCTGACGGATACGACTCGACGCACTCGTAACCTCACAGAGGTTATTAACTAAAGTGAATTAGGGTTGCACCTATCAGGTGTTTATTAGTATTTAGTTAGTTTACAAATGTGTAGGTACTGTAAATTAGAATTAAAATTTGTTTTAATAATACCTAGGTTGCTGTTCGTAAAACTTTGAGGAGGGAATTTAATAATGCAGGTGCTGTTAACGTTATAATTAATATTTAATAGACTAAACCTAAACCAATGTTGTATGAAAAGTTTACCTCATGTCTCGATAGATGGCGCTGGTCAATTTAAATTCGCGCTATAGTTTCGTTACCACGCAAAGTATAAGAGGTAGAGAGGAGGTTAGGTATAAGATAGATAATATAATATTAGGTAATATAAAGTACTCTGTGCGGAGACCGTCTCCGCACAGAGCACTTTTACTATACGGGCAGGTCTCCGTTTTCAGTACGTGGTGTAGTTTGATTCCCAAAAAAATACTCCGAAAAAGATCTTCGATGATCTATTAAAATAAGACTAAATCAAGTTACGCAGCCTCCTCGCGTAAATTTTTATCATCATCTCGCCTGCATTGCCCGTAAAGAGAGGCAGAGGCGCCTCAAGGAGATGTCAGCACCAGTGACGGGGTCCGCTAGGGCCGATGCCTGCCAGGGTTGCGGGAAAGTCCGAAAGGATTACCGTGGCCCCTGGCATAAGCAACTGAAGGAACAACACTGGTGGGTTCTAGTCAGTAAGAGTCTGACACGACCTCCCGCTCCGCCCAGAGCGGGAGAAGTTATTTGATGATTTCCCACAATAAAAAAAAAACCGATATTAAAAAAAAAAATTGCTACCAATGCGTTTGCGTTTCGTTTCGCCTTTAGCAGATACCACCAGGATGAAAATAATAATTTTATATTGTCACAAAATCAAAATTTTCGTAGTTATTCACCCAAAAAAAGCTCAAACCACTATGAAATTGTTAAAACCTAATAAAATTTTTTTTTTTTTTTTTTTTTTTTTATGTTTCTGCTTCATGGCAATCTGTTTCCCAACAATAAGCCACTTTTTTGTTTGATCTCTCAGTTTATGTTTTCCTCAAGAGCCATATTTGTATGAAAATTCTTTTCACACGACTCTCTTGATATCAAGTGGTAAATCTTTCATGTAGGTTCGGTATGTCACTTCTTTTTAGCCGGGTATGCTGAAGAGCGCCTTCTCCACTCAGAGCGTGTGCCAGTTCGTTTACATGGACGGTCAGTTTCTCCTGGTATTTCAGGCTGTTTTGAGCTATTTCCTGCCGAACTGTTTTTAGGCCGAGGTCGAGGTATATATATCTATTACTTATACAATGAGGGATGCCAAACATTGTTCTCAGAGCTTTGGTCTGGAATCTCTCCAGGATATCTATATTACTGTTGCTGGCCGTTCCCCACAGTTGTATTCCGTAAGTCCAGATTGGTTTTATGGTAGTGTTGTACACTAGCATCTTGCTGTTAGGATTTAGTTGTGATTGGCGTCCCAATAACCAGTTCAGTGACCGCAGTTTTCCATCTAGTTGTTTGCGCTTTGTCCAAATATGTTTTTGCCATGTAAGTCTCCTGTCTAGGTGCATGCCCAAGTATTTTGCGTTATTATCTTGAGGGATAACTTTGCAGTTTAGCTTTACCGGTGGACATGTTTTTCTCCTAAGTGTAAATGTTACATGTACCGATTTGCTCTCATTGGCTTTTATTCTCCAACGCTTCAGCCACATCTCAAGTTCTGTCAGGTGGTTTTGCAACTGTAATGATGCCGTTTCTGGGTTGCTATGAGCCGACAGTAGCGCCGTATCATCAGCGTATGTCGCAGTCGTGGTGTAGTCAGTAGTTGGGATATCTGCTGTAAAAATGAGGTATAGTACAGGGCCCAAGATACTGCCCTGAGGGACACCTGACTTTATTTCGTGTACTTCTGAGAGATAATCGCTGTACTTCACTTGGTAGCATCTTTTTTCTAAGTAGGATTTAAGTATTCGGAATAGACAATGCGGGAGATGCTTCTTGAGCTTGAACAGGAGGCCGTCATGCCATACCTTATCAAACGCTTGGCTGATATCCAAAAAGACTGCAGAGCAATATAATTTGTTTTCAAGGCATCTGCTAATGGTGTCAACTATACGGTGTACCTGTTCAATTGTCCCGTGTTTTTCCCGAAATCCAAATTGGTGGTTCGGTAGAACTGTACTTAGATGTTCTTTCGTCCTGTTAAGCAGTATCTTCTCAAATAATTTGCCAATAACTGGTAGCAGGCTGATAGGTCTGTATGAAGTAGCTTCGTGTGGGAGTTTACCGGGTTTCGGTACCATGACTACATGTGCAATTTTCCATTGCCCAGGGAAATGTTCAAGTCTTAAGCTGGCATTAAAGATGTTAACTAATTTCATTACACCTTTATGAGGCAGGTTTTTAAGTAATGTGGCATCAACAAGGTCATAGCCGGGTGCTTTACCTTCCTTGAGGTTCCTTATTTCTCTCACAATTTCTTTTGGGCTGGTACTTTTTAGTGGAAGACACATTTGATTCGCTGATTCAAGGTGTTCCTTGATCTCCATAGTATGTTCGGGATTGTTTTCAGGGAGTGGTTGGTAAACTGTTTTCAGATGTTCCGCAAAGATTGTTGCCTTTTCTTTATCTGATCTAGCCCATCCTCCTTTTCCATCATTGATAGGTGATATGTGTATTTTCGGGCGCTTTAGATTCTTGGTAGCCTTCCACAGCGAGTAGTTTGTGTCTCTCGTTTGATCTAGATTTGAAAGATAGTGTTGAATATTATCATTTTCTAGGGTGCTGATAAGAGCTTTGAGTTCATTTGAGAAACTATTGAATGCAGTTTTATCGCTTGGATATCGTGTAGTATGCCAGATTTTTCTCAAACGACGGCGCTCTTGTATTTTCTCTTTAATATACTTTGGATATGAGTTATGTTTCAGAGGTTGTCCTTTATCTGTCCTTTTTGGCGTTGCAGAATTGGCAGCAATGTGGATAGTCATATTAAGTTGTTCCAGTTGTCTTTCAAGTTCTTCTATGGTATTAATTTTGGTATTTAGCTCTGTCTCTGTCGTGATTATATTTTTATATATTGTCCAGTCTATAGTGTTCAAGTTGTATATTCTTAGGGGCGGTGCTACCAGATTAACTGTTGTAGTAACATTCAGTATAACTGGTGTGTGGTCAGATGTGAGATCTATTCGTGGTTCTATGTTTAAGTAGTTACTATCTATATTTTTAACAACAAAAAAGTCCAATAAGTCTGGGATTCTTTGTCTGTCGGTAGGCCAATAGGTAGGTTCTCTGCCGGAATGACATTCTAACTTCATCTCTTCTGTGGCTTTATAAAGTTGTCTTCCTCTAGTATTGGTCAGCCTAGATCCCCAATTTAAATGTTTAGAATTCCAGTCGCCAGCACATATGAATCTGTTACCCAGGGTAGAAAAATATTCTGTGAAGTCGTTGGCAGATATAGTATGTTTTGGAGGACAATACACAGCGGAGAATACAGTTTCTAGTTTGCTGTCTTCAAGTTTAATAGATGTTGCTTGTATTTTTTCTGTTCGGTATTCCTCTATAGGGTAGTGTTTAATGTTGCTTTTAATAATTATTGCTGTTCCTCCATGGCTGTTCCCAGTTGGGTGATTGGTTGTGTACACTGTATAATTATTAAAGTTTATGTGTGTCTTCGGTGTGAATCTTGTTTCAGAGATTAGTGCTATATCAATCATCTCTGTTCTGAGGAAAGTTTCTAATTCTTGACGTCTTTCCGTCAAGCCGTTGGCGTTCCAAGTAACTACTTGGAGGTTTCGGGTCATTTTTTTACCAGGCTGCTGACTAGCTGGACCATGCGGTCCATCATTTTGTCCATGATTTTTTCCATCATTGTCAACATTGAATGTTGTAGTTTTTCAAACATTATGTCCATTAGGTCAGTAAGGTCAGCCAAGTCTTTCTTTGTGTCTTGTTGAGTATATTGTTCTTTGGTTTTCGTTGCTTCTGAATAGGTTTTAATTAAGTTTTGATTAGCTGTGCGGTTAGACTTAAAACCCGGATGGCGATCCGGGTTTTTGATCTCTATATTGTTAGGCATTGGTTTTTCTTTTGACTTAGAGTCTAATTTAAGAATTCTTTCTCTATACTGTTTGTACACTTTGCATCCTTTGTAGCTAGCGGGGTGTTTTTCGTCACAGTTCGCGCAAGTAGCCTCAGTGTCTGGTTTTTTAGTACAAGTCTTTGTAGGATGAGCGCTACCGCATTTAACACAGCGATAGGGTCTAAAACATTGGTTTTTGGAATGACCAAATCTCTGACATCTCTTGCATTGAATGATTTCCTTTTTCTTATATGGGGCTTCAAAAGTAATCTTCATGTTATTCAAGTATTTCACATCGAAAATGGCTTTGTTGTTTGGCTTTGGTTCTAAATCGACATAAAACACAGGCAACGGTTCCTTTGTAGCTCGATGTCTGACATTGACTATTTGTCTCACTTCATGTCCAATTTCATATAATTCTTTTGAAATTTCTGTGGTATTTTCTGATGCATGGAGTCCGCGTAGTACTACTCTGTATGCTCTCTCGCTTTTAAGCTGGTAAGTATAGTGTGAGATGTTACTGGCAATGAACTTCTCTCGAATCGTTTTGTATGTCTGAATGTCTTTAGGTATAATTTTTATAACGTGTCCAGATCTAAGTGTGGTCATGAGGTAAAGATCGCTTTTTACAAATTTGTTTAGTACATCCTTAAGAGAATTTACATTAATTACGCCAGTAACAAAGATGGGTTCTGGCTTTGGTACATATACTTTATCTGTATTGTTGGTTTTATCCGTAGGCTCCATATCAAGTAGTTCAAAACTATTGCGTGTAGGGATCACAAAGTCTGGGGAATTTTTCTGTTTTTTATTCCCGTCGTTGTGAATTGGACTTGTTTCTTTCCTTTTCTTTCTCCTGATGTGAATTTCATCCCTTTGCCATTGTTCATGGACTGAGGTTATGTTGTCACTGGCAGATTGGGTCTCGGTCTGTGTATCCAGATTGTCTTTCTCCTTGTTTTGTTGGTTGGAGTGATAGTCATTAAGCTTTGTTGGCAGAGACGATGTCGAGTTGCTTCTGTTCCGAGTAAACATGCTTTCATGCAAAGTTTGTTGAATCATGCTGTTAGGGTCGGTAGGTTTTTTAGAGTTTGGTAGCGTTTGTTGATTATTTGTATTTAATTGGTTCATTTTATTCCCACGAGTAAGGCCGATATAACAGGTCGCTAGGAAGGTGACGCCTATTCTCCCTAGAAGGCTAATACAACGACGTTTGCCAGGTCCGTCGATGTGGATCGCTTGCGACTGGTCTCCCACCAGCCATGCAGTCCCTTGGCACGAATCTCACCGTAGACTTAGGGTGATTATTTATAGAAGTTGTCTTCTTCATAATCCGGGCAATTAAGCCAAGACTACCGATCCTGCAGGTAGCGTTCACAGGGTTACGGTTTGTGGGAGTCATTTCCTACTCTCACTGTTAGACCAAGCTGAAAACCTAATAAAATAACAAAAAAAATATATGTAAATTTTCAACAAAAAATAATATCGTTTACGTATTTGCAAAATCAAAACGCTTTATTAAAACGCCCTAAAATGGCAACTTTTTGTCAAAAGCAATAATCACAAAAATTTACCTTATTTTATCAGTCTGATATTTTTTATTTCGGAAAGTATTTATTTCTCAGAGCTGAAACTTCGTGAGATTAATAAAGATAAAATGTAGTTTGCACAAAAAAAAATAAGAATCTACTACAAGTCCCGTATATAACAGACGAGCCCTTAAAAAATGTACGATTTCTTTTTCTTTTCTCGTAAACCATTTAACTTAAAACTTTACGTGGATGCTTCTAATATTATAATATTATGATTTCTTTAAAATAAAATGGATACCCAACTCGATGGCTGCTAAAGTAAAATTTTGCCAGAAAAAGTGATATGTGTTGGTCAATGAATAAAATAAAGTGCTAGACACCAATCAGATAGCGGGGAACATTCGACTCCGTTCATGTTACTTAAGCCGATTGCGTGCAGCCGATATAATACGTCCCATTATGGTGCAGATCCAGGATAAGTTTATAAAATGTTTTTTTTTTGTAGGTATAGATGTACTTACATAGGTGTAGTTTATATTTAGAACTAAAAGTGCCAACTGTTTGTTGATATTCCAATTTCATGACTACAACATATTATTTTCCATACTTGACATAACTCACGCAACAAAAACAGAGCTATTTTCCACCAGTCTAGTGTAATGAAACTATTTATTCACGCATATTCAACTACCCACATAAACGTACACCGACACTTACGTCGCAAAACTAACACAACTCCGAAATTTTATTCAAAGAAAGCCGTGCCCGACATATTAACGATCTTCTACCATCGGTAATCTTTCCTTTAGCTAACGGGAATAATATTCTTTGGTATACAAACTTAGATTTACCTCTCCACTCACATTTATCACAAGGCAGTAAGGCACAATTTCTTGATTTTGGAGTGTGACAGTAAGGTTGCAAAATTTTTACGAGCAGTACCGTTTACATATGTCTTGGTGAATTGGTATCGTAAAAAGCCTAGGTACATTGGGTACAGCACGGATTCATAATAAAACCTTGAATGTACGCAGAATGAGAATGAAGATGGATCCTGTACGTTTTATGTCTATCAAAAGACTGAATTTTAACAGCTTTAAAGCGAACATGTGAAACATGGATTACCTACTTTTCAGGGACTTTTAATAAAAGGGCTTGTCTGTAGGTGCTTTTATGTTCTGTAAACCGAGATTTATATAAGTTTTTATGTTCTACAGTGACAAAATTGTTAGGCTGTCGTCAAGCGTCTGTCAAAGTGACGACTTCTTAAAAGGGCTTTCATTTGAAACATTCATTTAATATCTCACCGAGTCACCGCATTTTACTTTGGTCCACCTGCATAGTAAGGTATATACAATAAAGTATTTCCAGTTTCTAAACTAATTATGGAATGTCAAGGAATGGGGTTGTGGTGTTGTTAATGATTGCACTCAAGTTGTAAGATATACACGGTTCTGTGTGTTATTTTTCTTTTGTATTTTTCTTATTTTTTATTACACAAACGGCTCGTCCAATTAATAGTAAAAAATATAAAAAATTCATAAGGTCAATATTCCATCGCGATCCACTAACTTAATATCTTGTAGGTGTCAAAGTAACACCAGCCTATCCTTTTTCTCATATCTTACCAACATTATGAAGCTTCACACTTTTATAAAGTGCTCCTATTTATTTAAAGCCACAACACAATCCGTCCCTATTTATTTTTGACAGACGAGGTCAAGTTATTAAAAAATATATATTTCTCACGTCTACCGGACTGTCCAGTATTTTGCCAAAAGCCTAGTAATTACGAAAGAGTTCACAACGAAATTGTTTCAGTTTTTAATTTGAAACAAAAATGACTACATTTTTATTGTGATGTAGGTTGACAGGGTTTTTGTTAGCAGCCTGTTACATCGTATATTTTTATACCCTTTATATACGTCAGGACTCAGGTAGGTTTTGTCTGAGTTTGATATATTTTTGGTAATATTATATCCACGAAAAGACTGATTCATTGCCTGTGGTGCAGTTTTGTGGTTCTAAAATGCTAGATTCTTATTAGTTTCTAAGGATTGAAATTGCTCGAAGTTACACATTATCACAACGATTTATTGGTGCCGATTCCCTTGTTCACAAACTAAACTAAATTTAAGTTGAGTGCATCTTTTTCTTTCTATTTCATTATGACAAGGACAGAAGATAAATATTAGTATAGTTCTGTCAAATTAGTCGGCACCTGACGTAAATTGATGTAATTTTAGTTGTCAACTTTTTAATCACGTCTAAACTTGTATGGAGTAGTGTCAGGCGCTGATTAATTTGACAGGACTAAACTAAAATTTATCTTCTGTCCTTTTCTTAATGAAATAGAAAGAAAAAGATGCACTGAACTTAAATTTGGTTTAGTTTGTAAACAAGGGAATCGGCACCATTATGCAACAAATAATAAATCAAAGACTCGATCTAATTTTAATTAGTTAACATGTCCCTAACTTTAGCTACTATGTAAAATATTATAATCAACTTCAGACACGTGCAAGATATTAAATAAATACAATTTATTGAAAGGAAAAACTAAGTTTACAGAAACTCTGTGTTTTAAAACTGTGTCGCAGTCATTAACGCCCACCTCCAAAAAGTCGAGACAAAAGCAAAAATAAAAGACTGAAAACTAAAACTAAAAAATAAATAAAAATAAAACTGAACAATACTTTCACTGTGTAATTTTATGCGAGTATGTGTGTTTGTATAGAAGGACTGTGTATATTTTGTGCGTGGAGTGTTTATGTGAGTGTGTGTGTGAGTGTGTGTCTGTGTGTGAGTGTGTGGGAGAAAGGTGTCCGTTTTTGCTGGGGGCGCATGTTATACATTTATGGGCAATTGAAAAAGGAGCAAAATTTTTTTTTACGTATTTAGTTTGTAATTCTTTATAAGTGAGTGTACTCGTATGAAGCCATTATTCCGTGATGTTTCGACATTCTTGCAAGCTTGCAAGATCAGTGGCTATTTATGTTGAGCTTTTTATTAACTCGATTATACAAAATGGAGCTAAGAAAGTGATATTGCCGCCGAACAACTTGAACTCGGGCAGATTTCACCTGGTAGACTCTTGTCAGATCTGTGTTTTTGGGTAACCACAACAGGAACAAATGGAACGTCTGAGTGTTTATGCAGCACTACAGCAAGAAGAAATACGTCTGACTGTTGGTAACTCACAAAGACCGAACAGTACTGTCGTTGGAAATCGAACAGGTTTGTGAGTCATGACTTTTAACACTGCCCTCTGTACCCATTCCAGACGGAGCATTAAGCACTTCCCAGCTGCAATACAATACTTTAGGATAGAATGCACCAGAGAAAACTGAACTGTTTGTAGTTTGGCAAAATCAGCAGATGTTTGCAGGTTTTTAAAGACAAATATGGATATAAATAGGATATAAAATATTAAACAAAACTAAGAAAACCTACTGTACAAGAGAATCTGTAACAAAGAAATCTATTATAGACCACGTGAGCACAAACTTAAAAGATCAACAATACGACATAACCATCATCAATTCATCTATGTCGGATCACAAACATATATATGTACAAATAAAAAAAATTAAACCGCCCCCTAAAGTACGCCTAAACTACGAAATAATCGATTACAGGAAACTATTTGCTTCAATGGAATTGTGTGGAACCGAAACAAATAACTATTTTGAACTAGAAAACAAGATAAAGCAGTGCCTGGTAGATAGTAAAGTGTTAAAAACAAAGATTTTGAACCCACCCCAAAATGATTGGGTTAATAATGACATCCTTACTGGAATCAGTCAAAGAAACCATCTATGGATACAACACAAGAATGACCAAGGAAATGAGTTATTAGAAAATAATTACAAAGAGATGAAAGAAAGAATTGCTAAACTAATACAAACTACAAAAAACGCATACTACTACAAACTATTTACAAATTGTTCTAAAAATCCCAAAAAAACATGGTCACTTATAAATAATTTAGCTAATAATAAAATTAAGCAAAATGGTACTCCTACAAAGCTTTTAATAGATTCAAACATAGTCACTAACTCAAATGAAATTTGCGAGGTCTTTAATAACTATTTCTCTACCATAGGACGCGTACTAGCAGATAGTATTCCAAAAAAATATCATGACACCTCTAAGCAATGTCCATTTCAATCCCCAAAAAAATATGATCAAGAACTCACAGTCCTAGACCCATGCACTGCAGATGAAATTGTTAAAATTATTAACGACCTGGATCCAAATTCTAGTAGTGGTATAGACAGAATAAGCACAAAAGCCATAAAATGTATTCAAAATCTAATCTCAAAAGGCATGGCAAATTGCTTTAATAAACTTATGAGTGACGGGGTTTTTCCAGACAGTTTAAAAATTGCCAAGGTGACACCTATTTATAAATCGGGGACAAAAACAGATCCCGGAAACTATCGTCCGATCTCTGTGTTACCAGTGATCTCAAAAATTTTTGAAAAAATCCTACATAAACGCCTATTAAATTACCTAAACTCTTTTGATTTTTTAACAGAACGTCAATATGGATTTAGAGCTAAAAATAATACTACCGCTGCTACTATTGACCTAATTACAAAAGTCAGGGATAATATAGATAAGAAAAATGTTGCTTTGGGTGTGTTCATCGATCTAAAAAAAGCCTTTGATACCGTAAGTCACAAACTGCTATTAGAAAAATTAGAAAACATTGGTATCAAAGGAAATGCACTTCAAATTTTCAAATCTTACCTAACAAATAGGCTACAAATAGTAAAGATAGATAACATTGAAAGTAAAGCTTTACCTATCACATATGGCGTCCCACAAGGATCGATTTTGGGACCATTATTGTTCCTTATATATATCAATAATATTACAGAACTAGGACTCCACGGTCATTTAACTTTGTACGCAGACGACACATGTTTGTTTTATTTTGGGGCTAATATTCATGACACTATTTTGCGAGCTCAAAAAGATTTAAACGTTTTGCATGAATGGTTTAAACACAACTTGCTAACTATAAACATCTCAAAGACAAGCTACATTATCTTCAAAGCCAAAAATAAAATAATCCCATTGCATGATCCACTAACTATAGACAACATTCCATTAGAGCAAAAAACTCATGAAAAATATCTTGGCCTTAGAATCGAAAATTCTTTAACATGGAATAAACAAATTGATTATATTATAAATAAAATTTCCTCACTATCTGGATCACTCCGCAATATAAGTCAATGCATACCCAAGAAACTGCGATTTAATATTTACAATGCACTTGTTAAATCACACTTGCTATATTTAATAGAAATCTGGGGTAGCGCGAGTAAAACAAAGATACAGGAACTACAAAGAGTGCAAAACAAAATCATTAAAATATTATTTTGTTATCCGTACCTAACACCTACATGCAAGATATTTGATGAAACACAGCTCATGAATATCAAACAGCTCTATATGTACAATACTTGTATTTTGATAAGAAAAATTATAAATGGAACTATTCACACAAATGTAAAATTTACCAAAAAATCACAAATCAGTAACCGCAGCCTTCGTAGACCTAGCTTACTTGTCCTACCAAGAGCACGTACAAATTATGCCAAAAAAGACATTACATACGAAGGAGCAAAATTTTATAACTGTTTACCATCCCACATAAAAAATGTAAGCTCTTTCGGCGGTTTTAAATCTCAACTAAGTAAATATATAATTGAAACAAGTCACTATCCTACTGGTTGAGAGTAAAACCTTTGAACGGGTAAAATGGCACTATATCTATTAATTGTTAATTTTATTCTTTACATTAAGCATGTATCATTAAGTTTATTGTAACGTATTTTGAATTCTTGATTGTATCGGTGACCTTATTTAGTTTATTACTTTATGTTAGCTTATATTCTCATGTAAGTGGCTTCCTTTGTCTTTTTGAGAATAAACTATTTAAACCTAAACCTAATATGATTTTTCTGACCCTGGGACAACGTTAGAATAAATTATCGGTGCCTACGCGGCGTTTTTCACCCCCGCTGGGGACGCGATGGTCGACGAAGTCGTTGCCTCTACCGTCAATGCTCGTCGCTTAATCGTGATTCTAAATGCGTACCCCAACGTTGCACAAGTCCTGAAAAGCCTTAAATACAAAAAAAAATAATGGTTAACGTAAGGCTTAGTTGCACTAAACCCCGATCCCTGAAATTAGGTTTCTTTAATTTTTTTTAAAACGTTTCCCCACATTAGGAATGTCTACTGTATTGTGGGTGCGTTTACATGCATTTAAACTTACATACACAAACAGCCAGACCCGGAAAAACTACTCGTAGATCATACAAATATTTGTTCCGTGCGGGAATCGAACCCGCAGTACAGCAGTCAATCGCTTAACCACTGCGCCAACCCTGCCGTCAAATATAAATCGTTAATACTAATGGCATTACTGGTTCACGTAATGAGATCTCCACTTTCCTCTGTGATCATCAACTTGGCCTCTTCTTCTTGCAGGAAACCTTCCTTAAGCCTCACCATCGAAATTTCTAACCTTGCCAAGTTTAAACTAGTTCGCGACGGCAGGTCTCGATGTCACATGGGCGGTACCCTGATTTAGTATAGAAAATCACTGTATTGCATCCCTGTAGTCCCTTCTGCCCTCCACTCCCAGAGTTCTCTGTCTGTTTGCTCGCCATGACTGGTCAGCAACCGATCACCATCATTTCCGCTTATATCCTACCTAATACTGGTCCGGAGGATCCCACCTCTCTCAACAAGGACCTCAATGCCCTCTTCGGTATGACTGACTCCGTCATCTTGGCGGGGGATCTTAATGTTTTGGCATTAAGATCCCCCGCCAAGATGACGGAGTTGCTCATCCCTCCTGGAATAGCAACACCACTTCTATCAGAGGTAGAATCGTGTTCAACATAGGCGCCTCCCTTAACTTTGATGTCATCGCTCCGATGAACCCAACGCACTTTCGCTGGCGTTCCCAACCAGCAGCCTCGATGTAGTTCTCGATGTAGCGCTGCTCAAGAATGTGAACCTCCGGTTGCAATATACAGAGACACTACACGAGCTCAACTCTGACCACCACCCAGTTGTCATGCATCTAGCCCCTTATTTGGGCTCTCTCGACCCCAACCAACCCCCAGTCCATTATGATAAGTGACTGGAGGAAAGAAAGCGAAAGGCTGAAATCTACCATGTCGCCTCACTTGGGCACTATACCTGATCACATAGTGACAGTCACAGATACGTGGGGCGCGATCGACTCGTTTACAGTGTTACGTTGTATTTTTTGTAGCTACCACTGGTTGGTATTACACAGCTACTTACCTAATAAATAAAAAAGCAATTGCCTGTAAACATACGTAGTAAATTGTGTTGTTTCCAAGTAAAATATTTCATTGTAATTTGTGCAACTTTCTTGGACTTGCAATTGATAGAAGGATTCATTCCTTCAACTGTATTTCGTCACAGAACTCTTTGGTAACACTTTCACAATAAAACACTTTTCAAAACCTTATTAAATAGGTTTACTTATTAAATTAGATCAAAAATAGTAATAGCGTTCTGAATGTTTACATTCCAAATGTCATTCGGTTGAACGTCAGTTTTTGACAGTTAGAGGCGACACCTAGTGGTCGCCGATTCACAGTTGTAGTTTTAATCGATATGAGTTAATTTTAACATTTGATTGGTAACCATCGAAATAATATTGTAAAGTCCAATCCTTAATAATTTTCAGCTTTTGGTAAAAGTTCATAATAAACTAATTAACCGGATAACGGAAATTAAATAATTTTTTCAATATAGACTTTTCTCTAGAAAGTTCTGTCCCAAAATCCATAATTAATCTGTGGATTGACTGGGATCCAGTGTGGTAAGCTGTGTTTTTTTATTTTGCTGAGATAATTAGCAAACCTGGGAAAATTAGCCAACAGGATAATTTTTAGTATTAGAAATTACGTTAATCATTTGTTATTTGGTCTGAGTCTTGGAAGTTCGGATTGTTTCAGCGTTTAAACGTCATGTTGGACAGTTGTCGGTGATTTTCAAGAAGTTTGTGTCTTAAGTTCAATATTTAACGTCCGTGATCTTAGATGAATTTTACCCGAGTCAAGGGAGATTTTATGAATGTTCCGTCCAATATCGGTTGTGATCTATGACTGAAGGATTGATGGGAGATGGCGTCTAATTGCCGGTGATGTGAACACGCTTGAGGTTAATACAAACCTTATTCCATGTTGTAAAAGGATTCCAAATTGCGCAGAGCCGCATTGATATCTAGCCAGTCGAGAGTCTTGCAGTCAAGTGATTCCCTCCTTCATCAACCGAGAGGCACCTCGCGAGATTCGTCTCGCCGCCAGGATCTAGAGGAGTGTCTGGAGCCTGGACGCGAGACCCATTCCTCGAGTCGGCCAGAAGCCTCGAGCGGAAGCGACTGTGCGGCTGGCAGAGTCCGTCTAGCGATAGCGCAGGCGGGACGGTTTTTTTTTTTGATATATATCATTTTAATTTATAAACGGTTCCGGTCAGAACCGGTTTATTACCAGACAGGTTTCCCTAGTAGGAAGCCAGTGTTCAATATCTAATATAAGACCCCGGGTTCGACACCTGCCTACCGGCTTATCTGGAAGTCAATTCAACATCTTCGTCGGCTCCGGGATCTGGGACTTATAGTCCCTGGCGCCCATTCATTTACTAATTCAACTACACATCATAACTGGAAGATTCTAGTATAAGTTTTTAATTTAAAAAAAAATAGGAACAGTACTGGGTTTATCTCCAACCCCCCACGACCATAGTTCTATTACCGAACCTTAAGCTGGCGGGCATATTGGGTGACATTTATCGTCACCCACCTAATGTATTTAGGGTTTTAATTTTATATTTTTATAAATATATGTTGTTTCCAACAGTTTGTAGTTTCCTTACCTTCTAATACCTCACCACCTTGCATCTGGGCTTGGGTTCCATTACCTCTAGAGGGACAAAAGCTCGAATGTAACAACAGAATACGTTTAATCCGTATTGATGGATTGTTCACGGGAAGTTCCGGTGATGGAAGACCATTGCTGACGTATGTGATCTGATAACCGAGAAGGACGCAGCCATTCGTGCCTACGACTCCTTTCCCTGTGACGCGAAGAAAGCCCATATGCGTCAATTATAGCGTGCTGTCAAGAAACGCATAGTGGAGATTCGTTCCTAGGGCTGGTACAAGGTGCTCAGTGAACTGGAACCCACTCACCGAGGCTTCTGACATCTGCAGAGGAAATTACGTTGCTCTGAAGAAGTCTCCATGCCTCCTCACATCCGCTCCAACAAAAGCGTCGCTTTTGATAGTTCCGCAAAGGCCCAATGTCTTACCGACAGCCTAGAGTACAATGTTCTCCGAGCTCTCAACCAGTAGACCACGTGCACCTAGACAAGGTTGATGTTGAAGTTGAGCGTAGAGTTTCCCTCCTACTCATTGAAGACCCCGATAATTTTCTGCCTCCCGTCACCCCTGACGAAGTGCATGACATCCTAAAAAGGCTGCATGCTTGGAAAGCCCCTGGTTCAGATGGTATCACCAATAAGGTGTAAAAACTCCTCCCCGCCTCTCTCATAATACTTACATATGACCGGCATCTTCAATGGCACCATGAGCAACAACATCTTCCCACAAGCGTGGAAAGAGGCCACCGTTATAGGTATACCCAAGCCAGGCAAGCCCAATTCCGATCCCACTAGTTAACACTCCATTAGTCTGCTCAATGTTCTCGGCAAAATCTACGAGAGGCTTATTCATAAGCGACTCAAAGACTATGCTAAAGCAAAGAGCCTCATTCACACCAACCAGTTTGGTTTCCGAACCCAACACTCGTGCCTCCAACAGGTTCACCGTATCGTAGAGCACTTAACTGCAGGTCTCCAACGAAACGCGACGACGGGCGTGCTATTCTTCGGCATAGCGAAAGCATTCAACAAAGTCTGGCACAACGGCTTGTTATATAAGCTTTACTTATTTGGAGTGCCATATCGTCTCATTCTTATCTTACGGGACTTTTTCTCGATTCGGACTTTTTGCTATCGCATCGAGGGTGCACTCTCGTCCCCTTATGCTGTTCGCGCGTGAGTCCCTCAGGGCTCCGTGCTATCTCCCCTTATCTTCACGCTGTTCACCAGCGACATCTCCAATAGTAAAAACGGCTTTTGTTGTTGTTGGCTCTATTCGCCGAGGACACTGCCATTTACTATACAAAACGCTGTCAGAACTCTATAGCTCGCACTCTCCAAATCTCCGCAAACATCTTAGTTCCGAAAATGGAGAATCGAAGTCAACCACGAAAAGGGTCAGGCGATTCTCTTCGCGAGACCACGTCGAATCCTCCAAAAATTAAAAACTGACCATGAAAACCAGAGCCTCAATTTGCTCCTTCCGTGTCAGCGTATTATAACACCCAAGTATTTAATACTATGGGTGCGCATAATCTGAGCACAACCGGTGTAATCAGTCGATACTATCCCGCATTTACTTATCCATGGATACTATCGGTATAGTGATGCCTTATGTCTTTATATTCGAATTAGAGATGGGCCTTCTATGACTTTAGACGACTAGCTGACTGGCGGACAACTCGCTTGCAAATAGACGGCCAAGCCGATCATTGCTTTCTGCGGGGCTCGCGTTCAAGTTATATTCAAAACCGAAACTGTGATTCTAAAATAAATAAGAAACAATAGGTTACAAACGTTCTTTATTCAGAGTTGTAGGAGCTCTCGTTATTGACTCCCAGAAGAAGAATTTTTATTCCTTTATTACAAACTGTAGCTGATACTGAATACAAATTATGAACTATAAAGGTAAAGATTCCATTTCAATCACCCGTTTTTAAGCACAGAAATATGAATAAAATAAAGAGCTGCCTACTAATATCGCTTGATAGTCAGCTTTCCCGAATAGTCGGGGACCAGTCGGTACATCTAAAGCCATCGGCGAAAAGGTATACATTTCTTATCATTTCCTCTCTACATTGCAAAACATAACAGCCAGTCAGGTTGAAATATTGCTCCCATAGATTACCATGGGATTAGAGAGAACACGTTGGGTGAACACAACAATAATCAGCATTCGTGCCAGACCTGTTCTTCCTTCGCCTCCAGCCAACGCCTAATGAATATTAATAATATTATATTTGTAGAGGTCTGACTGTGGTGAAAGAGAAAGCGGGTTTGAAGTTCAGACAGTGTAACCTGTTTCTGAAAAACGTTTAATTTAATCTGCTCTGTTTGTCAATATTGGAGATACTTTGGTCACTGAAACTATCAAAAGAAAAGTTCAAATCTTGTAAGCGCTTTCAACACTTACAAGCTTTGAAAGTAATTTTGCAGTATCCTAAAGATAGCTGTTAAAAATGTGATCAAGACACTAAATTTCTCTTTATACCTAGTTAGTTTTAAGCAATTTACAACTTGCCTTTCGTGCATAGAAACATTAATAAAGTATTAGAGATTTTATTATCTTATGCCAAGCTTCAGCAAATATCAAAATATTGTAACGATTGTAAAGTCTTGGTTTCCCATAACCAATATGTAGGTTTAGTAAGTTTACTTTTCATTGATATAAAACAAAGAATAAGACATGTAATTGTTTCGCTGTTTGCAGCACTTACTTCGAACCCTTATATTAGGTTCTGCAGAACGCCTACGCTGAGCTAAACGTTTTATATTTCTCAGATATGTAATAATATGGGGTAGCCATATTATAACATATATTTGCAGTTGTAACCCTTGCCATTCGAGAAGTCTTAAAATATTACTATAGCTGGACTTTTAATTTGCTGGCGCAAACTGACACTTTTTGAAAAAAGTTATAGCTCTAAATTCCTTCGGCGGCATACCTTCGGTGTATGACAGTTATATGATGAATTTAGAGCTATATATTTGTTCAAGAAGTGTCATTTTATTGCAGCTAATTTAAAGTCTTTATATTTTTGGAAAATAATTTGTTTATTAGTCTTGTCGGTATATTATAATTTTATTCTCACTTTCAAGTTTTTATCAAAAATCTGAATTTAATTAAAATCTCCCTGTGGAGGATTTAGGTTTCTTTGGTTCGAAACGGTTTATTCAACCGTTTTAACTCCAGGAAGATGTCAAGAACATGGTTAGCAGTATCTTTCTGTTGGTTGTCATTAATTAATTAATAACCGAACGGTCGTTGCCTTATAAAATTATCCCACTGAATTAGATAGAAAACATAGTTTTTTAAATATTTTTTTTTATAATTACTTTATTGAATCATAAAGTTCATAGGCTAGGGTTATGTATGGAAAAGCACATCGGGCAAATCGCCTCCACGGCTTAGCTGGCACATACGCACTCTTTTGTCGAAATTATCCATGACTTTTTTGCATAATGTGGCTGAATTTCGTTGATGCAGCGTTGAATCTCCTCCAATGCACGGGTGGTTGTAGGCTTGTTGGCATAGACCTTTGGATTCAAATAGCTCCATTAAAAGATATCCAGTGGTGTTAAATCGCTTTATCTAGGGGGCCAACTCTGATCAGGAAATGTCACATGCAGTAATCGAATTGTATAATAGCCAGGCCATGCCATTTCGACAAAAGAGTGCGTATGTGCCAGCTAAGCCGTGGAGGCCATTTGCCCGATGTGTTATTCCATACATAACCCTAACCGACGTACTTTATGATTCAATTAAGAAATTAAAACTAAAGAAAAACAACTGTGTTTTATATTTAATTCAAATCTTGCGTAAATTTTGGGACACCCGATAGAATGGTTTCGTCGGGAAAAAATAATTAAGATGTTAAGCTTCAAAATTAACGAAACATTAACTTAAGTTCCTAGGCTGATAAAAAAAAATGGTACATTCTATGAAACGACTTGTTGACTGAACATTAGAAACCTGGCATTTAAATAAACATTTCATAGAATTTCATGAATCTATGATCAAAATACTTTGCTTTCGAGAAATGTGAAATATAAAGTAGGTCACTGGTAAACAGACATTCGGTTAACATACAGTAGGTCACTGGTAAACAGATATTCAGTAAACATACAGTAGGTCACTGGTAAATGATAAATAAATGATAAATGATTTTATTTCTGTAAGTAGGTTTGAACAAACACTTTTACACGTCAATCATGTTTTTTTTTAAACTAGATGGGGTCGGCGTTTCCTATCTGACTACTCTGAGAAGAAAGGCCGAAACAAACTCAGAGGTCACAGTCTCTTTTAAAGTCCAGACAAAATCTTGGTCAGGTCATGTGAAAGCTATGTACATCGGTGTCTGCAATGGTCTTTTGAGGAAAGAACCACACAGATTGAGTGGACCTGTCCAGTCAGTGCACGCAATTGTCAGTAATCGTGCAGCTCAACTTAGACTCAAGGAGCTCAACGATTCGACGAACAATACCAAAGAAAGGACATTTGAGTAGGCCGCATAAATTACTCAAACTGCCAGATCATGATTACGTTGAGAAAAATACAAAAATAAATATAAATAAATCAATGACCGACATAGTTCTCACATTCACAATAATTAGAATAATATTATAATAATCTTTGAGGACCATGTAGATTTGTGTCTGAAATGGTCTTTTGAGGAATGAACCACATAGATTGAGTGGACCTGTCCAGTCAGTGCACGCATTTGTCAGTACCCGTGTAGCTCAACTCAGAACTTAAGGAGCTCAACGATTCGACTAACAATACCAAAGACAGGACATTTGGGTAGGCCGCATCAGCTACTCAAACTGCCAGAACATGATTAAAACTGCAACAGAAACACACATAGTCCTCACATTCACAATAATTTAAAATAATATAATACTTTATACAGTAAATATTAGTGTCATTGTATATGTAAATAAGTATAGATACTTATAGCAATGATTAAAAGTAAAAATAGTTAGCGAAATAAAATAAATTAAACAGATATTCAGTAAACATACAGTAGGTCACTGGTAAACAGACATTCGGTTAACATACAGTAGGTCACTGGTAAACAGATATTCAGTTAACATACAGTAGGTGACTGGTAAACAGATATTCAGTTAACATACAGTAGGTCACTGGTAAACAGACATTCGGTTAACATACAGTAGGTCACTGGTAAACAGATATTCAGTAGACGAACTTGTAAAAACACTGCTGAATTTAATTTATATGTTAAGAATTATTCTAAATTATTTAAAAAAGTTTGTAGTATGGCCAAATCACGTTATTTGAGTTCAAAAATTAAAAATAGTAGTAATGTAATAAAAATGACATGGAGTATCATTAATAGCGAAACGGGAAGGTCATGCAACCGATGTAGTGACTACAGCCTTGCTATTGATGACAATATAATTAAATCTGATTCTCAAGTCGCCGCGGCCTTTGAAAATTTCTTTGCAGAGATTCCCGTATCGACTACTAAATCTCTAAACTCTTCACCCACTGCTGCAGAGTCTTTACTTAAAGAAAACATTCCAGTTTGTGATTCTGAATTTCATTTCGAATATGTCACTTTTAAAGATATAATTAAAACCTTTCACACGTTAAATGTCAAAAAGACTGCAGATTTATGGGGTAATTCTGTGGACGTTGCTAAGTCAATTATAAATATTATAGCACCTACTTTAGCTGTTATTTTTAATAATTGTATTGACCGTGGTGAGTTTCCTGATCTTATGAAAAACAGTAAAATAATACCGTTGTTTAAATCGGGTAGTACATCAGACCCTACTAATTATAGACCTATTTCAGTGCTACCTACATTTAGTAAAATTTTTGAAAAACTTATTTTAAATCAAATGCAAAGATTTTTTAATGTACATAAATTACTGCATAACAAACAGTTCGGTTTTACAAGGGGTCGTTCAACTACTGATGCCGGAGTTGAACTTCTAGGGCATGTATATAATGCATGGGAGGACAAATGCGATGCGTTGGGCATCTTTTGCGATTTGTCCAAGGCATTCGATTGTGTTCTTCATGCAACATTAATCAGGAAACTGCACCACTACGGAATCCGGAACGCCTCTCTGGATCTTCTTACTTCTTATTTAAGTGATAGGATTCAGAGAGTTGATGTTAACGGGAAAAGATCTCCCGGATCGGTAGTAAGAATGGGGGTCCCTCAAGGCTCAATTCTAGGTCCATTTTTATTTCTTATTTATATAAATGACTTGCCTTACCTCATAAAGGATGAACATGATATAGTGCTGTTTGCAGACGACACTTCACTTTTATTTAAACTCAAACGTTAGCAGCTGGTTACTGACAATGTAAATAGTGCCCTCGCAAAAGTAGTTAACTGGTTTAATGTTAATAACCTTCTTCTTAACGAGAAAAAAACGAAATGTATTAAGTTTACGATACCTCATGTTAGACAAGTAGAAACAAGTATTCTCATAAAGGGTGAAGAGTTGAAACCCGAAAATACCACAGTATTCTTAGGCATAACTTTGGATGCCAAGCTTCAATGGGGCCCCCATATAGATAAATTGTCAAAGAAGCTTAGCTCTACAGCATACGCCGTTTGGAAAATTCGTGGTTTAACTGATTTGGAGACAGCCCGTTTAGTATACTTTAGTTATTTTCATAGTGTAATGTCGTACGGTATTCTGTTGTGGGGAAATGCCGCCGATATTCAGACGATTTTTGTTTTACAAAAAAGGGCAATTCGTTCAATTTATAAATTAAGTCCCAGACACTCCCTCAGAGACAAATTTAAAGGGATTAATATAATGACTGTGCCTTCTCAGTATATTTATGAAAATCTTTTGTATGCACATAAAAATATTAATCTGTTTAAAAAGTACAGTGATATCCATAATTTAAATACTAGGAACAAGCACAAAGTTGTTCCTACTACCAGGCTCAAGAAAATAGGTGGCTCGTTTAGATGCCAATGTATACGTTTTTATAATAAACTTCCTAGCCACATTCAAGCACTAAGCCTTAATAAATTCAAATCGTTTATAAAAAGGAAATTATGCCAGAATGCCTATTATACTGTCAAAGACTATATTGAGGACAAAAAGGCTTGGGATTGAGTTGCTCCAATAAAGCACAGGCAATGTTAATTTATTTTATTTCGCTAACTATTTTTACTTATAATCTTTGCTATAAGTATCTATACTTATTTACATATACAATGACACTAATATTTACTATTTAAAGTATTATATTATTTTAAATTATTGTGAATGTGAGGACTATGTGTGTTTTTGTTGCAGTTTTAATCATGTTCTGGCAGTTTGAGTACCTGATGCGGCCTACCCAAATGTCCTTTCTTTGGTATTGTTCGTCGAATCGTTGAGCTCCTTAAGTTCTGAGTTGAGCTGCACGGTTACTGACAAATGCGTGCACTGACTGGACAGGTCCACTCAATCTGTGTGGTTCTTTCCTCAAAAGACCATTTCAGACACAAATCTACATGGTCCTCAAAGATTATTATAATATTATTCTAATTATTGTGAATGTGAGAACTATGTCGGTCATTGATTTATTTATATTTATTTTTGTATTTTTCTCAACGTAATCATGATCTGGCAGTTTGAGTAATTTATGCGGCCTACTCAAATGTCCTTTCTTTGGTATTGTTCGTCGAATCGTTGAGCTCCTTGAGTCTAAGTTGAGCTGCACGATTACTGACAATTGCGTGCACTGACTGGACAGGTCCACTCAATCTGTGTGGTTCTTTCCTCAAAAGACCATTGCAGACACCGATCTACATTGCTTTCACATGACCTGACCAAGATTTTGTCTGGACTTTAAAAGAGATTACCTTAAATGGTCATCGAGCGAGCGCAAGTCGATTACTAATCACTTGGATAAAGTAAAGTACTCCACTATTTCGACAAGTGGAGTATACAGCGCCGTGGCGCGGTGGTTAAGCAACGCGCACATTGGAGGTGTTATCATAGAGGCAGCGCGTTCGAAACCCACCAAATCACTTTTTGCATTTATGAACTTTTATGTTTTTGTTTTTATACAAGCGGCTCAAAAATAATTAGTACTTCCATTTTAACAGAAAAAAAAGCGTCAAAGATTATTTCAATTATACTTTTTTAAACCTTTATAGTCACTATGGACAATTTTGAGAACGAAAATGTTACTGTCCGTAAACCAGCAAGAGCAAAGTCAGTGGACAACATTTTAAATAATAATTTAAGCACTAGCTCTACGCGGCTAGACGCCACAGTGGTGAGCTTACCCAATGCTTCACTAAATGACAGCGACTATGCAAGCTTTAAAGATGAAATAAAAAGGCTAACAATAGAGTTGGAGAGTGCTCATCTGGAGATTGACAATTTAAATAGCGAAAATTATCGCTTAAAAATGGATATAGACCAATATCAGAAAATTATCGAAACCTATAAAAAGGTGAATTTACTTGAAACAAAAAAGTTCTCGCCGATTTCAGCACGGCAAAAAAAAAAAAAAAAGTTTTAAAATCAAGCTGTTTTTCTACCCCAACTAAGAATTTTTCACCTACGGCCCATCAACCTGACAGTGTTTCGACCGCGATAGACGTGGGAGACAGCTCGTTTAACACAGCCGGATCGATGTGCAGTACTGATGGAATACTCCATACAAAGCCGCTGTCGGTTAATGACGTTCAAAACTCCAGCACGGGCATGAATCGAATTTACCACGACGCCGACGACAACGAACGAATTAAACAGAGATCTTTGACCTTGGATAAGAAGTTGGAAATAAGTAAAATACAGACATCTAACGAAGGCCATGAAACACTAAAACACCAATCTCAGTCAAGTGATACCCAGAGAGTTATGATCTTTGCCGACCAATCTGGACAGGGTGTCCGAAACATTCTGCAGTTCTATCTTGGGGAGAAATTTGCTGTAACATCCTTTGTTTGCGCCTGATGCTTTAGTGGCTTTAGTCTCCATGACAAGTTGTTATAGGAGACTGTATCCGATCAGACGCACATAAGTGACGGTAGTTCACAAACAAATAAATCGGCTAAGGAAAAACTTCTACCCGACTTGTGGATTAATTGATTACAACAAAAACTCTAATAAGGACGAACATCGATCCGCATATTTTAACTTGTTTTTGTATTCTAATTTATTTAAATTCATAATAGAACGAAGTGTAATGTTTTCTCCTGATATAAATCCATAGTTTAAAGTAAAACTCCTTCGTTTTATTGAGCACCAAGCTCCAGTGTCTCGTCGTAGACATAATTGGCGACCGTGACAGGACAGAATCGGAAAGGAAATTCGGAGTACCAAGGTCTAGCTGGAGTTGGTCAGCACCGCGCCGCAGCTGTCAGTCGGTCAGCACCGCGCCGCATCCAGCCCTTGGAAGAAGCACGTACATCGGAAGAACATAAGCAGTACTTAGCACCGCCGGATATTGATGCTAAATACAGCGTCACACCGCAGCGCAGCAGAATTTCTGCAGCTAAGTGCCTTTCCTTAATCCCTAAACTTCCGTTCAAACCACGTAGCCTACGTCCTTATCCAATTTCTGTATGGTTTTCCACTTGTGCAATCTCATATTTTTATAGGTTCACCTTTGTCAAGGTTACAGTATTGCGTCATACTTTCTTAAATTATGGTTTTCTATACATTTCCATAAGTTCGCTATTATTTAGTATCAGCGACAGTTTCTAAGGATATCTACGCCTGGATATTTCAATTTTTTACCGTTTTGGGTGGATTTTCAAGTGAATTTTATACTATTTATATCTCAAGGTACCTACAAACCTGAAGTTATTACAAACTTAGGTTTGTTGTATTTCTTTTAGGAAAATATTTCCACAGGCTGCTGTGCCTATTTAGTTCCGTTTAGTGATTATTCCGCCGAACATTTCAGATTTGCCTACGTTTCCCGTGCATCGCTGAGCGTCGTTGCCGTAGCGCGCAACGTCTGTGCAGCCTAAGGCTGTCCGCAGACCGGTGCCTGCGACTTCGGCTTCCCGTGCGGCAGAGACCACCAACCAGGGGCGTGAGCGTATTCTTTATTACTTTATTTGGTTTATTTTAACGTTAGTTTTTCTTAAGTTTATTTCAATCTTACATACTTACTTAACTTTAATTTCTTTTTCGTGAGAATTTTGTTAGAAATAAACAGTCATAATGGGTTTAGGTGATGATGCCAAGAGCTTGGCGGAATTAAATGTTAGACGTAGTTCCGTCAAGGGCCAAGTAACAAAGTTTAAAAATTATTTAGAAAAAATATCACGGTTTGACACTTTTACTACAACACATAGGGCGGAACTTACACTTAAACTTAGTAAATTTGAAACCTTATCTTCAAAGTTCGATGACTTACAAAGTCAAATTGAAATTTATAATTGTAGTGGGTTGGAGGATGAACTTGAAGAACGAGAAAATATAGAGAAGGAATTCATTAGCAATATTGTAATGGCTCAAGAGTTGTTACAATTGCACGGTAGGGATGAAGGCGTCCACGACTCAAGCAGTCCTCACAATACAACTAATTGCACTGTCGATCATAATGAGATCGGTTTCAGGCTACCTTTGATACAGGTATCTAAATTTGACGGATCATACTTCCGATGGATGGAGTTTCGTGACACGTTCCAATCCTTAATACATGAAAATAGTAGAATTAGTTCAGTGAACAAGTTTCATTATTTAATTTCTTATTTAGAAGGTGAAGCAGCACGAACCGTTTCAAATCTAGAAGTATCTACTGATAACTATCGGGAAGCTTGGAACCTATTACTTGAACGTTACGACAATAAACGTTTGCTGATAAGTCATCATCTCAGCGCATTATTTAACATTAATTCTGTAAATAAGGAGTCCGAAAAATCATTGCGTTTCTTGGTTGACCACGTGACAAAAAATATGCGTGCCCTCTCCAACTTAGGACAAACCACTGAGCATTGGGATGCCCTTGTCATTCACTTAGTCGCTTCCAAGTTGGACAATAACAACTTTGTTAAATGGGAGGAACACCGTAACGCGTTGCCAACAGACACCCCTACGCTTAAGGAATTTTATAAATTTTTAAATGATCGTGCAGCCGTGCTTGAGGCCTTGCACCGCAGCAAGTCAGACAACGCCTTTAAACCCAATCATGATAAACGTTCAGAAGGCCATTCAAAGAAACCGGACTACATACGTCATACTAAAGCACATGCATACATTAGCAGTAGTAACCAACCACAAACACAATCATCCTCGTCATACCTCTGCCGATGCTGTAATGCTGATCATAAAATATTTGATTGTCCATCGTTTAAGGCAAGGAGCATAAGCGAGCGTATAGCCGAGGCAACTAAATTGAAATTGTGTCTTAATTGTTTAAGGTCGGGTCACCCTACATTTAGATGTCGTTTAGGCCGTTGTAGTGAATGCAACAAGAGACACAATTCTATGTTGCACCTTCCTAATGGAAAGGCTGACAGTTTAGCTAGTACTAATACCGACGGTCCTTCTGAGACGTTGGCTAACTGTAACAATCAAGGTAACGAACATGCTCTTCTTTGTACTGCCTTGATTGAAATAGTCAATCCCAAGACAAGTAAATCTGAAACGGTGCGAGCCCTGCTTGATTGTGGCAGCCAATCCTCTTTCATAAGTCTAGGCCTGAAACAAAGGTTATCATTAGAGAACTGCCCTATCAATGCTGCAAAGGTAATCGGTTTTGGCAACAGCGATGCAGGCACAATAACTGAATATTGCATTGCCCAATTAAAATCGTTAAATACACCATTCGACGTTATTTCTAACTTTTATGTTATGAAAGAACTAACAGCTTTAGTCCCCAATGCGGTAATTGATATTAGATCGTTTAATATTCCTAAAAATATAATCTTAGCAGATCCCAAATTCAATCAGCCTTCTTTCATAGATATTCTAATAGGCTCAGATTTATTTTGGGACATAATAGGTTGTGATCAGCGCTCATTAGGCCCTAATTATCCTAAGTTGCACGACTCAAAGTTGGGCTGGTTAATTGGAGGCCCCCTGCAACATAAACAACCTAAGGATATTAAATGCAATCATGTACTTACCCATTTTTCTTATGATGAAAACATAGAATTAAAATTAAATAGATTTTGGGAACTTGAAGAAATCCCATCTAAATCTTATTTAAGTGAAGGCGAGCAGGCATGTGAAACGCATTTCTTACAGCACACCGGCCGCTTAAGAAACGGCAGATTCTCTGTCAAGTTACCTCTTATTGACTCACCGGATTGTCTCGGTGACTCCTACAAAATGGCCAAGAAAAGGTTTTATAATTTGGAACGCCGATTTAGAAGGCAGCCTGAAGTTAAGTCGCAATATACTGAATTTATCAGAGAATATGCAGAATTAGGTCACCTCTCTGAAATTGCGCTAAATAACTTGAATTCTAATTTATGTTATTTCTTACCTCATCATCCTGTGTTCAGAGAAAACAGCGAATCTACAAAAATTCGCGTAGTCTTCGATGCATCAGCTCGCACTTCCTCGGGCCTCTCTGTCAATGACATACAAATGGTTGGGCCTCAAATTCAAGACTCTCTTTTCTCCATATTAATTCGAGCTCGATTCTACAAATATCTGTTAGCAGCAGACGTCGAAAAATTATTTCGGCAAATATTGGTGGACGAGTCAGATCGAAATCTTCAGCTTATTCTATGGAGAGAAGACGAGCGTCAGCCCCTTAAGACGTTACGTTTAAATACGGTGACTTACGGTTTCACAAGTGCAAGTTTTTTGAGTACAAGGTGTCTTTGGCAATCAGGTGAGGAGTGCGGGGATCCACTCATTAGAACGATTATACAATATACAACATGATCTATACGTAGACGACTTAATTACGGGCTGTAATTCTGAGAAGGAACTTATACATATTCAAAAATCTGTATCGGAAGCCCTTAAGGCGGCATGTTTCAATCTACGAAAATATAAATCTAATTCGGCTAGCGTTCTTGAAGCCTGCTCCGAAAACTCTACAGACACCCTTATCATTAGTGAGTCCTCAAATGCTCTCGGTTTAGGGTGGAATTCTAAAACTGATAGTCTACATTATTCTTTCGAAATTCCCCCTATCAATGACAAATTAACAAAGCGCTATATTTTATCAACATCGTTTAAAATCTTTGACCCACTCGGTTTTGTCAGCCCCTGTATTATTATTCCTAAATTAATAATGCAGCAACTTTGGCTTGACAAGGTTGGCTGGGACGAACCTCTTTCCGAGGAAATAGAAAGAGCTTGGCGTAAGTTTTCCAATAATCTGTCTAGTCTAGCTACATTTACACTGCCGAGGCAGGTTCTATGTGAGTCACCTGTTGTTACAGAGCTACATATGTTCAGCGACGCCTCCCAAAGAGCTTATGGCGCTTGCGTCTATGTAAGGTCTATTGATGAAGGAGGTATCGTGCATGTCAACCTTTTGTGTTCCAAGTCAAAGGTGGCACCAATCAAGGCCTGTACTATACCTCGTTTGGAGCTGTGTGCCGCCTTACTAGCTGTTCGACTCTGTAAGGCCGTCGTGGATTCCTTGAGGTACCCAGTAGCACGTAAACTATATTGGTGCGACTCCAGCGTCGTCCTTGCTTGGCTGCATACCAGCTCTAGAAGATTAAAGACCTTCGTGGCTAATAGAACAGCAGAAATACTGGAATCATCAGATGTTTCTTGTTGGCGTTATGTACCTACCTCTGAGAATCCTGCTGATCTCGTCTCGCGCGGCGTTTATCCCGAAGAGATTAAAGATCGTAGTCTGTGGTGGTCAGGGCCTAAATTTTTACTTCATGGCGAATCTTCTTGGCCTACCTTACCAAATAAACACGATTTTGAAATTCCTGAAACAAGGTCAAACATTGTTGCTAAGATAGATAATTCTTCAATAATTCCCTATCATAAATATAATCAATTAAATAAGTTAAAACGAGATTACGCGTATGCATTAAGATATTTTTATAATTTGCGCAATCCTAATTCTCGGCGTTGTGATGCCCTTAATTTAGAAGAATTACAAAATTCATTTTATCTTTTATGTCGTAAGGCTCAACAGGAATCTTTTCCTGTGGAGTACGATTTGTTAACTAAAGAAAATTCTATTAGTACAAAATCACCTATCATAGCGCTTACACCTTTCATGGACGCAAATGGGTTAATACGAGTAGGAGGCCGACTGGATGCTTCCGCTATTCCATTTGGCAGCAAGCACCCTATCCTACTACATTCCTCACACCATCTCACTGAACTAATCTTTGAGCGGGAACACTTACACAAACTACATGCTGGCCCACAGCTTCTCCTCGCTAGTGTCAGGCAATACGTGTGGCCTATCAATGGGCGACATCTCGCTAAGAGGACTGTGCGCAACTGCATCACATGCAGAAAGGTACAGGGCAAGACTTTAAAACCCTTAATGGGGAACTTGCCCTCTCAGCGCGTTACGGTGGATTTCCCGTTTCGTAGCGTTGGTGTAGATTTTGCCGGACCCTTTTATATCTCAAATAGGAAGGGTCGCGGATCAAGGGTCACAAAATGCTATTTATGCATTTTTGTTTGCTTAAGGTACAAGTGCGTACACTTGGAAGCGGTAAGTGATCTTTCGAAGGACGCTTTCATTCTTACCCTGCGTAGGTTCATATCCCGTCGGGGTAAGCCTACTGAAATTTTTAGTGACAACGGCCGCAATTTTGTGGCCGCTGCCAAAGAAATTGGCAACTTTTTGAAATATAATCGCCAAGCAATTACAGATTTCTCTAACGAAGAAGAAATTAAATTTTTGTTTTCACCTGCTTACGCTCCCCACTTTGGTGGTATCTGGGAGGCCGGGGTAAAATCCGCTAAACATCATATAAGACGTGTAATGGGCAACACGCATTTAAATTTTGAAGAGATATCCACGTTGTTCGCACAAGTGGAAGCCATATTAAATAGCCGCCCACTTTACCCCATGTCCATGTCTCCAAACGACCTCCTTTTCCTCACCCCAGGGCACTTCCTGCTTGGACGGCCGCTAACTGCGCTGCCTTCACCGAGCCTAGAAAATTGCAAGTCCACTCAACTGAAGCGCTACCAACGACTTGAACAAATCCGGCAGCACTTTTGGAGGAGATGGCAGAGGGAGTACCTGGCTGAGCTGCAGCAACGATCAAAATGGCGCACCGATTGTACTCCACTGAGCGTTGGCGACCTAGTACTGATTCAGGAAGACAACTTACCACCATTGTGCTGGCGTACGGGCCGAATCAGCAAACTTTTTCCGGGTCCTGATGGAATATGTCGGGTCGCAGATGTTCAAACACCACAGGGATGTTATCGGAGGCCCCTCAAACGGCTCTGTCCTCTGCCTGCGACGGAGCATCTTATTGAGTGAAGGTTAAAGACCGGAGGCCTTTAACGGCGGGGAAGATGTTTGCGCCTGATGCTTTAGTGGCTTTAGTCTCCATGACAAGTTGTTATAGGAGACTGTATCCGATCAGACGCACATAAGTGACGGTAGTTCACAAACAAATAAATCGGCTAAGGAAAAACTTCTACCCGACTTGTGGATTAATTGATTACAACAAAAACTCTAATAAGGACGAACATCGATCCGCATATTTTAACTTGTTTTTGTATTCTAATTTATTTAAATTCATAATAGAACGAAGTGTAATGTTTTCTCCTGATATAAATCCATAGTTTAAAGTAAAACTCCTTCGTTTTATTGAGCACCAAGCTCCAGTGTCTCGTCGTAGACATCCTTCGTAAAACCGAATGCAACCACTGAAGAGGTACTAAAAACCTGCGCAAATACTTGTAAGGACTTTAACAAATCTGATTTTGTAATTGTATTAACAGGTTCAAATGACACAAACCCTATGGACATTCAAACGTATTTACACCATACAATAAGTCAACTAAAATTCACCAATGTATTAGTCGGGCAAAATTGCAAAAATAAATCCCTAAATGAAAGAAAAGTTAATAATTTACTTAGGTTTGTGTGTCATAATTGTGAGAATTCATCTTTTGTACATTTGCATAATGATTTTAATATGTCAACAAAATATATCACAAGGATGAATGCTTGTAGGTTAATTCACAGGCAAATTTTGCATGTAAATTATAAAAGTAATTTTCAAAAATATACCGAAAACTTAATTATTCAGAATAGACAAAAATGCACCAAGGATGTTGCTGTACAGACCTGTAGTTTAAACGATATTAGTGTACAAACGGATAATATTAATATAGATACTCAAAATTTAGATGACTTTTTTCGTGACAAAAAATGAGCCACGCTTAACAATTCTTCATCAAAATATTGCCGGAGCCTTAAACAAACGAGACGAAATTTCGTTTGCCATATTAGATTTGCTAAATAACGAGATCAGCGTAGATATACTGTGTCTTAGTGAAACATTCTTGCTTGGAGGAACTGAAAAAAACTTTCGTCTAAAAGGCTTTACGACGGCAGCGTACTATTCAAGAAAAACTTCAAAAAGAGGGGGCGTTATTATTTCTATTAAAAATGAAATTGAATTTAAAATAATACAGGAGATACAAAAAATAAGCGAAACATGTGTATTTGAATGTTGTGGTTTAGAATTAACCAAATACGGTATCTTATTAATATGTGTATATAGAACCCCTTCTTCAAATGTAGCTATATTTCTTAATAAACTCGATACTCTATTGAGGATGTTGTGTCGTAATACAAGAAAGAAAATTATTATATGCGGGGATACAAATATCGATATTTTAAAGCAGTCAAAGGAGAGTAGGGAATATAATTACTTGTTAAATAGTTACAACATAAAACATACTATTTTGACACCTACTAGAGTAACAGAAAAGACACAAACTTGCATTGATCACATCATAACCAGCATAGAAAAAGGTTGTGCAAAAATACATCATTTAGGTTTGTCGGATCACTCAGCCCAATCATATTCTTGGGCGGTTACAAAAATACATCAGCCCGTTTTAAAATGGTGGTATCAATTTAAACGAGACTACAGCAATGACAATAAGGAAAAATTTTTAAACTCAATCTCATGTCTGTCTTTTAGTGACGTATTTGAAGAAAACTCAACAAACGAAGCATTCCACAACTTTATAGATACATTCCTGCTCTTTTATAACTTATGTTTTCCTACCATTCGCGTCAAAGTTACAAATAAAGCATTAAATAAATTAAACTGGCTTTCTAAAGGTATCAAAATAAGCAGTAGGAATAAAAGTAAATTACACTATAAATTGAAATATAAAAATAGCGAACCTCATAAAAACAAGTACAAAAGCTATTGTAATTTACTGAAAAAATGCATTTTAACGTCTCGGAAAAATAATAATACCAAATACATAAATAAAGCTCAAAATAAGTGCAAGGCAGCGTGGAATGTAATAAAAAAGCATACCGGCACAGATTTGAAACGCTCCTGTATTTCAAAAATTACTATGAACAACAGTGACTGTATAAGGCCTGATTCTATTGCAAAACATTTCAATAATTTTTTCATTAACACGGTTACCAATAACAGCTTTGATAATAAAGACGATTCAAGATTAAAAGAAATGGATCATATTGAATCAATCAGTAACTCAATGTTTTTGTACCCACTGGATGGTAGTGACCTTAAAAAAATAGTGATGTCGCTAAACGATTCCAAAGCGAGTGGTTATGATAATATTCGCACTGACATCATAAAACTGTCACTTAATATAATTCTAGAGCCACTTCTACATGTTGTTAACCTTTCTCTAGAACAAGGAATATTTCCCGATTTATTAAAGAGATCAGTTGTGAAACCAATATTTAAAAAAGGGGATAGCACTCAAATGGACAATTACAGACCCGTGACTTTGATACCTATATTTTCTAAAATTTTTGAAAAAGCGTTTCACAACAAATTAGCAAACTTCATTGAAAAGCACAAGATTATTAAGGATGAACAAAATGGGTTTCGTAAAAATAGAAGTACTTCTTTGGCAGCCTTTCAATTAATAAAAGAAATAACAGAATGTATTGACAATAAAATACCTGTTACAGTTTTATTCGTGGATATGAGTAAAGCGTTTGATTATGTCTCTCATGAACGATTATTGGAAAAAGTTTCTAGATATGGAATCAGAGGAACGGCATATAACTGGCTGGAATCCTATTTGTCCGACCGAGTACAATCAGTGGAAGTAACGAATTATAATGACCAAACTAAAACGTTAGAATCATACCAATCTCCGTTTATGTATAATAGATATGGCGTGCCACAGGGGAGTATTTTAGGGCCGCCAATGTTTCTACTCTACATAAATGATTTCCCACAAGTTATAAATCATAAATGTGTACTGTTTGCCGACGATACTACAATTATAATTAAAGGGCAAGATAAAAGTTCGTACGAACAAGAAATAAACAGCGCTCTTCAAAGAACTATAGAGTGGCTAGAGGCTAATAATTTAAAAGTTAATATTAATAAAACAAAATTTATGCAATTTCATACCTATCGATCAAAACCGTTGTCCCTAGATGTATCGTATAAAGGGGTCGCCCTGGCAGAAACTGACTCTGTTAAGTTTCTTGGAATAAATTTAGATAAGTTTTGCTCATGGAAAAATCATATAAATGACATTTGTGCTAAAATAAATAATTTTATATACCCTTTGAGGCGTATTAGCTGCGAGGTATCTAGAAATGCCGCAATAACGGCTTTCCATGGCTATATAACCTCCACTCTAAGATATGGTATTATCCTGTGGGGTCGTTGTGTAGAGATTGATCAAGCATTCGTAATGCAAAAAAAGTGTCTTAGAGCTATATTTGGGTTGAAGCAAATAGAGTCGTGTCGTCCATTCTTTAGGAAATATAAAATACTGACTCTACCATGTATTTATATATTAGAATCTTGTGTATTTGCTTTCAAAAATAAGAGACTTTTTCAGCAAGCGACAAGCTACTATGCCCCACGATCTATGTATACTAATAAGTTACTTCAACCGAGGACGAATCTCACATTTACAGGTAAAAACAGCTATATTATGTGCATAAAATTGTATAATAAAATACCGAATTCGATAAAAACGCTACCATTTTCTAGATTTAAAAGCAATTTGACGAGGTTTTTAATTGAAAAATGCTTTTATAGTGTACATGAGTTTTTAGATTATAAATTGTAAGTTTTGTAAATTGTTACTTAATGCTATTATTATTGTGTGGCGAATCTCTCCCATCATTGACATGATTATTATTGACATTTATGACTATTGTTTTATTATTAGGTTTTTAATTTTTTATTATTTTTTATTATTATATTGACATTTGCTTAATTCAATAATACAAATTTTAATGGGTTTATCTGTTTAATGACTGCATGATGATGATCAATAATATATTTAAATAAAATGTAATTAACTTTATTTTATATTTGCACGCCGAAATTAAAGGCAGAGTAAGAGCGCATTTTTTTACATTTACCAACCTTCTGTACCTTATTCAGGCAAATAAATGATTTTGATTTGATTTTGATTTGATTTGAGACTGTGACCTCTGAGTTTGTTTCGGCCTTTCTTCTCAGAGTAGTCAGATAGGAAACGCCGACCCCATCTAGTTTAAAAAAAATATGATTGACGTGTAAAAGTGTTTGTTCAAACCTACTTACAGAAATAAAATCATTTATCATTTATACAGTAGGTCACTGGTAAACAGATATTCAGTAAACATACAGTAGGTCACTGGTAAACAGACATTCGGTTAACATACAGTAGGTCACTGGTAAACAGACATTCAGTTAACATACAGCAGGTCACTGGTAAACAGACATTCGGTTAACATACAGTAGGTCACTGGTAAACAGACATTCAGTTAACATACAGTAGGTCACTGGTAAACAAACATATTCCTATAATGTATTTCGTTCAGTTTTCTGCTTCCTTTCCTCACATTATACCTATACAAAAAATAGCATAAATTGCACCTCAAAGTAAGAGTCATACCATTTCCGGGATTCCTATTCAACATTGGTACAACAAAAGACTTCCTCTACTTCCATGTCACCTGTGCAAGAAACTTCGAGCCGCTCTTATAATACCACATACCTAATATAACGTTTAGAAGGCTCGCTAAACACTTAGAGTAGGATATGTTTAGGGACCTCGCGTTTACATCCATACGAGTTGAGAGACTTGTCGAAAACATGTTGTGTATAAAACATGTATATACATGAATGTATTGACGTGGTTTCAGACTTACGAGTATATAATTTTAGCCTTTGTGTTCACCTTTTTACATGTTTTAAAAAAATTCTACAAGTTTTGCATACAGTTAGGCTATACGACTTGCTTTAGGTGTAAGCGATATATACGGAACTAGTACTACACACCTTGTTTTATACATTGGTATAAACGCGGGTTAATAATACATACGTCTGTCACAATAACGTTGGTAAATTAGATCAATATAATTATTATACTTTTGGTAAACTGATTTTACAACATTGTAACTGAGTACCGGTTTTGAACGTCAAAAACACGCTCCACTGACCCAGTCAGGTTCTGATAAAACCAGAAAGATGGCGGGAACACCACCTACTTCGCATTCGTGGTACTTTACCAGTATTTAGTGAAAACTGATTTGGTATTTAATGGTCGCAAGCACAACTGCCGAGTTTGAGGTCCTAGGTTCCCAATTACCAGGTCGGACCAAGTTTTATTGGGTTTTTCCATCAGAAATTTCTCAGTCCGGAGACTAGTGCTCGGTTAATAGTAAGAGGCTCGCCACCTATAGCATGGAAATTAAACTTAAGTGGCGGAATTTGGATGTACTGTGTTATGTTATCGTGCAATTTCGTTTAAAAAAAAATACCTTCGTCTCACAACTGCAACGTATATTTAATTTTGTACTGAGTGGACCTTCTACAGTTTTCTCTGTTGTAAGACAGTCAGCCCGGAAATGAGTAGGTCTCGTCCACCGCGGATATTGACTCGTCTGTTCAGCGCCGGATGAACGGGATCTGATGCTGCACCCTCGCAGCTGTGGGATGAAGTTTCTCGTTATTTGTAATGTGAAGGAAATTGGGAAATGATTGGCAATTATTTATAGTGGGAATTGGTAAGGGGTGATGACCCTTACCTAGTTGTTTAGGAATGCTGCTCGGCTTATCGCTCTGTTACCGCGTTGAGCGAGAGGTAACTCTTTCATTTCTCGCTTTTCAACCTGCAGTTCACTTACAGACTGCCAAGAAAACATATTACAAAAAACAACTGTACAATTAATTTTACTAAACCAGTTTGTGACCAAAAAATCAACATTCTTTTTCATCGAACCATTTTTTGATAGCTAGTTTTAAAATAGGTATTTTATTTCAGTCGTATCGAAGTCTCTTCAAAGACTTAAGAAATAACAAGTCCAGAACAAGACTTCAAACAGCTAATAAAAGAGGTACTAGATGTAAATTTGTAAGTTACTTTCATAGTATCATGTCTTACGGTATTTTACTTTGGGGACGGGCTGCAGACGTCGATTCTATTTTTATTCTGCAGAAAAGAGCCGTTAGAAACATATGTAATCTCCGCAGGCGCGATTCTCTAAGGGAACTGTTTAATGTAATTAAGATCTTGACGGTACCTTGTCAATATATCTATGAAAACATCATGTACGTAAGAAAAAAAATACATCGTTTTACTAAAAGAGGTGATAGACATACTTATAGTACCAGAAATAGGGACCTATTAATACAACCAGGTTTCAGACTGGCTAAAGTAGACTCATCTTTCATGTTTAAAATGTTACAATAAAATACCTCCCCACATACTTAATCTGAATGAGACGAGATTCAAAGTTTGTAGAAAACGCACACTATGCAGCCAGGCATATTATAAGTTGGGAGATAATATCGCTGATAAAAATGCCTGGCTCAATGCTGGTCCTGCTCCACAACCACAACTAATTGATTAACTTTTGAAAATACTGTTGGAGCTGCTGAAGATTGTAAGACTACCTTTGCTTTGTATAAACTCAATCTCCTTTGTTTTATATAATTGCATAGGACAAGTGTGAGTACTATGTAGTATCGAGCTACCATTTACCGGGTAATGTCTTTCATTGACTTGAATGTGCCCTGGCGGCGACGGTGGCGCCCTCCCTTCAAAATGGTTGGGCTGAATGGTGCTGATCCATGCGTCATGTTCGTGAACGGGCGCTGTCAGTTGGGACTGTGGTCATCTCTTAGCCACCACGGCTTATTTTATTTATTTTATTATGGATTGTTTTGTTTGAATTTATATTTGCTGCAGGTACACTGGACACTCAACGTGTACGTCTTTTGTCCATGGAATTTCTTGTCCGTTCTTCTCCATAGGTACCTACTACGCTTTGGAATGGGCAACTAGCTTCATATTTCTGACTGACCGACCACTTGACAATTCAAAAGTGCCTGTAAATGGTTTAATTGAAATAAATGCTTTGAGGTTGAGTTTAAGAATATCTTTTCAATATAACATCAAAGAAAACGTATAATGATACCAAAGTGACAGACGTGGTTAGAACGAATATAACCTACATAATATACTAAAGCACAGACGCGAGTTAGTCGTTAATACTCTACTACAAAGAGAATTTTATACACAAAAAGGTAGTTATCTAGCTTTTTCAAACGTGGGAAATAGAAAAAATAGTTTACAACTTTCAAATTGTAAAAATAAGGAGATTAGAATGTTGAGGTGGATTTGTGGAGTGACGAAAATCGATAAAGTAAGAAATGGGGAGGAAGATTGAACGTGGCGCCAGTGACGAAAGTTGAAAGAGAATCGTTTGGAAAAAATATGGCCATCTGATGAGAAGGGTGGAAACGTGATTATAACAGTGATGATTATATAAAATGTTGATGGATCTATCTTTTCTTTGGCCTTCATTTCCCGGAGAGGGAGAGCGCCCACCCGGGGAGGAGGAGTGGGAGCGCCTTTTATTTGTGTGTACTTTTAATTAATTTAAACAAAGCGCTCAACGCTTTTTGATTTAATCATTGGATATAAAAAAAGAACTACTACAAGTCATTTTAATTTTTATCATTTTTAGTGCGTGATAAAAGCGTGGTTTTTTATTTTTTTAAACTACATATTTAATTTTTTACTTTATAATCTAGTATATTCTTCATTTAGTTAATAAGTCTAAAGTCAACGAAGTTATGACTTGAGCGGTTTACTAGTACCCACTGAAGAGTTCCACTATCCACCTCCTGGCTCCATCATCAGATCAGATCCAAGATACCAAATTACCTATAGTTTTATAATTCGAATTACACATTACATACAAACTATTATTTCGATACGACATTAGAAGAAGGTAAAAAATTTACTTCTAACATTTTATTACGTTGTTTGTTAGTTACAAGTGAAGCTAATAAAAGCGTGTTCAAAACCACTTCGAGACTAACACCACAATGCTGGAGTAAATTTCTCGCAGACTCTAATAAAAGACGCTCAAGCAAGAAACGCGCATTTGAGGAAAAGAAATACAGTAAAACAAGCGTAACTAGACAAAAAAGACGCATCTAATAAGGATTTTTTTATTTATTCTTTCTTTCTGGCGCTCTCATTTTGCTTACAGCGGCAGCATTGTACTTACAGTGTTAGATTATAACTTACTTTTATTAAACTACTACTTATCTTAAAAAGCCCCAGATAAGTACAAGTAGTTACTGTGGAATACCTTTTTAAGGCACAGATATTTTCTGTTTATTATCAAGCACTTTATTTGAGTAAAGTCTTCCCACGTGTTTTGTCAAAGCCCAACATTTTCTGCGCTAATATCTCGTCATGTAATATTTGCGTAGATAATGTGCCTATGCTATGTTTCAAGAACACTTCGTCTGAAGGTATTAATAATATTCATATACCTTGTTCCAAAACCATCTGATGAAAATGTAAACAAATGGATCAGAAAAACGTACCGGCGGATGCCAGTTTGTACTGCCACTTATAAATAATTAAGTGCTTTGATTTGGTTATTTGAAAACTTAAACCCACAATTCTAATTTTAAATCACCATAATCATCATTAATAACAATTGAGATTAATTTTTTAACTTTAAATTCAGTTGATGAATTCTTAATCACAATTGAATCATGTTTTGTCAAAGAATTGTTGGAAAAAGTAGTGAGATATAAAGTTCAAACAAAATACAAATACAAAAAAATACAAAAAAGTTTATTTTCTCTCTCACATAGAAATATTCAAGGTATAATATACATAATTCAAAGAGTACATAAGCGAATTATAATCTATGTGGGAGACTGGTTTCTGTACTAGGAGACCTGTATGACAGATTACCAGCCTCTCCAGACTCCGGAAGTGGGTAACAGGTTCTTGGTGTACATCATTCCAGGTAAGTGATATTTAAATACGTAAAACTGGGTGAAGTTTGACTGTTGTGAGGATTAAGTAAATGAGGGTGTGAGAATCGGGTGTGTGAATGTGTATATGAGGGTGTGTGTGTTTTGTGGGTGTATATGTGTGTGTGTGGGGTGGGTATATGTGGGTGTATGTGTGGGTGCATGAGTATGTGTGAGGTGGGTATATGTGGGTGTATGTGTGGGTGTGGGTGTATGTGTGGGTGTGGGTGTATGTGTGGGTGTGGATGTATGAGTGTATGTGGATGTAAATGAGTGTGTAGGTGTTGTCAAGTCATACGTAGTAAGTCTAGGATGGGACTTTAAGCAAATTTTCTGTTTCATCGTAACTGAGGGACTTTAGCCAAGTGGTTAAAGTCCCTCAAACCTTCTCAATACAGATGAATGTACCTACTACTTATTCCCTTTAGTGAGTGATTGCGTAAGAATGTTACCGGAACAGGGTTTGTTTACACTTTCATCAGATACTTTTGGATCAGACCATACTTATTAACATCTCTAAGCATGTACTTAGTTAACCTAGAACCTATTCGTATGTCCATGAATTTGACAATATATTATAATAATAATATTCTACCGAAATAGGTATTACATTGTATTGTGGCAATGAAAAAGGTCTTTAATCACAGGTTACATTAATGATTTTTTCTTATAATTATGTATACCTAGTTGTGCTGTGATATCTAGAAGCTGGTTTGATTAATAAACTGAATGTATAAAAATCCAAATGACATTTGGAACAGACTGCTCTCCAGATTTCATGCCAGTCTATGACATCCATACTATATCATATTGTAGGTAAACTTTGGTTACAGGACAAGCTTTAATACCGAGTGTAAAAAGAAGCTTCCGTCATTCTGATCATTTTTGTTGGATTAGACCATAAAAGACGTTTCACCGTTTGGTATAAGTTCGACCTATAAGTTTTAAGTGTTTATAACTTAACTTTAAATACTCCCACTACTCCTGTACCGGTGCATGCGCCCATAAGCACAGTGTTTAACGCGCGTTATAATTATTGCACGCCGTTTTTACACGTGCCACAGCAATATTTTTTACTCTATGTTACTTAGTTTGATGTACAGAATGCGTAGATAACGGCTACGTGATGAATCTTTTTACACCCTGTATACCCAGTTAGTCATTACCCAGTATGTCTTCCTAGAATTGAAGCGAGTATTCTACAATGTACGCTTTATTCCACAACATTGCATATCCCGGGAAATCATAGCGATATGGATGACATGTTTGCTTCCCAGCGGTGGCTGGCCCCGTTCACCGCCTCGAGCGGTGCGATGTGCGACGTGACTTGCGTCAAGCGACCACGTAATTTTTTTCCGTCCGTCAGTCGTCGCTCCGCAAGTCGCGTCGCGGCGACTCGTGGTATGCTCTAAACAACTTCTATCATTTGTTTTCCCCGCAGTCGCTGTCGCAAGACGCATGTCATTTGAGCGTATAGCTCGTGGTCACGGGGTTACCGCGCCGCCGCCGCCGCGCCGCTGCGCCGCCGGAGCGCTGGCTTAATACAAACTACGCAATGGAAAGCGATCATTATTACTGATTAATATTTGCAACATTAATGTACTACATAATGCGCAAGTATTTATTTACGATGTTGATAATTAACCGCTCTGGGTTACCCGTAGAGCTCGTTTTTCATTTTGTTAGACTTAATAACGTCTTACTTTTTGATAACTGATGAATTATTAATATCTACAACGCTGTCTTTACGTTATACCTAATGATGGCTTAGTACAGTAATGATAATAAAATGTGGCCTGGTCTTGAATAGTACATTGTTCACCGAGAGGAGAAAGTGACCGATTACCGTCGAGAAGCCCGAGCCGTAGGCGAGGGCTTTAAAACACCCGAGATCGGGAATCGCACTTTCTCTCGAGTGATACATAGTGCTTTGTACTACACCTACGAGGAAAATAAAAAACTAAATCTTTACTAATTGAAATTTAAATTTTCACATGTTCTTTTTTCAAATTGTTTATCCTGCCGCCGCAGGGTCGCACTGCCAGCCCGACACCATCCAACACACAGCTAGTGGCCAGTGTCATTTTGCGAACTTGGAGACAAAAACTCACTATAAAAACTTTTTGGCTTTTGATATTTAGGTTACCGGCGCATAGTCTTACCCAAAATTAAAAAAGAAAAACCACGTAAGAAATGGATTTTCATACACTTTTCTCTCCCGCTCAGATGCGTTTTCTCCCCGCATATTTGTTCGATATGCAATGACGTACTTTCTACCGTAAATTTGATAAAGTATCAAGGTACTTTCCAAGCAGGTGTAGTTTAAATGTTATTCCAAGATGTTATGTTATTTCTGTTATTATTTATTCCATTATTGGCAATCCTTAAAAATAACCTTTGATATAATAATAATTTTATTGCGGCGAAGAGTTCAACCCAATTTAACACCATAGCCTTCAGACAAAAGCAGATTATTAATTTTAAAAACATTTTTCTAAATAATTTTTGATACTACAAAGGACACCGTGGGCTGCGTGTAGAATAGATTATTTAAATTAAAAATCTGAAAGGTTTTTATTACATTATGTAAACCTTCTAATGAAAAGAGGGAAAATGGAAAAGCCAGCGGTCTGGGTCAGCTCTAATTTAGGTACCAAACTAAATATTAAAAAGTCTAAACACCTGATAGAAAACACAAGAAAAACCAACATTACGTAACATAAGTTTCTCGGAGGACGAATGACACTATTCATTTTTAAAGGATACTCGGTCTCCGGCTTTCTTTCATCTTTCAGCCGTGTCATTACTTACAAATGTTTAGGGGCTGGTAAATAAATACAAGTAACCAAGCAAAGCTGTCAAATTATAAACCATAAAAGAATGACTTTATTATCGACACCAATAAAGAATCTTCGCATAAAAAACCAACCGTAAAATTATGACGTCACATAAAACTTCCAGACCTTATTATTTAAAAAAGGTGTTAAAATAACCTCAGCCTTAAGTATCCGGACTCTTCTCGCTAGAAAATAAGCCCAAAGATTATGTTACGCCAACTTTTTCTTCGGGTAATGAGATCTCTATCAGGACGTACTTTTGGCACTGACTTCCACTTATTGCGCTTTTTTGGCAAATGGCGAGCAAAAGATATCTCCTTTTAACTTGAGAGAGCCAATGGAGAAATAAATTTGGATCAAAATGTCGTGGACAGGCAATGTTAACGAGACAACTACGATAATTAAAGCTATACACGGTGACATTTGAATCACAGTTTTGCTAGAACAAACGTTGTTTAGACCATGGTCTACTACCATTAATAAAAAAATTAATATGTATACCCATGCCAAAGTACAGCTTTCTGGTATTAAGAGTCTCTGAGCTAAGCCGCGGACAGACAGACAGACGGACGGACATGGCGAAACTATAAGGGTTCCTTGTTGACAACGAAACCCTAAAACGATAAAATGCACTTTACTTAACTTTATCTCATTTTATTAACAAACTGAATTTTTTCAAACTTAAAATTCTTTTAAAATCTTTGTAATAAATTACTGTCACGTATTCTGTATCCTGCAGTATTCTGGCGAGCTCATAGGTACCAAACCTACTATTTCCAAAGCAAAGTATGCAAATGTGAAGCTGTCAACACGTTTTTAACCTTGTTTGTACTATTTCAGATAGACTGAAAGCGTTTCTGAAACTTTTTTAATTGGCGTCTAGTGTTAGGTGAGAATTTCTTGTAATTTTCAAACTGATAAATAATAAAATAAAAAAAATAAGTAGAAAACAACGATTATAATCGATGTGTCGTTGTTTTCCATATCAATTCGATTATTTATTTTTAATTGTACTTATGGTGCAATGAGTGAATTATTAGTGAGATTTTGCGTCTGATTTACCACCAGTAATATGTTGGCAGCAATGGCTATCATTCACTTCACATGCTTGCACTTTGTAATCATAATGTCATGTAGCCTGGTCCTAGTTTGAAGAATAAATATTTATTATAATATTATTATGTTTCACTACAGATGGTCGATGGGGCGAAAGGTCCTGGAGTGGCGACCGAGTACCGAAAGACGTAGCGTTGGAAGGTCTCCCACAAGGTGGACCGATGACCTTGTATATCATCAATCCGCTGGATTCGGGAAGCATAGAACAGTGGATATATTTCTGCTGAAATAATGAAGTGTCGCTACAGTATATTATTATTGTTACCAATGAGTTTGCAGAAGCCCCAATACTTAAGATGTTTTCTGTTCATCGTGATAATAACACACAACAGGAAGAGAATGCTTGCATGTAACATTTTGCTCACGCCCTGTCCCTTACATTAAGAGCTTAGCAGAGTTCCAGCCATTACGGCATTATTTCCAGGGGCTCTGCTGATCGTAGCCCATAATTTTAACAAGGAAACCGTCAAACCTATTTTAAGTGCTGACCAGGTTTGTATGAGAGGTGAATTTCAAATACTATATTATTACGTCTTGTCTTCGATTTAGTAGCGACTTTGTAAAGAAATATCACAAATCTTTATCTGATTAAGGGCAGATTTTTCCATAGTCAGATATCTTTTATCCGTTTAGTAAAATTTATGTCTGACTGTTCTAGTGTGAAAAAACTGTCAAAAATTAAAAAAAAATCTCAGTATAAGACTTATTCTAGGAATAAAAGTTTGGAGAAATGTTCCCTAAGTATTAGAGGACTGGGGTTTAAAAGTAACTTACACTAAGACTGGCTCCATGGCACGGAACTATAATGGCGAGTATTATAATGCGCAATATTGAGTACCACTGGTACTTAGATATGGCAAGCACACGTGTGTTGCCATGTATATTTTATATGAACAAATATTTGTTCATTTTAATATAAAAGTTTGCCAGCGGTACGGTACGGTTACGGGAATGTTTTTGTCTTTTTAACGTTTTCGTGAAAGGATGTCACATGCAACAATATTCTCTTTTTGTCAAAAACATCGCAGAACACAATACTGTCCTCTATTTCGTTAGTTGGTTGCTCGTGCTTATTTTTATCTGCTGGCGATGTTTGTAGCGAGAAACCTTTTTGAATGTTGTCCTGAGCTCTTTTAAGTAGAATTTGACAAAGAATGCTTGCATTATTTCTTTGTGAAATTCAACAGAAACATCAAACGATTCTTTAAAAGTAAAGCTTCTACATATGATTAATTGAAAACGGATCGTTTGTTTTCACAACGTTCAAATTCGCTGGCATAATAATTATACATTGGTACGGGCGACCGCTACGATGAACGAATTTCCCAAAAGTATTTCTTTACCTAAAAAATACACTAATCATTAAGATGTATTATGCTATTCAATCAGCAAGCATTACTCTTACCAATGAAAATTATTAGTGAAAAAGAAATATCCTTTTCAAAATGCCGAGAACAACTCAAAAAACAACAAAATATTTTACCCAAACATTATCCTTATTATGGAAAATAATAATTTAATTCAACAACACAATAGGACAAAAGGGCCAAGGCGAATTAGTCCGCAAATGTCCAAGACAAAAATGGCCGGCATAAAAAATGGCGACGGCCCGCGACGGCGACGACGGCCCATGACGGCAGGCGATAAATAATTTCCGCGGTAAACGTTTTCATACGGCCTTACGGTTACGGCATTAACATACTACTTGAGTGGTAATAAGTGGTTACTTTTCTTTACAGTCGTTTCTCGTGAGGAAAGTGTTATTTATTTCAGTTTGTATGCTAATGTTCACGTAGAGGGAGTTACTTTTATGCTAAGTTTTTATTTTATAGGGTGATTTGTTTACTAAGGTACTGTTTGTTGGAAGCATCATTTGCTGTACGTGTATGAGTATTTTTTTTTTATAAATGAGCGGCTATCACACTATATTTTATAAATAACAGGTCTGTAGTAGGTACAGTAGGGGTATCGTGTTACCCAGTAAATGGGTTGTGGAGGTCCGAGGCAGCCGCTCCATATAAAATACTGGTATCCAAATGCATCCGGTTAGACTGGAAGCCGACCCCAACATTGTTGGGAAAAAGCTAGGTGGATTGATTGAGTGAGTAGGAACACACAGAGAATAAACTACAGATCCTCTTAAACGATGCCATTACCTACTAATGCCAGCTTAAAGTAATGATTCAATTCACGTTGCTTTAAAAAAAATGTCGTATCTTGTGATCTTTCTACTACAATGAAAGGCAAAATACTAAGTACCAACCTACCTAGATCCAAACCAAAATAGAACTTGGCCATTTTAAATACAGTAAGTTCCGTAACATCAATTTCATGGCACATCCATCACCCATAAAGACCAACCTTGACATTCCATTCCAACATAACAATCCACAATAACGCAAATTTAATCCAGTCCATCACAGCGCAATAACTTTGTAACTACGAGTATCAATTGTTTGCATGCGGCGCCGACGCACCAGCGCACCGTGGAACAGAGCCTTATTAATTTATGGAATAAATTACCCAGTCCAGGTGCTGTGATATTACAGGGAACGGAAGGATCGACACAATTTATATGTTGACCCTGGTGACAACAGGATTACAGAGTTATTGCCTGTGGTGACGGAGGAACGAGTTGTGGGCTTAGGAGAATAGTTAGGTAGGATGGGGGTTCATTATTTTTCATTAAAGTTATATATGATTCACATTTAACTAAAAGTGAAAGCTGAAATGTTTTACAAAATATCATAATATTAAACAGCACCCTAACTGCGTAAATGCGTAATCACAATGCGGGGGTTTTGAAGGAAATTCATAATCCATTGCTCCGTAGGTTTTAAAAGTTTGTCTGCTCTACTAGGTAAATAACGCAATGAACGTGGCTGAACTGTCAAAATGAAAGGCGATCGAATGTCATTGTATGTGTGTTGCGTAACTACCCGTGGGCCGTAAGTCAATCTGATGGAGGTGAATACAAATGTATGGATATTTTGCGTCGGATACAGAACATGTGATAAATAGTGGATCCCAAGCTTATCCTTTGAATGAAGGGAGAAAAGTTTAACTTGAAAACAAACTGTTAACGTATACGTCATGTAAATTAAAATTCTCGCTGACTGAAACTTAATTGAAATAGTAAATCTTTCACTACCGAACACAGAGCCACCTGAACTAGTGTGATAAGACGATCATAAAGTTAAGTACCTCAATGGCACCCAGACCTCGTAGCAAATTCATTTGTTTAGGTTTCAGTTCCAACCATACCCAGTTTTTGCTACCGAATCATCTATTATAATCCGAAAGGGTAGATTGACTTTGAATAAAATTTACTTGCGGCCGCAATGAATATTTATATGAGAACGATATGAATTAATTTTGCAAACAACCTCTTATTCAAACAATAGGGTGTTAGAATTTGAAGCTTCAGCTGAAAACGGTATTTGAAGGTTTTGTTTACTTTGTATGCTAAAAAGGCAATAATTTATCATCGACAACAAGCAAAAACAGTTAACAACAACAAACGAAAATAAAAACAGAAATCAAGATACTGCTTCAATAATAATTTTATGTTATATGGTTTTAAATCCAGTTAGTATATCCAAACTAATTGTCTTACTAAAAAACGTTCTACCAAAAACACTTTTTTTTTTACTTTTCCCACACTAGGAATTTCTCCTATATCGTGGGTGCATTTACAAACATTTAAATGCACATACACAAACAGCTAGACCCGGAACAACTACTTGTAGGACATACAAATATTAGTTCCGTGCGGGAATCGAACCCGCGACACGCGGCGCAGCAGTCAATCGCTTAACCACTGCCAAAACCTTACCATTAGTTGATTAGAATTGATTAAAATATCAATTTGGGATCATGTCTATGTACCTACTAAGAATTTCGTAACTAGAAAACTATAAACTAATAAATTAACAATTTAGACTAAAATTAATTTTACTTCAGAGAAATAGGGATTCAAACTTAGACTGAGAACCGCACGACATGGTTAAGCGCACAAGAACATGAGATTACAGGCATGGGAATTTGTAGGCTTAGGGGCCGTCTCCACGAGCGAGAGAACCGCGGCGATATTATCGCCGTGCCACGTATTTCTATACACTCTCTTAGAACGTGTCTACACACAGCGATGTTATCGCGGCGATGCGATGAGTGGCTAACTGCGAGTGAAACGTCATAGTATCGCCGCGCGCTCGCCACGCTCTCGCTACGAGAGCGCGGCGAGTGCCCTGTCAAACGCAACCGAGAGAAAAAAAACTACTACTACTCTTTCAACAAAACTATTACACAACGCCTCATCGTGGAAACGTGGCGATTCCGTTACGAGGCGTCGCGGACACGCGGCGATTCCATTGCGAGTCGCGACTATACGCTGTCGGAATAATCGCTCGTTCGTGTAGACGGCCCCTTAGGCTTTGGCTGACCTACGACGTATGTTTTAATAGACATGAATATTACAGTTCGATCTGCTTTTGCTATATTATCCGGCATGAAGGACCAAAACCAACCACCATTATTTTATTTCGCCAACTATTTTTTCTTTTAATCTTTTCTATAAGTATCTATACTTATTTACATATACAATGACACTAATATTTACTGTATAAAGTATTATATTATTTTAAATAATTGTGAATGTGAGGACTATGTGTGTTTTTGTTCCAGTTTTAATCATGTTCTGGCAGTTTGAGTAGCTGATGCGGCCTACCCAAATGTCCTTTCTTTGGTATTGTTCGTCGAATCGTTGAGCTCCTTAAGTTCTGAGTTGAGCTGCATGGTTACTGACAAATGCGTGCCCTGACTGGACAGGTCCACTCAATCTGTGTGGTTCTTTCCTCAAAAGACCATTTCAGACACAAATCTACATGGTCCTCAAAGATTATTATAATATTATTCTAATTATTGTGAATGTGAGAACTATGTCGGTCATTGGTTTTTTTATATTTATTTTTGTATTTTCTCAGCGTAATCATGATCTGGCAGTTTGAGTAATTTATGCGGCCTACTCAAATGTCCTTTCTTTGGTATTGTTCGTCGAATCGTTGAGCTCCTTGAGTCTAAGTTGAGCTGCACGATTACTGACAATTGCGTGCACTGACTGGACAGGTCCACTCAATCTGTCTGGTTCTTTCCTCAAAAGACCATTGCAGACACCGATCTACATAGCCTTCACATGATCTGACCAAGATTTTGTCTGGGTTTTAAAAGAGACTGTGACCTCCGAGTTTGTTTCGGCCTTTCTTCTCAGAGTAGTCAGATAGGAATCGCCGACCTCATCTAGTTTAAAAAAAAAATATGATTGACGTGTAAAAGTGTTTGTTCAAACCTACTTACAGAAATAAAATCATTTATCATTTATCCATTCGATGTATATTGTTATAATGAACAGATGCAAATAACCTGTACAGAAATTGTCAATAAAATGCGGGATCTGTCAGTGAATGCTCAAAAGGTATGGTTCGGATTAAAAACGCAAGTTGTTCGACACAAACTATTGTGGCGTTAAACAAATAGGTATACATGTAGGCACAAAAATGCAGATAAATTGGTGCAGAAGTACAACGAAACAAGAACCATAATCAAGTAATCCTCTTTCAGCGCATCAACTTTGCTTTCAAAATCTAAGGACAAATCATCTAAGAATTCCCAGAGCTTCCAATTTCCACATGTAAAACTTCAAGCTGATAGCCAGAGAAGTCGCGGCTAATGAGTAGCAACTTTGACAGATTGTACCTTGATACCGACAGCTTATATTACACAAAACAAAGTTTTAATTAAACATTTCGCAGAAATCCTTTGGGAAGCGAAAATATTTTGGAGGTAATAAAACGCTTGAAGAGGTCGCAATTATAACTTTGCACTGTGATTCCCCTTGCTACGATGTGAAATAACTCTTTTGATAAATAAACCATTCGATTCTGACACAGTATTTAATAACCTCTACAATAAAATAATAAAAACTCAAGGATCAGAAGGATTTAACTCGAATTTGACCCACAAAGCGAACGCTTGGTTCCTACTTTGTTTATTGTTTTTCTACAATGACCTATTTCCTTTGTTTTTAATGCACTTATAAATTAATTTGACACAGATGAGTCTTCAACCGTGTTATACGAGTAGGACCTCAACAACACTTTGCTAACATAATCAATAACACTATTGAATAATACAAACAATTTGTTTGGCTATTGATGAATTTGAATACTAAATAAAATCCTCTCACACGTTCATGGTCCACATGTGCACCGACAAGTATTTGTACTTTTTCCCCAAAACAGCAACAACACTACAACTGCCCTAGTTCCATTGCATTGCCTTCATTCCAGCACTTAATTACCATTTGCAATCTTGTTAAATCAGCATTTTAATTAGACTCGCTACTTAGTTCTTTATCAGTGCTACTCTCTAGTGCTTACCCAACGTTTATTTTACATACCACATAGATTCTTCCGCTTCGTTAGCCACCTTTATTAGGCACCTCGAAGTGATAGAATCTTATCGTACCTAAGTTGTAGTACCCCTGAGTCTATTGTATGTAGACCCTAACTACAGTAGGAACGATTTAGGGTAATTCGTACTATAGATTCACTGGCTATCTACATCTTGATGAATTATTTTTCTTTGTAAAAGTATGTTAAAGTTCGCATTGTTTTGGTGTAAGCTTTGTTATAAGCTGAGTTTAGCTGTAATGACATGGATTTATGTACCGGCTAGAGCACCTGTAGTATATTATCATATACACAGTTCATACACAGTTCATACATACTTACATAGTTCTAAACAGCAGCTAATTTTCTTTTATCTCCAAAAGAAAATCAGACTATCTATAAACTTTGCCGTCTATTCGATTTTGAAAAGAGAATAAAGTTAGGTTACAATATTATAGTTAACTTCGTTGTGTGGCTCCGAGCGCTCCTTTTAAAACTTTCGACATCAACAAATATTTTGCGGCCTTTCGCTGTAAGATTAAAACTGTAATTCAATATTAATTTCACTGGTTTCCAATTTATTGACGATCGTTCGATAGACCGCTATATTTATGAAAATACCGAATTATTTTTCACTGGCACAGATAGGTGTTCGCGGCACTTAAATTTATGAATGATATTTAAAAGATTTAAACTAATAATAATAATATGTGTTGTATGGCGGTATACACGGTGGCGGGATATCGACGCGCAAACTGTAATCATTGAAGAATCATGTACTAAATCTATGGTAACAGGGTGTGCGTCCATGTCGCTATCACCCTGTAAAATAATAACGTTCCAAAGCTAAGATACTACTATACAAAACGATTATGTTAATTGCGTTGCAACAAGCCAAGAAAACCACCTTACCAATGCTTACGATTACAACTCCTCATATTATCTTAGGTGCACAAGGATTTACATTGAATTATTCAAAGCTACGCATAGCAAACCTAAAGTATGTAAACGACATCACTAAATCTGCGCCCTAAATATTTCCAGATTGTCTTATTCAAATGAGTACGACAGTATACCCTTTCGCGTGCTCTCACGAACATCTTTAATGAATAATTCCAACCCGTAGAGTAATACAGGTCTAGCACGAATTACTATACGTCTAACTATGCCGGAGAATTTTCAAACTTCGACGTTTACAAGCGAAATTCTCCTACAACAAGTTCGGCCATAATTATGGGTAGCCAACATCGAGCTTCATAATTACATAATTGACTCGCCGACCTCACATTTGCAAAGATAGAAGATAATCTTGGTGAGCCAGTAAATCACGTGGAGGAACGTGAGACGGAGGAAGCTTAGATGAAATTAAACGAAGATCTTGTTACTGAAGTTATGAATGAGCTTACATTAGTGGGTAATCACGTAGAGATAGTGTAAATTTTTAGAAATATTGGTATAATTGAATTAAATAAAGCCCGAGCTTTAAGAACACACACGGATATCGAATATGTAAATAAGTTAATACCGAAGCCTGATTCCAAAGATAAATACAAGACAGCCGACAAAAACAAAAACTTTGTCAAAAGTAATAATTTTGTAATCGAAATGGATTGAGATACAAACAAATCGCTAATTGCTTTAGACTTTAGGGACGGGTATCATCAATTTGTATCCACAAATTGTATTAATCAAAACGTTATACAGCATCTATCTGTTATGGCAGCTATAAAGTTTATGTGGCTAACTAATCTTGGACCACAAAGGGTTGAGAAATTAGAAGTGTCATTTGGGAGGTTGAACCCTTCGGGAGGGAGTATTAGCATTCTCATTGAAGTGATTATTTTGAACGACATAGATGATCAGCAGTGAATTGCTAATGTATGAATAACTTAGTGCTCTAAATGTGGTACAGATATAAATCTTAGGGTAAACACAAGTTATGTATGGCCATAATTATGTCGACATAAAATTACATGATGGCTTAGAGGGAAACAAAATGATATCCTATTTTCATAGCGTTGATTCCGATACTTCGAGGTTTGAAAATCAGATTTTGGTTTCGTGACTGCAATCATTAATAAACATCTTTTTATATTTAGAACTATTTTTAATTACTCATCAATAAACCTACAATATTTTAATTACAGTGTTCTAACACTTCTAACTAACTTCTTACGTAATAATTATTTCAAACCCAAAATTAGCGTTTCCTTTTGATGTCTGGCTTATAACAAGTTAATTTATCCTTACAGATTAGTTTCGAAACTAATCTAATATTATGTATGACTGACCATAGAAGGTAAATATTGTAGGTACTCGTATTTATTTTATCTTGTCATGCTTAGTCTTGGATTATTATAGAGTGTGAAAGGGCAATCAAAACTAATTGCTTTATACGTAGCATGTGGCATGTGGCAAATTTTGAGTTTTGTATATCAATACAAAAAAAAAGCTATCAAGCTTATCCCTATCATCAGCAAGATAATATCTGCCTATGCCTGGTTTTATTAAGTTCAAGTTTTCAAGGAGGTGACTATGAAGTAGGTACATTTTAGGTACCTAATTCAATTTCTTACTACTCACGTCGAAGATGAGTCATCAAGTCATAGTGCTTATTGTCAATTATTTTACTATTTTGGTATCTCCCAAAATCTTATACATCTTACTCCCGTCTTTGCCGGACCCTTTCCAAAACAACAACTATTTTGGATCACGACTACATAAATCCTTCGACGGGCCTCTGTGAGTACCTCCGGGTTTTTATCGGTGCCTCGATGCTTTTTGTTAATGATATATTTAAAACGATATTATAGTTTCATAATAAATATTTGACTTACTAGAGTCATTCTTTTTATACACACACACACGAGAATTTTTTTTTTCATGAATTTCACAGAGAATGTTACGAAAATATCCCCTTAATTTCCCGTTGTAGTTTAAGTTAATCGGTGTTGCTTAAGTATGCGTCTTTCGGGCGATGAATGTGTGCAGTAAAATATTTGTAAACTATTTAATCTGTGTATGTGAATGTTTCTTTGAAATTTGTATGACGGTTTATCAAAAACCCAAAAAGAATTTAGACCAGATTACAAATTAATCACTAAATACAAATTCTGAAATTATTACAAAACAAAAAGAATATTACATTGCATTACATATAATATATATTAATATATAATATATATTAATAAAGCCATAGATACGTACTATTTTAAATAAATAAATCTTTATTTCCGACCATGTCCATAATAATTTTATTGCAAGTTAGGTTACAAAATTTGGACACAAGTAAATGTTTTCTGGATATTTGAGTCCTGTTTATCCGCAATGATCTGTAGGATGCTATTAGTGCTATAGAAGGTAGGTATCAGAAGTTTGCGTGTTCAGATCACGTCGGGGTCACCAATATAGAAGGTACGAGGAACAGGGTGTAAAGTTCACTCATACCTCCATAGAATGAAGGAAGAAGGATCCTTCGACCAGACGGGTGTCGTGTCTGATGGGCAACTGCCCAATGATTGATGTTGGGAAGTTGTATGTATTATGCTAGTCGTGTGGTAAACTCTGCTAGCGCGATGCAGGATATGCGTGACGTCAGTATGACGTGCAGCTCGCATGTGGCGATATAGATACCGCTACAGTGCTACCCCGGACTCTGTTTAATAACGACGCGAGTCGCTTGCGCACGATAACATGAAAGCCGTCTACCCTGGCCTCAACAAACATACCGGAGGCACTACAAAAACGGAGCAGCCCTAACAACATCCTAAATCCATTGTTATATTGGACAATAGGGCACTGAGCGTCCTTTGCAGATACCTAAACCACAGACTACACGCTTAGTTTGACAGTAGGCTCTAAATAGTGTGGCTTTAACTTGGTCATTACAACGCCCAAACCTGCGGGCCAGCATATTACTTCTGACCACCAATGCCCTACTTTCCTTTCCTATGTCAATTTGGTCGTCAAAGCCCTCAGTAACGTAATGTCCGAGGTATTTGAACTATTATACCCGTTTTAGTTCAGTACCATTCAGCTTAATCGCAGGTTCCTTTGACGGACACTTACCGGAGGCCCTGAAGACCATGTACTCACTCTTCTTACAATTATATAATTAACCATGCTTATGGCTATATGTTTCACATATGGCTAACAAATATCTCGTTGCGACAACAGTTGGGGTGAGCAGCACCATGTCGTCCGCGTAACTAAAGTTGTTCATACATACATTGTCGACCCAGCATCCTACTCGTGTGCTGCTGAGCCCAACTTTAAGCTCAGTCACGTACAAGTTAAAGAACTTGGGAGGACTCGAAAGTTTATGAGAGCATTAAGTGGGCTATAACAAGTTTACTTATTAAGCCTCCTTTTGATGTTTCGTTTCAGTGCATTCGTATGCAAATACCTATTGGTGACCAGATTAAGTTTAATTTTAATAGAGGATAATATCACTCTGATTAATTGAATAGAAGTTTATAGAGTACGTAGACAGTAGCGTTAAAAGATCTGGCCATTTCTTAAAGCATTATTGTAAGCCTTCTTCAATTAGTTAGGCTTAAGAAAATAACTATTCTATCTTTTAATGATCAAAAGAACGAACAAAATTAACAACACCAAAATACTGTTAAGAAGTCTCAAAAGAGAAAGTTAACTTTGTTATCTATTTTGACTTTAAACAGGCGAAAAATAAAAGTACAATTAAAAACAGATAAAAAAGAATTTATCACCGAAGTTGACAGCGACAAGAAAAGTTTGAAGGTCCTTGCGACAAAAATAAAAATAAGGAATTATTTAACAACAGTACGGAATCATTTGCGCCCTCAATCAGTGACCTTTTTTTTTGTGGGTGGGAAATCATCAAATAACTCCTCCCGCTCTGGGCAGAGCAGGAGGACGTGTCAGACTCTTACTGACTAAAACCCACCCGTGTTCCTTCAGTTGCCTGTGCCTGGGGCCACGGTATCCCTCTCGGACTTTCCTGCCACCCTGGCAGGCATCGGCACTAGCGGACCCCGTCATTGATGCTGACATCTCTTTGAGGCGCGCGTGGTACACAACGCGCCGTCGACCCGGGCCTGGTCCTTATCGAACGGCGAGCTGCCCATTGCTCGCCGTTTGCCAGCCCGCGCCTACGGTGGTCGGGAATCGGCCTGCGATTCCTTAATCTACGTTTGCATGTATTTGAATGTACATTGTCACATTTTTTTATATCTTCCGGGAAACCATTAAACATCGCTTATCTTTTAGACAATCACTTGCCTCACTGCCTCCGTACACCTTCTACGGGCCTTTTCACTTAATGACAAAAGCATCGCAGTTATGTCACAAACATGGCCGGCGTCACGTGACAACTCACTTCGTTTTCATTTGCACCGCCATTTTCGTCGACCCATATTTTAGGCGTAACATATTTTTTTTTTACAACCTGCAGAAAATTTGACGGTGATTGTGAGTTTTGGCTTAACTTGTATAATTCTGCTTGGATGTTTGTTTGTCCTGTAAGTGAGACTGGTATCTCAAGTAGATGAATGTGTGATCTTTAGTGAGTAGAACACTGGTCTAATTTTCTGATCATAGGCCTTGCATAAGAGAAATATAATTCAAACTCAAACTCAAAGCATTTATTTCAATTAAACCATTTGCAGGCACTTTTGAATTGTCAAAGTGGTCGGTCAGTCAGAAAGATGAAGCTAGTTGCCCATTCCAGAGCGTAGTAGGTACCTATGGAGAAGAACGGGCAAGAAACTCCATGAACACTCTTTTATATTATATTTTTGCATAAATATTAGTTACATAATTAATGTTGAATATAGGTTTAATTATAATATATGTGAGAACGATGTAAATAAGACGTACTCATTGAGTGTCCAGTGTACAGCAAAAACAATCGATAATAAAATAATTAAAATCAGCCGTGGTGGCTAAGAGATGACCAGTCCCAACTGACAGCGCCCGTTCACGAACATGACGCATGGATCAGCACCATTCAACTCAACCAATTTGAAGGGAGCTAAATGATCCAACACACGCGCCGCCGTCAGCGAGACATTTGAGTGAGCATGACATATAGCAGCCGCCAGGGTACATTCAAGTCAATGAAAGACATTACTTGGTAAATGGTAGCTCGATAGTACATAGTACTCACACTTTTCCTATGCAATTATATAATACAAAGGAGATTGAGTTTATACAAAGCAAAGGTAGTCTTACAATCTTCAGCAGCTCCAACAGTATTTTCAAATGTTAATCAATTAGTTGAGGTTGTGGAGCAGGACCAGCATTGAGCCAGGCATTTTTATCAGCGATATAATCCCCCAACCTATAATATGCCTGGCTGCATAGTGTGCGTTTTATACAAGCTTTGAATCTCGTCTCATTCAGTTGAAGTATGTGGGGAGGTATTTTATTGTAACATTTTAAACAGTACCCCATGAAGGATGAGTCTACTTTAGCCAGTCTGAAACCTGGTTGAACTACTATCTCTAGTACTATAATTATGTCTATCACCTCTTTTAGTAAAAAGGTGTAATTTTTGTCTTACGAACATGAAGTTTTCATAGATATATTGACAAGGTACCGTCAAGATCTTAATAACCTTAAACAGTTCCCTTAGAGAATCGCGCCTGCGGAGATTATATAAATGGCTCTAATGGCTCTTTTCTGCAGAATAAAATAGAATCGACGTCTGCAAATAGTCCCCAAAGTAAAATACCGTAAGACATGATACTATGAAAGTAACTAATATAGACTAGCCTCGCGGTATCTACATTAATAAAATTGACGGATTTTTCTGACAGCATATGCTGCTGAACTTAGCCATCCCGCCAGAAATGTTAAATGAGGACCCCATTGTAGCCTCGAGTCAAGCGTGATCCCCAGGAAAACAGTTTTATCGACGAATTCTAGTTTCTCTTGATTCAATACTATCTCACAATTACTACTTTTGACATTAGGTAAAGAAAATCGTATACACTTAGTTTTTTTTTCCGTTTAATACTTAATTATTAGCAGTGAACCAATTATGGACCTGCAGTAGGCAGTAGGGCGTTGTTATCGTCGTCAAAATTTGTAGCATTTCTTTTTACCTTAAAAATTAAAGACGTATCGTCAGCAAATACATCCAGAACTAAATCCAGAATACTTAACCCTATATGCAACATCATTATCGTCATCATTGGTACCCTGGTTTCACCCACTGCTGAGTAAGCCTCCTCATTTTTGTGCCACGCTTTCGTGGTCTGACGACATAGACTTATTCAAGTTAATTATCCTCCAAAGTGATTTAAACATCCATAATGAACCTTTTTGCTGATCGTGGAATAATGTAAAGAGGACTCAGACTAGGTCAAAGTATTTCCAAAGTTCTGTTCTCTGATTCAGCTCAAAGGTAAAGTATTTGCGTTTCCGACATTCTTGAAAACAATACTCTGCTTTGTCTCTGACGCTAACAAAAGAAAAGATTCAAAATTCACTATTATGTTTTGGATTAACGTATGAAAATGGTTGCCAAAACAGATCGTGCCAAAACTCGTGAGCAGTGTAATACGAGGCTTGGCAGAACACGCCAGGTACTAAAACTTGCATACAACAACGGGGAAAAACTGCTCCCGAATACTGTTCAAACTTGTATCGTAAGCAAGATAGTTCGGGTTATAAAAGTAATTATTGGTTTGCATTAAGTTTCTTATTGTTCCACCTACACGAAGTACATAACTTTTTAATAAAATTGCAGAAAATAGTTGTAATATTACTATGGCAAGTTCGTGGAAATTAGCAAAATGCTGTGTCCAAATTCGAAAAACTCAACCTAACAAAAACAAAAAAAAAGAAACAACAATTTGCATTGCATAACTATGACTATCCCAAAGAAGTTGCCAATTACCACCGACCACTTAGTAAAACACCCCTACTGCAGAACTCCCAACTTTAGCAATATATCCATTAATAATCTACATTTCCACATAAAGCTCTAGGTAGTATTAATTTATTCAATAACCTTTATAGCGAACATTTTTCGAACAAAGAGAACCATTGCGGGCCACTGATGTGCGAAATACTCGATTTTTAAATCGAGTTGTTCAATTTGATTTCGGTACGAGCGCTCGTATTTTAAAATCAATCGAAATACTCGGCCGTGGTTTGTGGTTCCCTGGAAAATGTTCAAGTTTTTACATTTGTTTACTTTGTATAGTTTATGCGAAGTTTTTAAGCATTTTGCTCTTTTCATTTTACAGTTGAGCTGTTGGGTGTGCGGTGCAAGCTGTTTTTCAATATATCAATAACGGTGTTTTATAGTAACTGACAATTAGAAAAACAGTTCTTGATTTTTTTAAAGAAAAGCTGTTGCGAAGAACTAAGCTGACACCACACCCTTCGAGCACCTTCCGACGCTCAATGTAGACAGGCATGACCTTACTTATTGCATCAGTATCATACTCAATCACAAATTATGAACACTAAAATGATTCATATCTTCTACCAGTTCAATTTCTCACCCACTAGAAAACAACTAAGTATGTACATGTAACAGCCAGCAGTAGTAATAAAAGTACTCCAACTTTTAACACATTCTGAGTACCCTGCATACCTTCGCGCGTCGAGAGTTGGAAAAAACTTTGTAGACTAACTAACTACATTCGTCTAGAAAGTTCCTCTCCCTCCGATCATCCTAGACATCTAATATGAATGAAGAAGCGTTCGTGGTTGCTTCAAGAACAACAACATTATCGTGCGAATAGAGAATTGCTACATATTTAAGTGGCTACCACTTGTTTTGTACTTCTACACCGACTTTAGTACTTGCCGTTGTAAGTAGCTCTTCAACTAAAGGTCCTGTGAGTTTTCTACAGCTTCACTGAAATTCTCGTAATAATTTATCTTCGCTGGTACCGAAGTGTTTATTTTCGTACTCGTAACTTGTTTGTAGTTTTACTAGCTTTTGCCCGTAGCTTCGCCCGTATGGATGTCGGAAAATATCTCATGTATACATTGTTTTCGTAAATAACTCAATTTGTTTACGTGGCGTACGACAGTCAAGCTCCCAGTCGGCATGATTTTTTCCGGCATCTTCAACAATCAACAATTATTGTCATATTTCAGCATTATACACAAAACATTAATATTTTACACATCTTCCTCATGCATCCCTCCGTTCATTGGTGAAAATCGTATAAAAATCTGTTCGGTAAGATTTTATCGCGTTTAGACAGACAAACAGACGCGGTGGAGGGATTTTTGTTTTATAATGTGTAGTGTTAAGAAGAATTTCAGAAGTGCGAAAGATAAAATTTCCACCAGAACATATCATAGGTAAAGTATTTCCAAAAGGGTGAAATAAATGTAAAAAAATTGGTTTTATAAACCTGAAAAATATTTTTTAAGCTTGTAAGTTGGTACTGCTAAAAACACCTTGACTTAAAACATATTTGAAATACAGAGCTATGAATGTACATGATCTGCTCACTCATAGGAAGGTGGCTCTAAGAAACACAAAGATTCATTCCTCGACAACCATCAACTTTGACCCCTTTTTTATATAATTTATGCAAAATATCACTAGAAGTGTTGCTTGCCCTAATTACTGCTAGTCCGGCAAGGATCACCACGTTGTAATTATGTATGTAAATCACGTACAAGTCACGGATGTGTAGAGGCCCTTATTGACGTACATAATACCCATAAATTATTCTCACAATACTAACTATTATATTATGCAAATAAACGGCTTAACTAAATATGATTAATTATTTATTTATTGTACCAATAGAGCACAATATGATACCACTACTACGATAACAAGTTAATCAACTTTTGATCAGATTACTCCTGCATTTTCAGAAGATGAAACCACGCATTCTGTTGTTCTTCCAGTTTTATGGCAAAAGTCTATTGACACTTATTTGGTACTATTTCAATCTCCAGGCTGTTTGTAGAAGTAGATTTCCAGACAGAAAACCTATACAATTGGGTACGCTGCGGAAATCCAAGCTAAACAAGTATGGGACCTTGAGCCCAGCTTAAAAACTAGACCAAAGATGAATTCTCCAAAGAAATACATAATCTTGTGCCACAGAAAAAAAATCCTATCGGTATATTTTATTGAAGCTCATGAATAAAACAAAAGTGTTTGGCACGCACTGACCCAAAAATGCCCAGAAATATTTATATTATTATTATACTTTATGTATTACTATTTATAATTCGATATTAATGTTTTTTTCTTACATAGCAAATATGTTATTGAATGCAGTAGCTCATGTTGGTTGCAATGAAAAATCTTGCCTTCCATGTTTTGGCATGATTTTTGTTGAGATATTTATTGCATTAAGGAATGCAATCTGTATCGTTAGGAGTATTAAACATACCCAGACATTGTTTTGACTTCTATTTGTTAAAATATTCGTACATAATGTAGCGAAATAAAAATGGAAATTCACGTATAATCATTTATTAATGTTTAAATAACCCTACTTGTGGCGCAACAGGGTAATAAATAATCGCATATGAAATTTATTTATTTAGCTACATTTAAATATTATTAAAACAGTTCCGGAACAGGTTTTGCCTCGAATTTGAACGAAATGAAAAAAGATTACCAAAAAAGCTTTTAAGGTACATCGGATGGCAAATCTTTGTTACACATTTGGTTTCCGAACTAGGAAATCGGTTTTAGGTTCGTGACTACTAAATTATGTAAACTTTCAAATGAATATTATCCTATAAAGGTTTTATTTCAATCATTAGTTAAACATAAAAAACGGCAAAATGTGTTAATCAAATCAACACACTTTTGCCAAAATTGAACCATTAACTCAACCATTGATAAAAAAAAGTTACTATGGTAAAATTTTGGCAAAATGTGTTGATCAAATCAAAACATTTTGCCAAAATTGAACCTATAGTTGCAATTTTTAACTAATGGTTGAGTTAAATACGTATCAAAAAACCGGCCGTAAGTTATCCCGATAGAAACAGTCCTGGTTAAAGATCAACTAGTATGATACCTACTACTAACACTACTCACTACTCTGTGATTTATACCTACTACTATCTACTTATGTATTACCCATATTTGCAAATAAATGATATTCTATTCTATTCTATGAAAATGTTAACCCTAAAAGTACTAATAACTGTAATATGTAGTTAAGTGTGATGGTTTAAACAACAATTAGTCGATCCTGATGAACCGCCACCTCAAAGCGTAGCACGTCTCGACAGAATTGTGGGTGATTCGACGATTAAGTGTTGTAGAACAAAACGAACTGGCCGGTCTTGAGCTGCAATGATTCTATGCGACTGGTAAATCAACCCAAAAGCACGCAAGCCTGGTAAATAGACCGGTACCCGGAAAAAAAAGGGCCAGAAGCAGCCCTTTTTAACTGGTTCTACACCGAAATCGAAGAATATCTTACACCATTTGTGTAGAACTCAACAATATAACTTGTTTGACCCAGATAACAGAACATAATAACTTGCAACTTGAGTAGGACCTAAGGTTGATTACAATTTACGTGGATCAATTTAAAATTAAAAGTAGATTTTTTCGTTATATCGACTGGATTCCATTCATATTTTTCAGCAACTGAAAATTCTTTGAAATCTAATCAAATTGAAAAAAATAAGAAAAATATCGATGACCAACTTACACGAACTAGAAGAAGGTTGAAACCGCAGCGGTCACGTGCTTTTTTCAGAAAATAAGACTTGACCACGAAGATAAAATGAGCAAGGATCATGATTATTATAGAGTTTCCACCTATTGAAATCATTCCACGTGTTTTTTTATCCAACGTTTTATGTGCGTAACCTTTTACAAAAAAAAAAAAACTAAATTCAACGATATCACAAGCTTTTCATTGTTTAACCTTGATGTCAACTACAACGTGACATTGAGTCACGTTTCAGTATGCTGCACATTCTGTAGGTAAATAAAATAAAAAAACATCACGTTATTAATTAAGCCCAATATTCACGGTCCAACGTCCTTACATCAAAGAGGATTCTTTACAACAACAATTAACGTGACTACCAGAAGTCCAATTAACGAACTAATTGGGGTGCGCCAAAAGTATCGGATCCATTTAAATTTTAATTCGAATCCCTGCGGTCACGGTATTGGTATCAATGCAATATTAATCCGAAACCGGCCCGTATTCACGACCAGATTGCAGATATTGGCTTATTGAAGATAGGTTTTTAGCTTAAACTATTCAACTAATAGCTGACTAACTTGTAACATTACTGGCGTGATAGCAAATATGTATGTAGCTATTAGTAGGATATGATGTATTTTCACGTACTTATCTAACTATTGCACTAAATACATGGGATTCCCCATAGACCAATACTTCTGCTGCCAAGCAGCATTGCTGTGTACCGATTTTAAGGGTAATGGTACCGGTGTAGTTACGGACACTTGAGACATTTGAAGGGTATGGGTGCCGGTGTAGTTACGGGCACTTGAGACATTTGAACGGTATGGGTACCGGTGTAGTTACGGGCACTTGAGACATTTGAAGGGTATGGGTGCCGGTGTAGTTACGGGCACTTGAGACATTTGAAGGGTATGGGTGCCGGTGTAGTTACGGGCACTTGAGACATTTGAAGGGTATGGGTGCCGGTGTAGTTACGGGCACTTGAGACATTTGGAGGGTATGGGTGCCGGTGTAGTTACGGGCACTTGAGACATTTGAAGGGTATGGGTGCCGGTGTAGTTACGGGCACTTGAGACATTTGAAGGGTATGGGTGCCGGTGTAGTTACGGGCACTTGAGACATTTGAAGGGTATGGGTGCCGGTGTAGTTACGGGCACTTGAGACATTTGAAGGGTATGGGTGCCGGTGTAGTTACGGGCACTTGAGACATTTGAAGGGTATGGGTGCCGGTGTAGTTACGGGCACTTGAGACATTTGAAGGGTATGGGTACCGGTGAAGTTACGGGCACTTGAGACATTTGAAGGGTATGGGTACCGGTGAAGTTACGGGCACATGAGACATCTGAAGGTATAACGTTGCAAAAATAAATAGGTAATTATAGCAACCAGTAGCGACACCTTTCGTGGGTCTGCTCAAGCTTGCAGGATGATGGTTTTGGTGAAATTGTGTCATGCGAACTAATTACGTTTATTATTTATTTGAAATCAATAAAAATATGGACATAATTTCCCACATTCTATTCTGGCTGTTTGTGTATGTGAGTTTACATGTTTGTAAACGCACCCACGATACAGGAGACATTCCAAGTGTGGGGCAATGTTTTTAAAAAAAATAAAAAAAAATGATAAACAATGCCTAAATTCGAAATGACTACTAGATGAGAATTCTATTTAGTCGGTGGATGAGGATTTTCCAAGGGGGATCGATTGATGATTCTGTCAAAATTGTGAAAGGTTTTTTCCCTCATGTGACAACGAGGAACACGTTTTGGGAGAGGGACCAGTTCTGGGATGACCAGACTGTGTCCAAATAACCCGATGGGATTTCTATGAGTCCAATCAAACCTGATCCTTGTCTGCCTGATAATGCTAGCTTCTTGTATTAGTTCTGATGCGAGTTTAAGACGTGATGCCTTGGTGTAGCCCCGTAGTCAGATGATTTGGAATTAATCCGGGTTCGGGCAATTTAGAGGTTAACTTAGAGGTCCTTGAGGTGTGGCCATCTGTTATTGAAGAAGGCCTTACTGAACCGTTCAATGGTAAATGAGGGAAGATCACCACTCCAGGTAACAATAGCGTCACTGTCTTTACCCGTAGGCCACGTTTATGCGTGTGAAAATAGGTGCTTATCCTGTGTGTGTTTGACGCCAAGGATCTTTATTCTGCAATTTGAAAAGGAATATACTGAGACAACACTGAGTTTCTACTGAATTGTCATAATTTAACCTATGAGAGAGTTAGGCCTTTTGTGAGAACTAGGTAGTAAGACCAGTTGTTATAAATTATTGTGTCTCGGATTGTTTTGAATAAACCTTATTTCCCTATTATGAGCACAACCATAATAGGTCGATACATATTTGATTGAGCTAGAAGTTATAAAGCAGTTTATCTAACGGACATACTAAAGCGACTCTGAGTTATTGTTTAGGTCTCATTGCAGGTGTATACCCCGATACAACTAGGAACAGAGACCTAGTTTTGTCGGAGTGAACACCTAAGTGTGTGGACTGTGTGGGAAGGGTTTGGTTAGTGGCTCACCACAATTGATGTTTTGTCCCTCAATTTTCTGTGTATTACAATAAACTTTGTATTGTGTAAAAAGGTTAATTGATTCTTTCCCGTACAGCTTATACCCTATCAAATGATGCCAGGGTTTCTATGAAGTCGGGAATCGCAGGCCGATTCCCGGCCACCGTAGGCGTGGGCTTGCGAACGGCGAGCAATGGGCAGCTCGCCGTTCGATAAGGACCAGGCCCGGGTCGACGGCGCGTTGTGTTCCACGCGCGCCTCAAAGAGATGTCAGCACCAATGACGGGGTCCGCTAGGGCCGATGCCTGCCAGGAAAGTCCGAGAGGGATGCCGTGGCCCCTGGCACAGGCAACTGAAGAAACACGGGTGGGTTTAAGTCTGTAAGAGTCTGACACGCCCTCCAGCTCTGTCAAGAGCGGGAGAAGTTATTTGATGCTTTCCCATCCACAAAAAAAAAAAAGGTTTTTTTGCAATTTTTCAGTACAAATCGGCAATTTCATACTCTAACCCCTAATATTATTATTTTAATTATTGTGAATGTGAGGACTATGTGGGTCATTGTTTCAGTTTTAATCATGGTCTGGCAGTTTAAGTAGCTTATGCGGCCTACCCAAATGTGCTTTCTTTGGTATTATTCGTCGAATCGTTGAGTTCCCTAAGTTCTGAGTTGAGCTGCATGGTTACTGACAATGGCGTGCACTGACTAGACGGGTCCGCTTAATCTGTGTGGTTCTTTCCTCAGAAGACCATTTCAGACATCAATCTACATGGTCCTCAAAGATTATGTCCAAACTTTTATATACACATTGACATTGATGAATTTTATATATACAATGACATGGGTATTTACTTTGTAAAGTATTATATTATTTTAATTATTGTGAATACAAGGATTATGTGGGTCATTGCTTTTTTGTTTATTTTTTTGCTCAGTTAGTTTTAATCATGATCTGACAGTTTGAGTAATTTATGCGGCCTACTCAAATGTCCTTTCTTTGGTATGTTTCGTCCAATCGTTGAGTTCCTTAATTAAGCTCGGAGTCGAGCCGTGCGATTACTGACACATGCGTGCACTGTCTGGACAGGTCCACTCAATATGTGTGGTTTTCCTCAAAAGACCATTTCAGACACTAATCTACATAGTCTTCACATGATCTGACCAAGATTTTGTCTGGACTTTAAAAGAGACTGTGGCCTCTGAGTTTGTTTCGGCAGTTCTTCTCAGAGTAGTCCGATAGGAAACGCCGACCTGATCTATGTTTTAAAATACGATTAACGTGAAAAAGTGTTTGTACAAACCTACTCACAGAAATAAAAATCATTTATTATTTAGTTTTATTTTTATATTTAATCATATTGTCTATTCAATGTAATTTAAATCGCATGCCGTTCGTGTTAAATAACTTTTTTATATTATGTGGAAAATGTTGTTGGATAAACATGTATACTCCCTTTTTAGTTTTATGTTCGATACACATTATAATGCGTAACCGTTTATTTTACCAAATAAATTAAATTTTAAAAAAATCTAAGCGTTCCAATTTGAGCGTAAAAGTCTCCATTCCTCGTTAGTCTCGTGTTGGATTTGCATTCAAATTGAAAAACGTCCATTAGCATAATAAACTATTTGTATTTGAGCTCCAACACGCGACGACGTTGTACATAATTGTGTCCGCGACTTTCTGCTAGCCTGCTACTGCAATGCGAAACTATTGAGCATTTTTATTGGTGTTGTTCTCGTTGTAATTGGCTGTTTTGTCATTGTATTGTTGAACATAACCCATGATTGGGCAACAATAAACTAAAGAACTATTTTAATATTCTGGAATCTGACTCAACTGGTCAGTTCGCGACTAAAGGAATCAGTTAAGTTTGAAATTCATTGGACAACCTTTATAACATTTTTGTAAGAAATAGACCTTAACGTGAACATTACCGTATTTACTTATGTCGGTTATTATATTTATTTTCTTGAACACCAAAACGCAATGCTTGAAACCAACTTGTAAAACTACTGGCGGAACGATAGTCATAAGTCGGAACATTCACAGTAATCCCGCTAGAGTTTCCCAAATGACAAATCAAATTACACGAACTTCCTACATCCCTGAAAAACACATTGAATGTAGTTCCATTCACAGAAATATCTTCCCATAAAAATCTCAGTCCCCAACGTATCACCATCCCCGGCCAAACGCTGGAAGTTCCAACTGTTACTGATACCTACAAATAACTCTCGGACGAGCAGCGACGATTACAACTTGTATAAGCCGACTGAGCTCTTAATCCTGTTGCCTAGTTTGTGCGCACGCATCGTGGATACACAGCGATGAAATCGATGGGGTTTGTTACTTTATTAGAAGAGCACCTGTCTGTGTTATTAGATGCTATTAAATGTTTTAACCTGCTTAACAAACAAACTGTTAAAACGTATACGTCATTCATTCGTTCATGAATAAAACGAACTTATGTCTACATATATATGCCCGTCAGTGCACTTACTCGAGAACCACGTCTCGTTCGTGTTATGAGATCTTTATCTTATTACGAGTGTCTCTTCACTGGTTGAATTTAATTCAGAGCAGTTATAGAGGCAGAAAATAAACTTCCAGTTCGGTTCTTGCTGGTTTTTAGAAAGGGTTCGAACCCACAACTTACATACACTAATGACTTCTTACCATGGGGGTAGGTAGGCAAAAAACTACAGAACGCTACATGCTACAATCCTTACATACTCCTTTGTTTTCGAACCCCATACTTCTTGTTTGAAATTCGGATCCTTTAACCTCCGGGTCATCACGCCAAGTGAGTATTCTTCAAGTATTCTTTCTTCAAAGTGAACACCAATTTGTACCCCTAGTCTGCTTACTTACAAACGTTAACATTATTTTCTCTTCAAGACCCTAATCTCCCTCACAAAATTAGCTACTACACGTACAAACAAAATTAAAGAACAACATCTTTACAATTTGCCTAAAATGTTTTGCGGAGTGACGTCACAGGGTATGGAACGGGTGGAGGAGTCCCATAGGGAGAGGTACAAAGGAGCTCATCAAGTCGAGTCATCGCCTCAATGCTGGTAATGAAAACACGCATAGGATTACTATTCACCTAACCTTGTTTTTTGCCTGGAAAATTAGAAAATGGACTGGTTTTTAAACTTTCTTGTAATTGGATTCGTTGGAGGTTCGTCGTGTTTATTTGTTTCTGTGGAGTTAAAAGCGTTTAGTAAAGTGGTTTTAGTCGGGTTTTTATTAGGAATTGTGTGTCAAGTTACTTGAGTGTTTTGTAAGTAAGTTGAATTTTATGTTTGTTTTTAGTTTCATTGTAATTTAGCGTCCCAGGTATTTCTCTTGGAGTTGATAAAACAAAATATCCACGTAAGTATAGTGTTCTTAATGAAGGAGAGGTTTATATCACACATTTTTGGAAACGTTATGTTTCACGTTAAGAAAAGGCTAACTATTTAGATCTATTACTGTCATCTTACTAAGGCAAAAACATTTAAAAATAATCTAAACATAAACCCATCTAACCCTAACAAACCCAATTTCTTCGTCGAAATAATTAACTTCATAATAAACAAAACTGAAAATCCTTCAACAGTAAACTCTGTGAACAAATCACCGGGCTATTCTCTAAAGGCTGCAAAGCGAATCATCTAATCCAAGCGGTTTATTCCGGTGCCGAGATAAAGACGGAAAAATGTAAGAAGAGTCGCGTTAAATATTTTTTTTACAATGAAAACGAACTGCGAATAAGGGAAGACGGCCCCGAAAGGCTATGTGTGGAGTTCTTTCGGATTCTAAATTTGTAAACAGTATTGACGAGTACCCAAACAATTTTATTTTCGTATCTCACCTGCCGGTCGATTCTGTAAAAATCTCACCGTGAATACTTGCGTGGAGTGAGCTGTCAGTGTTACCCCAATGATGCGCTAGGGATTTACCAACGTTACATTTACAATCATAATCGAGATTTTCATATAATTTTTTATCCAAATTCTATTGATCATTTTATATTATTTCAAAGCTAAAGTAGTTAAGTGGCTAAACATTACTATTATATTCGGGGTTTTAAAATAAAATAGCAAAACAGAAATTCAGTTAGACACTCAATGTTGTTTTATTTTAGACACTTAGATACTAATAGCTTTGAAATAATATAAAATTATCAATAGCATTTGCATAGAAAATATTATTAAAATCTCAATTAAGACTGTAAATGTAATGCTTGGTCAATCCCTAGCATCAGTAGGATGACACTGACTCACTCCACGCTCACTTCACCTAAGTTTTTACGGTGAGATGGTTACAGAATCGCACTGCTTGTTTGAGTGTTCAAGCGCTACTTTCGTACCTTAATGGAACTACCCGCTGCTAGGAATAAGCCTCTCTTCTTTCAGGATACGGGTGAATGATAGCTCAGCATAATTTGATATCAATGCAATTAATTGCAAGGTATTGCGACGTGCCCACACCAACTTTAACCAAGTATATTTACAAAATTGAGACTTGATAAAATAACGGTTTAACAGCGGGCCGCGTTAATGGATTCCATAATTTTTATTTCATTCTGTGCTAACCGACCACGCCCACTACTTTCACGAATCGACGTGAACTAGTCACAGAAATAATGAAACAAAATGTTTTAAATACTAAGTGCTGTGAATAAAAGAGTTATCGAGTTAAAAGTTGTCGCTGACAATTAGGTTAAAAGTATTTTAGCTGTAATTGTTGGTTAGCTTCAAACCTCTTCGAAGAGTTGGGAAACTCTCAGAAAGCCTTGCTGCAACAGTCTTCACCATCAAATCTAATTTATTCATATCTGCCGCTGGGAAATTCCAACCAATTGAATCAGAGTCTGATATTGATATCTATTAAATTCCAAACGATTTAATTAAACACTCAAACTGTAACAGTACACATTCTATGTAATATCTACCAGCGCGGCAGCGTCTGTGTCTTGGCTATATCTAGTATCTAGATATTTTTAGCTGGATGCTCAGTAGCTTCCAGCTAAATTAAAAAAGAGGAGGTATTTAATAGCAGTCTATTAAGTATCTGTTCTTTATTAATTCGCAACCATGCACAAATAAAGAAATGATGTGCTGATCTTTCTGGATACTAAATTAAAAGTTTAGATGAATATTCACGATTTTCAATAGATATTCACACTCAAACGTTTTTATCTATTGTTACTCAAAAAGCCAAAATAACATCGCTATTTTCTTTCGATATACGATACCTAAAAACTTTTTCGCTAAATCCCATCATCGATGTTTTCGAAGTCTTGAAGTATTCCTTTGAATGTATTGTTTCAATCAGCCAGCTCTCGTCGGGTAACAACAAGTTTTTCTCAGTAATAGCAAAAAGTTAGGAGCAGTATACCGCCTCCTTCGCTTTGCTGGTAAAAAATATGCCAAATCATTGTTCAAGAAGTACTTTCCTGTAAGGCTTTTATTACCCTAAGCTTTAGGTTTAGGAGTAACGATACCTTTGTTATTCTAGTATGTTGTAAAAAGTGGAGCAAAGAAGGCGTGATTTATGATTTTCAGTACAATGACCGGGGTTGAAAATGAAACACTTTATTGTTATGGACGACCGTTTTTGCGTAGGTAGGTTTGTCCTAATTTTCTTTAGAATTACGTTGAAGGAAAGGTTCACCACGTGATTGAAATCAGAATGATCTAAGTTCTTTAAAAATAGGCCACGCCATCACTGGCTCCTTTTCAAGTGAGTCTCTTTCCAGGAATATCTACTTTTTTCATTACTTTTTGTTCTTGGGTTTGATTTGAAACATAAAAAAAACATCAATAAAGACCTCACGTTCAATATCAAAATTCCTAACCTCTCTTCCACTGGCATACGAAACTCCAAACAATATAAATTACACCACATGTTGTACTCTTGTACCTATCGACACGAGCCATGAGCCCCTGTGTTATGATTTATTCCCACATGTAAATGTATTCGGAATGCGCGGATCAATCTTCTGTACGAACCCAGCCGGGAAGTTTTGCCATGTATTATTTATTAGTACTCCGCCTTTGAGGGTACGCGGATTATTTTTTGAAGATTTCTAAGTGGGTGTGTATTGTTGGAATTCAATTTATGAGATTACTTGTTGTTGTGTTTGCTTGGTTATTTGATTTCACCGACATTTATGAGGGTCAGTAAGAGGAGAACTGCCCTAGTTAGTAAGTTTTTTTATTAGATCACGTTTTTACTTTTCATCAAATTGTTGTCTGGTAACTATAATTGGATTTATCGGGTTTCTCCAATTGTTTTTGTTAGAAAAACGAATTCGACATCAATTTAGGTCTATTTTATTTTACTTTTGAAACGTTATTTTTTACCACCCCTTATTGAAATACATGGAAAGCTCTTTATGGACGATACTTTTACATTTTTTTTAAACTATTATTGGCTCTTTCTCCTTTTTTACGTAAGCCAGCACCCACTTATCGCCAGCCAGCATATCTCAAGACATAGGAGCACAAGTTGCAAATCAGCCGTAATTCCTCAGTTAACTCCCCAGTGTTAGGGTAATGCCGTTAATGGCGTAGCTTCGGACGTAAATCAGAGATGCCTGCGTTTATCACCGACGCGCTGGTGATTACGAGAACAATAGACTGGTGTATGGTAAAAAGCTCACTGATGTTGGCGGTAATGTATCAGATTAGTTTGATATTTTGTGCTGCCAGTGGTTCTGAATGGATGGTAAAGGCTATGGATTATAAAATAATTTATTACCAGTTGATATTATATAAAAGATCATGAATAAACTATACATAAAATAATTGTGACATAATAATGGTAGGTATTTTTGGGTTGCCTTGAGAGAGTAGTAAGTTAGTAAATATCTCTTAGTTTTGTGAAAGATATGAAATGGTGTCTTGTGCCTTCCTGAATTGAAGTCGACTGTAAATATTAGGTACAGAGAAACAGATTCGTCGTAACAAAAAAAAAACAAAATCGCTTGAGGCTCTGACGCTTCAGTCAGTCATCGCGTGACTCCTGACTATTCTAAATATAGAAAACTACATAGCCCTACAAACCACGCTATTGACTATTGACAAATTCACGATAAATAATAAATATAGGACAAAAGAATGTAATAATATTCATATCGCAGCTTGGAGCGAGGAGGGAATTCTCACAAAGCGCCGTTCTATATCGAAAACCGGTGATTATGCGGCGCAATGTTTTATGGCTGCGCCAATATACCGGGTGACATTTTTACCGTCTGGAAAAATTTGGGTATAATAGGTGAACGCAGTTAGAAGCCTATGGCATAGATTTTTTTTATTTTTCAATAACATACAAAGAAATTAATGTAGCAATAAATTATAAGCATCAATCATTCGAAGCAAATATCAATTCAATCAATAGCAAAATGCATATTATTAGAACAATAAAAACAAACATTTTGAAAAATAAAAACTATAAAAAAAATATCCAAATTCAAATAATTTCAAGATTAAAAATTACGCGGACTGCGCGATCCTATTCTTTGAAATCGGCCGATAGGTACTTGCCGCACTTGCGTCGCGTCGGCCTCTTCGATATGCTTTCGCAGGCGCACGAGCCGCTCACGCATCCCCGCCCGCCCGCGTCCCGCGCGCTCCCTCTCTCTCATTTCAGTGCTTTTAGCCACCTGCGATTAGTCACGGCGTGACGTCGCATTTTTTAAGTTTCCGCTTGTGCATCTACCGCCCAGTGATAGTTATCGTAAATATGTACGAATATGCACCATTGCACCTTTTTTTTTTTTTTTTTTTTTGTTTTCGGGGGGAAACCTTCAAAAGGCACCCGACCTCCGGGGAGTGTGGGATTTTTACCTCACTAAAACCACCCCGGTGATCACCATCAGCACATAGGGGCGGTCCCGGTTCCTCTTAAAAGACCAATTCCGGAACCACCCCTGTGCAATGCCTGTAAGGCACATCCCTGGGGAGACTGTAAAGGGGCCTCCCCTGAGCCTCGCTATGTTCGGCAGCACGTGACCACTGTGCCACCGTCCTCCCTGGGGTCACTTGGTGGGCGGACAGAGTCCCCTCTCTGTGCACCCGCGACCCCAAAGGTCCACTTACCTTGATTGGTAAGCAGATCTCGGCGTATCAGGCGCCAAGGCGGTTGCCTCCCCGACGCCTCCGTCTCCGAGATGCACCATTGCACCTAGGTAGAAATGGTTCAATTTTATATCCTGTCTTGTGAAAATTTTGACGCTGCGAGGCAATTGCACGCAGAAGAAGAACACCTACAGTCGTTGCAAAGAAACAGTATCCCTGCTCGTCAAATTCCCAGCACAGCTCTATTAAAACGGACGTATCAGCTGTTAATTGATCATGGACAGTTCCGGCTACCCAGTCATGCCAGAGGTAAGGGCCAGCCACCCTTGGCCAGGCACGTTGAAGCTGCCATACGGGATTATTTCCAAAGACATCTGAGGACGAGAACTCAGAAAGCCGCTCGTCGATTTGGCGTAGGCCATATGTGGTCTGGAAGCTACTTCATGCATGCATACCATTTCTCACGCGTGCAAGCTTTGCATGCACTGGACCTTGGACCCCGCATGGAGTTTTATCACTGGTTGCAAAACCATGCGAAGGCTAACATCTTGTGGAGCGACGAGTCCATATTTACACGCGTTGGTATTTACAACGTCCACAACGAACACTAATGAAGCTTCTAAAACCCACACAAAGTTAAAGAACATACACATCAAGTTCATTTCAATTTCAGTGTCGACGTTTGGCGATAATTCACGATCGCATAATTTGGTCCAGTTTGTACGTAAAAGTACGTATCTAAAAATGATTCGTTCCGTTATCGACACCATGTTGGAAGACATTCCTCTGGTCTATCAGTGAGACATGTACTTCCAGCACGATGGATATCCAGCCACTACGAACGATCTGTGCGTGCGTATCATGATAGGTTGCGGTGGACCTGGCCGCCGAGATCACCAGATCTAACACCCCTTGGCTTTTATTTGTGGGCCGAACTAAAACGTTTAGTGTATACGGCACAGTTGGCGCAGCGGTTAAGCGATTGACTGCTGTGCCGTGACGCGTGTCGCGGGTTCGATTCCCGCACGGAACAAATATTTGTTTGACCTGCAAGTAGTTGTTCCGGGTCTGGCTGTTTGTGTATGTGAGTTTAAATGTTTGTAAACGCCCCCACGATACAGGAGAAACTCCTAGGGTGGGGCAAAGTTTAATAAAAAAAAAATGGTGAATAATAGACGCTTTTATTGTTTTAAAAAGTGATAGAGACACGCTTCGAAGTTTATCAAACAATTTGCAAAGACGTGCTAGTTTATGTTATGAAAGGAACGGTGGACATTTTGAACAAGTACTGCGATATCGCTATAAAGCTACCTAAATTGTTTGTAAATAGGTAATAATTTTGTTTCATTTTGTAATCAATCAGTGTCATTTGTAAATAAATTGATTTTGATCTTTTAAATACGCCTAGAATGTTGAAGTATACGATTGACATGAAAAAAACTTGTTCGAAACATTTTATCAATTTACTAAGAAAAACATTAAATTTTAATATGTAACTCTACTCAACTACAGCATATTAGACGGTCCCAAGCCCGGAAAAGTATGAAGAAATGATCGAAATTACAAAATAATAAATCGGATAAACGAATCACATCGACCTTGGGTGTTTCAGTTAGTGATGGGAAATTGCACTGCAAGTGATGGGATTTGATTTGATAAATTAAGTACTTACCTAATTAAAATCTCCTTCGCCTTCTCTTTCATAACCTCACTTTACGCCAGATTTCTCAAATAAATTAAAATATAATAAAGATAATCTAACGAATATTGTAGGAAAAAGTGGTTACTTAAATATCAAGTTAAAACCTTCAAAATACAGATTAATGCATTATGTACCATTCAATTTCATTTAGTGAGTGATGTGTATGAATTTTACCCAATCAGGTTTGTTGACATTTTTACACAACAGACCTTAAAGTACCTAGTCACCACGGATAATCATTGTGTGTGTGTCCGAAAAGTACCTACTTAACATTCAGCATGCGCGGGCGCGCACGAATTTGCCTACTTTACCGTCGTCGTCGGTAGGCTGCGCCGCCGCCGCGCGCGGTGCCCGCCCTACCGCTCAATTACTGCTCGGCTCTCGTACGTACCACGAACCACCTTTTGTCGAAGTTCTCGATCTCGCATGTATGCACGTCCTTTTCATTTTGCTTATACTCGAGTAATTCTTGCTTATTCAATTATTGTTTCCATTATTTAAAAAAAGTTTATCTAAGTGTTTAAATAAGTTCGTTCGTGTCTTCATTATATTACTGTTTTCGTTTTATTTGTAAGATTGGGTTTTCTTATTGTGTTACCTTATTGTTAGGTAAATTGTTGTGTTAAATTAAATTATTTGTAGGTGTTTGTTGTGTTTTATCAAAATCAAAAGTCATTTATTCAAACTAGGCTGAAAACCAGCACTTTTTGAACGTCAAAATTACATGAAACAGTCCCCCAAAACGCCCGCCTTTCACCACTTCCTAGTGCACTAGGGCAGAACTAGGAAGCCAGCTTTAGCTGGGAAGAAGAAGTGGCGCAAAAACTCCCCAGAAGCAGCTGCAAAGCTGTCTAGTCACATAGAAGAACGAGATTCTATACAGTAGTAAGTAATTAACATTAAGAAACACAAAACATTAAATAAAATTATTTGCCGTTTATGTCAGCTAGCATACGCAAGAAACAGTTAATTACTAATAACAATAAAAAAAAACTTAGTCAGCAAGATGACCTATCACCGCAAGCATCACCCGTTTTCGAGCATAACGCAAAGATCAGCCATTACCCCCCTCGCCATATTTGAGGGAAGGAGGTAGGCTATATGGTCGTTGGAAGGAGGCAACCCGACCCCCGACGCTACCGCAAGCATTGACATCTAAGGAAGCATGACGAACTTGCTGCCGCTTGCTCAAAAGAATAATATGATCAACTGTTGAGGTCGCTAGCTAACCACATCTTGCAATACAACTAATTCAAAAAACATTGAAATCGATTATGTTAATAATAAATGAAAATTAAATAAAACTAAATTGACAAATATTGTCAAATAAAACAAACAATTATTATGAACTCATTTAGCTTGTCAGTATTTTAGCTAATTCTGGAGAAAGCACATTAACACTGTCTTGGGTTAATCACAGCGACCAACTATTTTTATCGTTTAGGTAATCGTTGAGTCGTTGGCAAATCCATCAAAGAAGAGAGAAGCTTGTTATAAACGTTTATACCAAGCCCAACAAATGAGTTATGAACCTTAAAAAGCCGGTCCCGCATGTAGTTTGTCCTTGTTTCTTGTGATAATATTATGTTTATCACAGTTTTTTGCCTAATATATAAGATGCTGGCGTAGATAAATTGTGATGCCACCGTAAGAATAACAATATCTTTAAAAATAAATCTCTCAGAGTAACTCTAGCACCTGGTAAATTTATTTGCTAATATTATTTGTAGGATAGATTTTCTAATTATTGTGATAAGTTATTACTATTATTATTAAATCATTTATTTCGGGCTACGCCCATAGTGTTAGTAACAATGGTCTTAAATATTAGTGTTAGTAGACATAGGTACAAGTTTTAAACCGTGTGGAGTTTCATCCAATGTCGCAGCATTGGAGACTCCCATCCTTCTGCGAATAAACTCAAGATACTGTTGGTACTGCCACGAAGACGAGCGAGCAGAGAAGCGCATCTCTTTCGCATGATGGCCGTAAAACCATCTATATGCCTATCTGCAAACATTTTTGACGCACTACATCGCCATGGCAGCCCCAACAGTATCCTGAGTGCGTTATTATACTGGACCCGTAGATCGCTATATGCACGCAAACTGTAACTAGTCCACAGGCTGCACGTGTAAAATGATGAGCAAAAAGCTTTGAACAGAGTAACTTTCACCGCCTCTGTACATCGCGCAAACCTGCGGGCCAGCATATTGCAGCGCACCGACAGCGATCTACGTTCCCTGTCAATGTCCTTATTATCTTTTAAATCGTCGGTAACCCACTGACCCAAGTACTTGAAACTGGTCACCCTATTTAAGGGTGCTCCGCCGACTATGTGTATCGAGCAGTGATTTAAGTTAATGCTGTCAATTATTTTATCAATGTTAATTCTTTCCTTTGGTTCATAGTATTATTATTTTTAACAATGAGTATTTTTCATGCCGAAAGGTAAAATGTATCGGGACAATTTACATAAAAAACATCTTATTTGTATACCTACATTTTTGGCAAATAAATGATTTTGATTCTGACTATTACTTATTCTTATGGTCTGAGGCTTATTTAGTCAATTGGGTATGTATTTGTATGACGAGTTTGTCATGTTTGGGTACTATGAAATTTTATTTGTAGATCAGGTTTGTTATGTCTTAGTTTATTAGTAAGTGGGATATTAATGTTGATTTTGAATTCGATTTTGAAAACGTTTTATACGCGACTGCCCCACTCACGCGGCCGCATAAAAGAAATTAGCATGCGTCTCGCTCGCACGTACAACTTTCATTCATGCGCGATCGCAGCCTACGCAGTTTACTATTTCCTATTTTGGCTATTATTAGTTTTACGCACGGGCCGTAGGATGGATAGTTTTGATGACTTTTTAAGGATATTCGGAACTTTTACAATCTCAATGGTACTAAGCAAATATTCTCGTGTGTGGCTTCTGTTTCACTTACACAACATACTAAAATATTATTTTCCAGACGCTATAAAATATCATCCGGTGTACGTTAAACGGCTAAACATAATCTTGGGAAAATATCAAGCAGACTGACATAAATGAAATTGATTTAAAGCCGACTAAAGTAGGAAATGCCAAAATTAAGATTAATTAAAAACAAACTGCATAAAACTGAACACCACAAGAAATCAAGGAAAAAACTTTTAGTGGAGATAGTAACGATTTTCAAGACGTGTGTACGTGTGTGTGTACGTGTTGTTTGTTGTGTGTTTGACCAATCAAAATCTCTAAATATACCAGTAAATACTGTAGGCCAAATTAAATAACCCATAAGAAAAAACATGTTCATTCATTCAAAACAGCTGAACTGTTCAACATTAATAATACCATAATGATTGTCCCACTACAAGGCAAGTGCCGCTTCTCACACAGAGAAGGCACGAGCTTTGATCACCACGCGCGCTCACGACGACGGGCTGGAGATTGAAATTAAAAAGAAAATAATTTAATTCTATTACAAGACTTTCAAAAAGCTGTAAGTAATTTCTTATTATGTCAATCATAATGCCATCATTATTTGTGCTATGATACTTGAGCGGATATTCTTAAAGCAAATTGTGACAATGTTAATTTCCCTTTTGGTGTTTTATCACAAGCTGTTCTTTATGCTTTGCCGGTTTGCCTAGTTGATGGTAGAAATTTAACTGGAAAATTGAAATTATTTGGAAAAGGTTAGTGAGAAAATAATAAATCTTTCAGTTAAAAATAAAATAATGGTATGTGTACCATGATGTAAAAACCATGAATTCAGCACAACATGATTCTGAACTCCTTACGTTGAAATTTATCGTCGGTTATAGACCGCGTAGGTATTGCACTTTTCTATGAAGCAGCAGATTTTTTTTATAACCGCCGAATATTTTATACACTATTAGGGGATCTAAAATCAAGTGCTAAGTTCATGGTTTCAGTTTGCGCGTCGACGAAGTATACCTTGAACCACCCTGTATGCCTGGATGCTAACGTGTATAGTTCAAGGAAAATGACGCATGCAGGTATAGTTAATTAATGCCAGGAGAGTTATTATAAAAAATGCATATTTGAATTTTAAAACTTACTACAGCTTCAAATAATCCTGTCCGAACTTAACAAGGTGGAATGCACGAGCAATCACTTTGTTACTGACAATCTCTTTAGCAAATTTTCAGCATATATTATAATCTACAAAGCAAGGCGTAAGCAAAAACTGCATTAAGTACTTACAGGATTTATTCAAATGTATTGCAAACACAAAGTCAGTGGAAGTTCGCGGAAGCTTGCTACTCGAGTCTCTACTCAATACATTGAACATATCGAACTATATCGAATACATTACCGGCGAGGTTTAACGATCGAAATACGACACTCCACTTTCTTATCTAAAGTTCGCTCCGTTTTATATTTGTCGTAAAATCTTTCATTTAGGTACTTTTCTTTCGAGTGTATATCGAAATAAAATATGGGAATTGAGTTGTAAAATGAAATTGATTCGATGCTATACCTAACTCGGATGAAAACAATATGGTGTCAGTTGGTTTCCGGATGGAATCTTAAGATTTCGTTACGCTTTTCATTGTTTAACATGTCATTTTATTTACGCTCAACATTTTCTACAAACACGATATTTCACCACTAAAAGACACAGCTAAGACTTACCTCTTAGATATTTTTATGCCTTTGACTTATTTACCTATTAAAGCGTTCTATCTAAGAATTTATAAGTAGAACAAGCCTCGTTTTCCCCTTATAGAGACACTTTCTTACCGTTTTTCATTTTGCTCACGTCATTTGGTGCTGTAGTTAAGCCAAGCTTAACACAAGAACGAGATGGCAGCATTGAATATTTGAGCAGCACTACGTCGCCGACAAACGGTGTGAATAAGTAACGCCTCACTGAAATGACCTGTTTTACAATGTTCCTCTTATTCTAAGAGCAGAATCTCAGCAAAATTTTTTGGTCCTGACTTTGGTATTTTTCTTTAAGCAATTTTAGTTTTGAAATCTTTTTATACCAAATATATTTCCTTTACCTGGGACTCTAATTATTTGATATTTTATCTACTTGACCCAAAAAGTGTTCATGCAAAATGATTCTAATTTACTCTTTTATTACTTTTTTTATGTCTCACACGTTCAACAGAAAGTAGGTTTTATCCCAAACTTGGAAATTCGTAGAAAAAGCGATATTATCTATATTTCGATTAGCGCAAAAACTTCGGATCTCGGCTCTCGGGGGTAAAAAACCCACCTGCAAAGTTCTTCAAGTATTTTCCTGGACGAGGGTTGTTCGTACTCCAAATATAACAAAGTTGTGTGTTTGAAAACTTTGAAATATAGCAAGTTTCGTTGGTAACTGCCAAAACAGATCTCTGGCTTGGCACGAGGCACGAGGCGCGAGGCGCGAGGCTTGGCGGTCACAAATCAAATGAAACTTTGTGGAAACTAAAACGCGGATTGTATTGAGATGTTTGGCCGGAGGAAATGTAAATAAAACTGATGAAATATAGCTGTAATATCTGTAAAAGGAATACATTTTATTGAACTGTAATGTTTTAAACAAATGTTGGAACCAAACTTAAATGGTTTAGCATGAATATGTACGAGTATTTTTTGACATTAAGAATTACAGCTGTATCGTGAATGCGTTTAGTTATAGATCACACAAAGCTTCCGGAAACTATCTGTATGTCTTCCAGAAAATTTACAACGAAGCGAGCCGGCATTGCAATGAATTCATTAATTTTGTTCTGTCACAATAACCAAACATAATTTTTGTTATCAGGGTGCGTTTCCTTCTGATAAAATACACCATGTAATTTTGTTTCCGTAATGTAACTGCAATAAGTATTCATGCTAGCACAGCAGTGGTCGGCACTAAAGAGGAATGATCGTGTACAGTGAAACAAGGAAGCACAAAGGATAGCAACCTTATAGCAATAAGTATGTATATGGGTCTGATAAGAAAATAAATGACAATTGTTAGGATTGATTTGGGGGTAACAATTGGATACATTAAGACTTGAGGCTGCTCGCAGACTTGGTTTTGTTTTCAAACCTAAATCATACTTTAAAAGGTGTATCTATTCATACACGAAATATTTTAAGAGGTTTACCTGTGGCTGGTACAGAAGCCAGAGAACCAATAAAAATAATAAACTATGTATGATGTTTAATTTTTTTAATAATTTATACTTACTTGACACCCATAATAAATACTGGCTCCCTTTTATTTTATAACATACATTACGCTAGTTTCTACCGTATTTACTGTCATTGAAGCGGGCGGCGGCATAAGACGGCGCGCGGTTTTTATGAATAATCAAAGGGTAGAGCGCGAGCCCTTTCCCGCGGGGCCCCGCGCCTTTTCACTACTTCGCGAGTGCCGATCGTGATGTGATTCCTCCGGTTCGGTTGGGCAACGACATTGAGTTTTATGTAGGTAAGAGAATTGACAAAAACAGCATGTGCCTACAATAGTATGTATGTTCACGATTGCATATCTCTGGTAAGATTTGTGATTTTTGAATCAGCTGACGGATACGACTCGATGCACTCGTAACCTCACAGAGGTCATTAACTTATGCCAATTATTCGAGTTGTATCCAACAGCATTAGAATTTGCCTAGTTTACAGATGTACAGGTACTTACTGTAGATTACGTTTAAATTTTTTTTTGTCGCACCTCGGTTCTTTTTCGTAAAACTTTAAGGAGGGAATATAATAATACTTAGGTTTATGTGGTTTTGTATTTTAGTGAATAATTATTGTAAACGGTACTAATAACAATAGTAACCACACCACTGTATCTCTACCTTGACGTCGTGGTGAGGCTTGCACGCTCCTGAACTCTAGGCCTGTACCGATAGAGCTTACTTTGGCGAAACAGGTCTAGGGTGAGGTGCCAGACCAAGAGAGATACAAAACCTGCAGAGCAGCATGTGGCCAGCTGTTGAGCAGTAGTGACCCCACGGACCATATCTCCCGGGAGAAGTCTTCTTCCTCACGTCTGGCTTGCATTCATTGAAGTGAACAATGACGAGGCACAGAGCTCTAACCTATAACTTGCCTTTATTGGCTGGCTTGAGTGGAGATTCACAAGAGCAAACGTGCTCAGAGGAAGGTATTCTGGTAATATGCTGGTAGGGATCTTGATCGTACTTCTGGGATTGTCCTCATAGTTGTGGGATACCTCTCCACTTCTCATAAGCACCTCAGGACATGTTATCTGTATATTTTATGTAAATCATTGGTCAGGCAGGGTGTTTCCATAATCCTAGATAACCAGTCCACTTAAGCTACCCGAATCCATAGTTCAATATATTGGTTTCCATATCCTGCAATAGTCCTACACCAACCGGGGGTTGTCGTCGGTTGCACTTGCATAGTCCGAACAGGGATAGTCGTCGGTTGGTGCCTCATTTGATTAAAAACTCCAACGGGGCTCTGCGACTTGATTTTGGCACCTCTTACGTCTTCCAAAGGCCCGGGACTCCAGCCGGAAATGTCCCGAGAAATGTTTAGAGACATAAAAATAATAAAGTTTTTATTTATGCTTCTGCTTACAAAAAGGGTTTAGTGTTTGGAGCCTCCTTTTAAGCAAACAATGCCTGTGTTAGGAGACTCCGCTGTTCCGTAGTAGAGCATAATTACTTGATCTAGTAACAAAACCATAGGTCCTTAAAATTAAAGTAATTTTTCACTTTGTAGCGTTTTTTTTTGGAAGTTGGTTGTTTTTTGTTATAAAAACGTTTTTTATTTTTCACTTTTTAGTTATAGTACCTACCCACACACCAATTTGAAAACGATCCTTACACGTTCACGTTCGTTAGAAGGCAGTTTTCTTTTATTTAAAAATAATTTATTGTTGATTTTTTTTAAACCAGTCGACCGATTTCGATAACATTTGAATGGGCCCACCTGGATATAAAAAATAATTTTCCAAATCAGTTCAGGCGTCTTCGAGTAATCGGTTCCGATAAGGATACGATAGGAGGTAGAGTTAAAGATGAACATGGCAGGGTACCGATTACTCCAACTGTTTCAACATTTCAGGCAACAAAAGGATACGGAGATGTCGAGCGCCGAATGTTACCTTTGATTTTAAGTGGGGCAGTTACGGTTCACAAGTTACAGGGAACTACACTAGAAAAAGCTGTTATAGATCTAGGCAAGAAAAATTTCGCTAAAGGACAGGTGCTCTGAGTCGTGTTAAAACCTTGGAAGGAATAGCGTTGTCTGACTTAGATTCAAACAGATTATTGAGGTCACACGACGAAAGAGCATTGCTAGAGATGCGCGATACGCAACTTAAATTCAGTGTCAAATTGACGCATCAGCATGCCTAGTAGGTCCCCAGGACCCGACGGCTTACCTGGGAAAGCCTGGGTCCTGGCCTCGGAGGCTCTCGGGCCTCGACTAAGGGGGCTCCTAAGCGCATGCATGGAGAGGGGCCAGTTCCCACTTCGTTGGAAGACGGGGAAACTGGTCCTCATCAAGAAGCCGGGGCGCCCAGCGGACTCTCCGTCCGCTTACCGGCCCATCGTGCTGCTCGACGAGGTGGGCAAGCTCTTTGAGAGAGTCATTGCAGACCGCCTCGTCGGGCGGCTGGTGCGGGTGGGGCCGGATTTGGCGGAGAGCCAGTTTGGCTTCCGCAGGGGGCGCTCTACGGTGGACGCCATCATGCGCGTGCGGGCCCTCACGACGGGGGATGCTGTGGCCCGGGGTGGGGTCGTCTTGGCGGTGTCTCTAGACATCGCCAATGCCTTCAATACCCTGCCCTGGAGTTGCATCAGGGAGGCACTCCGGTATCACCGGATGCCGACCTACCTCTGTCGTGTGGTCGAGGCCTATTTGACGGACAGGGCCGTCATCTACCCCGGTCACCAGGGAGTGTGGAACCGGCAAGAGATGTCGTGCGGTGTCCCACAGGGATCGGTCCTGGGGCCGCATCTGTGGGATATCGGCTACGACTGGGTGCTGCGCGCCGACCTCCCCAGCGGCGTCAGCGTGGTTTGTTACGCTGACGACACGCTAGTCCTGGCGCAGGGGAGGTCGCACCAGGCGGCGGCCGAACTAGCGACACGCGGGGTTGCGACAATCGTCGAGAGGATCCGGCAATTGGGACTCGAGGTGGCCCTGCACAAGTCCGAGGCCATGTGTTTTCATGGTCCTCGGAACACGCCACCGTCGGGTTCCCAAATAACGGTAGGAGGGGTTCACATCGGCGTCGAGTCGACGATGAAGTACCTGGGACTCGTCCTCGACAGCCGGTGGAACTTCGTGGCGCATTTCCGACGTTTGGCTCCCAGACTGGAAAGGGCCGGGGCTGCCTTAAAGCGGCTCCTGCCCAATCTAGGGGGGCCAAACGCCTCCTGCCGGAGACTCTACGCGGGGGTCGTGCGGTCCATGGCCCTTTACGGGGCACCGGTGTGGGCGCGTTCCTTGAGGCGGCGGCCAGCCCGCTGGTTGAACGCGCCCCAAAGGGTCATGGCCATCCGGCTGGTCCGGGGATACCGTACGGTCTCCGGTGAGGCGGCGAGCCTCCTTGCCGGATTACCGCCATGGGATCTGGAGGCAAAAGTCCTCGCGCACGTTTGGGAGTGGCGCGAGGAGGCGAAACGCCGGGGCGTAGCTCCGCTGCCGCGAGAAATCACGGTACAGCGGACAGAGCTCCGGCGGGATCTCAGGGCGGCATGGAGAGTGCGATTGTCGCAACCCAGCGCTGGGCACGCCACAATTGCGGCGATAAGTCCCCTCTTTGAGGAGTGGCTAGAGAGGCGCCACGGCGTCCTCACCTTCCGCCTGACGCAGGTCCTCACCGGACACGGTTGTTTCGGGAGGTTCCTGTTCCGGATAAGGCGGGAGGAAACGCCCGGGTGTCACCATTGTGTGGATCGCCCGGAGGACACGGTGGAGCATACGGTGGAGGTCTGCCCGGCTTGGGCGGAGCACCACCGTGTCCTCGTGGAGGCGATTGGCGGTGGCGATCTCTCGCGTCCGGCCTTGGTCCAGGCCATGGTACGGAGCGAGAGGGCTTGGGAAGCCGTCACCTCCTTCTGCGAAGCAGTAATGTTCGCGAAGGAGGAGGCGGAACGCGTGAGGGAGAGGCAAAGTTTGTGCCCTCACGCCCCTAGCCGCCGCAGAAGACGCCCTGGGCGTCGGGAATCGCAGGCCGATTCCCGGCCACCGTAGGCGCGGGCCTGCGAACGGCGAGCAATGGGCAGCTCGCCGTTCGATAAGGACCAGGCCCGGGACGACGGCGCGTTGTGTTCCACGCGCGCCTCAAAGAGATGTCAGCACCAATGACGGGGTTTGCTAGGACCGATGCCTGCTAGGGTTGCGGAAAAGTCCAAGAGGGTTACCGTGGCCCCTGGCACAGGCAACTGAAGGAACACGGGTGGGTTTTAGTCAGTAAGAGTCTGACACGCCCTCCTGCTCTGCCCAGAGCGGGAGAAGTTATTTGATGATTTCCCACCCACAAAAAAAAAAAAAAAGCATGCCTAGTAGGTAGGTATTCCTATTTAAAACTTCAATCTTGATTAGGTAATATTTTTGTACGAACTGAACATTTTGGCACAATGAACCGTATGAAGTAAGCCCAACAAAAGATAACAGCTGTAAATCGTTGAAGAATTCCCTCGACTGTCTATGGTCTCCATCATCAGACCTGTAATGGCACTTATAACTCATATGGGTGCAAACTTATCACCAATAGAAATGAATTAAGTCCAAACACAAGGTAGTTACTGTAAAACGTTGAGGAGATCCCTTGGCTGTCCTTCGTCTTCACCATCAGACGCCTAATGACAGTCACAACCCATCTAGGTGTAAAGTTCTCATCAATACAAATTAATCAAGCCCAAACACCACGTAATTGCTGCGAATCGTTGAGGAGTTCTCTCGACTGTCTTTCGGCTCCATCATCAGATCGACCAGACCTTCATTAAATAGTAGTTCTTTAAAATACTTAATGAAAAAAATTAACAAACGCACTAGTCGCCACTACGATTTTAGAAGGTTCCCCTCGATTTCTCTGGGATGCCATTATCAGATCTTAGTTTCCTTTCCATAGTACCATCCTTGGGATATCTCTTTTCCAACAAAAAAAGAATCATCAAAATCGGTTCATAAACGACGTAGTTATCCACAAACCTCGTTTTTTAAAGCCGCGTCGGGCGGGTCATTCCACGGAGCAGAAACAATAGAATAGGGAATAAAAGTTTTATGCAAAATATCTCAAGCAGTTTTAATTATTATAATTATTACGTAAAATAAAAACATTATGATAAAAATCAGGTTCTGTACCAGCTATAGGTGATCTCTTAAAACATTTTGTCTATGAATAGATTCCTTATATAAATATTTAATCATTATTTAATATACCTTACAGCGTGTTAAAGTAGGTAAAATGGGTTCGAGAGTTATTTAAAAAAATATTTGAGTAAATTAAACAATTGTTTAGAAACAAACAAAATTAGTATATCAATAGAAACTTACATACTTTTAGATTATTATTGTATTTTGAAACATAGAAAAATTACAGGAAAACACCCCAATTACTGGTTCCCATGCTCTGTTTAAGCGCACTCGTCCATCGTTCACTAACGCAAGAATGTTTCAAGCTCAATTTATTCCGTAACGCAGTGCATCTTTTCTCGGGCGATGCACGAGCATTTGACGCTCCATTTATTCCTTAAGTGTACAAATCGCGAGTCGAGGAACGTTAACAAAACAGTGAAGATTTAGAAGAAAATATCGCTGACAGGAGCCGGGTACTGAGGCTATTTATTGTGTCCCAGAATGAGGTCACGGCACGGACAATTGGTCGGAATCTAGCGGAAGTTTTATGAATTCATCCTCGGTGAGCAGGCCTTCTGATAATGACGTTTTGTCTACCTTTATGTTCGAGAAATGTCCTGGAAAAAGCAAGGAATTTTCGGACACCGTTTTTTATGCGTTATATTGTGGAAAATTATTCGAAAATAGGTGGCTGGTAACTTTGTCTAGGTTTTTATATGTTGTGTGTTATTATAGTACAAGACTTCAAAAATAGTTATTAAAGCGGAATAGTCAATTGTCTAATGATTCTCTTCCGATATGAAGTAACCAACAGCTGCCATCAGCTGCAGCTGCCAAAAATAGTAAACCCAAATCGTAATGAACACAAGTTACCATCACGAATACACCCTGATGATTACGACAATGTTCCCAATTATCGTTGAACGCAGCTCTGCATAGCAACACCCATCCAGTGGACGTTCAACTGATGATAACATGACAAACGGGAACGTAATGCGTCCTTTAAACCGTATTTGGCGTAACATTTGGCGCACCCGTGCCAAATCCCGAGTAATAAGCTATAACAACTCAGTCGTCCAATGTTAGACTATTTCTTCGGGAAAATAAACTTAGTACTGTAGGCAGCAAAAGTCACTTGAAAATAACTTAATTCATGACAGGCTATATCGGTGATACCTTTTGGAAGGGACGGCTAGAATCAAGTCTATTTTTTAATGTAAATGTTGACCTTCAAAAGTGCCTTTTATGTGCCTATTTCAAAAAAATGCTCTGACTTGACTTGGTTTAAGAATCTTAGCCACTATCCCTACTACAGAGATTTGACGTTTGCAGTCAGGTTCATTAATCAGGTTCTGTTACCGACTGTACCCTACGTTTTACTCATCCCCTAAACTAACATAGCTAAATGAATGTCTCAGTCCCCTGCCAAAAAGCTGAAACTATCCCTTCGCACAGGTAATCTACGGCCTGATGAGTCCTCCGACATTTGCTTGAATTATTAACAGGCCGCTATGACGTCACGTGGTAGCTCGGTACTTTATGTGCCCACTTTGTTTAGTGTCATAGTTACGTAACTGAGATGGATGCTATAACCTAAAAGTTATGGTTTAAGCTATTTCGTGAGCTTTTGATGGGTAGTAGGTAGGTACTAGTATTCGCATCTGTGAGATAAAATCAAGATTTTTATCTGATAGTGCCACAGATTTTGGGTTCTGATTTAACCGGGAAACTTATTTATAGGTATAACTTTCATAAATAATATGTTGGATAAACCTATGAATAAGAACATTCCATTATTTAATGAAAAAGTGTCCTGGTTCGTTGAGCTCCGTTGACGTCATTACGTCAGCGCCGGCTGTTGCTGAAAACCAGTGCTGGGGCTTTGACTTGCATAGGGTCGCATCATAATGCTGAGCGATAGGCGTTTTGCGTGGATGTGACGCATGTTTCCCCCAATCTTTTCTTATTTTTTTGTTTTTATATTATTTTTTGCGTCTTGTTTACCGCAAATAAACGCATTTTCTTTCTTTTTTTTCTAACTACACGATAACTGACAAACGCTTGCACTGACTGGACAGGTCCGTTCAAATATGTGTGGTTCTTTCTTCAAAAGACGATTTCAGAAACCAATCAACATGGTCCTCACATGATCTGACCAATGATTATGTCTGGACTATAAAAGAGAGGCCTTTCTCTCAGAGTAGTCAGATAGAAAACGCAGGCCTTTTTTTTTTTTTGAGGATGGGAAATCATCAAATGACCCCTCCCACTCTGGGTAGAGCGGAAGGGAGTGTCAGACTCTTACTGACTAAAACCCACCCGTGTTCCTTCCTTGGCCCTTTATGTTCCGGGTCAGTGGTACCCCTTATGGATGATCCCGCTTTCCCGGCAGGCTTGGGCCCTAGTGGGGCCCCTCTTCGATGCTGGCACGACGCAGGCCTCATCTAGTTTTTAAAATGTGATTGACGTGTAAAAGTGTTTGTACAAACCTACTTACAGAAAAAAAAAATCTTTTTTATCAGTTTGAGCTACTGAATACCTAACTATTCTGATTAAAAAATAATTATAAACAGTTCCTTGCAATTTATCTAGTAACACCATACCGCAACCTTAACTAATGTTAATTAAAATACAAGTTACAAGGCTGAGTTTCCATAGGTATATGTCTCTCAATAATTAATCCAATTAGTATCAAACACCAAAGTATGAGCCCGAGGTCGTGTTTTGTTTGTTACTTGTATATATTAATAACTATATAATACTCATGTTAAATAAGGTCAGGTAATAATTTAGAAACAGCGATACGGGTCTAAGTACGTAGTACGGCTTCCTAGATTTTTCTGAGTGTTTTCATTTTACTAAACTAGAGAGACGCTCCTCTGCTTACATAATAATGATTAATGAAGACATCCATGGCATTAAAAAACCTGCAGAGACACCTGACACAACTATCATTATTTACAACCCATTCATCCACCTCCATTAATCTTTCTACTAGTATTCTTTCAGTATCTATTATTCACTGTTCTAGTAGAAGCTCCTTTAAAGCTCTTATAGACTCAACAGAGCTGCAATAGAAACAAAGAGCCCCTAACTAGATCGAACGAGACTCTTGAATTAATAGACCGAAGCTCTGGCATGTCTTAATGAATATTAATTTATTGTTGCTTAGTTATTATCATGAGGTAAATGTTTCACTATCGGTTTTCGAAATAGATTATTATCAAAGACGTCGTTGAATTAATAGTGTCGCATCAATAGTGTCTCATGACAAAGTACAACACTACATCACGCCTGTACTCCCGAAGGGTCGGTCAGTACCCATAGTTCTCCCACATTTCGCCAATTATGTGTAAGTCCCTTGTAATTGGAGGCGAGTCTATTGCCATCAACTGGGCACAAATCCTCTAGACTCCGAGCTACCACTGAGAAATCCCACATGGAAAAACCCAATAACACTTTGCCCGACCCAGAAATCTAACCCAGGAATTGCAATGTCGGTGCCCTGATATATTATGTATTCCGACTAAAAATGAATGAACGAACAATGAGCGGAAATTGTATACCCATCTCTTTTATAGTACATTACAATACGTAATACTTTCTTGTCTTTGAATTTGAATATTATAACATGACAATTCCTTTTAATAGTTCTGTATGACATGTGGTTTCCAAGGAGATTTTATTGATAGATAAAAACGTCAGATATGGAAAAAAAATATTTATAATTTGCATGTATTTTTTTAAGAGTTCATGAATATATTGTCAACTGTTAGAGAACCTAATTTTTATTAACTATGACGTCGAACAATATAAAAAACAAAATAAGTTATCAGCGGTACGTCAAAACGTCAATTTATTTTGACATTGCTAACACGAACCCAGGGTTTAGCGACTTAACTCTGCCGCATCGGTGGATTAAATATTTAAAAGTTTAACCCTAAGCTTACCTCTCTCTCTAACTCATGGTGGCGGCGCAAGATGAATTATTTGATTAACCGTGAGTTAGCTGTTAACTCAGAGTTACTTAGGATAACCCATTAGCGCGCAAGCGGATTATGCTAGTTTACCTTTGGAATAAGATCTTTTTGTTAACTTGTGTTAAACTTTCTGTTAATAAAGACCTTTAAAAAAAACAATCAATCAATCCCGGTAGTACGTTTCCATAGGATATTTTCCGATAGCCGCGAAGCCGAACTAATCAATAAAATATAATACATAATTATGTGTGTTCTTCTGCTGGTGACACTCATCATTCCAGTAAAAAGTGGTAAAGATTTTTTTTTATTATTTATATAGTATTTCCCACTACTTCCATTTAAATATTTACTACGTTACAAAAGTGCTTAGCCTAATAGTCTATTCGAATAAATTATTGGACTTTGACCTTTTAGCAGTGGAAAGGTAAAAAAATCAAGTGCAATAAAAATTAATTATTCATGATTCGACACTCCAACGATACTTGAATATCAAACAGCCTCAAAAAGGTATGCGAAACACGTAAATGAAAATTTCATTTTGTCCTGCATCGGCTATAATTGACTGTAGGAATAAATCACTTCACCTTGTGGTATCTCGATCAGCGTTCACTTTAAACCAGCATCATTTCGTATTCGTATCGTAGTAGCCCCGCCCCGGCCAGAGTCCGTCGAGACACAATTTATATTATAAGCCCCATTCATTTACGCCGCGTCTCCTCTATTATATGGTTGTCATAAAAATATTTTATTTTCACGTGTGACTCTAGGGGTTGTATTTTTTTAAATAATTTTGAGTGAGTTTAAAGTTGGGGAGGTTGGGGATCATAAAAAATATCCCCAACTTCCCCAACTTTAAGCTCTCTGCTATTTTGTGATACGTTTATTGTTTGTGGGAATCTGAAATGTATGTTTTGGAATTGATTAACTTGTTTTGTAGGTAGTCAAACGGGACCCCCCTATTCATGTGCTGCACATTGAATCAAATATGTACCTAATAATTCAGGTGTCGTTTAATGATTGAAAGCTGAAAGTTCCTGTTTTTTAACATAAACTTTCAGCTTTTTTTTGGCCTGAATATATATTTGGATCACGTGACTATATTCTAAACCATTTCCGTGAACGGAAATCTATTGTTTACACACACTTTCTCAGGTTTATTTACGAATCCAGTGTTTATAGTAGGTAGGTAAGTTAATCAAGTAACAAATTATCACTCTATTAGAATAACATAATTATTCTGTAACGAGTTTCCGAAGTTTGAATCTGTCTTGTTTCCGAGGTCAAAAGTAAAGTTGGCAAACAAGCGACGATTTATTTACCTATTACATAAAAGGAGATTATTTAAATTATTGTCGTCTATGGAAAACCTGCAAAACCTAGGGAATTTTCGATTTGCTACTGGCCTTGGTGAAGAATATTTGAATACCTTATTTTTCAGTCGATAACGAGCATCATTCTTAACCGGATATTCCATGCCATCTTCTGCCAAAGTCATTATTAATATCCCCAACTTATCTTTCGAAAACATAACGACCAAGAGAAAACTTCAAAGGTAAGGATCACACTCTTTACTTTGGCTGCGCGCACTTAAAACCTCAGAAAGGTAGAAAAGGTATTTTTTTCTTATAAGTTTTCCCTGATTTTGCCCGCATATCTTAAATAGTAACGTCAATATTTGACTAAAGATTACGTAAGGTGGGCCTTTTTCAACGACCTCGACCCTTCAAGGAAACACCAACAACACACAGCACACAGCACAGTATTGTACAGTACTTGGTTACATTATAAACTTGGGTACAGGTGGATGATACACTAATTCTCTTTTTTATTTAAGTAAAATCAGGGTAATTAATTGTTAATGAAATTGACTGCCAAATAAATTGTCCGTATATTCAAATCACAACTGTCTTTCTTTGACAGTTGTTTGAAGTGGCTATAACGCGGCAAATAGTAATAAAAAAGGTTTATTTTTCACTGAAACACGTGCGTACAAATAAATAAGTTAATTCGAATTAAAACAAGCAATAGCAGAATGTCTTTTTGTTAAACAATCAATATCCCTGACTGTACAAGAATATCAAAATCACGCTTAGACTACGTGCGGATTGATTTAGTTACTATATTTCATGTTCATTACCGATTGCAAAACTGTAGGTTATGTTCTGTTTTTAGGATACCCGAGGGAAAAGAAAGGATGTGGTTATTTTTTTCCCGGAAAGCATAATACTACTGTATACAAAACAAAGAAAAGAAAAGATGAGCCCTTGATCTTCAAATAAGTTTGAGCCGACCTTAATCACGATAATATTATTACACAAAAACAAGTAAAGCAAAAACATAACAGAAACATGCTGATCTACACAACCACGCGAAGTAACCAAAGAACATAACCATTCAAGTGAAAATATAGTATCTAGTGCTTCAACTGAACTATGTTCGTTCTCGTCGCGAACCTATTGATGAAAAAAGTTTAGTACCGCGAATTGAAGAGAGTAGGTCACCCCACTTGGGGCTGTATGCTGTATGCTTGAAAAACGGAAAACTTTCAAATGAAACCAACTTCGCGCGCTGGTTCCGCGGTTATTGTTTAGATCTGTTCTTTTTGTTGGATTTTATGTTTATTGTGCACGGTCCTAGATTTCGAGTATGAATGTGGATTTTTATAAGAGTAGAGAAAGGCCAAAGAAACGATGTATGGAGTGTATGAAGAATGATACGGCTAGATGATAAACTATTGAGAAGACAAATAATAAATGTGTAAGAAGAAGAAATGCTGCGCAGACCCCTAATAAATTGAGTTAAGGATAGCAGGATGATAATGATGTTGTTTAAAAGTGCAGGCTACACTCTGATACAGGCTACAACACAGAGAAATTCAGAACTAATCACAAGACAAACCTATACTACAATTAAAACCACAATGAACACAAACTGCACATTGCCCTAATTGCCTCAAGGTCCACCCTTGAGAATTTCCATTTAGAAAATCTTATACAACACTTAGAACTTAGCAAGTGGATTGCAGCAGCTCTTTATCTCAATCCGTTGACTTTTATTTGCGAATTAGCTTGGAAGGAAATAATTGCACAATTCCAACATAAATCCCAGTCGTAGCTCTAAACAGGTTTGCTTGCAGGAAGGTTGCAAGGAGATTCAAACGGCGTTAAAATCTTGCACGTTTCTAGAATTCCAATGGTTAAATGTACGGTACCTAGGAAGTTATTCCAAATGGCGAATCTTCAAATAGTTTGTATGCTCAATTTCATGTACTTTTGTCCATGTTGCTTTAGTAAAGTAAAATACCGATGCATGATACTTTGTAGCTAGGTACTACATACAATATACTAGGTACTAACAGGACCTCGAATCTTTGTAGCAAGATTCTTGTTGCTCCTTTCTCAACCATTTCCAATGTTCACATAGCATAAACAAATACACCTTGTGTACAAAAATCCGAGACGCAAGTGGTCGTCATCCAACCATCCAACATTTGAGAAAATATTGTTGAATGTAAATTGATAAAACCTCGCGTTGCAGTGGGTCTGCGTTTGTACAGCAAACATTGGCTCAATGAGACCAGATTCCGGCTCAAATTTGTATAGGGAACGAATGTGTTCATTTAAAAGCGGCGTGTGTTAAAGAAAATTGTGTATTCTTGAAGAATACTCTCTTCGAGTCTTCGGCAGTCTTCGGCATTGAAAGAAATGATGAATTGTTGTTTTCCAATTGATTATTTCAAACTTGCACATGACAAGTTTTCATTGCATAATTTTCAAGGTAAACGCTATTCATGTAATGAACATGACTAAACAAATACAAATTAACTAACATGGTAACAAATTAGCCACGAGCCACAATTTGTATTGCATCAAACAATAATATTAATGTAGTTATATTGTTATTATTTGAGCTCATAATATTTGAGTTCACACCAATGTTTTTATAACATAGTGATAACCTGGCACGTGGAACTGCTGTAATTATGTTTTTGTAATAATGTTATAAAAACTATAACGTGTTGTAGATAAAGGAATTATGTTAATTTAGATTAATGAGTAACAATATGGAGAGTCATAGCTTATGGTATGCTGTTATCCTAACTAATATTATAAATTCGAAAGTAAGTTTGTTTGTTACCTAAACCACTGAACTGATCATCATGAAATTTTGCATCTACATTGTCAGGGGTATAAAATAGGACATAGGGTACCTTTCATCAAGAAAAAGAGAACTGTTCCCGAGGAAAAGGGAGTATAATTATTGTTTCAATTAGTACCTAATAAATTAATTTGCACACCTCATTAGGTTATAATACAATGTACCTTTTATACCTGTAACACCTTTTTTTATTTGATAATTTATTATTTGAAAGAGTTTTCTACCGAGGTGGTCCTATTTAATATAAGTAGTGAAGATCTGACCATTTTTTTTTTTTTGTAATTTTTTGGTCTAACTCTGCTACATGGCAATCTGTTGCACACAACAATAAGCCACTGTTTTGGCTGATATTTTTATCTGGTTATGGCTTTTAGCTTGGAGAGTCACTTCTCAGATGAGTGTCTCATTCCATTCTGACGAATCTGTCCTGAAGAGTTGGTACACTATATCTCTTTAGTCTTCGATATTGGAGACCTTGGTCTTGGTCAAGCTCATTTTTGTGTTTTGATAGTCTTTTCTGGTAGCTGTCGCTATATTTTGCTATCTCCTGTTTGACAGTTGGTAGTTTTATATCGAGGTATATGATCTTGTTACTGATGTATTGGATGTTAAAGATAGCCCTCAGTGTTTTTGCTTGAAATCTTTCCAATATCTCTATGTTACTGTTGCTAGCTGTACCCCAGAGTTGTATGCCATAAGTCCATATATTATATTTTTTTTCTCCTGAGAGAGCAAGTTACGTATGTTGACTTACTTTGATTTGCGGGTTTTCTCCAAGTTTTAAGCCAGTCCTCTATTTTGATAATGTGATGTTGTAAGTGTTCTGATGCAATTATTGGATTTGTGTGTGTGGATAGCAAAGCTGTATCGTCTGCATATGTTGCGAGCGTTGTCCTGTCTGTTGTTGGTAGGTCAGCAGTAAATATTATGTAGACAATTGGGCCCAGTAAACTTCCCTGTGGTACTCCTGATTTAATCTCGTATAAGTCTGAAAGTTCATCGTGCTGCTTTACTTCAAAACATCGTTTGTCTGTGTTTGTGAGGGAGTATTTTTTTATTATATCATGCCATACTTTATCAAAAGCCTGGCTAATATCCAAAAATACTGCCGAAGAGTATTTCTTTTCCTCCAGTGCTCTACTTATAACGTCGACGATTCGATGTACTTGCTGAATTGTTCCATGATTAGGCTGGAACCCAAATTGGTGATTTGGAACAAGATTGTAGTGGTTACCACTGCTAGTTTATTTATTTATCCCTTATAACTAATTGTAACACTACACATTACTCAACACATTGCTTACCCACATTCATTTTTATAATCTTCGTTTGTCAACATCACGGGTCATGTCACATTGACGTTTCGTTCTGTCATAGACAACAAACGAGGGTTACAATAATTATATATTGCTTACCATAACAAACGAATTAAATATCACCACTCTTACTTATTCATTATATTTACAACACACACACTATCTTAAATAACATATTTAACTAAACAAACAATTGTTTACACTACACATCATAATTGAGTGATGTACTTACTTATTATCATTGAGAAAACGGAACGTGCATTCGACCATAAAATGAAACATCATGATGTCGCATTTTTTTATCGTACCTAGAAGCAAGCGACCTCAGGCGACCTTGCCAGTTGACCAAATCCAAGGGTATATAAGGTCCTGCAAATCAAACGCACGTCCCTTATTCCGCTGCAACTCTTAGCCAGATTATCTCCTCAATTAGCTCTCAATATAGTTACCATTGTGTTAAGTATTTATCTGTTTTGGTCGTAAAGTTTGTCCTCCGTTTCTTAACGTGTAGGGATTGTGTATCTTATAATAAGGAAGTGCCGAGATAGGCAGTAATACAAGTCATATAACATCAGAGTCGTTTATTATTGTAATGTACCCCATAACACTTCATTGGTGACCCCGAGAAGAACACGAAGTAAGTCAGAGCCATCATGCAAACCGGAGCAGGAGCAACAGCAGAGAAGCAGGACGTCTGCAAAGTCAGCGTCAAGCTACCGCCATTCTGGCCAGAGAAGCCGGCACTTTGGTTCACCCAGGTTTAAGGTCAGGTCACGATCGCCGGTATTACAGCCGACAGTACTAAATTTTACACTGTCGTGGGCCAGCTTGACCACCGTTATATGGTGGAGGCGAGGGACATTATCGAGAACCCGCCAGCAAAGGACAAGTATGCAAAGCCCAAGGCCGAGCTTGTATGTAGGCTCTCAGATTCGCGTGAGAAAAGAGAGCAACGAATCCTCACCCAGGAGAAGCTAGGTGACCGTAAACCCTAGCCTTCAAACCCTAGCTGGACCAAATGTGCCGGAGGCGTTTCTGTCCACGTTGTGGGCGAGTAGGCTGGTAACCAACATTCAGACAGTCATCGCGTCTCAACCTAATCTGCCTCTCCAGCCTGTCGCAGATTTAGCCGACCGCGTGCACGAGATCGCGCCTGCACCCGCCCCGGCGCCCAGGTGTACCTTCATCCTATTCATTAGGATCTTCTCGAGAAGTTTACCTAGTAAAGGTAAAATACTTTTAGGTCGATATGAAGCTACGAGGTCATTAGGTGGTTTATTCGGTTTAGGTATTATTATGACCTGCGCTATCTTCCATTGTCCTGGAAAGTGGTTAAGTCTTAGGCAGGCATTGAAAATGATAACAATTGCTACTATACCGTTTTTAGGCAGATGTTTCAACAGAACGCTATCTATACTGTCGTATCCAGGCGATTTTCCATCCTTGAAGTGTTTTATTTCACGTGCTACTTCAGTAGGACTCGTGTGTTTCAATGGGAGACACATTTGCTCTGCACTTTCCAGATAGCTTTTTATTTCAGCGTTGTGTTCAGGCCCTAATTCAGGAAATGGTTGAAATACGCGAGTTAGGTGTTCAGAAAAAAATAGTAGTCTTCTCCATGTTTGATCTTGCCTAGTTCCCATTTGTATTTTTGACACGCCTTCCACAGCGAATAGTTAGTGTCTGAACTTGGGGTTAAGTTAAACAGGAAATCTTGGAGGTTATAGTTGGTAAAACTTTTGAACGTCTTTTAGTTCATTAGAAGATTTGTTGAACGCTGTTTTGTCTACTGGATATTTAGTTCCGTGTTATATTTTTCTCAAATTACGACGTTCCAGTATTTTATCTCTGATAGTTTTAGGATATTCATTAAGCGTTTGAGGTATCTTTTTTCGCACTTTTGTGGAGATAGTAGCTGCTTCATGAATTACTTTATTTAGGTTTTCAATAGTCTCTTCTATGTCTTCAACTGTTTTTAATGTGATTAAGAGCTAGATCCTCATTGTAATTTCGTCCTGATACATCTTAAAGTTAGTATTTTTGTTGTATAGTCTTTCTACCGGTTGCACTAAGACCACTGTTGTGCTTACGTTCAATATAACTGGGGTGTGGTCAGATGACAGATACGTGCAGGTTTCAATTGTCATGTAGTTTCGACGTATATTTTTAGTAATATAGAAGTCGAGCAGATCAGGAATTTTATATCGATCAGTTGGCCAGTATGTTGGTTCACGTGAGGTCATGTACTCGAGTCTTAAATTATCTATTGTGCCATGTAGTTGCCTTCCACGGTATGTGATTAGACGAGAGCCCCAAAAAGTGTGTTTTGCGTTCCAATCCCCACCGCAAATACATCTGGACCCAAGGGAAGTGAAGTACTTATTGTAATCCTCTCTAGTCAACCTGTGTCTGAGCGGACAGTACACAGCAGAAGAGGTTGTCTCGACTTTCTCGTTGACGACTACTTTTATTGACGTAGCTTATATTTTATCCGATTAGTATTTTTCGATTTCGTAATGTTTGATGTTATTTTTTATAATTACTGCAGTTCCACCATGACTATTTCTAGGTGGGTGGTTTGTTGTGTATACTGAGTGATTTTGAAAATTGAAGTGAGATTTTTCAGTGAATCTTGTTTCGGAAATTAATGTTATGTAATTTTTTTCTATTTGGAGAAATGTTTGAAACTCTTGTCGCCGTTCCGTCAAGCCGTTGGCGTTCCAAGTGACAGTTCGGAGGGTATTAATCATTTGGTTACTAGGCTTGTGACAAGCTGGATCATACGGTCCATCATTTTGTCCATCATACTGATCATGATTCGTTGAAATTTAGCGAACATTAGTTCAAGTCTGTCTGGAAGATTTTCCGGGTCGGGTAAATTTTGAATTGGTGGTCGATCTTTTGTTACATCTGCATAGCTTCTTTTTTCTTTGAGGTTAATCTGCCTTGGATTTGATTTAACTGTTTTTTCTACTGTTTGGATGTCTTTTACGTACTGAGTTTGTTTTGCGTGTAACGTTTGATTTGGTTTTTAATATTCTTTCCTTGTTTTCTGTGTATTTTGTACAACCCTTATAACGTGCGGGATATCTTTCTTGACAGTGTGCACATGTTGCATCTGTTTCTGGTGTTTTGGTGCACGAAGAGTTAGGATGATCGTTGCCACATTTTACACACCTAAATGGCCTAAAACACTGATTTTTGGTATGTCCAAACCTCTGACATCTTCACTTTAGTCGACTTGTGTAAAACGTTTACTATTTCTCTTACTTCATGTCCTTGTTCTTTTAGTTCTTGCTTTTTTAGAGTAGTGTCTTCGGTAGAGTGTAGCCCCCGTAATACAACTCTGTATGCTCTATCACATTTTAATTTATAGGTATAACGTGATATATTTTTTGCTATAAACTGCTCTCTGATAGTTTCGTAAGTTTGAATATCATTTGGCATTAGCTTGATGATATGGCCAGATCTTAAAGTTGTCATTTTATATAATTTGTTGTCAACAATTTTATTTAGTGTAGCTTTTAATGCTATAACATCCATGACTCCTGTCACAAAAACTGGTTTAGGCTTTGGTATGTACTCATTAATTTTAACAGGTTCTTCTGTTGCTTCGCAATTTAAGATATCATATTGGTTGTGTGTTGGTACAGTGTAGTTTGGTGCATTCTTTGATTTATTTATATCGTCACTTTGTATCGGACTTGTTTCCTTTCTCTTCTATCGTTTAGGAGGTACTTTGTCGTTTTGCCACGAAGTTAAATAGTTCTCCGCATCCTTTTCAGGGTCTGTTTCCTTGTATTCATTTTGTTCGTCGCTGGCTTAACTTGCTGCGACTGATGGTAGACTGTTACTACGGTGTCTGATGAACAAAGTTTTGTTCAATTGCTGTTGAATCATATTTCTAGGATTATTTGGAGTTTTATTGATTTCATTAATTCTGTTCCCACGAGTAAGGACGATATCAATAGTCCCTTGAGGGGTGACGCCTATTCCCTCAAGAAGGCTCAGTAGAACAACGTTGAAATAAATGCTTTGAGTTTGAGAGTTTAGCCGGGTCCGTTGAGGTTGGCGCTAGTAACTTGCTACCTGCAAGCCAATCATACTCTGGCGCGTTTCCCACCTTAGGATTAGGGTGAATTTTTAGAGGGGCTTTCTACCTCATGACACGGGTGGTGAAGCCAGTGCCCCCGATTCCAAAACTTGACCATGGAGTTGCGGGTTTTAGAGGTCATTTCCTGCCCCCGACAAGACTTGCTTGTTAGGCAAGCTGAGTCGAGTTAGTATCCGCCGCCCGAGACTCGGCGTTGTTGCTCGTTTAGCACCACCCGGGGGAGACGTGTAGGGTGGATCTAGGAAATGATGGTAAGTATTACGGACGCGAGCAACTTCCCTCCCCCATCTGACAATAATAACAAATAAATAAAATTCATTTATTTCGCGTAACTAGACCCATATAAGACCATTTACAAAACATATCACACTAATAATAGTAATAATATCATATAATATAATAAATAATAACATTCATAATAAATGTAAAAAATTCAAAATAAAATAAGATAGCAATAAAATAAAAATCATAAAATTACGATACTTTAATACATACAAGACACACTCAAGGATTAATAAAACCTAACAAACAGCGAACATGCCTGAGGCGCTGCAGAACCGATGCAGCCCCAACACAATCCTAAACGCATTATTGTAGAGAACTCGGAGGTCGCTATAGCACTTCTTTGTGTAACGAGCCCACAGGCTGCCGGTGTAAAGGGATGTACATATACGCTCTAAATAGTGTGAATAGGGAACAATTAGTAGAAATAGAATACTTCGACCATAAAAATAACGAAATTAAAAAGATCCGATCACATAATAAAGCAATTAACGCCTCAATTCCTCAAGGAAGCGTCATAGGGTGCCTTTTATTTTTAATATACATAAATGACTTACCTAAGATCATAGAAGGGCCATGTGTCTTATTCGCAGACGATATATCCATACTAGTCTCATGCCAAGACAATGTAAATATAGAAGAAACTCTCGCGTCTTTTCTTACTAAAACGTGCAATTGGATGAATGAACACAACCTCGAGATAAATTACTCAAAAACCAAATTAATTACTTTCCACCCTTGTCAAATAACTCCTTTAACTTTAGACTTCACGTTCAACGACTCAAAATTAGAAATAGTTAACGAATTTACTTTACTCGGACTAGTCATAGACACACACGTTAATTGGAAATCACACATACCGAAAACTCACTCAGGGATATCACAGTTCTCATACGCCCTCCGTGAAATAAAAAAGACCACCAATTTACAGACAGCTCTCACCACCTACTATGCTTAAGCCTATGCATGGCTTAGCTATGGTGTTACTCTTTGGGGAAACAGCACAGATGCACAAACACTGTTCACCCTGCAAAAGAAATTGGTCAGAATCCTGGTGAACATTGAGCAAACCGATAGTTGTAAACCTTACTTCCAAAAACATAACATTTTAACCCTTCCCTGTATATACATTCTAGAAGCATGCAAATTTGTGCGTAAACATCAAGAATTTTACTCCAAACGTGAAGACATTCAGTCACGCTATTTACTTAGACACCGATCTAGGCTAAACATACCAAGTTCTCGACTAAAAATGCACTCTAAAAGTCCCTACGTAATGTCCATCAAAGTATATAACAAACTACCCGCATCAATAAAAAAAGAAGAAAAAATTCACATATTATAAAAAAAAACTTAGACAATTTTTAATTAATAAAAGCTACTATTCGCTTAATGAATATCTAAATGATAGACTTATAAAGTCATAATTTTAGTACCTAGACGAAAATTTAAAATCATCTCATCATCTCACTTATAAATACATATTTACTTATATTTTATACTGTTAATTCTTCTTAGAAAGTACCTACCTACTATTTTATAATTATAAATTAAAAGTGCTTCCTCTCTCCTAACTCACTTATTTTGCTGTGCCGGACAGGGTCCATGTGATCTAATTTTAAGTTTACCACCTAAGTTTACATGTGGAATGCAATAAAGTATTGAGTATTGAGTATTGAATTTCACCTCCCTTGATCACCTAGCAAACCTGCGGGCTGTCATGTTGGCTCGTATTGAGAGCGACCTCCGCTCTCTCTCAACATCCTCGTTGTCACTTAGGTCAGGCGGAAGAATATGTCCCTAATATTTAAATTTATTCACCCTCCCTAGAGGTTAATTTCATAGTTATTATGCCTGTTTATTTGGAAAAAAATACACCATTCTGAAGTCGTAGCACAGCTAGTTTTTTAATAAGACATAACTAGGTCTTTAAATTATGGACTCACAGTCCACAGTGTTCCAACGTGCTAGTGTCAGGGTCGTCACACGTCTCTATGATAGAATTTCCAAAAGAATGTGAGGATCTTCCTCATAAAGTGAGATTAGTTGAGAGGCGCCGAGGACGGACGTGACGGCGCCGTGATATTGTGTCGGCGCTCGAGTTTGAGTTCGAAAGAAAGGAGACTGTCTTTAATGGTTGGAAAAAATCTAAAATTATAGTTTGTTTTGTATGACCCTTCTCACACTCCACACACATTCTAGGTACATCGTGTTCACATATAATTATAATTAATGTACACAAAATAAAAGACAAACTTTGGATTTTCTTGCTCATTATTTTCTCCATACGAAACTACATTTTGGAAAGGGCAACTAGAATCAATTCTATTTTCTTGTAAAAGGTGTTCCGAAATGGCCTACTTGAAATAAATTATTACCTTTGACTTTGTTTTTTTTTAAATCTATGGGTGAAATAAAATTCATGGGAATCCTTATAAGGTGTCATTGTACTCATCATTATGAACAAGTTTTACTATGGAACCAAACCCGAAATCGCGCCTACATTTTGACGAGTCATGCGAACATAAATTAAGGGAACAGCTGATATATTTTCACGTTTTCAGGTTGCGTCCCTTAGTAAAAGTTGCTCATAATGATGAGTACAATGACCCCCTAAAATAATGCCCATGAATTAAATTTCATCATGTAAATTCCAATATTGATTCTTTATAGTATTTTTGCTTTAAAGCCTAAAAGGTTATATTTTGTAGGTATGTGTGTGAAATTAGTGACTATAAAAGGTATCGAGGATAATAGTTAAAGTTGAATTTATAACTATAAAAACGTTGAATTTGCTTCAAATAATATTTATTAGTGATTTATGAATAACGATAAAAATGTATAAAGGGCTTGGAATAAAATTTAAGATTAGGTGATTCTATTGAATTGCTATTATGTCTATACTAAGTACAGTAATCTCTTTAGAAACCTGAGCTCGAGCAGTATTCAAGTTTTTAACTACCAATCAAAATATAAAATTTCTTTTTTAATAAAAAGCTTTTACTGATGTTAAAAAGATTTTTTATTGAAATATTAATCGTCCCGCGTTTCTATAAAATTTTTGTGCTCAGTTTTAAAATCACAATCTGAATCACTCGTGAAAGCTATGATTGCCAGTGATAAAATAACTAGTCGGTGAAAAATTAAGACCCTTTTCTTAAAAAGTCTTTGTCCTGTAATACCACAAAGAATCTTTATTTTTTATTATAGGATCCTCCGTACTTGTGTTTTTGGTTTTGTTTTTAAACTTTGTAATTTTCCTCATGTCAAAATAACAGGATTTATTCAGGCATTTCTACAGTTTTAAAAAACAATTTTTTTTTTAAACATAAAATTATATAGGTACATCAATATTATCTATCAGTATAGAAACAATGTCCTAATATCCAAAATCACAAACTAATAACCACGTCTACAGGACTAAACACTGCCAGATGCAGTTCATTACACAAAGTCATTGATTGTATTAGGGATCAGCCGATTAGCGGACCGCACGGACAAGCAACAAGTACATTAGATGGACATCGATTATGATGATCTGTCCTTTATAAGCCCGTCCATAGATGGGTTCAAATCTGCTTCTGATAAAGTGAATTTTGTCGGGATATTCATTGGGACTGGCTGCCTGCTCGATTAAAGGACGTATTCTATGATTGATTGAGTGAACAATTTTACATGAACTCCTTTAGGAGAGGAAGAGTTGAAATGATTGGTTAAAATTCTTCAGTGTATATAAATTTGTTTAATATACACATAAAGCAACATGGATCCATATTCACGCTTCACTACTATAAAAAAAAAACCGAATTCCGATTCTAATTTTATAAATCAGAGAGTAAATATTGGCCAACCGGATATACCATGACCTGGGTTAGTTTAGTACAAAGGCTACTTTCAATTTATTTTTATCCGTTGGTCTCGTGGTCGCAAGCGCGACTGCCGAGCGTGGTCTCCTGGGTTCGATTCCCAGGTCGGCTAAAGGTTATTGGGTTTTTCTATTAGGAATTTCTCAGTAACAGCTCGGAGTTTGGATGTTGGCGGTGTGATACCTCCGTGCCGAGGAAAGCATGCTAAGTCGTTGGTCCCGCGCCTGGTCACTCTCTGGTCTTGTCGAATGACCATTCCATTGGACTATGAGAGTGAGGGATGAAATAGTGCTCCTGTTTCTATGCACACGCTTGTGCACTATATCTATATCTCCCACGACAATTGCTAGCCTCCGCTGAGATTGGTCGCCATGGCTGACTTTTCTTCTGAAGAGACTATTATGTTTTGTGTGGCAATAAAATTTCCCCCTATATCATGGACCTTAATATTTATTAATCGTTTTACTTTAATATAACGCGGCCAAAGTCCAATTACATTAGTTAAAGTCACGCATAGCTCAACATCTCTGGTTACCTCCTTAGAGAATACAGGTGTGATGTATGTCAGTACTCCATGGGTGAACACCGCTAGCTTGTACCTGCCTACTTAATAAGCAGGGTCTGCAAATGTGCGAACTACATACTAACAAATTCCTTACACCGTATGTACTGGGAGAATTAAATATTCATGTACTAACATCATCCTAATGCGTCTCTTGTTATGTAAGAAGAAGAATTGTTTCTAGTTCAATAAAATACTCATTATGATTATAATATCTTCAAAACTCAATTTGGTGCTGCGTGACCCATTAAAGGAAACAACCAAGAATTACAAATAGGTTGTTACGGTAACTATGATAACCAATAGCGTGCCGGCAACGATAGCACTATGAAAAATAATATTTAGTATTCCTTCTACCAAGGAAATTAAAACAAACGTAATTAATTCAAATTCTCAGTGTCGTAATAAATAAACTATGCCGGTTGAAGCCTCCATAACTTAGTTATTCAGAGCTCTAAATTTCTTTATCGTTGTATAAATAACTGTATAGCCTAGGTATGCTAATTAGCCCACATTACTGCTGTGCCCTATTTTATTTTTGTTCAAGTAAAATAATGCGGCACACAGAAACTGTATTATTCTGTACAAACTACGTTTAAATAAATGGTTTGAATAGTTATTCAGTATTTTAAAAGTGTTTGACTTTGTGTCGTTGAATAGGGTTTTAGATTGAGGTCGAAGTGGCTATAATAAATAAATTGAGCGATTTTATTTAAACTCCATTCGAAAGAATAAAAGGTTTTTTCTTAGATGTAGAAGACAGTTGTTCAACCTATTATATCTTAAGGTCGACGACACGTTTTACGGAAAGCGACTAGTTTTTGCAAACTAATTATATTAAAACTCAATCAAAATGTTTGTTATTTGCTTAAATGAATTAAAAACAGTTGTAACTCCATAAAATAATAGCAGGTTTGTCTAAACAAGTAGGTACATACAGCCTGAAAACATGCTACGTTAGCATGTAGTAAGCTATCGATACTGGATGAGCATACGTACAGTCCACTGTCAATTTAGTTCAAAATAAATCTTCGCGACAAACCAACGTCTATTCTTTCAAAAATCCTTGATATACTAAAAACAACCTTATTGCTTAAGCAATGTTTTAAATTCTAATACTTTGAAATGTTTGAAATGTTCGGATATAAATATCGAAAGACGTATATACTATAAATAAATAAACCAACCAGGATCGTAGCAGGTGGCGTTGTGTAGTTTCTGCCTACGCCCTCACGTGAAAAAGGCGTGAATTTATGTATGAATGTAGACGTATAAAAATAATAAAAAGCTTAATTTAAGTTTAAAATACCATAAATAATGACAAGAATAATTGCGTCCCAAATTACAACTCGAAAATGTTCTTTTATAGCCAAAATTCGGTATAAACAGCACAATCTGAAACAAGTACTATAAATCCTTTCGAGTTGATCTATCGTCGGCTAAGAGCCGTATCCGCGGACGATTCATTACTTAAATTTATGCCAACCGGCTCTGATGAAATAAAATATTAACGACTTGGAAAATTCCTAATCTGAACAACGAAGAAAAATTGGGAGAAAAAAGTTGATAAATTACGGAAGCATATTATCGGCCAGATTTAGGGATGAAAAAAGATTTTCGGGCCGAATACCGGTGTCATAAAATGTTTCGTTTGTAGATTAATGCGTAATTTATTTAAGTTTATTAACAATAAAATATTTTATTTCAATTTGAAGAATTTTTGTTACGTGCTACGCCGTAACCGATGACGCATTGTTACTACGCTCCGCTTGCTACGCTCGACGCTCGTGGCACCTGAACCAATCCGCTACGAGGCGAATACTATTTTTGGATTATTGTTTTTTGTGTGGATTTTGCGTGGGCGGATTTTGTGTGGGTTTTTGGATATTTTTGGATATTGTCTTAGCACCTATGTTTTCTGTAATGTTTTAATTTCTATAATACAATATTTTTTAGGTAAAATAATTTTTCGAATAAATGCCCTTTTTTTAAATAGAAATTATATGAGTCAGCAATAATTAATCTACCTTTTCTTTTTTTATCCCCTAATGAGCCACAAACTGACTTCTAGCTTCGTGAAACGTACTAATTTTAACAAATTTTGACAAACTGCTTAAAAAATCATACCTTAAAAACTTTTACTTTTTAGAATATTATATTTTCTAACGAAATTATATTTCAGTGAGTAGGAAATGTTAGGTTTTTTGTAGTTAAATCTTGTTTAGAAGAGTTATGTCCGAGTTAGTCCCCGGATATCGTATAATTTGTTTCTCCGTCGTGAGGGTTATTCAACACAAGCCGGAATAGTGGACTACGGAGCTAAGTATCCTTGGAAATATTACACTTGAATGTTGGAAAGTTGTGCATAATGTTTGGGGAAAGAAATGGGCTTTAATAAGATTGAAAGTGGTCACCACTCCTTGCTTATTACTGACTTACGATACGAAGATCGTGGAAAATCCGACCCAAATGGTTTAACTGAACAACTTTTATGAAAATCAATCAGCTGTCCTTATCATTTCTGCCACGAATATGACCGGAATACATTTCAATTCTAAAGAGGTACCACCGCATAGCAACATAAAGTAACTATTTCCAAAGAAGTAAGTGACTGCAGCCGACCAATGAAAATATTCTAATATTAAGGCCATAATTGGACCAATTACAATATTGCTAAAGCCAATTTGAGTCGAGCAAGGAAATCACACAAACAAACATTTTATTAGAATTCAAATTAGTTTTAGTAATGGGTTTTATTTATTTTAATAGCTTGTTGCGGTTCAGGTTATACACGTAATTATACTATCGTTAGCATACATATTTTGTGGCAAGCGCAGCTTTGCAATTTTATATGCAAATAAGCTTTACATTGCAGGAATATAAATAATTATATTTGTTTTTTTTTTCATAACAGTATAGGTAATTTTCCCTAAATTCCATACACAAAACTCGAGTACCTACAAAGAAATATTCCGATCAGAGGGATGAAAAGGAGCAAAAAAATCCGTTGCGTATTGGAAAGAATTTGGAGCGTATCGTATACATATTATACTTGACAAGGTTAAGTATTGAGAGGCTAATATTTGTTACAAATTCGTTGATCCGTCAGTCATGAGCATCACGGTCGGATACATCTGACGACGCGTTGCCGCGTTGGTCAGGTCCCACTGTTAGCCGAGATATATTAAGCGCTGTTTCCTTACTTAGCGTAAGCACACAAGCTTTTCTTAGAGTTTATTTAAGATCTTTATTTAAATATATTTTAGGGGGTTCCTGTATTTTTTTTTTATTTTACAATTTGGTTTTATCTATCACACAAGTGTTTTTGTTGTTGCTTCGTTTAAGACATTAGGCAGGTATTTTATTTATTTTACAAGATCAAACCAAAAACGATCTTATTAATTCCAGATAATCAAAAACGAACGAGAAAAAGTATAATATTACAGGATGCACTAACTAGTAGTCGTTCAAGAGCCTTATTAAATATCAAATATTACACCGAGTTTTATTTTCTCGCTCCGCTTGCAAACACGACATTATGTAGATGAGCTTCCAAACTAGTTATTGCCAATGCCAATCTGTTCAAAGGTGATACGCAAAATGACGGCTTAGAAATATTTTGAAGGTCAAAGTGAAGGTTTTACCGGCTTAGACAGAAGTATAAATTACGTTCTAAAACCGTAAAAAAAAATGGTTTCAAGCTAAAAGAAAAGGGTAAAAAGCCTTGAAATTTTTTGCAACGTTGTGCTGTCAAATAATTACCTATATAATTCGATTTTATTATTGTTCTATTGGTAGACTTCAGCATTCTTTCTACCCAAAAACAGATTATTTTATTTTTATAAGGAATTTCTCAATCTCCTAGCTTCGTCGGTCCGGTAGTCGCAAGTGTGACTGCTGAGCACGAGGTCCTGGGTTCTCCTCTAGGGAATTCCTCAGTAGCAGCAAGGAGTCTGGATTTGTGCTCGGTTGATGGCACTTAAACATAACTGGCTAAATGTGCGCGTACTATATTATGTACACTGGTAATCCTGCCAATTGAGATGTTATGTTCTGTGTTTTCAATCAAATCGTGTCATCTTGGTAGTGCCAAAGATATTCTAAGATTATCCTTTTATCGGATAATATATCAGGAAGGCTTATATTGTCCCTCGTTCGAGCTCGTTAAGCCCATACACGTGTTGCTATAGAGATAGACCCTTCAACTGCATCCTGAAGACATCTCTTTCTGGCGTATGGCGGTAGAAAAGGATGGAAGTAACGAAGAATGGCGATGAAAATTGATTGTATGCGCGAAGTATATAAATCTTGTGATTAATGTTGTGGTGACGTCAATAGCTATTCTTTGGCATTAGAAAAGAGTTTTTCAAGGCCAGCAACATAGTAGAATTATCAAGTTTTAAGATTTACTCTAAGCTACATAGTTGAGTCTTCGTCATTCTAATGTAGGCCTTGTGGCTTAGTAGTAACAGCCACACGGGTCGATCGATCAGGTTAAGCTACGCTTGCCGCGGTTGGTCCGCGGATGGGTGACAATCTTTACATACCAAGACCCCTCCGTGCCTCGGAAAGCACGTTAAGCTGTTGGTCCCGGCAGTCATTCGTGGATCTTTGACAGTCGTTACGGGTCGTCAGAATTCCGAAAGTTTGACAACCAGTCTTACGAAGAGGTGTCGTATTACTCAGTAACTGGGCTGTAGAGGTCAGTTATGCAGTCGCTCCATGTTAAATACTGTAGGCCAATTCTCGTAATTAAAAAACGTTCAAATTCAAGTCGCAATCTCATCTCAGTGACAATCAATGTCACAAACCTGTCAAAAATGTATGTAAATTGATTGTAATTTTGACAGATTGAGACTGAGATTAGAATGCGAACGGTCTTAATAATACGGAAATTGCCCCTCTGGTGTTTAGCTGCATCCGGTTAGACTGGAAGCCGACCCCAACGTAGTTGGAAAAAGGCTAGACAGACGATGAGGCAGATTACGATGAGTTGAGTTCCTAAAACCACCACATTAATTAAAAAACTTTTCCTTTTTGCAGTATATTTTTGGCAAAAGCGTTGAGGGCCTTTGCCCAGCAGTGGGACATTAATGGCTAATAAAAATAAAAATTAAATCACAAACAAGTACTCAAATTCGAACAGAAAGTGCTCCAGATGATAAATCTTATAACTAGCAGTGTATTCGTTTATTTCATTACCAACAATTCTTTAGCAAATTACAAAATCGCTCAAACTAATTCAATGCATAATTGAATATTTGTTCTACAAAGTTTCTTTAATTCAAAATTTTAATTAAATTTAAAAAGAAAAGTCATGAAAGACGTCGGCACAAACATTTAGTGATAATTTCTCCTTTGAAGAACAATTCGGCTAACGAGTGAACTTTCTAGAGCAACATTTATTTTTGCCAACAACTGTGCTTGATTTTTGGTGTCAAATGAGACAAGTCGACGAAAATTTTAATTTTGACGAATTGGCTGGCTTTTATTTAATTTTATTTCTTCGAATTAGAAATAGAAAAGAACTTTTAGTAAAATAATATAGTTTCGTCTTGATCGTTTTACTTAAACGTTCGAAAAATATAGTGAATTAGCACTTTTGATACAAGAAATACCTCTAAAGGTAATTGGTATTTACCTACAGCAAAATGGACTACGCGCCACTTATTACAAACGAATATTAACCAAGGCGTAATAAAATACGCAATGATAACAATAACATATTAAAATTTAACGACAGCACATATATTTCTACCGGCTTTCCCTCTGAGGAAATAACAATAAAATGTCTTCGGCAGTTTCCGCAGCTTTCCTCCGAATATAAGGGGTCATGATATTTTTAAACCATTTCTTTGCTCAATTTAGCCGAAAAGATTGATGTTATGGTGAAATACTACCCAATCTTTTAAGCTTTCACTGAATTCCATTTCGTCTGATAAAATGTTATAGAGTGCAGACATATTTTTTCTGTAACAATGTCGTGATTCTCATTTGTGGAAAAACTGGTCAAGCGTGAACTGTTTACGTTTCGGGATTGAGGTTTTAATGAAAGTAGTATTTGTTGTTCGATGCGAAAGAATCTGTGGCCGAGTTTACTATAACCACAATCATAGCATACGGTAGAAGAATCATCATTAAAGGTGCTTACATACTCACGCTATGTCCGCATAGAAGTAGGCAGGGGCTGCAGATGGTCACCCGCTGCGATACGTTTTAAATGTTTCTGTTTTTATACTTGCATGGTACTTGACATGTTGGTAACATGACGTTCTAAAATAAACTTTTACAAAGAAATATTCACTTACAAGATCTTTTTACAGGATTATTAGAGAAGTATTTGTAATCGTTATTTTGTAATAAATATACATTTAAAAACACAAATGTTGCCCAAGGTAAAGTAAAAGGCTTTTCATGCGTTACAAATAAGGTAACTTGTTAGTGTTTTCTTTTCAAAATAATAACATAAATTAAATGCTGCGAACTGCGAACTAGTTTGTTATACTAGTAGGTAACAAATTGTTGAATTAATAATAGAGACTACTTATTTCAGTTTGAGTAAAAGAATGTACATTCAATATTTTACCAATAAAGTAAGGAGAATAAGAATTACTTAGATTGACAGCGAACTGGTTGTTCCTTGATTTTTTTCATTTATTATTACTAGGCATGCTCGTGGCTAAATATTAACAGGCACACGGGTCGGTCTTTAAGGTTAAGCGACGCTTGCCAAGGTTGATCCGTGTATGGGTGACCATCTATTACATACCAAGACTCCTCCTTGACTTGGACAGAGTTCCGACTGTCATTTGTTTTTATCTTTGACAGTCGTTACGGGTAGTCAGAAGCCCCAAAGTCTGACAGCCAATCGTACCAAGAGTATCGTGTTACTCAGTAACTGGGTTGTGGATGCCCGATAGGCAGTCGCTCCATGTAAAATACTGGTATTCAGCTGCATCCTGTTAGACTGGAAGCCAACCCCAACATGGTTAGAAAAAGGCTACGTAGATGAGGTATCTCACAAACTATAAATAGGTACAAGATCGACTATACTTATGTATTTATTAAGCACACAAATGTACAGAGGCGGCTTAATGCCGTAGGCATTGTGGCGGAAATAATTGTCACTTAGACCACCACCTTACAATTTCAAGAAATCCGCTCCCGCTTATGAAATTGCGCCAGTTCCTAAAATCAGGTGATTCTTTGTTCGTCGTGGGTTCAATGACCGCTCACTTACACGCGCCGCGCGCACACACCGAGCGCGTGAGACTACGCGGCTACGGTTGGACGGCGTGCACACGAAGCTACCTGCGCGCGTGCCGAGCTACGAGCAGCAGTCTACTCTCAACCAGCTACCATACTCATTGGCTCGCGCCGCGCTTTATTGTTTGCTTATATCGATTCGCTTTGCTTTGTATGTAATTTAATTCAAATAATATAATTTAGTAATCGTAAATAATATCCTTCATTTCTTCTCTCATCTATACTCATTTATTATCTCATACTACTGCTACGCTTCACTCTCATCTAATATAAATTAGATACCGGGTTCGATTCCCGATTCGAGTAGAATTGGGCAACTCTACAGCATTTTCTACCAGACAACCTTATGGTGATGCTGAGACAAACAGTGGTAGGTGCAATTTGAGGTGCGGTGCCAGAAGACCTCCTCGTGGTGCGCCCTGGAGACAGGCGAGATTATCGCCTGTTACTAACTTCTGGACGGGGACTTTTGCACTGTGTCGTCTGACCTTATGATGGGCAGAAGACACAATGGAAAAACAACAAAACTAGGGAGACAATCGCCAACCGTCAGTCGACGCAGAGAGCCAGGGTGGCTCATGTCCCCGCGGGATGGAGTCGTTGGATGTATCCATCACGTCCGCATCTCAGGGACCAAAACAACGAACGCAGAGCGTTGCAGAGGCACCGCCAGTGTCAGAGGGGAAGCTGACGCGATCCCGATTCAAGCGGCCGGCTACACCAGTGTGTGGGATGGTGTGTGACAGTGGTGACTCAGATGGCTCGCAATGTCACTCACTTCCAAAGCGTCATCAGTGGGCAAAAGAACGCGGACGGCGCGCGGCTCAAACGTAGCAGGCGGTGTCGGAGGAGACTGTTCTGCTTGCTTCTGATAAAGTTATTGTTATTTTATTTTCAGAAAAACATAACGCGGATCTGCGTCTGCAAATTGCCAGCCTCATAGCAACGGTGGAGAGACTGGCGGGGGAACTTAGCCAGTTTAGTCAGCGGGGTAAGCAGCAGGATAGCCTCAGCGTTGGTGGGCCAAGTGCAGTAACAGGGTTGACACCCGAAGCGGACGCCTAGCTTCATCGTTCTATTGCACTTGAAATTGGCGCGATAATGGAAGCCAAGATAGGAGAGTCGACGATGGAGTGAGCTTACCCAGAAGAAGCCTGTTCACTCTCACTTTGAAGATTGATTGCTTTGATTTTTTTTGCAGATTCTTTCATCAAGGCTGACAGACTGGCAATCTGTATGGTATAATATCATCCAATTAAAATTGCTGAGGCAAAGGTCACGGACCTTGACGATGCCGTCACGCCAGCGGATGTGAAAGTTGCGATTTCCCAAGCGGGTGGCTGTTCTTCCAGAGATGTAAAGGTAGATGAAATCCGTCGCTCGCCTACATTTCTGGGGCACGTCTCGATCAGAGGCCCACTGGTGGCGATAAAAAGTTGGCGTCCATCAAACACATGCGTTTAGGATGGAAGTCAGTAAGGGTCGAGGTATTAGAGGCACGTCGTATGATGTGCTTTCAATGCCTCGAACCTGGGTACGTCCGCCGCCAGTGCACAAGTGCAGTCGACCGGAGCAACCAGTGCTACTCTTTTAGGGGACCTCACAAGCCGAGAGAGTGCACGTCGCCCACTGTGCGATGTCGATGAGGCACGTGAACATATCCGTCAGAAGTTGGCTGAAACATCCCAGCGCTGAGTTGCTGGATTCGTTTTCTCCTCTACCGATCGTTATTTCTCCTGGCCAAGGTTTATTTTGTTTATATGTATGTATCTATGTATCTATATATTAGTATTTATTCCTGTATTGTATAGTCATTTCCGAGGTATCTATCCCGTATGTTGCACCTGCCATGGTATATCTCTGCATCACCCTAAGGTTGACTAGTAGAAAATGCCTCAGGCATTAAGTCCGCCTTTGTACAGTATTATTTTTTACTTGTGCATAAAGTTTTAATAAATAAATATATAAATAAATAAATGTCCGCTGTGTGCAGACCACGGTCTTCCAGTGGAACACCATCTTGGAGGCAAGAAATGCGCTCCACCCATGAAATGGGTCTTGGTTGCCCCGGCCATACTGCAGGGATCGGCGCTGGCACCACTGGGTGCGGGTCCAGTGTAGGCAATGAAAGCTTCGCCTTCCCAGTCCTGAAAGTCCTCCAGTGCAACTGGAACCACTGCTGCAATGCGCCATAGTGGTCAATCTGGCCATAGAGGGCTGCTACGTGTCTCCTAACATTTTCCTCGGCGAATTTGATTGATACCCGGATGGGGTTGCGAACTACATTCGAAGCAAAGGCTCACCCCGTCCAGTGCTTGTCCTGAGTGACTTCAATGCTTACTCCAGAGCGTGGGGCAACACCCGAGACAGGCCGAGAGGACACGCAGTGCAAGACTGGGCGGCTCGCTTGACCTTCGACTATTAAATCGAGGGTCCGTTGCCACAGGCGTCCGATAGCAGGGGGAGTCAATCGTGGATCTCTCATGGGTGACTCCTTTTGTAGACCACATGATGTCGAAATGGAGAGTAGCGGATGAGTTGGTCACCCCTTCTGACCATCGCCACATCGTTTTTGATGTGGCATTCCGTCCTTCCGACGGCCTGAGCCGCCCAGGCACAAGTCCACCGGCGCGATGACGGGCTCTCAAACAACTCGACGCAGCTACCAACGTCGCGGCGTAGCCAGAAGATGGTGGATTCTAGCAGATCTCGCTAGATCCAGAAGAGGAGGCGACCTGGTTCCGGAACACAATGACGTCGATTTGCAACGCTGCCCTGCCCCCGGTCAGGTACGCCTAGCGTCCTGGTGTGGTTTACTGATGGTCGGGAGACATAGCGCAGTTGCGCACCGAGAACCCGGCGCCAGTATCAGCGCACCCGATGCAGAAGGCAGACGTTACAGAGTATACCGGGAAGCTACTATGGCGCTCTAACACGCCATCGCGGATGCTGGGTCCCGGTCTTGGAGTGAGCTTCTCGAAGGGCTGGACAGGGATCCGTGAGGGGAGACTTTATAATATGGTCATGGGCAAGTTACGCCCATGGGTCCCGACCATCACGGAGACCATGGACCCGGGTCTGCTGGAGAGAGTGGTAAACACGCTCTTTCCAGTAGTCAGGGACAGTCCCTCGTCGCCCCCATCATTGTCGGACTGGTCCGACAAACTGGGGGTGACGGAAGGGGAGCTGAGGGCACGTAACATGGCGCCAGGTCCGGAAAGTAAACCTGGCCGGGCATAGTTTCTAGCTCTGGCTGCTCTGGGGGACCGCCTGAAACGGTTATTGAACAGCTGTCTCCGTGCAGGTGTGTTCCCCAACGGTTGGAAGGAAGCTGGTTTGGTTTTGTTATAGAAGGAAGGCAGGGCCATAAAGTCTCTCTCTGCACACCTTCCCATATGCCTGCTTGATGAGTCTTCCAAGCTCTTTGAAAGAGTGGTTGCCCAAAGGCCCGTTGAGCACCTGTCGCGAGCGGGTCCTAAGCTTGCTGATAGCCAGTATAGCTTCCGGCAGGGGCGTTCTACTGTAGGTAGTATCTCGGGGTAGGGTGGCGTTGGCGGTAAGTTTGTATATCGTCAACGCCTTTAATTCCCTACGATAGGGTGCGATTATGGAGGCACTGGTACATTATAGGGTGCGTCCTTACCTGCAGGGCATCGTTGGGGCATACCTACACCACCGGCACATTTGCTATGTGGGCCGGGAAGGTAGCGTTCAGCGGAGGGAGATTACATGTGGCGTTCTGCAAGGGTCGGGCTAGGACCTCTCTTGTGGGGCGCGGGGCGAGGGACCGATGCAGCGACACATGGAGCTGCGTAAGTCTCAGCTTCGCGAGGTCCTGATGGCGGAATGGCGGGACAGGCTTTCACGCCCTACCGCCGGCCTCGTCACCATCGAGGCGGTCCGGCCGGTGCTCGAGCGCTGGCTCGGGAGAAGGCACGGCTCCCTGTCGTTTCGGGTGACGCAGGTGCTCTCGGGGCATGGTTGCTTCGGGAAGTACCTGTGTCGTATAAACAGGGAGCCGGACGCCCGGTGTCACCACTGCGTCGACTGCCGGGAGGACACGGCGTGGCATACGCTGGCAGAGTGTGTCGCTTGGGAGGAGCCGCGCCGTGCCTTCATCTCAGAAGTAGGCAGTGACTTGTCGCTGCCGGCCGTAGTCGAGTCGATGGTCGGCAGCGACGAGTCCTGGGACGCGGTGGTTTCCTTCTGCGAGACAGTCGTCTCGCATAAGGAGGCTGCGGAAAGGGAGAGGGAGATCTCGTCTACTCACCCGGCCCGCAGAAGGCGCACCGGGCGTCGGCGGAGGGCGGACAACGCCCTCTTCCAGCCCCCCTAAACGGGTCCAGGGGCGACGGACTCGGGGACGTCCGTCGCCCCCCACACACCAGGACCCGAGGTGGCGGCGCGTAGTGTTCCACGCGCGCCCCTCTTAGACGTCGCGGGAGGAGGCAAACACCTCACTCCCCCCCAGACCCGAAGAGGCCCGCAATGGCGGGCCGGCACCAGTCGGGGGTTGCGGAAGGATCGTACGTTCTCGCGACCCCCGGCGTAGGTGTGAGATGGAACACCGGGGTGGTTTTAGTCAGTAAGAGTCTGACAGACCTCGCCGCCCGCCCTAGGGCGGCGGACATCCATGAGGATTATCCACCACGGAAACAAAAAAAAAAAAAAAAGGACCTCTTGTGGAACCTAGTATACGACGCGGTCCGGCGTGTTGACCTCCCCGTCGGTGTTAATATCATTTGCTACGAAGACGACACATCGGTGTTGGCTGGCGGAGACACCATTGAGGAGACCATCCGGCTTTCCAAGCTCGGGATGGCAAGAGTCGTGGCTTCAATCTGCAAGCTGGGTCTGGAAATAACGCCTCATAAAACTGAGGCACTATGATTATAAAGTATATTGGCCTTACCCTGGACGGTCGGTGGGACTTCGAAAAGCACTTCGAGTGCTTGGTTCCCTGAATCGAGAAGGCAGTGGGTGATTTGCATAGACTGCTGCCCAATCTAGAGGGACCACGAGAGGAAGTTCGCCGCGTCTACGCAGGTGTCGTGCGATCAATGGTCTTTTACGGGGCGCCTGTATGGTCAGGTAGACTGTCAGGCGTCTGACGCTGCAGGACTAAAGTCAATAGACTGCAGCGCCATTCGTATCGCAAGAGGAAACCGAGCGATATCCTTTGAGGTGGCAACTCTCCTGGCGCGCTTTTCACCGCTGGACATCCTGGCCGATATGGACGCGAAGGTCTACGATCGGATTCGCGATATCCGAAAAAGTGTAAATTGTGTACCAGGAAGCGCTTTCGTGAGGCAGAGGCGGCAGGAACGGTGACACGTTCCTGCCGCCATAGTGCCCGGCGTGGGCCTCTGAGCAGCGGGTTCTGGTTGCCAGGATTGGGCGAGACCTGTCTCTGCCAGCTATAATGAGGGCTATGCTGGCGGAGACTGAGAATTGGATGGAAGTAGCCTCCTTTTGTGAAACCGCGATGGTCAAGAAGGAGGACGCCGAGCGGGATCAGGAGAGGGCTGATCCTGCTCGTAGAAGAAGGCATTGGGGAGGCAAACGCCTCAGTGCCTAGCACGCCTAAATCCTGCTTGCTATTCAAGGCAGGCGGGCCTTTGCGGTACCGGGCGCCCAGAGTGGGAACTCCGTCCGCTTACCGAGTGACCGAGGAAGACGATAGCACAGTGGTCACGTGTTATCGGGCACTGTGAAGCTCAGAGAAGACCCCTTTACAGTGTTCCCAGGAATGTGCCTGACAGGCGTTGCACAGGCGGGGTGGGGGGGATTCTGGAGTTGGTCCTTTAAGAGGAACCCCCTCCATGTGCTGATGGTGGCCACAGGGGTGGTTGGGGGTGGTAAGAATCCCACACTCCCCGACCTCTTTCCTCGGAGGCCGGGCGTCATTTGAAGGTTTCCCCACTACATCAAAAAAAAAGTGTGCGTTTTATAATGAAAATTTAGGAATAAATATTTTTAAATATAAAGACACGCTTAGACCTTTTAAGACTATAATAAATATAATATTAGGTCTTTACCTATGAAATTGCCGTATATTATACAGAAAGTCAAAGTCATTTTATATAACTATTTTTTATTTATAGCAATCAAAATATGCACCCATGCTATCGATGCATCTTTGCCAGCGCAGTGGTAACTTTTTAATGTCATTCTTGAAAAAGTCAGATAAACAGGAGCCAACAAACTTTTTAAAGGCATTTTGTGCTGCCTCCGGGGTCTTGAATTTTTTCCTTGCCAGGAAATTGTCCAAATTTTGGAAAAAGTAGAAGTCTGTCGGTGCAAAGTCTGGTGAGTACGGAGGATGACGCAAAACTTCCATTCCTAGCTCTTGTAGTTTAGAGACCGTCAGTTGTGCCGTATGACGTCAAGCGTTGTCATGTAGCAGCAGCGGGGACGAGCGATTAACTAAGGCTGGCCGGCGATTTGCGAGCTTTTCCATCATTGTGTCCAGTTCCTCACAGTACACATCCGCAGTAATGCTGGTGACATTTGGTAAGAATCTGTGATGAATTGTACCACAATAGACCATCAAACAGTGTCCATGACTTTTTTAGGGGTAAGTTTTCGTTTGGGGCATTTCCTAGGCGCTGAACCAGGGTCTAACCAACATGATGACCGCTTACGATTATCAATAAAAAGGATTTTTTGTTAAAAAAACACTATAAAGTGAAAAATAACTTTAATTTCAAAAGTCAGTTGTTTTTTTTTTGCATAAAACCTTTTTATTTTTCACTTTTTAGTTACAGTACCTACCCCACACCAATTTGAAGACGATCATCTTACACGTCCGTTTGAAAGCGGATTTTTTTTATTTAAAAAAAATTGTTATCGTAGATTTTTTTGCTGCTCGACGGATTTCGATAAAATTTTAATTGGACCACTTGAAAAGTATACCCTTTGAAACAAGTAAAGAATTTTCCAAATCGGTTCAGGCGTCTTCGAGTAATCGGTGAACACAAATAAAAAAATCCAAAAAAGATTCCGACGAATTTAGCACCTCCTCCTTTTTTGATGTTGGTTAAATAGAATCCTTTTTTCATCGCAGGTGACAATGCAGTTCCAAATCCCTTCGTTTCTGTGTCTGTTAAGTAACGCAAGGCATACCTCAACGCGTTCGTCGCGCTGGCGATCGTTCAGTTCGTGCGGCGCCCACTTATCAAGTTTTTTTACCTTGCCAATTTGAGGCAAATGGACCAATATTGTTTTGATGCTAACATTGAAAGCTGCTGCTAACTCAGCCGTAGATTGAGTATCGTGAGCTTCCACTATCGCCTTTAATTTTTCGTAGTTGACTTTTGTTTTCGGACGACCACGCGGTTTATTTTTTAGATCATAATTTCCTTGTCGGAAGCGTTCAAACGAGTCGTGCGTTCGTTTGTAATGTTCACTCCGTACACGTAATTAATGTTGCGAGCCGTTCGTGCGGCATTGCTACGGCGACGGAACTCGTATTCCATAATTACTCCTATTTTTATCGTGTCCATACTGATGAAAAAGATACAAATGTAGTGAAAACAATACACTAATCAATAAACAAATGACTGAATATGAACATAGAATTCCATATTTTTTAATTAAATTCATTTGAATATAGAATTCATTGCCTGCCATACAAAAATTATATTTCAAATGGCCAGTATTGTAAAACGGCAACTTTATAGGTAAAGTCCTATTTTAAATATACCTAATTATCTATAAATATAAACACAAATAAATATACATAAATACACAAATAGACTAAAAACAACTAAAAGAAACAATGAGAAAACATTACCGTTGTGATGATACTGCCAGTTTCTTGCGAATGTGCTCGCAAACTGTAGCCTTTAAGGATAATCGGTTGGTTGCTATCCTTATTTCCTGGGGGAGTGCATTACACAGAGAGATAGACTGAACGAAGAAGGAAGAGTAAACTAAGTCTGTGCGGTGAGCATTGAAGAAGACAATTTTGTGATGAACGTAGATTTCTATTGTGGTTGATGCAAATGTACTGAAAGTGGGGAGCTAGATAACCAGAGGAAGAGGGAGAATCAAGAAATGAAAACAAGGTAGACAGCGCCCTTTGCTCTCTGCGCTCGCGTATGGGCAACCACTTTAGAAGCGACCGATGCGCAGAGGCGTGATAATATCTACGCAGATTGACAACGAATCAAATGCAGTTATTGAGAAGACGGTCAAGTTTGTCGAGGAGATCTGCATTCAGGTAGCACACATCACCATAATCGATGATAAGGAAAATTAAGGACTGCACAAGCATTGTCTTCATATTCGAAGGTAATAAATTTTTCAACCGATACAGAGCCTGCAGCTTTCCGATAACCTTCTGGCTTCTGGCTTGAGTACGCCAGTTCAGAGTACAATCAATGTGCAAGCCTAGGCTCTTCACGTCAGTGCTAAAAAGAACGAACGTACCACTGAAGAGGACTGGTGGCAGGGTTGTACTTATTTATTGGATGTTACGTAGACATCTATTTAATAAGATAATTTTACACGTAGTTGTAGACATCCGTCGTTAAGTTGCTATTGGCATCTTTTTCTCTAAAATGACAAGCCATGTGCACGATCCATCGGCAAAAATTACTAACTTCCATACAAACTTAGTTTACCTTTCAAAACAAAACGAATTATTTATTTTTGCAGAAAACACTGTTACAATGGTGTTATTGAGTATAGGTACATGTCTCAAGTGATTCGACCGTAAGGCATGCAAAGTTTATCAATCATGGTTTATCAAAATCAAGATTGACATTGAAACATATAAAATCAGACAAAAGTATTTAAAAATATTAAATTAATGGGGTGTCTTTCTTATAATCTTTTTAGGGGATGAATTTTGAAAATCCTTCCTTACTGCTCACCTTTGTTATAATTATAAGGAACTCGTGTGCAAAACGTCATGCGTTAGAATGTCAGTGAATAACTGTTATGTAAATTAATCAACCCAAAAAATATTGGTTCCACTTTCAAACCGCCAAGAAATAAACAAAAGAACATCGACCTCTAAATTCAATCACCTCTGCCCCTTCTGCCTCATAAATATAAAATCTCATAACGCCCGTCAAAGGTAACAAGGTCAGCAGATAATTAGGCTCACATCCCAAACACGAGCTCTTTAGGATTCTCAGCAGATCTTCACTTTTGTTTGAGTCGCCAACGAGTGTCGCATACAAACAAGTGTGGAAATCACTGTTTGAAAATAATTTTCTTTTTTCCGAGGGTTTTTTTTTAGATTTTCCTGGAGGAAGTGCGATTATGAATAACAATATCAGGGAATTATTCGTTAGGGCTGAGGATTTTTTTTTATGACAACAGAGATTTAAATAACAGATTAAAAAAATACGTAATAATCCCGGTAAAAATTGTATAATTGCTAAGTATCAATTATTTTGTCCTTCTTTTGACAAGGTTTGGAGAACAACAAGAACATTTCCCAATCTATGATCTAATACAAGTTTTGGGATGTACAAATTTAGGATGATACTCATAGATGATACAGAGTATATCCGCAAATGCCATTGCTCTCAAAACAGTGAACAAAAACATCGTGAGGAGACCAGCCCACCAGCCCAGCATATACAAGAACCAAAAATTCGAAGACATATGACAACTTGCGCAACTTGCGCAACTTGATGCGTGCGTGGTGAATTACGGCCCACTCCCTCTCGAAGTGAGGAGGCATATCCCATTAGTGGGAATAATATAAGTTATGTACCTATGTTATTTGATGCCGCTGAATATATGCCTGATTCCATCTGTCAGCCCAGAAAACCACCACCTTTTTTCGCTCTTGTGCTCATATCATACCCAAAAACAAAACAAGCATCTATTGATTACCCTAGTTTCTGGAAAATTATACCTTCAGAATCCGATACTAATGTAACAAATAGAAAAATCACATAATATCCCTGCGGGCCGTAAGAAAGGCTTTGATCCGGCGTAGTTTTGTTAGACCCTGGGCCTGAGCAGCCTCGTAAGGGCTTACAAGCTTACTCACTTATACGAGCCCTCCTATAGTATGCTCTCAAAGTATTTTGTTTTGTTTTAGAAAAGTTTATGTAGGTAGGGAAAGAAATTCGCTTGTGGTGATTTTTTTTGCAATTAACCTTGAATCATCTTGGTAAGATTTTCTTCTTATTGAAAAATGTTTTGTTGGTTTTTATAGTCAGGATTTAGCCGGCTTTAATTTTTGGCCTGTGGAATATTTTGTTATTATCCTGTGTATTAGTCTTTCGAAGTTCCGTACATCGCGATGATGAAGATTCTCAATTAAGTGATTCGTCATAGCGTACCTAAGTTAGGGACCTAGAAGATGAATTAAGTTATGCTAATAGTCATATTATCCGGTTAGAGAAAGAAAAAGAGCATACCCAGGTTAAAGAAACTAACCATTTGTATAATGAGTTAATAAATAGTAAATGTAACCCTCATTCCATAACAACTATTGACCTAACTGAAGATTCCTTGCTGAAACAGAATTATAATAACAAAGTTAGTCATAACAAAATAAAAAAATATGCAAAACTAAATAGAATAATTAAAAAATGTAACCAAGTTAGGAAACAACACAAATACTTTTTCAAAAATATTCCACTGAGAAAAGAACGTGTTGAGCTAATCAATAAATTAAACAAATATCAAATCAAATTAGAGGACAGCAAAAAAATCTATGAAATTGATACACAGCGCTTACAGACTGACATACAGGTACTTGAAGGTAGACTCAGTTCCCTTTACATTAAATATGTGGGTTCTCAGAACCAAATTAAAGAACATATTCTTGCTGCTAATGAGTTAGTTATGTGTCAGTGCACTTGTCAGAAGGTTTCAAAACCTGATGCTGTCCAGCCTGAGGTAACGGAGGACCCGTCCCAGACTGAGAGTTGGTCTCAAGACTGTACTCTCAACCAAGATAAACCAGATATAGTACAACATCTATCCCAAGTGCCTGAGATTGGTACTTGTCCAGCTTTCAGTAATCATGATTGTTACAATTCAGTTATGTTCTCAGATAGTATAGGAAGAGGTTTAGGTAAATTAATTAGTAACAAGCAGAGTTATTCTACCCACAATTATTGTATGCCAGGGTCAACCTACAAACGAATAATGGCATCAGTAACAGGAAAGGTATTTAATCCTAGAACCACTATTACTGTATTTGTAGGTAATAGTGCTAAGGTCAAAAAGGAAGAAATCACTGAATGTGTAACTGAGTTGTTAAAGTTAAATTGTAGTAAAATAATATTGTGTGCTTTCCCATATTTTGAAACTTTGACGAAAAGACAAAACAATTATATTCATATGCTTAATAACCATATGCACTTTTTAGTTACTCATTACAGTGACAAGCTTGTGTATTTTGACACCAATAGTTTTGTGGAAACTTTAAAATCGACTAGAGATACTGTGTATCTGCCTGTTAGTTTTAGACACATAATAGCAAGGCTATTAGCTTTTTATATAAACTCAGACATAAGTAGTATGTCGAAGTCTTGTGTTATTAACACCACAATGGTTAGTAATAGTACTAATAATAAGGTGGTGAGCTTGAATAAAGGTAGCTCAAATGCTATAAGTATTTTTACAAATTGTACGAAGGAGGTTCCATGCCCCTCACTCACTAGGAGCTCATTGCCTGGTGATGACATTGAAGTATTGGGGATAACTCCGGATAATCATTTAAACTAGTTTGTAAGACAACAGAAGGTACCAGTAAGAATATTCCTATACGTAACAACTACAAGGTATCTTCTTGCTTTAAATTAATTAATTATCAAAAACATCAGCAAAATGTCTTGAAATTATTTCATCAAAATATTCAAGGTATTTCTTCCAAATTATTAGAAATTGAAATGTTTTTAGAAAAAACAAAGTTTGACATTGTTTGTTTTACTGAACATTGGTTAAAGGATTATCAAATGCTAATTCATTATGAGAACTACAGTGTAGGCAGTTGTTTTAACCGTAAATCTATGCTGCGTGGAGGTTCTCTAATCTTAATTAAAAATTGTTTAAAATCTAAGCAACGGAATGACATAGTTGGTTTATCAGTTGAACATTGCATCGAAATGTCCTGTGTTGAGCTAGATAAGCATGTTGTAGTGTGCGTTTACAGACCCCCTAATTATCAGAACTTTTCTTTATTTGAGTCAATAATGGAAGATGTCCTAGCGAAACTTGCATCCAGTAATAAAGCTGCAATTATTTGTGGTGATTTTAATATTAACATTTTGGAAATTAATTCAAATAGCAGTAGATTATTAAGCCTTTTTAAATCGTTCAATTTATCGAATGTTTTTACTGAACCAACTAGAGTAACTCCAAGTTCTGCTACTTGTATTGATAATGTCTTCTGCGATTGTGATTATTTAGTGAAAGCCATCGTAAATTATTTGCCATCTGATCATAGTGGACAAACGGTAACTTTTAAGTTTAAAACACCTTTGCAAAAAGTGCAAATACAATTTAGACCAATAACGACTGGCAAATTAAGTAGATTCAATAGTACCCTAAACAATAAGTTAAATGTTCTGAGTCATATTATGGACGATGCAAATAAATTGTATGAGAATTTCTTTTCAGTAGTGCACAATGAATTCAATAAAACTTTTGAAAAGAAAACAAAAAATATTTGTCCTAATTTTATTTTTAGTGACTGGGCAACTAGAGGTATTAGGATAAGTAGGGAAAGACTGTTCGATCTGTACGGCCTTAAGCCCTACATTAACACTGAAACTTTCAACAAGTATGTTGCTACATATTCAAAAATTTTTAGGAATACTTGCAAGATAGCTAAAGCCCAGTACATTAGCAACAAGATTAAATCAGCAGAAAATAAAATAAAAACGGTTTGGAAAGTTATAAATAACGAAACTAGTAGGAAAAAAATACGTAGCACAGATTATACATTGGAGACTTCACGTGGTGCCATAAGCTCTAACTTAGAAGTCGCTCAAGAATTTGTAAATTTCTTTACTAATATACCAGTTAAAACGACGGAAGCTTTAAATTCCTCACCTGATGTCTCGATTGATTTATTAAGAGCGAACGTTTTAGGCTGCCCGGTTGAATTTCAATTTAAACATATAAACCCTATGATAGTTATAAAAGCTTTTCGGCAAATAAAAATCAAATTGACCGAAGATCTATGGGGAATGTCTATCAAAGTTTGTACAGCAATAATCGAGACTATAGCACCATACTTAGCTTTAATATTTAATTTGTGTGTAGATCAAGGAGTCTTCCCGGATTTAATGAAATACAGTAAGGTTATACCACTTTTTAAATCTGGGGACAGCAAAGACACCAACAATTATAGACCAGTATCTGTGTTGCCAGTATTCAGCAAGGTGTTCGAAAAGGTAATGCTCAATCAAATGCTTAATCATTTTAACACCAACAAAATCTTACACGATCAGCAATATGGTTTCACCAAAGGACGTTGTACGACTGACGCCGGTGTCACTTTATTAAAACACATATTTACAGCGTGGGAGGAGGCCCAAGATGCCATAGGGATCTTTTGTGACCTCTCCAAGGCATTTGACTGCGTTGATCACGAAACCTTGCTCTTAAAACTTGAGCATTACGGACTAGGTAAACTCGCGCTTAGTTTAGTACATTCTTATTTAAATGATAGACAACAAAAAGTGCAAATAAATGGTATCAATTCACTTTATTTAAAAGTACAAATGGGTGTTCCACAAGGATCGATATTAGGTCCCTTCCTCTTTTTAGTATATATTAATGATCTACCCCATTTATTTAAAAACCAACCACAAATGGTATTATTTGCTGACGATACTTCTTTAATCTTTAAGATAAATAGACGTGCATCAAATCTTGACGACGTAAATAATGCCCTACTGCAGGTACATAATTGGTTCACTGCTAATAATTTAGTATTAAATGGGAAAAAAACTAAATGCATAAGATTTGCTTTACCGAATGTTAAAAGTAGTGATTGTGACATAGTATTGAATAACGAGAAACTAGAATTTGTCGATGAAACTGTTTTCCTGGGAATAACGCTAGACTCAAGGCTGCAATGGGGTCCTCATTTAACATCTCTTGCAGGACGGCTAAGTTCAGCAGCATATGCTGTAAGAAAAATCCGTCAATTTACTAATGTAGATACCGCGAGGCTAGTCTATTTCAGCTATTTTCATAGTATCATGTCTTACGGTATTTTATTATGGGGACGGGCTGCCGATATTGAGTCTATTTTTATTCTACAGAAAAGAGCTATCAGAGCAATATACAGCCTCCGCAGGCGCGATTCTCTAAGGGAACTGTTTAAAGACATTAACATCATGACGGTACCTTGTCAATATATTTATGAAAACATCATGTACGTAAGGAAAAATCTAAATCTTTTCAGTAAAAGAGGTGAAAGACACAATTATAGGACTAGAAATAGGGACCAATTAGTTCAACCAGGTTTCAGACTGGCTAAAATAGACTCATCCTTCATGGGGTACTGTTTAAAATGTTACAATAAAATACCTCCCCACATACTCCAACTGAATGAAACGAAATTTAAATCCTGTATAAAACGCACACTATACAGCCAAGCATATTATAAGTTGGGGGATTATATCGCTGACAAAAATGCTTGGCTCAGGGCTGGTCCTGCTCCACAAGGGCGCGTAAACTAATTAATTAGCATTCGAAAATAGTGTTGGAGCTGATGAAGATTGTACAACCTATCTTTGCATTGTATAAATTCAATCTCATAGTATTGTATAATTGCATAGCACATGTGTGAGCACTATGTACCCACTATAAAGCTTACTGGGTTCGTCTTTCATTGACTTGAATGTGCCCTGGCGGCTGAGAGTATGTCATGCTCACTCAAATGTGTCGCTGGTGGTGGCGTGTGTAATGGATCATTGAGTTCCCTTCAAAATGGTTGAGCTGAATGGTGCTGATCCATACGTCATGTTCGTGAACGGGCGCCGTCAGTAGGCACTGGTCATTTCTTAGCTGCCACGGCTTATTTTAATTCCATAATTGTTTTTATCTTTTTATTACGGACGCTTTTAACGTGCACGTCTTTCTACATCGTTCTCACATGTATAATTACAACATGAATGATGTAACCACTCTATTGTAACAATATTTTGATTTAAAAGAGTGTCCATGGAGTTTCTTGCCCGTTCTTCTCCATAGGTACCTACTACGCTTTGGAATGGGCAACTAGCTTCATCTTTCTGACTGACCGACCCCTTGACAATTCAAAAGTGCCTGTAATTGGTTTATTTGAAATAAATGCTTTGAGTTTGAGTTTGAGTTTGAGTACCTTCTAACTCACGTAATTTGTACTTTTGAACTTTATGAATACAGCACATCGGTATTTTAAACTTCGAGGTTCAGTAGTACAGTCATTTACTCCAGATAAAATACTCGTATTCAGTTGCATCCGGTAAGACTGCGAGTCGAGCTCAATATAGGTGGGGAAGGCTATGATGATCATAATGCTGTGCCTACATAGGTTAGGTATGGAAATTGCCCCAAAATTAATCAATTAGTAAGATGGACGGCCCAAGACGGTAAGTTGGGTATTTACAAGCCTTAATAAAACCAAAGGAAATAGTGTACTGACAGAATGAGGTCAAAACAATAGTACGCAGTAATTCCACGGAGTCAACAAGTAGCGGGTGACGCTGAGCGGTTTACGAGACAAGCGGCGACAAACTTGTTATGATCGCTAATCTCTAACAATGTGTGGCTTATGGCGAGTCGTTTATCTAGCTCATCGTAGTTTATAGGGGCATATTTTTAGCAGAAAGTTGAAGTAGTTTTGACCCGACACATTGAACACAAACATTGATCAAGAAACAATTTGCTCTTCTTTGTAAATTCCTAATCGGTTATATTTGCTGGTGAAATTCCCTGTTTCTAATATTTCTGAAAATAGGAATTCTCTAGAATGGTGCTAACGCAAAGATATGAAGTAATTACACCTACAGTAACATGCGAAGAAACAACATCCATAAACATAAGATTTTCCAATTGCACAACACACGATATGTAAGTATCCTTACAAATTAATTCAGAAAAAAATTATCACTCTTACAATGAGCCAGTCCTTGCAAACATTGCATTTAAGCAAATGCTAAAAGTAGTTAAGTAAATAAATGAGCCCCCAAGTCGAAGTCTGTGGAAGTCGATGGCAGCACGCGTGTTCATTACGAAGATGAGAAAACTTTCGAAGTCGTTACCCACGGCTCTGAACTTCCATATGACGTCATGATTTAGTTAGCTTTCATACGCAAACTGTATCAACTGGTCGCGAGTTTTGATGTCTCTTTGAGAAACTATACCAAGTGGTTAACGTTTGGGCTTTTATTCCGAATAAAATCAGGAAAGTTTCTAATGTTGTAGTAGGTACTAGTAGTAGGCTTTGCGGGACTGATTTAAAAAGACCATCAAAAATGGTACAGGTTTTATGTTTTTTAAAAGCTTTTTCGTGTTTTATTTAAAACTCACACTACCAGATTTTTTAAGGTGACTGTGAAATAAATGGGGTTCAATCAATCAACTCACTTTTTACCAGTCAATCGCTGAGTGTAGGTCGTATTACGTTGTATCTACTATGGAAATTAATTACATTCATAAAAAATACCATTTTATTTTTTTTGGGATTGGGAAATCATCAAATAACTTCTCCCGCTCTGGGCAGAGCGGGAGGGCGTGTCAGACTCTTACTGACTAAAACCCACCCATGTTCCTTCAGTTGCCTGTGCCAGGGGCCACGGTATCCCTCTCGGACTTTCCCGCAACCCTGGCAAGCATCGGACCTAGCGGACCCCGCCATTGATGCTGACATCTCTTTGAGGCGCGCGTGGAACACAACGCGCAATCGACCCGGGCCTGGTCCTTATCGAACGGCGAGCTGCCCATTGCACGCCGTTGGCTAGCCCGCGCCTTCAGTGGCCGGGAATCAGCTTGCGATTCCCGACGCCCAGGGCGTCTCCTGCAGCGGCTAGGGGCTAGGGTGCGAATTTTGCCTCTCGCTCACGCGTTCCGCCTTCTCTTTTGCGAGCATTACTGCTTCGCAGAAGGAGGTGACGGCTTCCCAACCCCTCTCACTCCGTACCATGGCCTGGACCAGGGCCGGACGCGAGAGATCGCCACCGCCAATCGCCTGCACAAGGACACGGTGGTGCTTTGCCCAAGCCGGGCAGACCTCCAACGTATGCTCCACCGTGTCCTCTGGGCGATCTACACAATGGTGACACCCGGGCGTTTCCTGCCGCCTTATCCGGAACAGGAACCTCCCGAAACAACCGTGTGCGGTGAGGACCTGGGTCAGGCGGAAGGTGAGGACGCCGTGGCGTCTCTCTAGCCACTCCTCAAAGAGGGGACTTATCGCCGCAATTGTGGCGTGCCCAATAAAACATACCCTCAGTAAATATTTGGATATTCAGGGATATTAATTGTTAAGCAAAATCACCAACTTAAATTGTCCGTATATTCAAATCACATTTGTCATTCTTTGTCATTCGTTTCATACGAAATGGTTATAATCCGGAAAATTGACGTAATGTGTCAGAAATAAATTTCCCTGACTGTACATGGATTAACAAATTTAATGTTTGTAAATGACAAAACCTTAACCAAATCTTATGTCTTACGCCTGCGGGATTACTTGATTTAAATTCCAAGACTTGTAATAAACTTGAAGAGCTAAGGATTAACTTGTTTACTTTCAAACCCTTCCCAGAACAGAATTTTGGTAAAACTTAGCCTTCCACCGGATTTAATACACCACGACAAGCAATATTAAAGGCACCGTCACTGAAACAGATGAATGAATCGCAGATATTTTGATAAAACAAAATACCATTTGTATTAATTAATATCAAATCATTCAGAAAGTCTGCTTACAAAGGTTTTACTACTATATAAACACAAGACTATGGATCTGAATTATCTCAAATAGACCTAGACGAGGAAAACATATTGACGAAACTTGATTTTGAAACATAAAATCCTAATAATACACTTTGGACTTTAAAAGAGATCATGATCTCTGAGTTTGTTTCGGCATTTCTTCTTAGGGATCGGACAGCTAGGAAATGCTGGCGCTATCTAGTTTTAAAATATTGACGTGTAAAAGTGTCTACTTACATTAATAAGCATTTCATTTAATTTCACAATGAAATGTTGTCATCATACTTCGTATATTCTATGAATGACACTTTGTAGTGGGAAAACCAGTGGTTGTTCATTCATACATATCTGATACGGCCTTCATCTCTAAAACTTGGCAGTCAATACTGAAACATTCAAGTTTTCATGATCTCACATAGCATCAATCAACTCCCACAAAAGCGTTAGTGGTAGTAACACCGACCACAAAGGGTGACGTTTGGACCAAATGTTTGTCACAAGCACTGCAAAGTAAAACAAACAGTATGTTGGATCCAATGTTTGCAGACTATTGAGGGAAACAATGCTCATTATCAGTCGATTACGGAAACCTTCTTGTGATTGTTTGCCGTTGAATGATGTACAAGTATTTGAAAATATGAGCTTCGAACGCGAGGTGAATGGCGAACTTTTGAGTGAAGTTAGATTTGAAATTGAGCTCTTTGTGAAGCAGGTAAATCGGGGAAATACTACAATCATACCCACCATTTTTGCCGCCAAGCTGGTGTTGTGTTCCGCTTCAAAGGGTAGTAGTGCCGTTGTAAGTATGTATGAAGAAAAAACTAAATCATTTACAAAAAATTGAAGATGCTACAAACTCTCACCTAATTCGTCTGAAATAAAAGGGATGACAAATGTCAGGCTTAGATGGAAAATAGTCCACACTTTTACCAACTGGGTGTCGTAAAATGCTACTAAGGGATTCTGTGAAATTGGGCAACAGTGTCTGCGATTGATAACTTATTGCGACAGACAATCTGTCTGTCCGCTCCAAGTGGGTGTGATAATGGCGATGACCTCTTTGACCTTTTATTGTGGCGGTCACTATAGGAGAAGATTGTCGTTTAACAGATTATGTTTAGGTTCTAGTTCGCTTAGCTAAAATACAAAGTTAACAGAATTTAGGTAACTCCACAACTCCCACGATAAAACGTATTACTAATTAATAACATTTAGATAACTAAGATCGCCACTGATCGCCAGATACGGCACCGAAAGCATATTGTGTAACCTAATAAACTTTTTCAATATTAATGATAGTTAAACGATAAGTGCTTTTATAACGCCACTTATAACAAAAACAAAGAGGGCTTCCACATCAACAGGGTCCGTAAATAATTGATTAACGAACAGAACTCAAACACGAAGTTAATGATGAAATAATAAAACTTTACAGCGAGTTTCAAAACAAAAGAAAAACATCCAGTGGAAATTGGGAGTTTATTTTTTGTTTGTTTGAAACAATATTGTTGCATCGCTTGCTGGGACTTGATAAGACGAGGGGAAACTCGTTAGTGGAATTATACTTAGGTAAGTAGTTCTTGGTTGTATGAAAACTTATTTTAAGTGCTTCCGATCATGACTTTATTTAAGTACCACCATTTATGGTTACCTAATACTTTATAGGAAACGCTGTCGTGATGACCTGGATGTATTTACGGGAGATTGGTCGGAGAAGCCAACGCACAGGGAAAAATGGGAAGTTATGGGGGAGACCCTGCCCAGCAGTGGGACAATATAGGTTGAAAAAAAAAAAGAATATATTATTATAAATTGACGTATTATGTAGATCAGTCTTGGGACAGATTCCTAACAACATACCTAATATTAATAAAAGATTATTCAAATTAAAATGGAAAGTCTTTTGTTACTAAGGTTTTCAATGCATGACGATATAATATGCATGTAGATGCCAACCAATTAATGGTGTAACGAAGAAAACCATTACAAATAGCCATGATGAACCACCCAACCGCCAAACACTTCACAAATTCTATTCATCCTTTAAATGACATAATATCAATAAGTACATACCCATACAAACCTACTCATCTTCACCAACACGCCTTCAGAAACATCAACAAAAGCCACAAAACGTATATGCAATTAACGTTTTATTCTGCTTTTAACGATATCCCAAATGAATACGGCTCTTTATTCACGGCGAGATATTTTCGGGAGGGTTGTCGGCAAAGTGCCGCCGCAGATAATTAATTTATATTACGTACCACCCCTATAAACAAAAGCTGAATGCCCGACAGAATCCCAACTAAATGTACCGACCGGCCATTGATCCGAGTCCTGCTAGTTGTTCGGCAATTGCTTCATTTTTATTCGGCTTTCAAAATCAGACTCACGCATCAACACGAAATATACGTTTCTTGAATGTGTTATTGTCCGCTTTCTGGTATTTTATTTAAAGATAGAGATAGGTTTTAGATTATTGTTTCTTGGTAATAAATCTGCCTGCCTTTTCCCAACTAAGTTGGGCTCGGCTTTCAGTATTTTACATGGCGCGACTACCAGTAACCCAGTACTACTAACCCAGTTACTGGATATCACGATACCCCTTGGTAAGACTGGTTGTCCGACTTTTGGGCTTCTGACTACCCGCAACGACTGTCAAAGATCTACGTATGATAGCCGGAACCAACAGCTTTACGTGCTTTCCAAGACACGGAGCTCCGACTGCGGCATGCGTAGCTTAACCTCCGATGGACTCGTGCGGTGGTTATTATTCAACCACGAGCCCTCGGTACTGTTGATTGTAAACAATTTTTTGATGCACGACGAAGAGGGTTCTGCACAATGCCGTTCAATGAATTTTATTATTATTTCTTTGGTTTTCTCTAGGACTACGTTTAAGACAAACTCCAGTCCCCGGAACTACAATTTTAAGCTTTATAAAAGAATTGTTTCGTTGCACAGTGGGTACCTACATCCTTGTGACTTAAAAGAAAATTGTGATTGCTAAACTAACTAGTACTACCAATATAGAATATCTTGGTGTCATTATAGACAACTCCCTAAAATGAACTGCACATATAACTCAGTTTTGGCCGAGTAAGAAAGCTGATGCCAATTTTTAGAAAACTCAGGAACTCAGCTGATCACGAAACGTTATTGTGTGCGTATTATGCCCTTGCTCAAAGTTTACTGCAATACTGTGTCGTTGTATGGGGAGGGGTTGGCAAGACTATCCTACTTCCCCTAGAGCGTGCACAAAGAACTATATTGAAGGTCATGCTTGGACGACCACGAAGGTACAGCACTGATCTTTTGTATAGTGAGTGCTCTGTTTTAACTGTTAGACAGCATTTTATATTGTCAACAATACTCCGTAAGCATATAAACATTGGATATATCCCGATCTCAAAGCGAGACAAAACCAGAGTTTGCTCAGGGACACCTCACAGAACGGTACTTGCTAGACAACAGTATTATGTTGCAAGTAATATTTTATACAACGTAGCAAACCGTTTAAACAACATTTTATGCACTTCCAAATAAGTAAATGTAAGGATGTAATACGAGACTGGCTCCTACGATTAAACTATAGTGAAATTGAAGAAATTACTAAAAGTTAAAACATGTTTATAGAAAGATACACACCGACTCGTCTACACCTACTTTACATGCACACCCTCACTCCTTATCACACTACAAACACATTCTTTACTCATCATTGTGGTAACGTACTTATTCTAAATAGTTAGTTTTCCTGTAATTTTTATTTAATTTTATTAGTTTAATTTTACAATATTACAGATATTGTGCTCAAAACATCGAATTCTGGTTTTAATAAATAAGCGTGGAAGACGCTGACGACTGCGACACAGTTTGTACTAATATAGTCGTCAACGTAATCTCATACAAACATGTATTTATTGCCATGATTTTGTACATAGACTAAGGGGAATTTTAATTTTAGGAGTGATAAATAAACTATTATTATTTATTATTACAGTAGCTAATCAAACCGTTTTATTGAAAGTGGAGACACTTTCACAGAATTTTACGCACCACGACCATTGACTGGTCCACTCCATCTGTGTGGTTCTTTCCTCAAAAGCCCAATTCAGATACCAATCTAGGTACATGGTCTTCACATGATCTGACCAAGATTATGTCTGGACTTTAAAAGAGACGGTGACCTCAGAGTTTGTTCCGGTCTTTCTCCTCTGAGTATGATGATGATGATGATGGGGACTCCCTTTTCCGCACTTAGACTCTCATTTGGTCCGTTGTGCGTGGGGATACTAGCTAACACAGCCAGCCTAGCTCCGCCCAAAAGCACAGAAGCCTCCTGGGGGCTTCACAGGCTTCGCGGAGCGACCTCACTGTTCCGAGGATTTCTTCCCGTTGAGAAGCCACAGCCTCGCACTCCAGGATTCTCCTCTGGGTAGTCAGATAGGAAACGCCGACCTCATCTAGAAAAAAATATGATTGCCGCGTTAAAGTGTTTGTACAAAACTAGTTACAGTAACAAAATTATTAACACGTTATTATAATAATTATAAAGAAAATCGTTGAATTTTAAAAACAGTGTAATTTATGAAATTGCTAAGGTAAAACGGACTAGAAGTATGTCATCGCCAAAACGAAGTCCCTTTCATGCCATGTATTATGTAATTGCATAGGTCAAGTGTATGTACTATGTACTATGGAGCTACCTTTTACCGGGTAATGTCTTTCATTGACTTGAATGTGCCCTGGCGGCTGATATATGTCATGCTCACTCAAATGTCTCGCTGACGGTGGCGCGTGTATTGGATCATTAAGCTCCCTTCAAAATGATTGAGCGGAATGGTGCTGATCCATGCGTCATGTTCGTGAACGGGCGCCGTCAGTTGGGACTGGTCCTCTCTTAGCCGCCACGGCTTATTTTAATTATGGTTTGTTTCGTTTAAATTTTTGTTGTTTGACACTCAACGTGTACGTCTTATTTACATCGTTCTCACATAGAATGATACCTAGATTTAACTTATATTTATGTAACAATATAATTTAAAAGAGTGTTCATGGAGTTTCATGCCCGTTCTTCTCCATTGGTACCTACTACGCTTTGGAATGGGCAACTAGCTTCATATTTCTGACTGACCGACAACTTGACAATTCAAAAGTGCCTGTAAATGGTTTAATTGAAATAAATGCTTTGAGTTTGCCACTTGCCAGGTAATGAGCCGAATGTAAAGACTGTGGGCCGAAAAGAACCACATGCTACCGAGAAATGACCATCCACCAAAAGCCCAGACGCAAAAAAAACAGCATCAAAAGTAAACAAAACTGAAAACGAAGCCGAAGCCACACTAACGCAAAAACAAAAACCTGAAAAGTCTCTACAAAAAGGATAAACATTCAATCCAGAAATGAAACCTCAACCAGCTTTCAAAATATTGACACGGAGTTCGCGGGAAACGCAGACAAATAAGACTTCTGCAGCATCCACCAAATTTCATCTCGTATAAATGGTAGCTTATTTTTCATGCAAATTGCTTTAGGGCATTGTGCGACGGAAATGTTCGCATTAATTAATATTTTGGAGAAAATTCTGTGGTATTAAGCAACTATATTGTCTTTTTGTTGACCTAATTACGTACCCAATAAAGTAATAACAAAATACATTTAAATCTACTTCTTAAATCTCTTTGCTAATAACGTATCCTTATTAAGTTATTTGGCACCCTTATTTTCATTAAAAGCAACTTTGATGTTTTTGATAAAAATAACTTTTGGCTTATTTTGCTCTGATAGTGGTGCCATTTGATAGCGAGCGCCTTATTACGTTCAACATCAAAATCAAATGTCACATATTTACACTAGGCAGCACTTTTCGAACGTTAAAAGTACATAAGACAGTCCCTCAAAACAGCCCTCCCACCACCACTTCCTAGCTTAGCTTAGCTTCCTAGCTTAGCTGGAAACAAAAAGGTATTTGATACTCTAATTTTTACCAAAAAAACGACTCGGCGTTTTGAAAATAAAAGCAATTATTTTTAATGAAAATTGTTAATATTCCCGATGGATACCAAGCGGTATAGTAATTAAATAATAGCTGACTTACTGCTGCGACTCACATCTTCAATACTAAGTGAAAATTAAGCTACACTTAGGGTACTGCCAATTTGTTACCAATTAGCCTAATATGCTTGCTTACTGCTTGGCACCAAAACGATATTACGTACAATACTACAAGCCATACTTAAAATGATTAAATAGGAGCTACTCATTTGCCTTATTTATAATTAAAGATATACACCATAATATGTAGATAACGTCTATCATCTTCCAACTACTGCAAACAACTGTTAATTGCTACCATGATAATAATACCCTTTGAGCTGAACACGTCTGTAAGCCAGCAATTAATTGAATCAACAGGCAATTATCGGCCAGTAACAGTAGACACGCCCGCCATGCATGTTCAATGCATAGCGAACAAGACGTGTTCGGATATATTAGCCGTCTGCCGTGACAGGTCAACTTAAAGCAGTAATGACTTATATTTTAAAAGGCCTTCCAGGCATGACCCTGAACTGTATTTTTACCGAATGCTAAATCCGAACTAGTTGTTAGACGCTGTACCCTTTTTCCACATCCCAACACTTACAATAAAGTTAACAAAAACTGTGACCTAAGGGTCTGCCCAACCACGTCCTGTATGGATACTCTACTTCAGCTCTTGTCGACACCGAAGCCTAGATAATTATAGCCCCTACACAATACATACGCACATACACACACACACACGTGCACAGCACACACACAAACACACACACCACAGCACACAAGCCCTACGTTAACCATTGCTATGTTATTTTGTGTTCAGAATCGCACGATTGTATTATTTTATTTTTAGTTTTATCTTTTGTTTCTATAGAAAATGTAATTTTTTTATTATTTCAAGTCTTACATAATTTCTTGACAATATAATTAATGTTTGGACTTTAAAAAGATACAATGATCTCTGAATATATTTCGGCATTTCTTCGTCAGCTCGGAAATACCCGGCGCCATCTAGTTTCAAACTATTGACCACAAAAATGGCGTGAAAACGTGTCATAGAAAAAACTCTTATTACAAAAATAATTATGATTTCGTTTGCTGGTTGTGGTTATGTAGAAATAATGATTATTGTAGTCGGCCATAGGGCAGACTGTACTTTATGTTATGATCATGTTTACCGCAAATAACCGCATTTTCTTTCTTTTTCTTTCTTTATTTCTTTCTTCTATAGAGACTAGTAGGATTCTACTCCCGTATTAATTGGTTCCCATCAGCCTGCAACATCACACTAATATGGACCACCGTATGTTGGGTCGGACCGTTCGGTCGGTTGGCTCGAGAAAAAATGCAATATGGAAGTGATAGAATTTGCGCAACTCCTAAAAAGTCCCGTAAGTTTCAACTGTGTTCTGAAATATTGGTATAAATCACAACGGGATTCTAGCCCAGAGAATATTATTATATTCAGAACCTGCCTAGAAAACTAACATTCTCTGAAATCTATGACAAGGATGATCCAAACGATGCATTCAACTTGTTTATTGATCAATTTAAATTATTTTATGACCTGTGCTTCCCCCGTAGACATATTAAAATACCAACAAGCCAACAACTAAAATGGATATCGCGAGGACTTAAACTGTGTAGCTTAAAACTAACTTATTGTGGTCGTCTTGACTTAAACTTACACAAATAAATAAAACAAAATCTGCAAAACACACAAAGATATTTTCACTCCTCTTGCTCAAAAAGACCGTCATTGTGGCGTACCAGAGCGAAGAAAAAATAGCAATTCTTCCTCTAGGGGAAAAAGTTTTTTATTTTTTATTTTTGTGTGTCAAATGACAATGAGCCTACAAAAACGAAAAAGTCTTTAGTCATAAGTAGAATAATCATGAATATAGACTCGACTTATTACTGTTTCATAAATGATAAATGATTTTATTTCTGTAAGTAGGTTTGAACAAACACTTTTACACGTCAATCATATTTTTTTTAAACTAGATGGGGTCGACGTTTCCTATCTGACTACTCTGAGAAGAAAGGCCGAAACAAACTCAGAGGTCACAGTCTCTTTTAAAGTCCAGACAAAATCTTGGTCAGGTCATGTGAAAGCTATGTAGATCGGTGTCTGCAATGGTCTTTTGAGGAAAGAACCACACAGATTGAGTGGACCTGTCCAGTCAGTGCACGCAATTGTCAGTAATCGTGCAGCTCAACTTAAATAAAGATATAAAGATCAACATAAAAAAAGAACTTCATTTTATTTTTGAAAATGGAACTAAAATTGGCGATCTCTTTGGTAGAATGCATGCAATGCGTTGCGGCTGCAGAAGAAAAAACAAAAAAAAAGACATTGGCGCGAAATCGTTATAATTTTTCTCTAATTGCAAATTGAATTGGTAGTGACCGTAATTAATTTTACAATTGTGAAAATGTCATCATCTAGTGAGAATGGAGACCCTAATTTGCAAATAGAAGAGAAAGGAAAAGAAATAATTTTCAATCTGTTGCCGCCAAGGTCACAAAGCATTTATTTAAATACTTACGAAAAGTTTATGAAGTGGAGGGAGGACAGAAAAACGAGTGGATTCTCTTACGGAAGGAGTTTTTCTTACGTATTTCGATAAACTTTCCAAAAAATATCAAAGTGCAACGCTTTGGAGCACATATTCAATGTTACGAACAACCATACAGATAAGACATAATGTAAATATAAAGAAATATGTTAATTTGACGGCTTTTCTCAAGAAATTATCCACCGGCTACAAGGCCAAGAAATCCAAAGTTTTCACGAGGACAGATATCGAGAATTTCATAAATAATGCACCAAATGAAAAATACTTAGCAACAAAGGTAGGTAGTTACATTTGTTTTCTATTATTTTCATCAAACTAAATTGCTAGTTAGAGGTACCAACCAAAATACAGTTCTAACACACTTATCTTTTGTTTTACAGGTTGCTTTAATTTTTGGGATCAGCGGTGCCTGCAGAAAGATAGAACTGGCTAACATAACACTGGAATATGTCAAAACTGATACCCATCTTCAAGCCATAAATGTGCCCAATACAAAGACAAATAAGGAGAGGAAATTCGTTATAAGTGGAGAATTTCTTAAAATTGTCAAAGCCTACCAAGACTTACGGCCAAGTGGAGTGGGCACGCCGAGATTTTTTCTCAACTATCAAAACGGAAAATGCACAAGGCAAGTTATAGGCAAAAATAAATTAAGCAACATGCCAAAAGAGATCGCCACTTATCTAAATTTGCCTAATCCGGAACAGTACACTGGCCACTGTTTCCGAAGAACATCCGCCACTCTTTTGGCGGATTCTGGTGCAAATATAACAACGTTAAAACGCCACGGTGGATGGAGATCCAATCAAGTGGCGGAAGGATATATCGAGAACTCCATTCAAAACAAATTCGATATCACCCAGCGTATCACAGAACGCATCAATATTCTCCCAACTAGCCCACGACCATCGACATCAAGAGATGAGTCAACTCAGCTGATTCTCTATCCAGAATATCCGAACGAGGGACGCTCCAACCTGGAACTACGTGTATCTCCCACGTTTACCCCACAGACCACTCAACATTCATCTTCACAGAGGACTGAAATTAAGTTACCGGGAAAAAACATCTCGTTAAATATCCAGAATTGTACAAATTGTACATTTAATTTTTAATAAAATAAACTACATATTTCATATTGTATTGGATTGTTTTATTTTCTTGCAATCGTAGTGAAAAGTAGAGTTTCTATTTACTCCCTCGCTAAAGCTCGGGAGTAAAATTATCTCGTATATAATGGGTCATTTTAGCTCCTTGTATAACAATCTACTATTAAAACAAATATTAATCTGACTAAACGATCACAAAATAACCACACTATTAAAACTTCTGACAATAAAAGTAAATCAAATCAAATTAATAAAGAGCTTTAAATTAAATCTACCTAATGACTCAATAAATACTATAAAAATTGACAATAAAACGATGAACAAACCTCAATTAATTGCTGAACAGTTCAACGAATATTTCATAGAAAAAAATAAGCCAATACCCGGAGCAGGCAAAAGATTGAGTGCGTATATTACAAACAAACCAAAATCAATGTTCATACTTCCATGTCAACCGATACAAATATTTAACATTAAAAAATGCATTAAAAACACTAACAGCGTAGGGTATGACGAAATATCTACTATAATTATAAAACATGTGGCCGACATAATATCTAAACGTTTGAGTCATATTATTAGCCTATGTATCAGCCACGGTGTTTTTCCGGACCGTCTTAAGGTCTCCATAGTGAAACCTATACTTAAAAAAACGTAATAAGCAAAAAATGCAAAATTATAGACTTATTGCACTTTTGCCATTTTTTTCCAAATAATACGAGAAATATATTTTTAATGACACATGCACACACATAATTAGAAAAGCAAAATATTCTCTGCAACAAACAAAAAGGTTTCCGAAGAACACGACGATAACCATGTTTATTGTCATGTTCTTCGGAAACCTTTTTATGACTTTAAATAAAATGATGACTAATATTGATAATTACACACCTGTCTGTGCTGTGTACTGTGATATGACGCAATCGTTAGATTGCGTTGACCATGCTATCTTAAGAAACCAACTTGACTCCTATGGTATAGGAGGTAACCTTCTGGACTTATTATGCACATACCTTTCAAAAAGAAAACAATTTACCGCTATAACAAGCTTAAACATAAAGACTAAAGAAGAAGTAACATACCTACCTAATGAACACACAGTATACTTTGGTGTACCACAGGGCAGTGTATTGGGTCCTCTACTGTTCTTATTTATATTATCGACCTGCCTAAAGCTATAAACTTCCCAATAAAACTCTTTGCTGATGATAGTACGATAACAATAGCATGTGATAAACCTGGATCATATGAAACTGATGTTAATAACGCGGGAACTTCAATAGTCTCTTGGCTTGATAATAATAATCTAAGAATAAATCTTGGCAAAACACAAATAATGCACTTTGGCCATAAAAAACCTAGTTCGAAAATGGAGTTCGAATACCAGAATTCACGATGTAGATAGTGCAAAATTTCTAGGTTTGATAATAATTGACAGGCAGCTCAACTGGAAGGATCACATTGAAGCGCTATGTAAGAAAATTAGTAGTTCGTCCTATACCTTGTATAAACTTGCCCCAACAATTAACACAGATGAAGTACTTACAGGTTATCATGGTCTTGTAGCATCTGTACTAAGATATGGTATTGTATTCTGGGGCAACTCTACAAATAGAGAAATCGTTTTTAGAGCACAAAAGCGATCAATCAGAGCTATGTTCAGACTACAAATAGCGTACAGTTGTGAACCATCTTTAAAAAAATACAAAACTTTAACACTACCGTCTCTGTATATTTATGAAACTGCCATGTTAAGCTGAATTCACACCTGTTTCCCAACTTATCAGATACAGTTAAACGTAACAGGCGGAATAATAATATGTTACGCGGATGTAAAGCCAAAACAGCATTAATGTGGAAGAGCATATTCTGTATAGCCCCGCAAGTTTTTAATAAAATCCCAGAGCAAATCAAACGGTTAAACTTAAATGGGTTTAAAAAGGAGTTTAAAGAGTTCCTAGCTACAAAATGTATTTATAATTTAAATGACTTTTTGAATTATACCCTTACATTCTAATTTAATTGTAATCTTTGATACTTTGAAATCTCTCTTTGATAGTTGATAGTTTGACATTAAATAATACTTTGACATTAACGTAGATAATGTTTTTGACTGACATGTCTCATACTGTAATTTAAATTCCTAATTATTTATTCAACAGTATCAACACATTAACCTAATAATTTTATTTGTGTACCTGACATTTGCGCGCCCCACGTGGTAGAATGAGTGATTCGACCATTTATTATTTTAAGACCATATATTGTACCATATCCGGACAAACAAATGAATTTGACTTTGACCAACTCGTCGCGCCATCTTCTACGCCACCATCTACGTGGTGTACAGCAATACCTTCTGGCTATGTAAGGGCAGCACAATAATGGTAAAAATCATTACAATATGAATGTTTTAGTACGATGTTCAGTAAATTTTGGAAATAAACAGAGGCACATAAGATTTTGTTCAATTGATACTTGTACCCACCCCTCCAGTTGCCATTGTGTTGTTCTAAAGTGGTACACTGACAATAAACTCTTCTGATTATTTATGGTTAACATGAGTAAACTTAATGAGGTTGTTTTGCGGCACGTGTAATGTCTCTGTGCTTCACACGAAGACGTCAGAAGTTTGGCATTGATTCTCTTTTTGTTGTAGAAAATAGATTTTTGTCTTCTTCTGTGTTATTGTATAGAAATGTTTTTGTAAAAACGACTTTTTTTTGGTCATATTCCAAGGGAAATTATAAATTATAGGGTGTTTGACGTAAAAAAAACTACGGTAAGAATTTAACAACTAACAAAGAAAACGTATGTAAATACATCAACACAAAACAACGACGGTTTGTCCCAACAAACATGCGATATTTTTATTTAAACTCCACGATATAACGCAATTATTTGCTTAATTTTCTGCAACCTACATCCCGTAACACCATTACTCGGGTAAAGCAGGTTACACATTAATTTAGTCTCTAAAGTCTAACATATAAGTGCGATAATCGCTGGTATCATGCTAAAATAATAACACAAGGAAGATAAATGGAATGATTCAAGCGTCGTTACAAGGTCTACCTTTGCAAAAACCCTCTTTAACGTAAGAGGAAAATTAAATATATACTTCATCGCTATGTAAATAAAGTTATGTTTCTAATTTGTGAGTGGTCAGGTGAGACCGTAGCGGCGTAGGCGTCGTAGCAGCGCCGTAGGCACATAATCATTTGGGTTACAAATGGCTGAGCGGTGTTATTCATCTTCCGTCCTCTGTCGCTTTGTGTGACCATCGCAAGACGTGATGAAAATTTCAATTAATAATTTTAAACTTATGGGAACCATATTTTAAGGGACGTTGAATGACGTAAACCTTCTGCTGTTTTAAGAAATATTAGAATCTCAGGTTATGTATTATCAAAACGTAAGATATTTCATTGGATAACAATGCAGCTGTACACACAGCTCCGTTACGACCTCTATAGCGAATACACTTGCACTACTTTGAACTAGCAAATACTACATCACTAATAAGAGACTTTATTGTAGGCGAGCATGTATCCTATAAGTTTTTCCACGCGTTTACTTTTATAATGTAGGTTAAGATTTCCAGCTAATTTCAAAATTAAAACTACATTCTTTTTAGTCCTGTGTAAGCCTTGAAAGGCGATGGTATCTCTAGAACCCTTGAAATACTTTTTTCATGAAGACCCCTTCGATTACCCAGCCACGTTTACTCACATAGCTTATGTAATCATTTTATATCACTGGAAGATCACGCAAGCATACGTCATGCGTAACACTCATAATAAGGTATATTACATCATAATTCTATTAAATGTTATGTACATATGCAACACGTGGTATCTGCCGTGATGTTTATGTACATCATTTTACTTTAAACATTATTTGGTTTCATTAGGTGATAGCCCAAGTGTGATTTATTTATTCGTAGATTAAACAGCAGCTGAATAAACAACATGTAATGAATATGTACAAAATAATGTAGTAAACGTCATTATTTTGTATTACCCTGTCGCGATAATTTTGACAAGCACTGGCTTAACAATGTTGACAGATCTATAACTAAAAAAAATTCCCAGAACCTAAGGAGAACTAATATAAAATTATTATCAGTATAATAAATAATGAAGCAGATTTTTCCAGATTTATCTCGTCTAAGCGTTTAATTGATGCACCAAAATGAAAGTTTACGCGGAAAACTGGCCCGATGGGCCTGAGCCACAATAAATCTAGTCGATAAGGACCACAAAAGAGAGATAAAATATAAATCCTACTGCTGATTTATTGTACAAGATATTTAAGTGTTCTTTTAAGATTTTGGGATTTCCATGATTAATCGACTATTTTTTTGTAAATTATTCGCTTTTTAAGAAATTATTGAGAAAAAAGGGTGTTCGTGGCAAAGATACTACATTACCCCTTTTATTTTCAATCAAAAAAATGTTACATTATTCTTAATTATGTAGATCTTTTTCAAGTCATTTGTAAATATGCTATGTATATTTAACCAGACTTAATAAAACGAAGACGTTTGTTTAAATACAAGAAAAAATCTTACTTCATTCATGCACAAACACTTGAGTACAAGAGTAAATCTCGTGCCGCCCGACGCAACACAGTTTGCTTAATTAAACGTCCGCCATTACGATGTCACACGAGTTTGATTCATAATCCTCCCACGCTCGGAGCGAACACTCCATGCATAAGTAGAATGAAATAAAAGTATAATCATAGGGCTAATAAAACTGGATATTGTTAAGTTTGAAGTGGTCAGACAGTCGTAGAATTAGGACTGAAAAAACCAGAGGGGCTCGTGGTTGAGTGATAACAGCAGCACGAGTCGATCGAAGGTAAACCTCTGTTTGCCACTCACATCCACCACACAATAATATCGAGACCCCTCCGTGCTTTGAAAAACAAATTAAATCGTTGGTGACGGCAGTCACTTGTAGATCTTTGACAGTGGTAACGGGTAGACGTGTAGTGAGAAGCCCGAAAGTCTGTCGACCAGTCTTTCCAATTTCACCTGATTTGCAGTATACTCATCTACCGAGAAATGCATAATAATGTATGCCTAGCTTTAAGCCATTTTATCCTAATATTTTATGAGCATTGTGCAATGGAAATGATAATAATAATATGAATCCGTGGGATCTATAAGAATAACAAGCAGCAGGGAGAATAAAATAGAACAGAACACTCTTTATGGTGTACACATGGATTGCAGACCACTACTGAATGCTGATTGATAGCTATATAATTTAATTAGTGTAAATAGTACCCATTGTGTATTGTGTAACCATTACTTAGTTGCTTATAGCTATAAGTTAGTTATAGCAATATTGGGTTAGTTAAAGTCAAGTTTTTTAAACCATTTTCACCCAAACCCAATACTAATAGGCTCTATATTATTATCTTCATCAGGTATTAAAGTAATAATATTGGTTTAACGAAGCTATAACTATCACTCGTTATTTATTAAATATGTTTTGTTATTATTCACTAATTAATCTTTTGGTTAGGAACAGAAATCCGAGATTTCTGAAACCTCTCAGCGTCATGCTTACAAATATTTAAGCGATATGAAACTGATCTCAATGTTCCTTAATTAAGCACACAAAGTAAACGAATTACTTTCCGTCTTTAACGAATTTCGAGAGTAATAAAATTATATTAATTTTTTCTTTGCCACTTTGCGAATGAAAAGATAATATTTACGTTCTTTGACTCATTATAGCGATGTAGACGCTTATTAATAATAATAATAATGTATTTTTACAACTTAATTAAGAGAACGGTCCCGTGGTAGTCGCAGTTGCCCTTGAAATCTCTTTAACATAACAGTGGTACGTTAATAATATTATTAGCCTATAAGTGCACGTTCGCACAGACGTAAACAATAAACATATCGCGGCGGGATTGTTCCACGCACTGGTTCTTCAACGCACTGCTCTGTTGGATTCTCAACGCTCGGTTCAACACCGAGAGTTAAAATCCAGTGTGCGATAAAATCCACCGTGAATATTTACGGCTGTGCGACCATGGTTTTACGGTCCCACTGCAGGACGAAGGCAAGAGGCCTTTTCATTCAGAGAAGGGATCGGTCTTTTTCACCACTCGTGCTGTCTTCGTGTCAGCAATATATTGTTGTAGACCAAAGTATTCAATTCACCTTATGCTTAAGAAATGAGTCTACAAAGTTCGGTATACGTAATCTAACAAAACTAAAAATAAATATTTGTTGTAAGTTTGTTTGACCCAAATTTTACACCTATAGATTAAAGTTTCAGTAAGAAACAAACTCGTAAGTACAACATTATGACAAACCCAAAGTACACAGCGCTAGACCAAGTTAGCACAAGGTTTTTATGTTACTTTCCTTTATGTGTGACTTTTTGAAACAAAAGGTAAACAATGTTATAAGAAGACGAACATTCGGTACATCTATATCTAGCTACATAATTAAATAATAAAATAGTAACGAATTCAAAACTGTACATTGAATATTTTTGAATAAAAGCAATTGCTACGAGGTGTGGGAACGAGGCTGATGCCGTAAATATAGTTTATAAATATAGCATTTTGTCCGTTTGTCTGGATGTACGAGTATGTTGCGGATTGGCGCAAAAACGCTAAACGGACGGCGGACGGCTAAACGGATTTGAATGAAATTTGGTACACCGACAGTTGATAACCTGGATTAACACGTAATAAATAAATAAAAAGAAAACCTTTTATTCCACGCAAATTAAGTTTTACAAAACATTTAACGATATCTTTTTTTTTCCACAAACAATATTTTAGTGAATTCTAGAGATATCTATTAATTACTATAATTATTGTTTTCGAGAATGGACCCCCAAAGAAGACCCCCAGGTGAAGGGCTCCTCCAAAGATTTCCACCTGGGTCTCCTACTTTTTACTATTTGCAATCAATTGACATTGGTATTGGACATTGTTATTGAGGACCAAAAGGCTTGGGAGTGAGCTGTTCCAATAAATTTACACACGGAATGTTGATTTATTTTATTGTTTTTTGCTAACTATTGTATTTATAATCTTTGCTATAACTATCTATAACTTTTCACATATACAATGACATGAATATTTACTGTATAAAGTATTATATTATTTTAATTGTTGTGAATGTGAAGACTATGTGGGTCATTGTTCCAGTTTTAATCATGTTCTGGCAGTTTGAGTAGTTAATGTGGCCTACCCAAATGTCCTTTCTTTGGTATTGTTCGTCGAATCGTTGAGCTCCTTATGTTCTGAGTCGAGCTGCACGGTTACTGACAAATGCGTGCACTGTCTGGACAGGTCCACTCAATCTGTGTGGTTCTTTTCTCAAAAGTCCATTTCAGACACCAATCTACATAGCCTTCACATGATCTGACCAAGATTCTGTCTGGACTTTAAAAGAGACTGTGACCTCTGAGTTTGTTTCGGCCTTTCTTCTCAGAGTAGTCAGATAGGAAACGCCGACCTCATCTAGTTAAAAAAAATATGATTGACGTGTAAAAGTGTTTGTAAAAACCTACTTAGAGAAATAAAATCATTAATCATTTATCAATTGGTCCCGCTACTTTTTTACGTCGTCTTCCTAACGTGTATATGGCCTGCCTGTGCGTCTTTTTCCTTGAGGGCCAGTCCATGTGGTTATGATGGAGGTTCATCTGTTGTCCTTAAGCCACGCTACATGGCCAGCCCATCTGCATAACTCAGAGCATCTATGGCTTTTGTGACATTTGTTATTTTTGTATGGTGGACTTTATGTTTCTTTATAATTTTAGCATGCTACGCTCCACGCTTCTCTGGCAAGTAGTTATTTTGTTTTAATTTTTCTGATAAATTTCCACGACTGGCAGGCGTATGTTAAGCAGGAAAAAATACACGAATCCATGATTTTCCGTTTTATCTCTACGGCATGTTACTCTATAGTATTTCCATGATTGTCCAGAATTTATTCCAAGTTATTTTAGATCTTCGGTCTACTTCTAGCTCATTTTTATAAGTTTTAATCCCAATTTGTTTTTCGATGTAGATATACTGCCCCACATATTCATTATGGTTCATTTTCAATCATAATGTTTATTTTTGTCATAATTTTTGTTTTGGATATGTTTACTTCTAAGCACACTTCACCACTTCCTGTGTGGAGAGTTTCTATCGCGCATTGTAGCTTACCACTAGTTTCAGATAGTAAAACCAGGTCGTCTACAAATCTGAAATGACTCAATAATTTGCTTTAGATAACTAAGCCATATGACTTCCAATCTAAGTTACTTATGACAAATTCCGGTACAGCAATAAAAATAACACATACGGTACTTTTAATGCCGGTAGTACATTTCCGTATGATATCTGACATCCAGGCGGGCGACGCAGCGAGAAAAAGCTAGTCCCTAAATAAGCCCAATCTTGGTATTGCAGCCTACTAGAGGAGTGTTAAGGAAACCACTTTTAACTATTACAAATTCGCGGTTACTATCCGCACAAACCTTGACGGAATTATATATTATTGACTATGGCTTGTCATATAGTTCCCACACTCGAAATAAAACAAACATTACTTTTCTATTTACAACCTCGTCTACTTATTGTATTGATCATAAACAAACAAAATTCAATCTCCTATCGTTCACGTTTGATGTTGAAATATTAGCATCGAATAAAACCGTTGATTCCCATAATACGAAGCGGAGCGAGCGTCGATAATGTCCTAATTGCCGCCTCGGACCACAATGGACGTGAATAATACGCGCTCATTAGTTCAGCGATCGGAAAAATGCTATAGAATATATAGCCTTGATGAAGGCAATACGTTTTATATTATCAAGGAGAATTTCTTGCCTTTGGATACTAAATTCAAGTGGGTGGCAGATGGTAAAATTCTCTAGATTTTCTTTAAGAAAATGGATAAAAATGGAAATGGAAAATGGATTTGTTTCTGAAAAGTATAGCTCTTCTTTGAGGCTATGACGATAATTAAATTTTCTCAAACAACAAACCTAAAATAAACTAAGCCAGAATACCAAAAACATAAATTACATATTCCTACATTTAAATGTAAATGGGGTGTAATGGTATCTACAGTGTTATCTATTTAACTCAATCTTATAGCAGTCCACTGCCTCTCCAAGTTGTGCCACATCACGTGTCGTCCAAGCTGTCACTGCATTTAGCCAAGAATCATCCTTTGACGATCCGTGTTACTTATAGACTCTCTTGCTCAAGTTTTAGGTAGACATGCGACGGACACTCTGCTTGCTAACTTTTCAAACCATGCCCAGAGGGCCTAAACAAGTGGCAATCGCTTTAAAAGCGTTTCGTATTTCTACTTTCAACAGGATTCACATAAGTTTTTTGGTAGTGGTTTTTTGGTTGGGCTTCTGTCGTAACATAAGCTGCCTAGGCCCTCAGGACTCCAATGGTTTTGAAAATTAACAGTCCTAGTTATGATTATAAATCAAGAAAATCTTTAAAAAAATAGGCATGCAATACAGAACACTTCAAAATATAAACTACACCTCAAGCCAATCTGGTACATTTCCACCCACATCGAGGTAACTAACTCCAGATAAACAATGTAATTTCAATTAGTGCCGAAGTTCGTAACACCGTGAACTCGAACCTTCTTAACGATCGAGTCATAAAATTAAAGTTTTAACTCGAGCTGATTCAAACGGGCAGTCGACCGAGACAAGATGTAATTGCAACGAGCTGTAAGCGCATACCACAGACGAGTAATTTATAGTAAGTTTACTGCCCGTCGTCATTGGAATTTGAATATGGTATGTAGAATGCAGATTTATTTAAAATATAATTATATTATGGTTGGTTGAAAATTGCTTAATGAAACATTTTTGTTCTTTTGTTTTATTATTGAGGCTCGCGTGGAAAACAACGCGCCGTCGACCCGGGCCTGGTCCTTATCGGACGCGTGCTGCCCATTGCTCGCCGTCCGCAAACCTCTTTCTCCCTCACGCGTACCGCCTCCTCCTTCGCGAGCATTACTGCTCGAAGGTGAGGACGCCGTGGCGCCTCTCTAGCCACTCCTCAAAGAGGGGATCTATCGCCGCAACTGTGGCGTGCTCAGCACTGGGTGGCGACACTCGCACTCTCCATGCCGCCATGAGATCCCGCCGGAGCTCTGTCTGCTGAGCCATGATTTCTCGCGGCAGCGGAGTTATGCCCCGGCGTTTCGTCTCCTCGCGCCACTCTCGTATGTGCGCGAGGTCTTTTGCGTCCAGATCCTATGGCGCTAATTCGGCAAGGAGGCTCGCCGCCTCACCGGAGACCGTACGGTATCCCCGGACCAGCCGGGTGGCCATGACCCTTTGGGACAAGTTCAACCGGCGGGCTAGCCTGCGCCTTAAGGAACGTGCCCACACCGGTGCCCCGTAAAGGGCCATGGACCGCACGACCCACGCATAGAGCCTCTGGCACATGCCCATACCATGACAAGCGATATCCACACAATTTTTTAATCACCGGTGCCACTTTCAGTCCTCTTATGTACCTACCCATTTCTTATTCTATCCATTCCTCTGTAACACCACACATCTCTCTTATCATTCTCATCTCAGCGGCATGCAATTGTCTTTCATCCATCCATTTGGGTCCCAACATTCTGATCCATACAAGTAAGCAGGTCTAGCCATTGTTTTATATATATTCCCCCCTAAATTTAGGGCGGATGCGAACTTCACAACATACTATCTTAATTAATTGCGTATATAAAATGTTGTGTCTTTATCACTGACAATTAAGGAGTTCTCTCGTTTGGAGCCAATCCTGGGTGTAGAATCAGGTCATGCATTATGCAAAAATGCATTGTGTTTGAAACAGAATCAACGTATAAAATATCAACTCCGTAGGATAAGTGGAAGTGGTTTTAATTCAGTTTGCAAGATTTTACCAAAACATATATAAAATAACTAACAAAAGAGAATATAACTCAAACTAGGTATTTTAGACAAAATCTGGGTAGAATTTCACCAAGTTTTACATGTTTACATTGCTAACCTATACAAATAACACATAGGTATTTCATTACAAAATACTTGGGATTTGTTCGGGATGCCCAAACAGGTAGCAAATCCAGGGTTGGAATTCCTGTTGCTAATTACTGTGAACCCTGGCTTATTAGAGTTACAGCAGGAGTGTGCACATCAGGTAAATGCTTTATTATAATGTTGTTTTAATTATTTATTTAAATATTATGTTTTTTTTTTGTGTGATATTTTTTGATTTCTTGTCGTCCCGCTATTGGATATTCCTGAAAAATACAGAATGATTTTTTTTCAGGTGTAATTTGACGTATTATTTCCAAGACATGATAGTGTTACCCATTCGAAACAATTCAGCACCCCATAAAGCCTAAGCGAAAATTCATGGAATTCGACATAACCCAATTTTGATGTATTTTTGAAAATTTACCAGAATTCGTCCCTAAATATCACTTTACTCTGAGCTCTCTAACTAAGTAGCCTCCATTACTATTCTATTGGGTAGCCAAACCTTACGATTTATGCTAATTTTCTAAAATATAAAACAATTAAAAGACAGGAAGAAGTTTACTAACCGTTTTCAAAAATAATCTACCTAGGTACATGAACTTTGACACCAGTTATCTCAAAATGTTACTATGGCATTAAGCGCACAAATTAAGAAAAAGACATCTTCATTCATTAATCAGATATCTAACGAGGTACAAAAATAAAAAAAATATTCAAAGGTGCCGATGAAACAGTCAATAATGCTGGCAAAAATTTAATTTGCAAATGATTCAAATATTAAAAATTGTGTGATAATCGAATTAATTAACTGGTACAAACCATCCCTCAACTTCTTAACTTTCCAGCAATCCGTCACACGTGAGGCATCCAGGTGATCATGGCCAGCTCACAATCATAAGTCGCAGAGCGGCTTTTAGGTTGAAGCGAAATTTTTATGCAACCGAGGTGTGATCAACCCACAAGTGCCAGGACTGCAAGTTATTTTAGCAACAACACTGCGACTAGTTGATCACGGTCAGTTTCGCAGCCCTTCGCATGCGCAAGCTAGGGTCCAACCACGACGTTCACCTGTTCTCGAAGAGGAAATCTTAGATTATTTTGAACGGCACCCGAGACGGAGTACCAAAGTGGCTTCTGGATTTATAGTAGGTAGGTACTTCCCTAAGAAGCATGAGTCAAATTTATATCTTCAATAGGGTCGAACGAAAACAAATTGAGAGTTTTGCAGCCGCCATCTTGGATTTACATTTTGACACTATCGGCTTAGCACCCTCGAAAACTATGAAAATCACAACCATGACGAAAAATTAGAAAATTTTCGCAGCCGCCATCTTGGATTTACATTGAAAAGTGACAACCCTAACGCTCCAATGGTGCGTAGGTTTTTCAACAAATAGGCCTGGTAAACATACTGTCTACATTTATACTGTGGCGCTGAGGAGTGGGGAGTTGTATGAGATGCGTGAGTATGTTGCGCAGAGGAAAACCATAACGGCTTCACTTTTTGTTAACGCTTGATTTTACTACCCATCTATTTTTCTACCGTGTGCTACATACATGTTTATTGATAATATTAATTAAGGGCATGTAGGGAAGGTCATTATTAATAATGAAAATAATAAAACAATTTGCAACCAAATGACCCCTTATGACCCCTATGCAAATATCGACCATTTCCGAGTAATTTAACACTTTATATTTTTTTGGCGGTATACAATGCATGATTTTTTAAAATTATTATTATGTGTGCTTTTACTTCAATCCATAATAATCAATCAAAAACTGACAATTATCTTTAATATTTTTAAATCAGAGCGAACAATTTTCATCATTTAGAGCAGGTTAATTGACTAAAATTGATTTCTACAAAAAAACATGGATTATACTCTATCGACAGAACATTCCAAAAATATATACAACTTCTCATCTATCCAACGAGATACAATGAGATACCAGATATCTTCAAAAAATATAAAATTTCAAATGACATTCTGTGCAAATAAACATTTTCTATTCTATTCTATTCTTACAAACCTTGCTTACCAAAACATCTCTCCAAACTGACAAACTCAACCTGACTTACTGCTTAGGTATTCACTGTGGTCGTCTTGGAGCCGTCTTTGTGCGGCGAACAATGCACTGTTCGGTAATCCTCCGAAAGTCGCGTCCTAATGAAAACGCGCGCCGTGTCCCGTCAGCAGCCGTAATCTGCGTATTATGCCACTGTCGCAAATGAACCCTAACCTTTACTACTGTTGTGTGTAAAGAACTTCTTGTTACATTACAGGACATGCTTTGAACAAAGGGTTTCTTTCCTTGTTGTCTGGCAGTTGTGACTGTCCGCCAAAAGACCAGCCCAGGGCGTATAGGGTGTCTCCTGCGGCGGCTAGGGGCGTGAGGGCGCGAATTTTGCCTCTCCCTCACGCGTTTCACCTCCTCTTTCGCGAACATTACTGCTTCGCAGAAGGAGGTGACGGCTTCCCAAGCCCTCTCGCTCCGTATAATGGCCTAGACCAGAGCCGGGCGCGAGAGATCACCACCGCCAATCGCCTCCACGAGGACACGGCGGTGCTCCACCCAAGCCGGGCAGACCTCCTGTTACATTCGTGCTTTTGTCCCTCTAGAGGTAATGGAACTCAAGCCCAGATGCAAGGTGGTTAGGTATTGTAAAGGTAAGGAAACTACAAACTGTTGGAAACAACATATATTTATAAAAATATAAAATTAAAACCCTAAATACATTAGGTGGGTGACGATAAATGTCACCCAATATGCCAGCCAGCTTAAGGTTCGGTAATAGAACTAGGGTCGTGGGGGGTTGGAGATAAACCCAGTACTGTTCCTATTTTTTAAATTAAAAACTTAAACTAGAATCTTCCAGTTATGATGTGTAGTTCAATTAGTAAATTAATGGGCGCCAGGGACTATAAGTCCCGGATCCCGGAGCCGACGAAGATGTTGAATTGACTTCCAGATAAGCCGGTAGGCAGGTGTCGAACCCGGGGTCTTATATTAGATATTGAACACTGGCTTCCTACTAGGGAAACCTGTCTGGTAATAAACCGGTTCTGACCGGAACCGTTTATAAATTAAAATGATATATATCAAAAAAAAAAACCGTCCCGCCTGCGCTATCGCTAGACGGACTCTGCCAGCCGCACAGTCGCTTCCGCTCGAGGCTTCTGGCCGACTCGAGGAATGGGTCTCGCGTCCAGGCTCCAGACACTCCTCTAGATCCTGGCGGCGAGACGAATCTCGCGAGGTGCCTCTCCTGGAATCGACAATACGGAGACCTCATAATACAAGGGGAATCTAAATTACTTTCCTTGACGTTTTAGAGAAGGGACCGAGCTTGGAAATCTAGGAGGCTAAAACATTAGCCGGTTATCATGGCGTGGTGGAAAAATAAGAATGAGGATAACCCACGTGGCGTCTACCAACTCCGTAACAAAGGCTCATTGGGTTCCCTTGAACTATACTTTAATACCGAGGTCAACACTGAGGAATTTTCCATGGCCTATCTATGGTAAATAGTCAGCGGTTCCAATACTCACGGTTGATGAAGGAGGGAATCACTTGACTGCAAGACTCTCGACTGGCTAGATATCAATGCGGCTCTGCGCAATTTGGAATCCTGTAATAAATATCCATAGATCACGTCAGTATTGTTTTAAAAACAAGGGAAGACCACTCACAGACTCTAATAGACCAAACTCCTCACCTTTTAAAACATGGAATAAGGTTTGTATTAACCTCAAGCGTGTTCACATCACCGGCAATTAGACGCCATCTCCCATCAATCATTCAGTCATAGATCACAACCGATATTGGACGGAACATTCATAAAATCTCCCTTGACTCGGGTAAAATTCATCTAAGATCACGGACGTTAAATATTGAACTTAAGACACAAACTTCTTGAAAATCACCGACAACTGTCCAACATGACGTTTAAACGCTGAAACAATCCGAACTTCCAAGACTCAGACCAAATAACAAATGATTAACGTAATTTCTAATACTAAAAATTATCCTGTTGGCTAATTTTCCCAGGTTTGCTAATTATCTCAGCAAAATAAAAAACACAGCTTACCACACTGGATCCCAGTCAATCCACAGATTAATTATGGATTTTGGGACAGAACTTTCTAGAGAAAAGTCTATATTGAAAAAATTATTTAATTTCCGTTATCCGGTTAATTAGTTTATTATGAACTTTTACCAAAAGCTGAAAATTATTAAGGATTGGACTTTACAATATTATTTCGATGGTTACCAATCAAATGTTAAAATTAACTCATATCGATTAAAACTACAACTGTGAATCGGCGACCACTAGGTGTCGCCTCTAACTGTCAAAAACTGACATTCAACCGAATGACAATTGGAATGTAAACATTCAGAACGCTATTACTATTTTTGATCTAATTTAATAAGTAAACCTATTTAATAAGGTTTTGAAAAGTGTTTAGTCGTGAAAGTGTTACCAAAGAGTTCTGTGACGAAATACAGTTGAAGGAATGAATCCTTCTATCAATTGCAAGTCAAAGACAGTTGCACAAATTACAATGAAATATTATACTTGGAAACAACACAATTTACTACGTATGTTTACAGGCAATTGCTCTTTTATTTATTAGGTAAGTAGCTGTGTAATACCAACCAGTGGTAGCTACAAAAAATACAACGTAACACTCCACCGTATGCTCCACCGTGTCGTCATCGTCCACCGCGATCCACACAATGGTAACATCCGGGCATTTCCTCCCGCCTTATCCGGAACAGGAACCTCCCGAAACAGCCGTGTCCGATGAGGACCTGCGTCAGGCGGAAGGTGAGGATGCCGTGGCGCCTCTCTAGCCACTCCTCAAAGAGGGGACTTATCGCCGCAATTGTGGCGTGCCCAGCGCTGGGTTGCGACAATCGCACTCTCCATGCCGCCCTGAGATCCCGCCGGAGCTCTGTCCGCTGTTCCGTGATTTCTCGCGGCAGCGGAGCTACGCCCAGATGAGGCCCTAACATTGTGAGTCAAGATTAGAAACCGGATATATTATTCGTTTCTTTAGAATTTGTAAAATTTTACAAATAGAATGGGTTTCTGACAGGTTCAATATTATTCCGCAGTTTTTAATTCCGCAGTGGACACTCAGTCGTCTCTTTTAAAGTCGGAACATTATATTGGTCAGATCAAATGAGGGCCATGTAGATTGTGTCTGAGATTATGGCTTTTCATGGAAACAGCGAAATGTGTGTGTACTATAGGTACCTCGGCCAAACCCCTCGGGGCATACATGCGTCACGTTGTGTTATGTGTAGAACCACAGAATACATCGTGTGAGTGGACTTTTGTTTTAGTCTATTGCTTACATGAGCGCAGATTTTTTAAATTGAATACAAGGAATTTAGAACATTATTTACAAAAGTATTTTGCTTTCACTGTCCCTTCGTTAAATAACAAAAAACATTCCTGCACAAAACGAAGTCCAAACCCTTTCATTATCGAAAGGAAACTCTTAGAAAAATGTTTCTTTATTTATCCTTGACTTGTCCTCACATCCCTAAAATAATGAGCTAAAAGAGTAACCAGGTATAAAGGTCAGCTCTTCATTAAGTGGTATTTACCCTTCGCAACCTTCCACGTGCCGCTCTCAACAAAATATAATAATATACTGATGGAGAGAACTTATTAGTCTTTTTTCGATCGAGGATGGAAAGGAGATTAACCTGTGTATGATGAAATTCCACTATAATAAAATCAATTTTTTACCGTATAATAAAGCAAATTCCATTTACTAGAACAATAAGCTGAAATTGGAAAGTTTTCCTTCTAAAGTAGAAGCCTACTATTATTCAACATCGTATAAGTAGTTGCAGTCAACTAATTCACTGTTTCATGCATAATCCCCATTTCGTTCATACTTCATTTATATTTCGTGCAATCAAAACTGCAAGGGTACTCAATTGTGCACGGTGATTCCGGTGCCACTAAAATATGCCGTTCCCCGCCCGGTGTCGGTCGTCCGGTTCCGCGTCTAATCGCATGGATCTGACGGCAGTTGCATGCTTGCTACTGATTACTTGTTCGTGATTTGAATACGGACATAGTCGTAGTAAGTAGAGAGTTAACAATGTACACAGTATGTATCAAATTTATGTTCTGTGTAACAAAATAAGTTATTCTTAACATTTGAACCATGAATGTCAGAAGAAATTAAACTTATTAAAAAAATACGAAAACCAAAATCAAAAGTCATTTATTCAAATTAGGCTGAGAATCAGCACTTTTTGAACTTCAAAATCACATAAGACAGTCCCCCCAAAACGCCCACCCTTCACCACTTCCTAGTGCTTTAGCTGGGAAGAAGAAGTGGCGGAACAAACTCCCCAGCAGCACTGCTGTCTGTTCAGTTAGAAGAACTGGATTCTATATAGTAATAAGTAATTAACATTACGAAACACCAAAATATTAAAATTATTTGCCATATGTCAGCTAGCACACGCCAATATTTAAAACTATACTCAAGCAGAAATAAATAATAAAAACAAAAACGCAAACAGAACTTAATACATAATAAAAAGCTTCCTGGCATAAAGGGCGTGCCCGCTTACATATGCAATGCTGCATTATGTTTATTTATATGTATATAGCTGCAACTTGTAGCCACAAATGATAAACTAGGACCTTCGAAGTAAAATAAAGAAACATTAATTACTAATAACAATAACAAAACCATAGTCAGCAAGATGACCTGTCACCACAAGCAGCACCCGTTCACGAGCATAACGCAAAGATCAGCCACTACCCCCCTCGCCATATTTGAAGGAAGGAGGCAACCCGACCCCCGACGCTACCGCAAGCATTGACATCTAAGGGAGCATGACGAACTTGCTGCCGGTTGCTCAAAAGAATAATATGATCAACTGTCGAGGTCACTAGCTAACCATATAATGCAATACAACTCATTAAAAAACATTGAAATTAGTAGATTATGTCAGTAATAAATAAAAATTAAATTAAACTAAATTGACTAATATAGTCAATGAATAATATAGAAAATGAAGTCCAAATTGATAGTTTTATTCAGGAATGTTAATTAATTTTCTGGATTAGTTATTATAATTCGTTCTCATTGGTAGACTAAAATACAATGCTCATTCATGATACTATTGACATTTTTACATAGCAATTCATGAATGGCGAAAGAGTGGCACAGTGTGATTACAAAACAATCCATAAGAAACGTCATTTACGTCACCGTATTTTGAAACGCGTCACATATGAACTAATGTCAGTCATTGGGCGGCCATGCCGACAGGTTGCCATGGCAACAGATAACGAGCAACTTTCCTCCACGATGCCTATTGCTATAACAACGGTAACAACATTGTGAGTCAACTGCGTAAACTACTTTTAATGTTTGATAATTGGCCGTTTACGGTCGACTGGTAATATGTGATGTTAAAATGAAATAATGAAAGGTTTAGAAGCTCTCGTTATGTTTTCAAGCTCAGTCTAAATAAAATTGATAAGCTGCCTCTCAATAGGCTCTGCCAAATGGGGATCAGAACACCCGGATCTGTAACAATACCTATAACAATGCTGACAGAAAAATAAATTTCCTCCATTATATAAAATAAATCGTTACCAGTGGCGCAATCAACTGGCTTAGTAGATAGTTTCAATAATTATTAGCCTCGTTTAAATGTTCTATTTGGGTGAGGTTACCTTCTACTGACGGAATAACTCGGAAGACTCGGACAACCGGGATCCTGCCGTTTTTCCGAAAAGATTTTGCCAAAATTTCACTACTCAAACCAATTTTAGCAACCTTTTTTTACACCAATGCAATGTTTGGAATGATTTTAGTACGCACATTTTCATTTAGTAAGATTTTTACTTGGCAGCATATTAATTACCAAGGATAATGTCATTTAGGCATTTGGTCTTTAATCAAATGATTTATTACAGCAAACAATATTTAGACAACAATTTGATGTCATTTGCGTACCTACTTCTTTGTAAGTTTATGTGCTTGAATTTGTCTGAGACAAGTCAAATTTATGATTACTTATGGAACTAGTTAGAGTAGGTTAATTATTTAAAACAAATGGTTAGGTGTTAGGTTAAAACTGTGACTGTGCCAGAAACGACTAAATTATATAGAAATAAAAAACAGGCTACCCGAAACTGAACTAGTTAGACGAGATTAGTTATTAAAAAAAATGCTACTAACTAAAAAAAAAACTACCAGAATAGTTAATATTATTATTATTTAGCAAATTTTCTTTTGCGTAAAATGAGTTATTCCAACTGGAATATTTGACTACATAAAAATTGGTAAAATTACTAGTTGGTAAACAAGTTATTGTTTAAAAGTTCACTTGCCAAACATTAGATTTGCGTTACAATCATTTGTGAACAGATTTTTAGCTAAGTAATAATTTGGCAAATGAAACTATGCGGAAAATTGTTTGGGAAGTGATAATTTGGCAATTTCTTTTTTGTGAAACAAGGGAGACCCCGGACAACCATTAAGGCAAAACTAGGTCTTCCATCGTACAAATTTTCAAGACAGCTTAATAAAAATATAAGACAAGCGCTCTCACAACCGCCTCATACATCACTGCTCTGGTCCAGCCGTCGGTGTCGCGGTCGTCCCGTCAACATCCTATTCCTTGCGTCCGATTTCAATTATGATTATGCCATTCCATTACAGATACAATAAAAATGGAATGATAACCCTATTTAGAAATTCCCGCCCGCTTCATATATTGGCCTTATTTATTTTCATCATGAAGGAACGGGGACAACATTGTAATCCCGATGGATCGTGTGAAGTATGAGTAGCTACTACCCAATGTATTTGTGTCCTTCATTCCCGACAAAAAAGGATTTTCGGATGTGATGTGGTTATTTTCTTTACACTTATTTATTTTGATTGATATTGAAAACAATATTAGGTAGGTATGTTTGTGGGAGGTTGGTTGAGAATTTGAATGAAGAATGGTAAATTAATGTTGATTTAACTAATGCTGTTATAGCGGTTTTCTGGGTTTTTAGACGCTACGTCTTGTTCAAAGATTTTTTGAATTGCCTTCGTTTTAAATCGGGTGTTGGATCAAAACTGTCACACAGTTCCTATTTCAAAAAAATCTATGATGAGGTAAATTCAAGTGAAACTATTAAAGCCGTGTCGATGTAAAAACCCATAGGTATTGTCCCGGAAATAAAAATAATACTATTTGAATTTTTGAACAAGCGTTCATTCTGACTAACAATTCTTTACAGCATTTCCATGGCAATTCGAGAAGCATAGACGCGTTTTATAAATACCCATTTATGTTCCGACGCGTAGTCTGAAATATATCTTATTTGTTTTACGACAAACATAAATATGAGTAATAAAAGCAACGTTTACGTGAAGAATTGGCGCTCCGCCGGATAAAGTATCTATACGCCTTTACAGAATACTAATATCCGTATGGGGTATTAAACTTTTTACAAGAACTGGAGGACTAAAGTCGTTCATAACTTTAAGTGTCAGCTCATCCTTTCACTAAGCAATTATGGCAAGAGGGCAGGTAGCAACGTAACCTAGCTCAATTATCTGCAATCACCACTTTATTAGTGGTTTGACTGGCAGAAAACAGTGTACATCCACGTTTCGCCAGTTACTGGGTGCTTGTGAGTGTACTAACGGTATACCTCTGCCCAGCCCTTCAGGTTAAGCACGCGTAATGTTTTTGTTGGTGAAAGAAGTATTTAAAAAAAAAGAAAAAAAAAAGAAAGAAAATGGGTTTATTTGCGGTAAACATGACACAAAAAATAACACAAACACAGAAAATATGAAAAGGTTTCTCAAAACTCTTTCTACCAAAATGCAAGCAGTACTTAAAAGGCCAGGGTGATGATTTGCAAAATATTTCCCAAAGGGCTAAATCTTAATCCAAGAACCAGTTACTCACTAATTTACCCCCAAACTCTCGATGTCGTTACCCCCATTACTCGCAGGTGTCGCCGTGATAATTCGAAGCTTTTTAATGGAACCCATTAACAGGGTGACGGCTCCTAGCAATTTATTTGATTGATTATATTTTCTCACATTGTTATTAGAAATCAGCTATTTTTGGAAGAGCTCTTTTGTAGGCTAAAATTAAGTATAGTTTTAAAAAGATGTTTTAAACTTTAACATTGAACGCTTGAGTTGAGTCGTATCATACATATTTCCGTATAAACTTAGACGACGGGAAGAGTTTGCGATGGCACGTGGACTTAAACTCCATGGAACTCAAGTAGGATGATTATTAAACTAGTTATTAAACGAGGTGCTAATATGAAATGTCTCAAGTCTAATACAAGAGTAATTATATGAATCGACAATAGGACCTTAATACGAAAAGATGGTAATTTGATCAAATTGTCTTTGCTATATGGTTAAAAATGTATCATCAAACTGGCCTATCACGATCCTACTAAGTATCTAAAGGATCTGATAGAGACATACGAAACTCATTTTTATATGTGTACTACATAGGCACCTAAAGGGAACCGATTAGGACTACAATCATCCGTCATCATCTTCAGTCCAAATCGCCCCGCTTCTGAGTATAATCCTCCAAAGGATAGGTGGCCTACGATTGCTTTATCTTTCAACCCAGCTTACTGACTATTATTTTCCGAGAGGTTTATCTGATCTTTAGTACAAAACTATCTTTTTTTTCAACAATCAAAATGGCTTACTAAGCGGTTTAGTAATCGTTTTAGCTATTTCGCTGAGTAATGCTTACAAGCTCACCTCCCTGAGGTAGTACAAGTGTAGTACTATACGATGAATACTAAGACTAAGACCTAGGTTTAATTGCTTCAAAGCTAAGTAACTAATGTTAAGACTGTGCTAGTCTAAATATTAGTTACCTACTTAGCTGAATATTAGTTCCTTAGTTTTTTTAGGCTGGCGACACTGGTAGCCAGTCGTTAAAAAAACGGTATCTAGGTTAATAATGTTATTAATAATAATGTTTTAGTAAATTAATAAAAGTGGTATACTTATGTAAAATCAGTGTACTATCGTCGAACCTAGGTATTGTCGCGAAAACTTCGTACAAAAAGGATTTAAAACCGGCTGTCAACCCAACGCCTCAACGGTGACGGATTTCAAACTATCATGGATCCCGGGGAGTATTATGTTCTATATATGTGATTGTAGTTAATATTACAGACCACAGAACACCACAAAATACTGCTCAGGACTCTGAGGTAGAGCCATCACACACTGGCACGGTTTATGTCTCCTTTTGCTTGACAAATAGTGGAAGCAACAATCCATGACGAAAACATTCGCCCAGACAATAAACACTACCTAATATACTATACAAAATAAGCTCATTACGAGCTCTTACCATAAAATTTTAGACTGTAATGTTTCACAAACTCTTCACATGAAATCAAGTTCCATTGTACTTATCTAGTTTTAGGATAATAAAAAGGAAAGCAGTGTTTTATATATTATTACTCTTCTATTAAACTTTCGGCATCTAATTCTAATTACATAACATACAAATCGGCCTATAATGTTCCCACTGCTGGGACTCAAGTCTCCTCTCTCTCTGAGAGGGAGTGGGCCGTAATCTACCACGCGAGCCCAGTGCGTGTTGGTAAACGCCACATGACTTCGAATTTTTAATTCTGGGACATGCATTCATCACGACTTCACCGTTTTTGAGAGCAGTGGTGATTAAATAATTTACACGAACTACAACTCGTAAGTCGGGGCCATTATCACTAGGCCATCACTGTTCTTAATTCTAAATACCTTAATCTAAATGTAATAGCTATTTCTCAACAAATTACTTTATTTACTTTTTTCCCCCAACTACCTCCTACTTATCCACAAATCAGGACGTCTTTCCTTGTACTGTTATTTTACTGCATAACTTCACACATTCCAAGTGACTGATAATTATTCAAAATGAAGGCTTGCAGAGCTACAATCAAGGAGATGGCAGCAAAACTGAGAGCTACCTTCAAGGAACTCAATGCTTCTCAAGCTAACAACTGCTTCTGGAAAGGGAAGTCATCGAAATGCAAGTAGAGAACATTAAATCAAAGAATACCTTCCTCAAAAGCTGGCTGCGCTACACATACAACACATGTATTTAGCTGACCAGCACAGTCTAATACAACACCAAGTTTCAACATTTCTAGAGTGCAGTGATACCTATGAACGGGCTTTGAACCATATTTCAGAACTTAAACCGAGATTATGTGAAGCCCACACGGCCCTAACTCTCTCAGAGTCTGTCAAGTTCAGTGAATAGGTTGCTAACACCAGTAACCTATTTTATGAATTGATAGGCAGTAAGTCAAAATCAATGTGTGAGCCATCTGCTACAATAGATTTGACTGGTGACGATACCATACCATGGTGTCCTGTTGTTATGAGTTACGATAAATTAAAGAAATATATTAAAGATATAAGAATATATTATATTCTCAGTAAGGTGTTTGAAAAGTTGACGACCAATCAAATGTTACGTCACTTTAATAAAAATTCCATCTTTCATGAACCACTGTACGGTTTCACCAAAGGGCGTTGTATCGCTGACGCTGGTGTCACCCTAATAAAGAACGTTTTTACCTGGCAAGAAGCACAAGATGCCATTGGAATCTTTTGCGACCTCTCTAAGGCGTTCGATTACGTAAATCATGAGACACTTCTGCTGAAACTAGAGCACTATGGAATTAGGAATACAGCTCTTGATTTACCAAGAATATACCTAATAGATAGAAAGGTTGAAGTTAAAGTAAATGGCGTAAACTCATGAGTGTCTGAAATGGCGATAGGCGTTCCTCAAGGCCCATTCCTCTTTTAAGTTCACATGAATGATTTACCCCAATTATTTAAAAACCAACGGAAGATGGTGTTATTTGCAGGTATCAAAAAATCTTGACGACGTGAATAGGTCTATTCTTCAGGTCCAAGATTGGTTTACGGTAAATAAGTTGGTATTTAATAAGGAAAAAAAAATCAAATGCACTAGTTTTTTATTACCTAATGTTAGAAGTAGCGAATTTGACATCATATTGAATGGAGAAAAACTGGAAGCTATTAATCACACGGTTTACCTAGGAATCACGCTAGACGAGAAATTACAATGGGGGCCTCATATAACATCTCTTGCTGCATCAGCCGCTTATGCTGTTAGAAAGATAATATAGTTTACAGATGTAGAACCGTGCGTTTGGTCTATTTTAGCTACTTCCACAGCATTATGTCGTATGGCATTTTACTGTGGGATTGGGCTGCTGACCTTGAATCCATCTTAACTTTGCTAAAGAAAGCTGTCAAGAGCCTTTTATAATCTACTTCGCCGCAATTCTCCCAGGGAACTATTTAAAAATATTAATATTATGACAGTACCTTGACAATTTATTTGTGAAAATAATTCGCACCGTGAGAATAAAAGGTACCTAACACGAAATTTGCATTCAAAATCAAAAGTCATTACTCTAACTAGGCCGAGAATCAGCACTTTTTGAACGTCAAAATCACATAAGACAGTCCCCCCAAAACTCAAATTCAAATTCATTTATTTGTCCGACTATGGTACAATACATGGTCCTAAATTATTAGGTGGTCTCATCACATTCTGCCACGTGGGGCGCGCAAATAAAAAAACCAATAAAATTATTACAATACAAAAATAAAAATATTAGGTTATTGTTGATACTGTTGAATAAATAATTACGAATCTAAATTACAATATGAGACATGTCAGTTAAAAATATTATCTACGTTAATGTCAAAGTATATTCAATGTCAAACTATCAAAGAGAGATTTCAAAGTATCAAAGATTACAATTAAATTATGATGTCAGAGTATCATTCAAAAAGTAGTTCAAAATATAATAACATTTTGTAGATATCAACTCTTTGGGTTCTTTTTAAATTTAACCGTTTGATTTGCTCTGGGATTTTATTAAAAACTTGCGGGGCTATACAGAATATGCTCTTCTACATTAATGCTGTTTTGTCTATAAGTCCGCGTAACATATCATTCCGCCTGTTACGTTTAACTGTCAATATTCTAATTTATTAATTTCTGATTTAATATTATCAAGTTGGGAAATAGGTGTGAATTCAGCTTAACAAATAAGGCAGTTTCATAAATATACAGAGACGGTAGTGTTAAAACTTTGTATTTTTTTAAATATGGTTCACAACAGTGTCCGTTATATTTTGTAGTCTCAACATGGATCTGATGGATTGCTTTTGTGCTCTAATAGCGATTTCTCTATTTGTAGAGTTACCCAGAATACACCCTGTCTTAGTACAGATGCTACAAGACCATGATAAGCTGTAAGTAGTGCATCTGTGTTAATTGTTGGGGCAAGTAATTTATACAAGGAATAGGATGAACTACTCATTTTCTTACATAGCGCTTCAATGTGATCCTTCCAGTTGAGCTGCCTGTCAATTATTATCAAACCTAAAAATTTTGCACTATCTACATCGTGAATTTTGTTATTCTGGTATTCCAACTCCATTTTCGAACTAGGTTTTTTTATGACCAAGGTGCATTATTTGTGTTTTGTTATTTGCATTTTGTATGAAATCACAAAATTGTGTTCGTATAATATATTACAATAATGTCACTATGAAAAAGCCAACGGCGGGCAGTCAGCGCACTTGCCGCTACCAAACAACTCGACTCGCCCGCGCACCACCGTCGTTGCCCCTCGCGCCGCCTATGTGTGATCAATCATAAATGCCATAATTATTACAATAAAACTGTGTTCGAGATGACAGCAAGCTTGCACCTCACGGCCAGCGCGCACACTGCGAGTTTGCACCTCACGGACGGCGCGCGGACCGCGAACTTGCACCTCGCGGCCAGCGCGCGGTCTGTGAGCTTGCACCTCGCGGACAACGCGTAGTTAGCGCGCTGGCGGCTAGCCGTAGCCTAAATTCGAGGCGACACGTCGCCGTGCTGCAGATAGGCAGTTGCGGTGCCGATATAATGTGCCATGAACTTACCGGTGGAACTTCTTGACCATTCTTCTCCTTACGAAACTACCTTTTGGAAGAGGCTAGAATCAATTATATTTTAATGTAAATGTTTACCTTCAAATGTGCCCTTTGTTGCCTATTTGAAATAAATGCTTTGCCTTTAGCTTTTTAGCAATACTAGTTGGTTAAGGCATTATGTAAGACTAAACTACTGTACCTACATATTCTGTAGAAGTATTCAAATTCAACGTCAGAATGAATTTTCATAAAGGAATAGCTAGAAAGGCGAGCTAAATCAGCACTTAGTCTGCTAAACGTTATGAATAGCAATTTTTCAGTTGCCCGTTCAGTGTGGCGGTCGTATTAGAAACTCAAACTCAAAGCATTTATTTCAAATAAACTAATTACAGGCACTTTTGAATTGTCAAGGGGTCGGTCAGTCAGAAAGATGAAGCTAGTTAGAAAGTTTTTATTGCCTTAGGCACGAATTAAGTAAACACAAACAAACTCCAAATACATTCCCAGCTTGCTACACCTGCAACACAAATTGAGTTTTTATTTCCCGAAATCCCGTTTAGCAGTGAGGTGCTTCACGAGGTTTACTCTCAGCTTCGGCTAACTTCGGCACACATTCCGACCTGTTTGAATTTGGAACTATCCTTATGTGAGCCATGTTTGGACAGCCGATCGTTGCTTTACTTTGGTGCTGGATCTAGAATCCCTGGGATTTTGGAGAGATTTGTTTTTCGGAAATTTTAGTGCTTATGTGTATTTGGATTAGGGAGAGTACTCGATTCTCGGAAAATAATTCCATTTGTAGTTTTGAATTTTAGATACACTGTTGGTACAGTTGTTATTACAAAAGGAAAATTGTCACGATATTTCAATGTTCCTACAAATACATATTAACCACGTTTGTTGCTATAAGCTTTGCTGGTATGATTAGGAGTTAAATATTTTTCCATTTCACACTTTTGCAGCAAAAACTAAATTGAATCTCAATCCTACTGGCTATGTTTAATAAAAAAGCATAACAAATTCATAGATCAAAAACCATCCAATCTAAATGAAAAAGCATCTCAAAGAACCAACTCAATATTATGAAAGTATCCACAAAGAAAAGATTTCAAGTGTTCAGACCTTTGCCAGACCTGGACCTTTGTTGGACCTCTAAAGGTCCAACTACTCAGCCATCAATAAAAACTTTTATTATTTGAGTTTCGTTTCAATCTCGACATCGAGATAGAGGATCGAGAGTTGTTAAAAAATGTAGGAGTGGATGTTATGGATCGCTCACGACCGGTGAAGTGGATAAGTTCGAAAACTGATATCAATTACGTGATATGGAAAAAAGTAGTGACATGGAACATAATGAAGAAGTCAGTCGCAGAAGTCCGGTAAGTAACATACGACACGTAGCCGCCAAGGAAGTATAAGGCCGCTTTTGAGTGTGTTCACACATTGTCTAACTTACGTATTGCAATATTTTTGTTCTTGGTCAGAAGACATCTCCTATAGAAAGTGTAGCTGATACCGTTTAGCCAGGTTTTATAATTCATACCGTTATAAAAGAAAGTGCTGAACTATCACACATTCTGAGAAACTTCAGCAAATATTACCAAATATTTCAAACGGAAACTAAACTAAAACTAATTCAGTTTCATGGTTCTGAACTTTGTATATAAAACAGGTAGAGAATAAAGTACATATTTTATTTGAGCATGAAATACATCCTTCCCATTTCTTATCAGTTGTAATTTTAAACTCTTGGCCGAGAGACGCAAATGTCTTTCCTGTCTCATCAAATATTTAGCACTCATATTGTTTAATATTACGTAATGTTTGTACAAATACAGATAGGATGTTACTGACTTGCTTTATCACAAATCTTACCATTTTTCCTTTATTTATTTCACCTCTTAAATATTTGCTGTTCTCTGGTATCAATAATTATTTATGAAACAAAAATGAAGTTGCACTTACTGTGTATGTGACTGTACAAATATTGGGCAATTAGGTGAAAAGAAGAAAGTTAATGAGTCAGTGAGGTAGTGATTTATTTTTTGGTTACCAAATGTGGGCAATGAAATAACGTCTTGGATACCAAATAAATAACGTCTTGGAGACCAAATAAATAACGTCTTGGAGACCAAATAATTAACGTCTTGGAGACCAAATTAATAACGTCTTGGCGACAAAATAAACTGACCAAGATAAGGTATGCTATTTTTAACGGTTAATGTTAATATTAACGGAGGATGTTTGTACGTGTAACATGCAACGATACAAAATGTGACACATTATAAGATTTCAAACTTCTTAGTCTGCGGTAACTTCTTCATACGATAATGTATACATATTTAACCTGATAGAATGGCTCGATCCACGCAACAGTTTTGATATCTAAACCATATTATATCTCACAAACAAAACTTTCTTCTTTACAACCTCACTAACGCGCAAAAACATCTTCAGTCAACATTTTGCTATAAACTCTAAACTTTCATAAGTGCGGAAAATAATTTCCCTTTTACTGCTCTGGCGAGAAATTAATATCAGGCTCTTGGTACAGTGAAGAGCCTCGTGAGTCGTCTAGACTAGGGAGACAGTGCAAATACGAGTGGAAAGGCTCTGTAAGCCTTATGGGGCATTATTCATGTAGGGCTGCAGTCTGCAAGGCTATCATTATTACTCTGTAATGTTCGGGAAGTGTGAAAGAATGCCTTTGTGAAAAAGTGAGAGTGTGCAGTGTGAATGTTTGATAAGTCGGATGGGACGTAATTTAAGATTATTTGGATTCTTCTTGTCATAGAACTAAATAGTGGCTCTATAGGTACGTCAGTACAGGTTCCCTATGTTACACCGAGTTACAAAAGACTGAATGATATAAGTCCGTACACTCACACTGAATGACTACCTGATAGTAGTACATTCGAGGTAGATATATCAATATTATTTGTATACTGGTACGTTAGATAATCACACAGAAGCTTGTCATTATTTAACCCACTTTTCTTTTCGTATAACAAAAAGACAAATGATCAAATTCCGTAGAAACACGGACATTCAATTTAGACAAAGAATAAATTTTGAGAGTAACCATAGGTCAGCTCCGACCCCATTGATTCCCCGTTGAAATATATGAGCTGCCATTGATCCTGGCACTTTATTGATGCCTACCTTATCCATAGTTGGTATCAAATTTTTTGATTTGATTTGTAACATACATAATTCTTATAAATATATTTCAAGGCTGTTTTGTAGGCTGTAAGCTATTTCCTATTTATTTTTAAAGGGTATTTTGTAAAATAAACAACTAATAACCTACTTAATTAATACATGTAGGTACTGCTTGCTATAATGAGGTATGAGGTACTACTGTATTTAAAGAAGTAGAAAATTTGAGCATTTTTACTGAACTAACGGTTACCCAATAAAAACGTATAAATGTTGTTATAACAGTTTCGTAAGAGACAGTTCGGGTGAACTTTACTCGGGCCACATCCCCTGGGTGTGATAAGGCTGCTTATTGAATAAATCCGTCATGTAGTTCCTACGTAATACTCTTGTCGTGGTTTGTTAATCATCTCAATATTAGCTTTAATTGTATTAGGAGGGGTCAAAAAGTTGCCATTGAGTTGGTGAGGAGTTTGAAAGTGACTGATATTGTTAGTCATGAGGTCCTGGGTTAGTTTCCCACAGGTCAGGGGAAGTGTTATTGGGTTTTTCAATCAGGAACTACTCAGTAACAGCAGCTGCTTCGAGTCTGGTTTTGTGCCCGGTGGATGGCAATAGGTTCGCCCCCTATAGCAAGGGACTTAAACATACCTGGCTAAATGTGAGTGTACTATCACGGTTCAGTCAGCCACAGACAGATGTTCGGACGGTCAAAAAAGCCTTAAACTTTGGGGATTACAGGCGTTCTGTTATGTTGGTATGGATATTGTGAGCTACCAATAAAACCATAAGGTTCATAATGCTATACAAATTTAGAAGGTAGCTAGTACTTGTGTTAACTACGGAGAGAAAAAAAACAACTAGATTTCTTCATCTTTCTGTTAACAAACTGTTACGGGCTATATTTTCTTAAAACATGAAAACCGTATTCAATTAAAGCAATCTTCAAATCAATTCATTAGCTTAATTTTGGTTTCGTGACATTTTGTGACATTTCGTGCGGTTGCGACTTCCGGCGTCATTATGATGAACTATGAACACGGAACACGTATGGAGGGTCCATTAAATTAGTTTCCTTTGTAACGTTTTACAACAAAACTAAAATGGTTTGGCCGGTTATATTGAATCGACAATAATTCTACTACCTAGTTAAGATGAAACATTTCCTTTCAATCTAAAGCGATCTTTAATATGATCATTTAATATGGGTCCTCGCGAGTCGCGAGTCTCTTACAAACTAATTCAAAGAAATTAATGTACTAACTCTGCCTTAAAAGTATTTTGTATGTTCGCAAAACTTAGGACTTTAATTTTTTTTTTTTTTTTTGTTTGCGATTGTATATCTAATAATTTGGTTTCATGTATATTTAATTTTTAAATTTTAGCTTGTAAGAATTAGATTTTGCTGTGCCCTGACATGGTCTACAACGGCTCTTAGCTCTAAGCCTTTTGTTAACACCATGTTTTACCTTGTGGAACGCAAATAAATGAATATGAATATGAAACTTTTTTATTAAAAAAATAAAAACCGACTTCCAAAAAAAAGCACTACAAAGTGAAAAATTACTTTAATTTCGGAAGTCGGTGTCTTTGCATCTGTGTTTTAGCTTTTTCCACCGACTTCCGAAATTAAAGTTATTTTTCACTTTGTAGTGTTTTTTTTTTGTATTTTTTATTCGTCCACGTCCGTTTGAAGGCGGTTTTTTTATTTCGAAATATGAATTGTTTTTTTTTAATCGCTTGACCGATTTTGATAAAATTTATATGGGACCACCTCTGAAGTATGGTAAGTACGTACCTATCAAACAAAAAATAAACATCAAAATCAATTCATAACTGGCGGAATGATCACGTAATACACATACAAAAAAAAACATACAGTCGAATGGAGAACCTCCTCCTTTTTTAAAGTCGGTTAATAAGAAGCGATTTCCATAATATAAATACACGTAGTAAAATGAAATTATGATACCCAAATTTAAATTAACTAAAACGAGCCAATCATTTCATATAAACAGTATCCGCTTTTATAATAAGTTGCCAAAGTCGGTTACAGAACATAACGATGAAAAGTTCGAAACCCACATTAATCGTATCCTTATCAAAAAAAACAAGAAATAAGACTACGTTGAAGACAATGAAGTCGGGCAATAATGCCTTCTGCACACGTGGCTTCTCTCTGGTACCTCATTCACGGCATCACTATGTAAATGTCTATTAACAATTCCCAAACTACGAGACCGTTTTATTTTAATTTTTCTACATACTTCTTGGACATAATCTTCTCATTATTTGACAATAAATACCTACAATTCTAATTTCAACTTTTTACTAATGGCTTTTGTAGACAGGGCATTAATTCAGATTTGTTACAGTTGTAATGGCAATCGCGTTATTATTTTGGTTTAAATAGACTTTTATTTTATTTATCTTTTAAAGTTATAGATTCTTTTATATTTTGTGAATGTGAGAACGTTGTAGGCCTAACTTGTAAACTGTAGATTTAAAGACCATTTTCTACCTTTAAAAGTACCAGGTACTTGTTGACAGGCCTACACTGTCCTCCCATACCCATAAACATTGTAATTTGTAAACATTCTAAAAGCCAATTATTTTTAAAGGTGTAACCGTGGAGTTTTATGCTAGCTCTTCTCCCTAGGAAACGACCAATTGGAACCGTGCACCTAGCTTCTGACGTTTCATAAGTGCCCATGTAGGTTCATGTAAAATAAAATACTATGATTAAAAAAATTCAAGAATTTGAAGAATCGGGGCGTTAGCGTAGTTTCTTCAGTTGTCTTAATTTTTTACCATGTACTAGGCCTGCCTGGCTGACGCCACGTCTTGTACATAGCAAAAATTAATACAACTTCATACTTTTCTATGCTAATAATTCCTAAAAACATTATTTCCGCGATTAACTATTAAATAAACATTATTAGCACAATCAACAGCTCTGGAAAGAGCATTCATAGCCGCAACAGTAAGCTGATAATAGGTTGGATGAGGTTACTGGCCGTCTTCTAGGTTGCCTTTTACGACACCAGAAAGAGAAGACCTGACTTGGACAGCCATTTGCCTACAATAAACCCGAAAACCTACAATAAAGATAAAAAACAAGGTTTTAGTATCCCCAATAAAAAGTAGGTGTTAATTATCACAATCTACTTTACCGGACCATTTGCCGGAGGTCCCTTCAATTCATTTCACTTCTATCTGAGCCCTTATCGAGCACTCTTTTGATGGCCATTGTTGGGCCATGTCGTGACGTAATCTGCGGGCACAATCGCCGCTTCGTTGCTCTGACCTTTTGTATGTATATTTGAGGGTCTTTGTGGAGGTATCTGTCTAAATAATTCAATGTCGAGTTGTCTTGTGAGGAGGGTCGCGATTGAGCGGGCGTGAGCCGTATTAGTACCTACCTGTTTCGTGAAGTTTGATTGTGTGAGTGTTGGGGTTGTCCAGTTTGGTTTGTGGCCTTTTTTTTTTTTGAGGATGGGAAATCATCAAATGACCCCTCCCGCTCTGGGTGGAGCGGAAGGGAGTGTCAGACTCTTACTGACTAAAACCCACCCGTGTTCCTTCCTTGGCCCTTTATGTTCCGGGTCAGCGGTACCCCTTTTGGATGATCCCGCTTTCCCGGCATCTTGGGCCCTAGTGGGCCCCCTCTTCGATGCTGACATCTCTTTGAGGCGCGCGTGGAACACGTACGCGCCATCCAGCACGGGCCTGGTCCTGATCGGATGGTGAGCTACCCATTACTCTGGTTTGTGGCCTTGAGGAATGATGGTAGAGGGTGACTGAGCAAATAGTGTTACGAAAATGATAATGATTTCGTTAAGAATAAACTCACATATTATATCGTTTGTTTAAAGTTTTCTAATATAAGTTACTACCTAGTTGTTGCTAAAAAACAAATACTTAATGTATTAATTACAAAATTTGCTTTCATAGAACACAAACAGTTTAATGTATCGTCATTCTCCTTCCCTTATCCCAACTATTTGTGTTCGGCGCAACATGTCTTCTTCTTCCACACTTCTCTATCAGTCGGCATCTCGGTACCCACCCCCCTTTCTAGAAATATTATCTTTCACACAGTCCATCCATAAATCTTTTTTTTTTTTTTAGTTTATAACATCCACATAAGGTCTTCAGGTCCCGAACTAGGTAGAACCTGTACTACGGTAACCTGATGACTGATATACATACTTATATACATATACAAACCCAGACACAGGTCAAACAGACATGTTCATGCACACAAATGTTTTACTTGTCCGGGGATCGAACCCGGGACCAGCGGCGCAGAAGGCAGGGTCGCTACCAACTGCACCAACCGGTCAGTCAATATTTATAAATAAAATAATTTCATTGAAATTGTGTTAAATTTTCAGTAAAACTGGAATTCAGTACTGAACAATACAGACACATAGCATTACGGAATCAATGGATAGAATAGACAGAATTAAAAAAATATTCACTCATAAAACACATACAAAATACAAGCCATCCAAACAAACAATAACAACATCACACCGAATACATTTGTACTCAATAAACAATCCTTTCACCCAAGCAGGAACCCATACAGAACCCGACACTTGTATCAACAGGGATCCACATCAAACGGTTCTGAACGGAGCCCGTACAAAGGGCTCCACAAATTTTTACGAGCTACCTCCAACAATAGACGCAATTAACGTTTTATCACGTCCGACGGTAAAACTGGTTTTTATATGAGTTCCTGAGGAATCAGGTGGGAGTGATTTAGATTGCTCCTTTTGTGGTGAAAGTGTGGGGTTCTGGCTTCCGTTACATGTGATAGGAAGCAAGTGGTGTGCGGTAACACATGTGTTATAAGAATTATGATTCAACACTTTAAAATAGACGGAGTATGAATATGAAATATGAAAAGATGGTCAACTTGTGTTAAAAATGTTACGGCTGTAAAGGGAGTTGATACTGAGCTGACAGTTAATAGAGACATATGAAAGACTAAGACATGATGGGTGAGCCACAAACAAATTGGAATAAGGGCAAGAGGGTGATGATTTAAAGGTAGGCCTAATCGCAATTAAATTCCCTGTCAGTCTAGCTTATCTGGTAACAACATAAATTTCAACTGTCATTGAAAGATGTACGCAGCATAACTACAACCCTTCCATATATGTACCTAGCCTCTACTTAACCAATAAAGAAAAAATCATAAAAAAAACATCATTACATTCACAAATATAACATAGTCTGAGAGTGTCTAAAAAATACAAGATGTAGTGACGTCACAAGGCTGATCATTTGACGCCGACGAATAGATAAAACTTACTCACATAGCTCTGCCCGGAGTCGCTCCTAGACTTTAATGCCTTAAAGTATTAATAATTACAAGCAGAGTCTAACGGAACACTGGTACAGTAAATGATGCTGACGCCTCACAGCCAACCCGAGATATTGTATAACTAATTTCCACATCTATTATGTGAGGCATTTAGCGTGTGTATACATTGTGAATTTATTTAATGATAGTGAATATTGATACCTATTACTGTAATGTTATGATAGTAATTGGTGGCAGGTGAATAGTTCTTCAAGAGATCTTGAATTTGCTTAAGTTAATTTTGCTTTAAATATAATGCTATACACTGGCTGTCTGTATAGCTTGTCTAATTCATACTACAAGATTGATAAACTGCCTCGAAAACAACTTCCTTCTCTAAAATTCAATCAAAAGCAAAGCTGTTTTATTCCCTAAAGACGTTTATAACGGGAAATCCTTGTCTGAAGATGTAAAAGGATTAAGTGTCGCAATCCCTCTTGCCTCCGTTTGTGTTTACTTCAATTATTCCTACTTTTTACCATTAACCCGATTTCTATGTGAATTCGTCTAATGTCACTTTTTTGTACGTTGAATTCGTTGGAATAAACGCGGAATTAATTCCCGTATGTGTAATGTAATTTGGTAAATAATCCCCACGATTTACTTTGGTATCGTGGTGGTTCGTTCCGTTGGTAATTTATTTAAAAATAAAATGTATATCCGCGCTAATACTCTTTATACTTTCCCTTTACATTTGCACAATTTTTGAGAATTACCTATCCAATTCGTGCCTTGTTCCATTTTATCATTATTCACAAATCCTTAAGCTTTGTCATTTCTGCCGTGAGACTGCAGAATCTTATTAGGATTCCTGGACGAAAATAGACTTCCCCGTTTCTTTCCATTTGCGTTATTTTTATTTAAGTGCATCCAGCTGTCAACAGAGCTTTCCTAAGACTATTTTTATTTTACGCCTCAGTCTGGAGCTTTACGGTCTTTTGATCTTTATAGACTTGAATATCTAGCACTTTATTTTTATGATGTTCCACATTTTCTCACTCAATTTGGGGAACATTTCTAAATATTTGCCGGCAGAAAACTATACCTTAAGAGTTATAATAGCACAGCTAACGTTTATAGGCCGCCGAAGTGTCCATCCCGACAGGGGTCGTAACCGCGAAGGATTCCAGTCGGGAGTTCCGCCGACATTACTGACCTATTGTTTTGATACTGCTTTGTTGAGCCCGTCGAGTAGTGGTAGCGAGGGAATATAGAAGTGGAAAGAATGAAAGAAATAAATCCTTACTTCATTTATTATTGTTTTCACAATATAAATACTAATAATTTTAAACTACGAATGAGAGGTAATGAATAATTTTGAAGGCCAAGGCCTTCAAAATTATCCAATTTCATACACGTATGACCGGAATGTAACTCTTGCTGATATCGGTCACTATTTAGCAGATTATTCGATTGGTAGCATAAAGCTTAGGAATAAAGCACACATTTTTTATTTGAACACTTCGGAGAGAAAAATTTAGATTTTAACAATCCATCGGTAAAATCGCAAAATTTTCTCTCCGAAGTTTGCCAGCCAACCGCAATAATCTGTCAGTCGCTTGTCGTCGAGAAAATAGTGTAATATCAAAGTGAAATAGGATACCTCTGAAATAATTGAAGTGCAGAACTTGTGGTAAAAACTTGTTGCTTAAACTTTAATTGTATTTAGAAGGTCAAGAAAGAGTTTAAGACAATGTTGTTTGTTGATGACCTTTCCGGCATTTCTCTTTTTTCGACTTCGTTATATTGTTGTTATGACATGAATCTAAGATTGCCAGAATGTAAAGCAGTTGTATGTATTATTAATTTTACTAGATTCTATTAATGAATAAATAATCTCACACAATAACAATATAGCTATATACTTTTGCCAAAACGAAAGTAGGTTTTTAAAAAGCTTTCTATTTCTAAAAAAAAATTTTTTATTTTTTTTTATTTTTATATATAATGATTTAACTTTTTCTAAAATTTCTGCTTAATTATAACAGTGTTTATTAAAAGTATATATCTCAAACTAAAGTATAGTTTGAGCTGGAATATGGCCTTACAGTAAGGACACACTAATCGAGGGCTCTGCGGCTCCAACGCGAGTTGTTGACCCTTCCGGCCGTGTTGCTGTAATTGCCGACTTTTATACGGCTCGTTACGATTCCAACAAAATTATTGGTAAAGTGTTATAGTGCGTTTTTGTTTAGAAATAATTTTTGTGGCATGTTTTTTTATGTTGTTTTCATTCCAAGCTTATTTTTTATTTTGCTGTAAGTAAATTAAAAAGCTCAAACGAAATAAATGATTTTAATTAGTTTGTGAACGACGAAATCATTCTTCGAAATGTATTTTTCATATTTAAGTTCAGAGAAATAAAAACTTGAGTAAACTTCAACTATTTCTTACAAGGAATTTTTATTTGGCCTATCATACAGTGAGACAGAGAAGTTACTTGTTGTCTGTAAATAAAACATGTTTAGTCTTTAAGTTAATATTACTTTTTAATTAGTCTTCTCCGTTTTTGTAATTTTATATTTTAACATTATAAGCACCTTTCTAGTCTGAAACACAGGTTCTACCTAGTTCAGGCAAATAAGCAACTGAGTCCTCTAATTTTTAATTTATGTTATTGTAAATCTGCACCATTTTTATAAATAAACGATATTATTATATTATTATTATTATTTATGATTGTAGGTATCTAAAAAATTAAATATCCCTTTAATATTTTTTTTTAATTTACAGCACATCAGGTTATACGAAACTGTCAAATTTCTCCAAATTATTTGGAACCATAAACTGTTCAAAATCGAATGAGAAAATTTTACAGTATGTGGTAACTTGACCTGCTGCTGTGTGTACCTTCCTGGCTTAAATAAATACATAAATTAAATAAACGTTTATTTCAGACTTTCTGTCCAAAGGTACACTTACAAAAAAGAACGAAACATACAGTAAAATACACATACTAACAAAAACTTACAAAATCTCAAAAATATCTCAAAAATACACAACACACAAAAATATACAAACAATAAAATAGCAGTGACAACACAGAAGAAGCAACACATTAAATTTGACGAGGAGGAAATGCCCACAGCTCACAAGGCAGTGTGCAAGCGCATCCAGTGGCGCAGCAGTGGAGAGTCCCACCTGTCCGCGAACACGCTTAATAAGCTGTTGCTGTATTGCTTAAGAATCTCAAAAGAAATTAATTTTTTAAAGTTATTTTATATTAAATTAAAATTAATATTTGTTTATTTCAGACTAGATAATATCCATATTTTGTTAGTAACAATAATGGAACGGCGTCACGAATAAACAGTAATTAATATCATGGGTAATCAATCATTGAAGGCATAACAATCAGCTTCGGCACAAGGTAGAAACTGCAAGATGTACTGTTACTCAACCGTTGTCGAATTTTCACGGTTTCCTTAACAATATCTCGAATATAACCAATACAGCTTTGTCTTGACATACGCTTCGATTCACAGAATGCATATAGAAGAATAAATTGAATATTCATTATGGGAATGAAGTAGTATCTTAAGTCACGGGCGCTATTTAGAATCCCGTGCAAGACTAGAATTCTGTGTGCAGCGAGGGATTTAATAATAATAATCAATATAACATTTATTTCGAATCGTTGAGCTCCTTAAGTTCTGAGTTGAGCTGCACGATTGCTGACAATTGCGTGCACTGACTGGACAGGTCTACTCAATCTGTGTGGTTCTTTCCTCAAAAGACCATTTCAGACACCGATCTACATAGCCTTCACATGATCTGACCAAGATTCTGTCTGGACTTTAAAAGAGACTGTGACCTCTGAGTTTGTTTCGGCCTTTCTTCTCAGAGTAGTCAGATAGGAAACGCCGACCTCATCTAGTTTAAAAAAAAAATATGATTGACGTGTAAAAGTGTTTGTAAAAACCTACTTACAGAAATAAAGTCATTTATCATTTTTCATTTCTGACTACAATGGCCCATAGACATATACCTTACAAACTAACATATACAGGGTTTTTGGTAAAACACCATCAACCTCTTAAGGGGTCATTGTTGGAGTTATGCCCGGCTTGGACGGAGCACCGCCGTGTCCTCGTGCAGGCGGTTGGCGGTGGCGATCTCTCGCATCCGGCCCTGGTCCAGGCCATGGTACGGAGCGAGAGGGCTTGGGAAGCCGTCACCTCCTTCTGCGAAGCAGTCATGCTCGCAAAGGAGGAGGCGGAACGTGTGAGGGAGAGGCAAAACTCGCGCCCTCACGCCCCTAGCCGCCGCAAGAGACGCCCTGAGCGTCGGGAATCGCAAGCGATGGCAAGCAATGGGCAGCTCGCCGTCTGATAAGGACCAGGCCCGGGACGACGTCGCGTTGTGTTCTACGCGCGCCTCAAAGAGATGTCAGCATCAATGACGGGGTCTGCTAGGGCCGATACCTGCCAGGGTTGCGGGAAAGTCCGAGAGGGATACTGTGGCCCCTGGCACAGGCAACTGAAGGAACACGGGTGAGTTTTAGTCAGTAAGAGTCTGACACGCCCTCCTGCTCCGCCCAGAGCGGAAGAAGTCATTTGATGATTTCAGATCCTCAAAAAAAAAGGGGGTCATTGTACTTACTCATCATTATGAAAAGCTTTTACTATGGGACCAAATATGAAATAGCGAAAAAAAAATCAGCTGGTCCTTACATTTTGACGAGTTCTGCACGAGTTTTTTCGCGATTTCGTATGTGATATAGTAAAAGTTGTTCATAATGATGAGTACAATAACCCCTTAAGAGGTTGATGGTGTTTTACCAATAACCCTGTATAAAGTACTTCTTAGTAGCACTTCTCTGGTTTGTCCTTGTGATATCCTGTGGTACTTGTCCGCGGAAGCGACGGAACTCCACGTCCTGCGGCCAAAAGTCTTCTTTCATGACAAAGGGCAGATAATAATACGGTACGCGCAGCACGAACGCCTTGAAGTTGACGTTGCGGTGTTAATCCAGTAACTGCACCCTCGGCATGTAGGTACCTTGTCTTCTGGCGCACGTACTCTACGATATCTTCCGCCTTAGTGGATTAGTGTAGGCGAGAGATGTACACCGGTGTGTATGGCTTAGCGTCGCGCAAGCTGACTTCGTGCACCGTAGGAGCTTTACCACAGCGGTTCTTATTCGCTCGCGATCGGCTCTCCCTCCTTTGCACCGTCCCGAAACTCCTTCTGGCATAGGCTTCTTACTTGGAGCGTCCGTGGCACTTGCGGTGACGCTAGTGAAATCCTTTTGTAGGGGCTTTGGCTGCGCTGCAGACACTGGCAGCGGGACGGGGTGAGGGGCTCGGGAGGCGCTGCGTGGAGGAGCCGGAGACTGCGGAGCACGCGGGTGGGGCGCTCTGCAAGCTCAGCAAACGACGGATGCCCCGGCGACGGAACTGCTAACGCAGAATTCAATGATGAAACATCGAGGCTGGCTCCGCGACACACATTGGATCATTGAGTTCCCTTCAAAATGGTTGAACTGAATGGTGCTGATCCATACGTCATGTTCGTAAACGGGCGCCGTCAGTAGGCACTGGTCATTTCTTAGCTGCCACGGCTTATTTTAATTCCTTAATTGTTTTTATCTTTTTATTACGGACGCTTTTAACGCGCGCGTCTTTCTACATCGTTCTCACATGTATAATTTCAACGTGAATGATGTAACCACTTTTTTGTAACAATATTTTGATTTAAAAGAGTGCCCATAGAGTTTTTTGCCCGTTCTTGTCCATAGGCACCTACTACGCTTTGGAATGGGCAACTAACTTCATCTTTCTGACTGACCGACCCCTTGACAATTCAAAAGTGCCTATAATTGGTTTATTTGAAATAAATGCTTTGAGTTTACAATTGTTTACGTTAGACGCATCGACAGACGACTTAGTTACCTGCACACTGTTGCGCAACTCGCTAAATTCCTTGCGCAAATCGGTGACAGTGACTTGGGATGTATACAACTTCGCTAGAACATCCGCGAGGCGGGCCTTCAGAAAGACAATGTCTTTCAGAAGGCTCGTTACATCAATGTGGTCGAAGGTGATGGGTGGAAGCTTGTGCAGCTCCTTCGCCACAATCGTCGGCACGTCATTTGGGTCAGTCTCCTTGATCAGTGTGATAATGTCTTGCCGGCTTCTCTTAGTCCCGTCACGTCAACCGGCGGGACACCATGTGGTCGCGCTTGTTTAGCACCCTGAACAACAATAGCTTGGCAGCAGCTATGCTATCCACGCTGAAGTTCGTTGCGCAGATTTGGACAGCGGAAACCTCGTCCATCACATCCAGTTTCTGCTGCAGGAACGCCAGCAACTCATTTGCCACAAGTTCATCAACTCATGGCGAGAAAATTACGAGCGACACTTTGTACTACGCTAGTCAATACACAGAATATGTAAATACGTTCGCATCGGAACACAGCACATGCAAGACTCTCCCAAGTAATATGGATATAAAATAATTCTAACTTAAGAACAAAGAAAATCAATAAAGAGCTCTTCCTCTCTCTACTTATTAAAAAAAATTGCTGTGCCCGACAGGGCCCATAATTGTTTCTATTATTTTTCTTATGTCTACCACCTGTAATTGTACATTATGGATTGCAATAAACGATTTCAGATTTGAAAGACAAAGATACATTTATCCCCAAGGAGAATATTTAATTTACTTTTCGCACCTATTGCGAGGTAATAAAAACCAATTTGATTTTTATTACTAGTTTATGAAACTGTTATATAACCAAGTAATAACTAGTATGTGTAACTTGTTCAGGGAAATTTTGATCTGCATTAAATGCACAACGTAGCTAACGTATTTAACTGCATAAGGAATAATACTGTATTGTTTAAAATAACTCATTATGTTTTTGTAATAATTATGTAAAAGATAAAAATCGAAACTGTGGATTATGTTTAGGAGATAGACATAGAACATCGTGAACTTTTTGTAATGTTTTTAAAATATACAATTCCGTAGATTATTTTGATCTATCTCGTAAGGTTTAGCAGGAGTTCGGAATGTAAGAGCACAAAAATAGGTTTTTACGACATCACATTACAAATCTTTGAAATTCTCGTGTTTTCGTGCAGGTACGTAGGTAACACTGAAAGTAAAAAAAAAAACTGAATGATGTAGAAACCTGTTAATATTATTCTTGCTTTACGAAATAGTGTTCGTTCCTTTCTAAGCGCCGTCACATGCGATGGAACCATTGACTGAAGCGGTGGGCCCACTCTTCTTTAGGGATTTTTTCCACGCCTTTTTCAAACGCAGCCACGGTATCTTCAGGTTTCTTAAAACGAATTCCTCTAAGTTTATCTTTTATTTTGGAAATAAATAAAAGTCACAACAATAAACGTCATCCTCCTTACAGTCCCGACCTGGGAGTCAGGACTGTAAGGAGGATGACTTACTAACTCCACATTTTCCATAGACAAATATTCGATATTCCATCTGGCGGAGTGTGCTGGAGCGTTGTCTTAGTGGCGGAGGATCTTGCTTCTTGGGCGCTGCTGTCTAACATTTTCTAAGACAACTGGTAAACAATGACTGATATACCAATCTGCAGTAACAGTCTTTTTAATATCTTCTAGGAAAATTGTTGCGAAATGACCCATCCGTCCAAAGAATGAGAAGATTGACTTCTGCCTTTCTATACTTTTGTCGTCAAATATTCAAATGGAAACATCCATTGCGCAGATTATCTTTTGGTTTCGGGTACGTAACAGTATATCCAGCTTTCATCACCTGTGACGATGTCATATATAACATTTGAGTCACCTCCGTCATACTTTTCAAGCATTGAGCGGCACCAATCCAAATAACGGCGTTTTTTATCTTCCGTCAAATTATGAGGTATCCATCTAGCACAAATCTTTCTGACGCCTTAATGTTCATGTAAGACTTTTGTATTTAACTCATACCAATGCCTAAAGCTACCCAAATCTGTTGATACGGCACCCTTCTATCAGTTTCTATTATTAGCCGCACAACACTCACATTATCTTCACTAGTCGCCGTAGAAGGGCGTCCTTCTCGCGAGAACATCAGAGAGTTTGCTTCGAAAACGCTTTAACTCATTAAACCAGTCGAAAACAGTGGCACGAGAAATGCTCATGAAACGCTAATCGAAGTCTATGGTAACATTGTTGTTGAGTAAGACCACAGCGAAAGTCGTAATAAATCATTGAACAAAAAATGTTCTCTAGTCAATTTAATCGACGCATGACCGACACTTTTTAAATTGCCGCCAATTTGTAAAAACAAATGACATAATTATGAATTCATTACACATAGAATCTACAGATTAGCAAAGAGTTCCTAATTCGAAATTTAAATAAATTTTTCATCGGCTGCTGCTTACTGCTGTCTGGCCTATTCTAAAACATTTCTGTGTGACCCCTGAATTATAGATGAAAACCTTCATCTTAAATCACTCTGTATGTTGCTGACAACCGCATTAAAATCCGTTGCTTCGTTTAATAGATTTAAGCAGAAATACAAAACAGCGAATTTGTTTTATACTATCTAAAGATGAGGGAATTATGATTGTACGGCCTGTACCTATACGGCAGTTTTTTTTTTTTGCATCTGACTATTTTTGAAACAAAATTCGTTATTAATGGATTTTGAAAAGAAAGGACATCGTCGAAAATTGCCCCAGGACCAATAAACATCTTACTTACTTAGTAAATATAATAATTATTCTAAATATATTTTATTATACTAATTGCGAATATCTGTTTAGAGCGGACATTCTGGGTTTCCTAGTGAACAAAATTAAAAGAGCTGTAACAATTTACGACATCACACCAGAAAAGCTCCCATCTTTGACAATTAGATTTGACATGACAATTAGTGATGCCCGATAATCTTTCATTTCACACATCGAGAGTGAGATTGCTTGATTTGACCACCTGCTCGCGGATGTCATACACATCCGTAACTACGTACTTTCCTTTTCAACCTTCTTCGCCCTAGGTAGGGTATGGCGCTTCTGTAGTGACTTGTACGACGTTTTATAGGTACTATACACCTTAGATGTGAAAATAATTCAACAACAAAACCTATTTTCATATCCTAGTCCAAGCATCCTAAGTAATTAATTATGTTTTTCTATACAATTACTACACATAAGGGCATTTGTGCATTACCTCCTATTCTATTCATATTCGTGTTTTTTACGAACAACGTAAAAGTGGACCAGAAATTCGCGAATGGGCGCTGTGCACTCACTCGTAGTCGATTCGTATTCGTGATTCGTTTTGGGGAATTATTCATCATCAGTGTTTTAAAAACTCGAATACGAATCGAATACGACACCACGTACACCGATCCGAGATTCGGGAATGCACTATAAACATTTCGTATGGCATTTATGTGGCATTATGTGAGTCAGTTCTCTGCTACTGCATACCAGTATGGGGCGGAGTCGGCATAACCTCAATGATACAATTGGAAATAGCCCAAAGATCAGTGTTAAAGGTTATTTATGGAAAACACTTTCGTTATCCCACATATCACCTGTATAAAGAAGCATCAGTACTTAATGTCCGACAGTTATACCTACATCCTTAAATTAGTAAATGATAAATGATAAATGATTTTATTTCTGTAAGTAGGTTTGAACAAACACTTTTACACGTCAATCATATTTTTTTTAAACTAGATGGGGTCGGCGTTTCCTATCTGACTACTCTGAGAAGAAAGGCCGAAACAAACTCAGAGGTCACAGTCTCTTTTAAAGTCCAGACAAAATCTTGGTCAGGTCATGTGAAAGCTATGTAGATCGGTGTCTGCAATGGTCTTTTGAGGAAAGAACCACACAGATTGAGTGGACCTGTCCAGTCAGTGCACGCAATTGTCAGTAATCGTGCAGCTCAAACTCAGTACTAAAACAACACAAAATAACAATACAATCCACAGAATATCAAGAACTACTTAAACTACGAATCTTCAAATGCCCACTTACTGTAGTAAAAACCGCCTTTGCACAACATATGCAAGAATTTATAATCAGTTTCATTTATAATAAAATTGCTAAAATCTGTGACATAAAAATTGTAGAAGCAACCAAGCAAAAAAAAAATTAAACAGTGGCTATTAGATCTGTCCTACTCGGAAACCGAAGCCTTCGTTAGAGTAATGTCATAATCACATTTATAACAAACAGTTTATCTCACTCACTTCCTCAATCATATCACTCTCACACTACCTCCCAAACCCACATACTCGTACTTGCACATTCTTACTTTATCATTCTCTTGGTCACGTTTCTAAAGCTCAATTATTAATGATGATACCATGGTTACATGCTCTGTGTAAATACCTACATTTACAACACAGCACCGTATTTCAAACTTTTTATTTTTAATTTTAAGTACTTATTTTTGACTTTGTTTTACGTAAAATTTTTAAGAAGAATATGAAATACTTAAATACATTAACAATACAGTGTCGACCCAGAATTTTCAAATTGTTCCAATCTCTCAAGGACTCCACGAGACAGGCTCGACCTAGTGTGGAGTCCACTAGTCAAAATATTAAAATTATGTTTCCCTTAGAACATTAATTTTAGGAGTAGTTCATTTGTACTTTAGCTATAAGGAAATGTAAGAACTTAAGCTGGTTAATAAACGATTTATTATTATTATTGTTTTTTTGACATTTCTCGGGACCCTGGGGTCCCGCACCTTTGGAAGGCGTACGAGGGGCCGAAGCCAACTTGCAGAGGCCCCTTAGACAATTTTAAGTGTTGAGGCACCAACCGACGATTATCCCTGTATGCACTATGCAAGTGTACCTAAGGACAACCCCCGGTTGGTGCAGGACTATTGCAAAATATAGGAACAAAACATATTCGGCTGTGGGTTTGGGTGGCTATAGTGGATTGATTACCTAGGACTATGGAAGGACTATGTCCCCTGCCTGATCAATGTTTGTAATACACGGATAAAATGGCAGGGGGTGACTTGCACACTCAATAATGGGCCCCCGAAAACGGTCGCTAGCACATAGTGACGTAGCAACAAGGAGGCATATTATTATTAATATGTTCGTCGGCTGGCGTTGATCGTGGAATCACTAGCAATAATGTTTGTCAAAAATTACCTGCCAATAGAATCATCACACCACCAAGCCGGCTTTGGTTGTTTTTAAAATCTTGCATCGTGCAGTCGAATGCCTCCAAAGATTTTTTGTGTGTTATCGTGAATTCACCCCAAATTATCAATTTGATTTGCTGCAACACTTTGGCCGTCGCAGAATTCCTCGAAAGGTTGCAAGTTGGAGTTTCATAAGTTTGCATGTTCAATGGCAACTGGAGTGCTGAATGAGCTGTTCGACACCTTCCAACAAGGTAGTGCAATACCTGATGTAGCAAGTGCAAGTGCGATTCCAGTTTGCGATCGAATCGTTGCCAAAATCAATTATATTGAAATCGTTTGTTCAGTTTCAGTGTTCACTACTTTCATGAGCGTATCACAGGTATATTTTTTTATTTTAAAGTGGAACGTATCTTTTAACATTGCTCTCAATGCCTTGGAATCGTATTGGGTTTCGCGTCTCAACTCTTGATTAACTGCGTCGTGCATTGTGTGATTAGGCGTTCTCATTCCTAATTGTATTAATCCTTGTTGGTAAGCATCAACCACAATGTCCTTAATTAAAATTAATGCTTCATTGTGAATTTCTTCGTCCATTTGAAAATCTGTATTTGATGTTCTAAGACGCATCTGATGCAATATATCTTCGGCCATATAAACTTTATATTTGTTCCATAAATCAACCTGTGCTGATGGGAAGCATGTAGACAAAATTGTAGCAAACAATGTTCGTATTTGTTTAGCATTTGACGAAACACAGCATCTTCGAGAGTGTGGTCTCAATGAGTGTCATTCTTTAGCAATCCCAAACGTCGACAGGCTTCTCTGTATGTGCCGCACAATACCCCATTAACAGGTCGCGGATGTTGGAATGATATTGGGCCGTGAACATTGACTAACAGTTAACGCAAATAAAAACACTCGGCTGGGATGCACTGTGTAAAGACGTCCTAGTGCATCGGTGGAAAATACTTGTGGGTAACCTGGAACTGGCTGTCTTTGTTTCCGTCGTTGAAATTTCTTTGACGATTGATTCCAGGCATAAGATCTTGTCATTTCAGAGTAAAGTAGCGTTCTGGCAAAGTTATAATTCTGGAACATTTCAAAGAAGCTGGTCAATGTTGTCGATGACGGCCTGTCAGCTCGTAGTGATACGTTCTCCGCTGCAAAAATACACTCTTTGATCATATTCCAAATGTACGGCTAAGTGAACAACAGTAGGGTGTCTTTCATGTATTGCGAATTAAAATATACGCCACATTGCTTCGTTCCTGCTAACATATTGGCCCATTTGAAATTGAGTGATTTCATCGTTGGAATTTCCGGCAGCAACTCCGAATACAGTTCTTTGTTCACGTACTTGCAAATGTATTTAATATATTTTACGAAATGGTAAATTTCGACATTTAAATGTGCTTTAAATGTCTTTGAGAATAATGGCGAATACGGAACAACCCAACGATTCAAAATCAAAAGTCATTTATTCAAACTGGGCTGAGAATCAGCACTTTTTGAACGTCAAAATCTCATAAGACAAAACGCCCGCCCTTCACCACTTCCTAGTGCTTTAGTTGGGAAGAAGAAGTGGCGGAACAAACTCCCCAGCAGCACTGCTGTCTGTTCAGTTAGAAGAACTGGATTCTATACAGTAATAAGTAATTAACATTACGAAACACAAAAACATTTAAATTATTTGCCATATGTCAGCTAGCACACGCCAATATTTAAAACTATACTCAAGCAGAAATAACAATAAAAAAGTAAACAGAACTTAATACATAATAAAAAGCCTCCAGGCATAAAGGGCGTGCCCGCTTACATATGCAATGCTGCATTATGTATATAGCTGTAACTTGTAGCCACAAATTTTAAACTAGGACCTTCGAATTAAAATAAAGAAACAGTTAATTACTAATAACAATAACAAAATCATAGTCAGCAAGATGACCTGTCACTACAAGCAGCACATCAATATCAATGACAATTCACTTTTACTATTGTTGACCTTCCATTGTCATCAGTTGACCGGTGGTGATAAAGTGAATAACATGTTTCGAACATTTTCCGTCAACCATACACGGAGAATTTGGATTATCTAATCCACAGGGACCATGAATCATATTTTTTGTAACAACCTCACGTAACAGTGGATCTTTTTCATTATCTGGAATTTCCGCTGATATCACATCATCGAGTACATTCGATTTTATCCTCTCAGCCAACCAAATGAGAATATGTGCATGTGGCAATCCGCGTTTTTGCCACTCGATGGATAAACGTTCCGGTCGAATTGACTGTGAAGTATGCACTAATAAATTAATATATGCATTTTTTGATTGATATATGCCGACCGATGCAGGTGTTAAAGGACATTTGCAGCGCGTGAACTGTCAAACGCGATGAGTGTCAATGTACAAACATGCACATGTAAATTAAAAAAAAATAAACTGTGTAATATTTCTTATTTTTTCTAACTATTGAATGAATGAATAATAATATTGATTTGCAAGAATATAGGTAGCTAACATAAGTTCTTAAGATCAATGAGTTTCACTATAATTGGGCATTACAGCCGTGCAAAAATTTAGATTTCATATCTTGGTTATATTTATAGATGGCAGTAAACATCTAGTAATTAGCAATACCATAAAAATACTTATAATAATTTCATAATTTAAGCTTTGATTACAATGCAGTTAATAAAATTAAAATTGTAATATATAATTTATATTTATCAAAAAATAAACAGCTGTCTACTAAACTTACATTCATCACACGCGCGAACTGTCAAACGAGCGAAGTTGAAATAGTCGTTATGGTTTCTGATATTTTCCAATTTTCTGAGCAATTTTCTTAATTTTTCTTTCCGTAAGAACCTTCTACACAGTATTATAATACAAAAATAAAGATGAATGAAATGGTAAAGTCGTTCTCAAGTTATGGCGGGAACAAGGGAAACAGGGGTTTTTTTTTTTCTCTTTATTTTTAATTAGGGAATTTTACACAACTGTGTATGCCAGTCCCACCGTACCTCATACAAAATCTTAATTAACTAAATCGTAACTTAGCGAACTTAAAAACTTTGAAGGCCGTCTCCGAACTAGGTGTAGACAATATTTGGTGAAATATACCCACATCATATCTATTTAGCTCTAATTGATTAATTAAGTCTTCTCTTTCAGACCGAAATCGGACACATTCCGTCAATAAATGTAACACATCCTCCGGCGTTGGACACACCTCACAGTTGGGTGAATTCGTCTTCTTCATCAAAAATCCAAATTTTTTGAGCGGCATGTGCCCACACCTCAGTCTGTGGGCGACCACAACCAGCCCTCTGTTTAACATAGTGTTACAAAACCATGGTATATGAGGAGGCTCCGATACCATACATCTATACAATATTCCTTTACTCTTCGATCTCTCATCGAAATATTCTTTCCAAAGATCATGACACTTGTATTTATATTTAGGTAGTAGTTCCACATAATAGGATTTAATACGTATTTCTTTTCCTTCATCTGTTCCCAATTTTGCCAAACGGTACGCCTCCTCATTACCCTGTAAGCCTATATGCGATGGAACCCATTGCAACCTCAGAACAAACCCGCTATTGGTTAACTTTAGTATCTTAGACAGAATACCATAAGCTATCGGTGCACCTCTGCAACCAGAGGCGCATCGAGCTATATGTTGTAACGCGCTTTTGCTGTCTACACAAATTACTGCTTTTCTTTTGTCGATAGTTTGAATATAACCAAGTGCTTCTGAGATTGCAAGGAGTTCCAGAGTCAATACTGACACAGATTTAATTATTTTAAAACAGCTGTTATCACTATTTTCCGGTTTCAAAGGAGCATAGTACGTAGCGCCATTTCCATTAACGCTCTTAGACCCATCAGTATAAATAATATGATAATCATTATATTTTTCCCTCATTTCTTTCAACACCTCTCTTTTTATTAAATTATGCTCATAAGCTTTTTAGGTTTTTTAATTGAATCTAAATTAATTGCAATTGTATTTTGAGTATTAATATTCGTGACCCATGTGTCCAAAGTAAACATTTCCAGGATGGAAGATGAGCTCACATTCTCTTCCTTAACTTCTTCAAAAATACTAACAAGTAACGGGATCTTCTTCTTTGACCAATATCTGATGTGTCTAATAGCGCTAAGCTCTGCCAACAGCTTGGTTGTTATATTATTTGACAATGAACGCACCTTTAAACAATACTTAACGGCTAACCATCTTCTTCTTAAATGCAGTGGAGGAACACAGAGCTTGGATTCCATAACATGAATCGGAGTGAATGAATGAGTTCTTATGAAGCCCCCTACTACTCTATAAGCTTGATTTTGCACCTTGACTAACTTGTAGATATTTGAGTCTGCACTATTGTCATACAAGAAACAGCCATAATCCAATCTACTTCTAAACAAAGCAATATATAGCCTACGTAAGTGAATCTGATGGACACCCCAAGAAGAACCAGTAAGAATTTTAAGCACATTACTAAGTTTCTGAACCTTTTCGACAGTCTCGTTAATGTGCTTACCCCAGCGCAATGACTTATCTAACCAAACACCCAAGTATTTGTAAGTAAGTACGGAATCAAGTTCACAATTGTTTCCAAAAAGCTGAATTTGTTGTTGTCTGAATCCCCTGCTAAAAATACAATATTTAGATTTACTATTAGATATTTCTAATCCTAATTCATCCAGTAAAATTATAAATACATTTAATGCATTCTGGATTTTATTCCTACCCTCTAACACAAGTTAAAAGTTGTATATAGTACAAAATCATCGGCGTACTGACATATAAACTTACTATTTATAATTATAAGAGATATATTCTAAGACTATTTATAATTATGTCTTATCTCATGTATTTTATTGTGTGTACATAAATAATAAAATAAATGAATAAATAAATAAACACCTCAATGGTTTCGCGACAAAACTTATATGTCGCTAAGTTGAACAGTAATGGTGACATAGGGTCACCTTGGGCTAATCCCTTTCCTGTATATTTGATCATATCAGTTCCCTCCACTGATTCATCAGTAACTTTGAGGTGACGTTCGCTTAGAAAGTTCCATAAATAATTGCATATACTTTTACCAACATCAAAACTATCTAGAATGGGCAATAACTTTTCTATTAATATATTATTGTAAGCACTTTTAATGTCCAAAAAACAAGCTAGGGTTGAACAGTTCCGTGAAAAGCCTATCTGAACCCTATCTGAGCCTATCTAGTCTTGACTGTTTAACGCGTTTGGTGACCCATCACCAAACGCGTTAAACAGTCAAGACTAGATTGACCCCTCCTAAAACCCGTTGCTCATGGCGATAGAATCTGCTTCCTTTCAATGTACCACTCTAGCCTTTTTGTTAACATGCTATGGAATACTTTGTAAGTACAAGACATCAATGATACCGGTCTTGGTTTGTTAGTATTTGATCGCGATTTTGGGATTGCGATAACGCTAATATCCCGCCGTTTTCAAAATAATATTGTAAATATCAAGCATAAATAACTTTCCCACCGTTGGTAAATGTGAAATCATAGAATACGTAATTTTATCTTCTCCTGGCGCAGATTTTTTTTTTTATGCAGTGAATCATTTCTTGTAGTGTAAATTTTGATTCTAATAATTCATTTTCAGACATGAATAGCGGTTTAGGTGGTATAACGTAGTCAGGTGCAATATCACGAAGCATTTCTTGTTTTAACTCCTGCGAACAATGAGCCCTGGCTCCTTTGTAGCCCTTCACCCATCTCAAATGGTGCCACATGTCAGACGCCGATACATTATGATCAATACTAACACAAAATTTTTGATGATTTCTGATCTGGCTGTTTGGATTGCATGCCTTGCTTTTTGTGTTTTTTCTTCAAGTAGTAAGAGATTGGCGGGTGTTGGGTTTCTCCTAAGGCTAATCTACGTTCACAGACTAACTTAGAAATATCCGGACTCCAATATCCTTTCGGTTTAAAATTGCTGTTTGGGTTATTACAGACTTTAATCAAAGGTATATTAGTATTTGCCGCATTATTTATTTGACGAATGAAGTGATCATAAAAAACTTGGACGTCGTTGTTGTTAATAGGTAAAGAAAAAACATCAAGCAGAGATTCTTTGTAACCTTTCCAGTCTGCTAATTTATAGTTCCGTTTATTATTTATAATTACCTCCTCATTGTACTTGACTTTAATTTTGACAAACAAGTGGTCACTTCCAAGATTTTCATTCATAACATACCAATCAAAGAAAAAAGCGATATCCACCGATACAAATGTGACATCAGGAGATGAGCTTTGCAAAGCCCCATTCACTAATTCAATTCTAGTGGATTGTCCATTATTGAGGGAAGTAAAACAAAATTCCAACGCAGATTCAAAAATTTGTTTACCTCGAGTATCGTTCTTGTATCACCAGTTTGTATGATGGGCATTAAAGTCCCCCGCAATCAAACAATTTTTAGGAAACATAGAAAAGATAGCATCCCAATCTGATTGGGTTGTGTGTACCGAACTAGGACAATATATACGAATTATATACTGGATGCATCTAGAATTATTTAGTGTTATTCTTATCTCGATGCCTGAATTATTTAACCCAATGTGTACTTCCTGTACACTTAATGAGTAATGTGTTATTATAGCTATACCGCCATACGAATCATCTCTGTCTCGCCTAACAATATTATACTGATTCAAATTGAGACGTACCTGTTCTCCCAACCATGTTTCGCTTATTAACGCTATGTGTACCTTTTCTTGTAACAATAAACATTTGACTTCCTCTATTTTCGGTTTCCAGCTCTGTGCATTCCACTGCATTATGTTCAAGTTAATGACTTTATGTAAACAAGCCATAAAATGCGGAAATAATAGTGCTAATCATATCTGTCTCCTTGGCTAAGTTCAAAATGTACTGGAAACATTCTTGGAATATTAAACTAAATACTGATTTAACTTTAACGTCAAAATTAGAGTCAGATACAGAAACCTCTTTTAATTTATATAACAGTCTTTTAAAATCTATTTTTCGCTTTGGGGACTCATCTTTATTTTCACTCCTTTGCTGTTGTATTGACAATACTTCCACGTGATCATGTGCACTATTACGACTCTGATGTGACATTTTTTTCTTTTAATTATGTTTCCTTGATGAAATCCCCAAAATGACCGATCCTGCTGATTCTCCCATGCTTTGTTCTCCTGTGTCCTCGGTGTCTATCTGTGCTCTTTCTCCTTCTAATTCATGCACATTTGTTTGTGTCTCTGTAATCAATACATCTCTATACGATTTCTTATTATTATTCCTCCTATCTTTTTCAATGTTTGCATTTTCCTCAACATGCTGATGCTCAGATTGGGCAGCTTGTTGTTGTATACAGGGTGTTTGGCGCATGGACCGACGCAATTTTCCAGGGATTTGGGAGGTCATTAGCTAGGTTCTACCCATACACCCTTTGTCCCAAACGTCACGGTTGGTTACATATGATTTTTTTTTTAATGAAAAAAACACCCAAAATATTTCCTTTTATTCGAAATAGTAAGTTTTTTGTTTGTGGGTGTAGTGGCAGTGATACAACTGGTTTCAAGAAAATTCCTTACAAGCTTCCAAAGTTTATTTTTGTATGAAATTTTACAACTTCTAAATTCGTTAAAAAAAATTGGGACAAAGGGTGTATGGGTAGAACCTAGCTAATGACCCCCCAAATCCCTGGAAACATTGTGTCGGTCCATGCGCCAAACACCCTGTATATGTGGACAAGGCTTTTCTATAGGTAAAGTTATTCTCACACATTATCACCCTTATACATTTCTCTTTTTTAAAAACGGGACAAGATTTGTCAAGTGCCAAATGTGATCCTTTAGGTACAATTAGTGCACTTGAAAGTGGTCGTATCGCAATTGCTGTGATTGTCTCCACATTTTGGGCAGCGTATTATCTTGGTTGGGCAAGCCTTTAATAAATGTCCGAAACGCCAGCACCCGGTACATTGGGTAACTGGAAACATGTAGGTTCCACTTTAAATTTACATCTAATAGAACGGGAATATTTTAATAAAACGACGTGAATTCTGTGAACGCTAATGACAGACAAGTTTTATTCTGGAACTTACATAGACCATAGATAATACACAATATTCTATACAGCCAACCATAGTTTATTTGGTGTTGCCACGATACACCGATGCAAACGACTTTCTAACAACATCCATACATGTTCACATGAGAGGGTAACGTGGAGCTTTTAAAACAAATACGTACAGTTTCACTGTATACCCATTCCCTTGAAATGTTGAGTCGCTTTAATCTTCTTATCGTAACAATCTCGTACTCGCATTCTAAACTCTGCATAATATCTTCTACATCTATTTCCAAATCTATTTGTTTCACCACTCCATAGGCTAGATTTATTTCATCTACAAATTGACATCTATAGCCTAAACTATGTAACTTTTGACACTTAACTAAGTTCTCAGCCTCCTCTCTGTCTTTAAAATCCAATGGAGCTTTGTACGCATTTTTATACTGAATTTTTCTTATATTTAGTATCTTTTCTGCTCTCAATAGCTTTGCCAAACCAAATTGTTTAGGTAATATTGTTTCTTTCCCCGTAATGCTGACAGTGAAACTCATAGATTGTAAGTTTTTTTCACCGCCCTCACTATCAGATTTTTTGGATAGTCTTCTTGCTACTTTTTTACTTCTAACCGTTATTAATCAATCTTCTTCTTCTATGATTTCCTCACTATCTTGTCTTTTTTTCTTTTCCGGAACTTTCCGGTTTTCAATCGATAAACTGGTGCTCTTTTCTATTGTATTTACAATAACTGGTTGCTCACTCTCATTCATTATTTCTTCTTCCATAAGATCACTCCCACTCTGCTCACGATTACTAATATCCGGCACATCAACCATTATCAGTAAACATTTGAAAAAGTATGATCAGTGGGTAGATGTAAAATAAAAAAAATAAAAAACGAAATAGAAAGTTGTTTATGCTGCGTGCGGTCGACTCGGCGTCTCGCGCGAAACTGAGGGATTTCATATTTATAAGATGGCGCGCTGGTTTTGTTTTAACGCGCGCCGCTCTAGCGATGCGCGCGCAGGTGTTTGGTTGCACCTGCAAAACCGGTAAACAGTTTATATAAAAATAAAAACACAAAATAATGTTTTGAATGCGCAAATTAAGGTTAATTTGTAGTGAAAAATATAATTATAATTTGATGAAATTATGATAATTTTGATGATTGCTTTATCATAATGTAACCTAATATAGTTTATATATTTACAAAAATATTCATTGTTTTTAGACATAAAGACAATATGCGAAGATTGAAAAAAAAATGTAAAGTAAAAAACACGAGTGTATAATAAGCTGAATTATGAATCTAGATGCGTTGCCATAAGAGTCACTTTACAACCAAGTGTGTTGAAATATATATTATGTACTGATAGTGAACTGATAATCACATGGGTACCATGGTGGGTCATGGTGGGTTTCTAGCAATATTATTTACAGACTAAAGAGCTTTCTAAGGGGAAAATTCGCCTTCGAAAATAAAGCTTGCTCATGGAAGCTTGTCTGTGTCCATAGTGATTCTGCAGATACAGTACTTCCTCAGCCATAATTTATTCACAAATAGTTCTGACTGGCCACATCGATGTCTTTCCAGCAGACTGTCCTAGCAGGAATGACGATAATGAAAATGATGGATGGTGGTTTTCATATTATTCTGGATTCTGGAGTACATCACTTACCTTAAAATGTACAGAAATAATATTACAATAATTCTCAAAGCCCACAATTTACCCACACTAGCATTTAAATTAATATCGTGTCCAACATTGTTTCAGAATAAAGCACTGATTAGCGCGATACGCGACCAGTTCCGTGCAAAGCGTTAATAAAATCAATCAGATTGTTACTATGTATGATATTTGATAACAATGCGGACTGGCCGCGATTGTTCGCGCGATTCCGGAAGCGGAGTTATAGTACGGTATTGGGAACCTTTGCCACTCTGTGCTTCTATCTACGAATAGTGAACGTACTGCATATAACAATGTGTAGGAAACACACACGATGGCGTTTTGTTTTGTATATGTCCAAACAAGGTTGAACCTATAGGTAGCTATGAAAACACAGAACACAATGATTCGATTATTTTTGTTAATTTTTCTCCAAAGAATTCCACCTCTACCTTGTTCTCAAAATCAACTATGCTTAACTTTTAATAAATGATACGTTACAATTACCACTTCAAAGTGAAGGTTTATTAGCACGCTAAAAGTATAAAGTTTTAATTGATATTTCTTCAGCGTCTCAAAGTAAACACTTCTAAAGTAGCCAATTTATTCACAAGTGCTGAAATTGCACTTAAAAACTCTTCAATCAAACAATTTTATGAAGTATAATTACGGTGTATAGGGAGATTCTTTTTTACTCCTTAATAAAAAGAGAGAATAAATTATAGGTATTAAGAGCTAAGTTCGAATAAAATTTTGGTAAATACTATTAAAAAGCAATGCCACTCTAGTACACCCACTAGAGACCTCTGCCTTCGCCTTCATAGATAGATCTCGGGGACAGTCGATCAAGTGGCTTGGGTTATACAGTCGTAATTTATTACAAATGTTCGTAATTTGTTTTATATAGAGTTATGTAAATATTAAAATTCAATAGCATGTCTATGGTAACAATGTGACAGTGACAGCGCACAGCGCAGCTGCATTTTTTTGGACTGGATTGTAAAGTGGAAGGAAGGCTTTTAATGGAGGGCTAAACCTGAACTAACTCACATATACGTAATACCCACATTGAGGCCTACTTTCACCACAAATAGTTAAATGCGTTTAGCGCAAATTTTCTACTTAGAACATCATTCTGACTCTGTAATTATCTAACGACTGACAGAAGCAAAACGATAGTTTAAAGTAGTCCTCGAGTCCTACCGCCGAATCGTGTGGACGGCTGCAGTTGCCTCTGCCGTTGACGCGTGCCACTCGTGTGTATACCTATACATACCCCGGTACTGAGAGTCGTTACTTAATATTAATTAATCATTTACTTTAACTGACTAGTATAAGTTGGAACGTTGTCAGTCAAAAGTATGCCAGATTGAAAACGTTTCAACCTTGGTGACAAGTGCCAAGATATTGTGGTTAATCAAAGTTAATTAATTTCAAGTGACGTCTCTGAGTGCGGCAGTAAGAGACACAATAACAAATAATATAAGATTTACACAAGCTGCTAAAGCTATAAATCCTATTTTTCAAATCATGTCAAAATATTTGTCCTCAAAAAAAAAAAAAAAAAAGGCTCATTTGCCTGACACATGCTGAGCTGGACTCCCATTTGGTGCAACCTTGAGACGCACACCGCACTTTGTATCATATTCGTTTTTTTGATTTGCAGTACCTATGTCATACCGTCACTTAATTTCTTTATGTTTATTTTTTATTTTAGTATGTTGGCACCTTGTTTGTATATTCATGTAATTTGTTATAATTTAATTGTACTTTTGTGTGTTGTGCTTCGTTTTTTATGTGCACTGATAAAATGGGTTTATTACAGCGATAAATTCATTAAAACTTTATAATAAATTGGATAAGTCATTGTCTTCCCGTGTCATATCTCGGAGTATTGTCGCAATGCAGGTCCAGCGGCAGACGCCCGTGACCTTAATCCTTATTAATTTAGTCAATTTTGGAACTTCCTACTTCGGAGAACTCGATATTATTTTACTGCAGGAAAAACACAACTGTTATTTTAAAAGTTGTTCAGTATTTTGCCACGTTTTGTAATTCGTTTTCTGTTATTATATTGTAAAAACGTTACATCAAAATGACTGCAAAATCCGATAAAACATTTTAATGTAACTTTTCATCATCCGAAAAAGTTATAATATGTAGGTATTATTATCTTTTGATTGTTATTTTTTCAACAAACCTTGCATTCAGTAAATATGGAAAAATAACATCACCTCGTAATTGACCACTTTATATCCCTTCTTCAACTCTCGAGGTTCACCCTTGACCTTTCAACAGCTACTCCAAACAGTTTACATGAAAAGTGGCTCCTGCGCACGTAACGTGACGTGCTCATGATATCCGGCCCATGTCTACAATATGCGACTCCGGAGCTCCGGAAATTATGAGGGAAATCGGGGAAAGCGGGATATTGGTGGCGGCGCAACGACACATGTGTGCGCGGTGCTTGCGTTTATGGCGATGGATGACGAAGTTATTTGATTAATATCAAGGAGGATTTGTGTATGCAAATCTGGGAAAAATTATTGCGAAATTAATATTTTAACACGAACCAGTAGCTATGGACAAAAAAAAATTGGCTACCTAGTTAATTATAACTTTACCTTTAACATTTGCTAGCGGACTCTGATAGATGGGTACCTCTTATGTTTTCTATTCAGTAGAAATTGTCGTAAGTATCTTAATCCTTTTCTGTCATTGAATTACTTACATTGTTTTTTTTTTGCGATTTTCGTTGAGAAGTGGAATTCTTTTCTATAATTATTTTGAGAATGAATTAAAGAGTAGTTAGATTCCTTTACATCCTGGAATTCCTGAGAGTAACTTTATTTACCTGCATTTAATTTCTCCAACCATTGCCAACTTCTACCCTAGCTTTACATCAGTTTCCAAAATAGTCAAGATTCCTATCATTCGACTGGCAGTGAGTAAATATTTAAGATGAGCTCAACTGACGCTAATGAGACACAATTACTTTTCTATTGTTACCGAACTTAATAAGTTCAATCGAAAGATGAAAGGTTAAGACATATTACGATCCAGAATTGTATTAATATTATTATAGCAAATAGGTATGTACAATATGAGTCTTTACAAATAATTACCTAACTGTTACGTCACAACAATGGCGGTTTGTATATTGACATAGCGTGTCTGTGAAAGGTATGCAGCAGCCCACGGCCTGATATACAATGTGACTAAAAGTGAGTACCTGATCTTTGCTGCTTCCAGGAAACATTTAAGTTACGAGCCCTTAATATCCTTAAATTTACGTACCCTTTCGCCCAATTTAAATACTTAGGATATTATGTCACCGAGGGCCTCAAAGATCAGGTGGATATGGATCGCGAGCGCTGGGCACTAGCAGTCAGATGCAACATGCTGGCTCAGAGATTCGCTCGTTGTAGCAACGAAGTCAAAATAACTCTGTTTAAAGCGTATTGTCAAGGGTTCTACACGAGCAGTTTGTGGGTCAGCTATACGCGGAAGGCTCTAGATGCTCTGTCAGTACCATATAATAATGGCTTCAGGGTGCTGTTCAGGTTGCCCAGGTTCTGCAGCGCGTCAAACATGTTTGCTGCAGCACGAACTGACGACTTTTATGCCATTATGAGGAAAAAGACCGCATCCTTAATAGGCAGAATGAGGGCAACAGTATTTTGAAAACCCTAGCTGAACAGCACGATGCACCGATAGTGAGACACTTTGTTTGTCCGGTTGCTCGTGTGGCAGGGATGAAAGATAATAAGTTTTTTTTTTTAACATTCACACAAGGTCTTCAGGTCCCGAACTAGGCAGAGCCTGTACTACGGTAACCAGATGACTGATATACATACTTATATACATATACACACCCAGACACAGGTCAAACAGACATGTTCATGCACACAAATGTTTGAGTTGTCCGGGGATCGAACCCGGGACCAGCGGCTCAGAAGCCAGGGTCGCTACCAACTGCACCAACCGGTCAGTCAATTATTGTTTGTACTTAGTTAATAAATACTAACACTTAGTTGATAAGTTTGTTTGTGTACTAACCAGTGGACCGTTGTTGTCAAATTAAATAAAAATATAATAATAATAATAGTAGTGTAAATACATAAATATATAAATAATAAATAAAGTATAAATATATAAATAACGTGGGCATATTTAAATAAATTATATAAATAACGCCGATTTGCGTCACAACAAGACTGCAGAGCTGGAAAGTTTTTGCGCAAACGTTGAATAAACGGCAACAAGAGGCAAACAAATGAAATTATCTCTAGTGTTATCAGTGACAGTGTAGTGTTGTTAAGGAAGTTCATAAGTTTTTGTATTTAAGTATGTATTTACCTACAACATCAATCTAACATCGAGTGTGTTCGATCATTATCATACCTAATTGCATACAATCAGAAAACAATGCCCCTGTAATCATTAAAAATGATTAGGAACTGTTACCATCTCCTAATGCCTCGCAGTTGACATACGAAAATGGATATTCCATAAGATTTAAATGAAATGCAATGGATACGTTTGTTGTTATGTTTGTACTGAGAAGATGCAAGTTACATTAAAAGATAAGTTCAACATTGAGATAAATGAAATACAACATTACTGAGAAAATTCAAATTAGAGATTGTCAAATTAAACAGGTACTTAAAGCTAGTTTTAAAATGTAAGCAATGTGAATTCAAAGTATGGATGTTAGTAAATATGTTTTTCGCTCTCATTCTGCCTTGTCAGGTATCCCGTCAGTTCACCAAAAAATAATTTACAAATTTTTACTTGACAAGCAACGTTTGGCAATTTTTTTAATTTTTTTAAATTTATATATTAGATTCGGACAACAATATAGTCCATTTTGTTAGTAAAAATAACTTATAACTAGTGTTAGTAGTAAACAGCCAAGAAACAAACAACAAAGTAGGTGTCTGAGGCAGGATGTGCAGAGAACGACAAAGTGAGGAATGAGCTACCCGACCATTATCCCCACATAGTGCCTCAGAATCGGGGAGTAAGGAGGACTCTCCACAACTGTTTTCAGGATGCTATTGTCACTGCCCCGCGTTCTACGCATCAGTGATGCGACTTTTTTACGAATCACTGCATGGAAGCCGTCAGTTCGATTCTGAGCGAACATCTCCGATGCGCTACAGAAACGGGGCAGTCCCAACAACATCCTAAAAACATTGTTGTACTGAACGCGTAAGACATCTAACGACCTTTTGGTACAGCTGACCCACAGACTCCCCGCGTACAGACCTTGACAAAACGCCTTGAACAAGGTGATTTTGACTTGGTCCGCACAACGCGAGAATCGACGGGCCAACATGTTACCTCGGACCGCTAGTGCCCTACGTTCCCTTTCAATGTCTACATCATCTTTAAGGTCGTCGGTAAGTATGTGCCCTAAGTACTTAAATTGAATTGAATTGTACTTAAGTTGTAGACTTTATTTATGCTTATACCATTCAGAATAAAGCTAGGGTCATGATTAGGGCACTTACAACAACTGTAGCATTATTGAGAGGATTGGATGTCAATGACAAAGAAGTTCAATAAGAAGTTGCTGTGATCAAGAAAGATGATGAATATTTTGAATTCATAAACCCATTATTTCTATCGTAACTGTTTGTGAGTATTAACCCTGTATATTTCTCTTATTGTTGATGTACCTAGATATTAGTTGAAAAAAAATTCGTAAACAAAAGTACAGGTGTTTACGAAAACTCGAAGCACGAATGTAAGAAAACTTTTTCAACTTCACAGTCTAAACGAAAGCCCGGTGGGCGTTCTTCATCATGATCTTGGTGGTCCTTAACCACACCACAAACGGAAGCTTGTCTATACTTAATGATCTATTGTCCGACTTGGGAGTAACGATCAATCCGCATCTACAGGCTCTCAGCATTCCTCTATGCTCGACAGTGGGCTCGTTGATCACTATCGCTTGTATAGACAAGCAGGGAAGGAAGGTGAGCAAAAGTAATATCAAAATAAACGGAAGAAAATAATTTAGACAGTCTTGAAAGAGTGCATCTTTGAGCCTTTTCTCAGTCTCCAGAGAGATCAATAATAATAAAAAATTGAATAGAACTTGTATGAAATTCAAATTCTTAGTCAAAACGTTTAATTCAGACATGAGTCCTTACAGTTAGTATTGCAAAATTACTTAAAAAACTAGTGATTCAGACTCTTATCCGGAGGTGGCGAAACAACTCATAAAATGTCTTCTATTCTCTATGACCTTCAATTTTAAAACTAACAATCTTCTGTCATCCAACAGCCCATCCTGGGAACAACCTTTGGAGTCACAGCCACTGCTTGCTTTCACTTGCCTGGAGACCTTAACTCTGCTGAAGCAGTACGGGTGGGCTACTCCTGGCTGGATCAACGTGACCATGACGATGGTAACGAAGGAATCTGAATCCCAATTCCATTCGTTTTAATGCCTGAAATATTAAATTTCCAAGTAAGCGGTGTTCGCTGTGTAATATTTATCCTATAGTTTGTGCCAAAAGAACGCGCCATTTGAATCATTGAATTTGTTGAGTGACGTTATCTTAATGGCATTTATTAGTTCCTAAAATGTGTAGTTGTATAGACATTTATAGTGCCTACTCCAGCAACTTCCTGTTGTAGTTTGATCCTGAGCACCACACACTAGATGATGTCAGATCTATAGAACCCAATTTCGCTAAAGTGAGTAGTTGATCTTCTTGTACCTGAATGTTTTTTCTTCTAGATTCAAGCTAAATTTATGGGATATTTGGTGATGTTCGCGTGGTTCATGACTTTCGTACAAATCACCGCCTTCAGTGCTCTCATCTGCAACTTCGGGGCTCACGTCAGCTTCTTCATGTTTGTCATTATCAACGTGTAGTACTGCCTGAAACAAAGAGCCAAACCGTAGAATAAATAGAGAGGGAACTAATGGAAGACATAGATAAGGACGTAATAAAATAAAATTTCTAATGTCATGGATGATTTTTACCGTAAAGCTTAATTTATGACAATATTTTATTATTTGGTATGAAAAGGAACATTTAAGAGTAGGGAAGGATTTTTGTAATTTAAGTTTTGGAAAATATGAGGGATACCTTTAACCAGCAGTGTGACAGTATTGGTTAAATAATAATAAACTGTTTTGGATTAAAAACAATTTTTAAACTTCTGTTGTTTTTATTTAATTTGTTGCTGATTTAATTAAATTAACTCCATCATCAATTCTGCCAATTACATTTTAATCAACTAACTAATTAAAAGTTTTAGAATGTAGTTTTCTAAACTTTGACTACCTTTGAAAATTAATAAATAATTGGATTGTGAAGATAATTTAATTTTTCATTTATGTAAACTTTATAATTTCTTTAGTCTCTTCAAATCAAAGAATTCATTAGATGTTTATGAATGTTGGATGTCAAAAGACCAGTTGAGATGGCCTGATTGTCTGCATCGTATCAACGTGAAAGTGGCCGATACATAAAGCTTATGCCCGTTCTCTCTAACACCAGGCGAAACCAAAATGATTGCTAGAATAATACCGCGCTGTTGGATTTTCAACTTTTGGCGGTGAGCCATGTGTTGAAAATTCAACAAGGCGCTTTTATCTTGGTATTCCTTTAGGTGTCGTTTAGTGTTACTGAACACACGAGCTTAAGCTATATGTATCGGCCACTTTAATTAGTCATTAGTCTCGTCTAACTCACAGTGAAGTTGTTTGGTTGACGGCTGTATAACGCGGCTCATCATCTGAGGTAATTATTCCAATGTGCTCGTTAAACTGTCCAAACTTGAGAACCGCTTTATCTTTCATTGTGATAGATGAAAATTTTTACGGCGGTTTTGTATGAGGTTTAAATATGGAATTTGATGGAGTGAGAATTAAAAGGCCAATGAGGTGAATTTAGGAGTCACGAAAATAAAACAGACCACTAAGTTAATGTTACGTAATACGTTTGCATTTTATAAAAGCTTACAGACATTTAAGAATGAGTAACAAATCTCTAAACAGATCACGAAAAGTATTAGTCACAATCAAGTTATCATAATCCATCGTTGAAAGTAGTACCTATAATTACATACCTAGGTTATATAGTATTTTTTTTATGTTAGTAATTACCCTTTATTGATTGATCTTTACAGAAAATAAGTTTACTTAAAAACAGAAGCTTGTGGACAATGTAATTATCTATGACAGAAATGGAGACCAGCTTGTAAGTGAATTATAATATTCCTCCCAATACAATGTGATAAACATAAACACCATGATTCCAAATAACGGGTACGTTGCTATAGAATCTTCGAGGATAAAGATAATCTTCGATGATGAATTGAACACAATGTGATTATTACAATAGGTACCTTAAAATCGGGGAATGAGGGATTATTTTCAGACGTAAATCGTAATATTATGAAAGACTTTTCATTCTATTCTCATCGCTTATTTAGTTCGTTTGAGCAATTTTGAAACAATTTTATAAGACGAAAAGATAGGTTCAGTCTATAATCTTGATGTCACACTCGACAAAATGTTACTTACTTGGTAAAACACTCCGAAAGGTATTTCAAAATATTTTTTGAACTAATGTTTACCAATGGACACTCAGTAATGTACTCCTACGTTTAGTATGCTTTAGTCTTAATCAAAATCACATATGCTATTTTATTTAGTTTGGTCGAAAGATTGTAAGTAACTCGTAAGTAATTACGAAAATGTATAATTATGATGAACTAAACGCCTAAACAAAAAGAAACATAGGTGGCCTAAATATAAGTACTTGCAGCAAACCGTTGGGAAACCAATTCGACAGATTGTACTAAACTGTGATGTGGTTCTGAATTAGCTTGTTGGCTTTTTTAAAGACGATGTTTTAATATATTTTTTTTTAATGGCGTCGTAAGACATAGTACAGTCACCAGCTCTAACATGTATACATTTGGCAACTTTCAATTGCGACTTATTCGTGAAATAACGAATACAACAATGAAATACGACAATTGCACATAAGTATATGGGTTCGAAAATACTATGTTCGTATCAACATAAAATTTAATTAAAAAATAAAGGAGAAAACCGTTTTTGAATTTAGCCAAGTGTATACATATTAATGCTCGTGACTGTACATAGTTTTTAAATTTAAATACTAGTTTGGATCATCAAAATCTCAGAATAAGTTTCAACACAGCTAACCTGGTGCACCAAAATATTCAAGCTATGTAGAGCAAAGACCTTGAAATTAAATTAAGCAATAATATGACGACACAGTACTATCACCCCATATGGGGCGATGAGCCGCCAACCTGTCAAAATTTGTTCCACCCATTTGGGGTGATGCGCCGCTGAGGGTTTTTTTATTTTGTTTTTATATTGTTTTTATATGTTTTTATATTTATGTCATTTGTTATAATTTAATTGTGCTTTTGTGTGTTGTACTACGTCTTTTGTGTGCACTGAATAAATGGGTTATCTATCTTATCTATCTATCTATTAAATCCGGCCCCACCCGCACCAGCCGCCTGAAGAGGCGGTTTGCAATGACTCCGTCAAAGAGCTTGCCCATCTCGTCGTGCAGCACGATGGTCCGATAAGCGGACGGAGAGTCCACATGGCGCCCCGACCAGATTCCCTGTCTTCCAACGAAGTGGGAACTAGACATTACTCCAATGTGGGTACATTGGAGTAGCTCATACATAAAACAACATCACGAAACTGCCTACATAGATTAAGGTATGTTTGAAGAGAGGATTAGATAAAAGCACAGCTGCCTCTTTCTATGGGTTCCATCGTTGTAGAATGTGTAGGTATGCCCTTACCTACGTGTCTCACGAAATAAGAAATCCTAATAAAAAACGGTAATTTATTTCACAAAAATAAACTAACTCCGGTAATCTCTTCCTTCATGCATGCTGAATAACGTAGGTTCCGGTTCGTGTTAACACCCATCTCCTTCGCCATACAAAGTAACAGAATAATATGACGCTTCACTCCTCAGACCGCGGCATGCGCGCACGCCATCTGAAGACGTGTAAATTATCTTATTGCCTTCGACATTTCTAACCACACCTACCAACGAGCGAAAATACAGTTAAAACGAGTAAACGGCACTTAGTATACCACTACGAACGCCAATGAATTATCAACGACGGCACGGTTGGCGCAGTGGTTAAGCGATTGACTGCTGCGATACGTGTCGCGGGTTCGATCCCCGTACGGAACAAATATTTGTATGACCTGCAAGTAGTTGTTCCGGGTCTGGCTGTTTGTGTATGTGAGTTTAAATGTTTGTAAACGCACCCACGATACAGGAGAAATTCCTAGTGTAGGGCAACGTTTTTTTAAGAAGAAGAAGAAGAAGAAATAACTCAAAATGTACAACAGGCACCAATTTGAGGGTCTCACGACCGCGTCAAAGTGTGATATTAACATTATTTACGACGGCTAACTATACCGGATAGCGCACCACTAGTAAACTAATAACACCTAGGTAGGCTATATCAATAAAAGCTATTAGCATCGATCAGAGTAAGTATCTGTCCCAGAGTAGTACCTCATATTTTCCATACAAAAAGTGAAAAATTCCATATAAAACATGTCGAAGCTACAAATAAAGCGCGCCTCCGGCTCTAAAAAAAAATCACGTGGTACGGCAAACAAGTACCACGTGGAGTCGCAATTGCCAAATTTGATTTTAGGTATGTCAAAATTATTTCTAAATTAAGAGATTTTATTTTCCAGAATAGCGTTAAGATTCTCATAGCCAAAAGTAAGGAATTTTAGTGATAGTTTAGTTAGTTTAGTTCGGTGTACAACAGAATCGGCACCATTGTCATTTAAATTTTTGTTGATTTATGTGACCTAACTTATGATAGTTTTGATGACATATAAAGAGAAAACTGACTGTGAATGTGAGTAACATGCAGGCTAGATTGAATACATGACTTTATAACTGTCTGGTGGTTTTGAGTATTTTGTATATAGCCTACGCAAATATCCTGCAGATCTGATAGCGTCGCAATTGTTTGACGGGTCGTTGAGCTGCCTAAAATAAGGTTGAGCTACACGATGACTGATGCAAGCATGACGTCTGTTGACATAGGTTAACTCAAATCTGCAATGGCTCTATCTTCAAAAGAAGGGCCAGACATGGCCCTGCATTGTTAGACTCACAATAATATTGCTTGGACTTTAAAATAGACCATGCCTTCTGCTGAGTAAGTTTCGACATTTCTTCTCAGGGATCAGTCAGCTAGGAAATGCCGCGCCATCTAGTTTTAAAATATTGACGAGTAAAAGTGTCTTAAAAGATCTACTTACAGAAATAAACATTTCGTTTCATTTCAGTTTCGGAAAGGTGAAATGATATCTCACAGTTATTGGCCAAGCACATATTACATACATTAAGATAAGGTCCTATAAAATCGTCTATTAAGCAAATGTAAACAACAGCTATTATTATTTTGTTCCATTTATTTTAAGATTGTGGCAGCTACGTTGAATCAACATTTGGTACATTTTTGTTAAAAATATCCATTTTTTTCCATGGTCGGAAATTAACTAAAGATAATTCAAATTGATTTTGATACGGAAAAGTGTATTCGGGTGTGTTGTGGCGCAGCCCGGGAGAGGCCTATGTTGAGCAGTGGACTGCGATAGGCTGAGTTGATTGACGGAAAAATCGGATCTATTGAAACATTCATTTTTGATGTTTCGTTATTTCGGAATATATTATTTACATAATAATTATATACGCTAACAAATTTAAAATAATAATATATACAATGAGCGCGAAAATAATCATAGGGCCTCCAAAAATATACCCGGATCGCTGATGTCAACACGAAAAGTGTTCAAAAGGCTGGCAGCATTGCCACGTTGTATGGCGATGCTGATTCTTTGGCCAAAAAATAGGCCAGCCCTCTGGTCACGTGAAGTTTCGACCAACCGCTTGGAGATGTCTCCATAAGCAAAATGGGCACTTGGACCCCATGGATTTATTGTTTCAACTTCAAACGGCTCGAACATCTATCTCCCAATAAGATTTGAATACGTTCGCCGTTTGAGGTTTCAGCACAGCCCGCCGTACTAGGAAGACGGGATAGTGCCAGGTCATCGACACATGTTGCGTCCAACTGCCTGCTTAAATTACAAAGCATTATGGTAATTTTATCTGGTCTCTTCCCATCGTCGCGTGCCAAGCCATTGGATTCTAAAATAGCTGGCACCCCGGCGGTGATAAGAGCACGATGGATGATGTTATTGATCCTGGTGTGCCGTGCTATTCGCCCTGCGCTCTTACTGCAGAATAGGTCGTAGTGTCGGAGGCAGTCGACAGCTTTACCGCACTAGCAGCGATGCGGAGCGCCCAGACACCGACAAGTAGTGAGCCGGAAGGTGGTGTCACCCAGCATAGTGCCCTTGTTGGCTGACGGTAGTGCTTGAAGTCAGAGCTCGAACTCCCACTCACCCACAGCTAGCCAGCGGGCACGCTCAGCGGTATCGGTGGACGTACCTATTGATAAGATTATTCCGTACCGTAACAATTATTTATACAGCAAGCTTGGCATAAACTAAATCACAAGTTGATCGCAGATAACAAAGGCAAAAAAAATATGCAATCGGGTATTCAGATATTGCAGTTATTCAGTAGTTATGCAGTATGATTATTCATTTATCAACTTAGTATTTGACACGATAATTGCCCAATTTGAAATAAAATATCTATAGTTGAGGTCATGCATTTTAATACGAGGCCAGTGCATTGCAGCCGTGAAGCTGAAATTTTCGACAACCCAGCAGAAAACACGATATTTACTCCTTTCCATTGCATAATCTAGATCATCAGCAAGTGTGTCAGCTTTTAAAATAAAATCAACAACGTATAACGTGAAAATTTTTCTTCTGAACCATTTTACGCAGTCCACGAAATTGTTTGGTTTGAAATCTAAATCAAACATTACATCACAAACAATAGTCGTCGGAATTGTGGAACACACCCTAAAAGCAAACTTCTGTTTGTGATAAAAGCAGTTTCGCAAAATTATCTGTACTATTCGCATTTAGTTTCCTATCAGTCGCACGCGAGTATGTAGCATTCCTGACTCGGCTCATAAATACGCACTTTTCAAATAATTCAATCCATAGTTTGTAATTTAAACGGTCAACATGACTTTCAGAGGAATCTTAGAGACAAAAGGGCACACAAAAGTGCAATGGGCGGTCACAATTTTATGTAAGTTTAGTGTTTTTTAAGTAAGTACTTAAGGCAAAATCATTCTGCAAAGACCATTGTTTTGGTGTATTATTGATTGTTATTTTTTTTCTACTTATTTGACAAAGACCGCCATACATTTTCGAGTAAAATAAATATCAAGATTATTTTTTCGTCAGGCAACATGTCTATTCTCACGTACGGTCTCCAATGCGGCTGGATGTCGCCCATGACAAAGATACTGCAGTCAGAAGAATCTCCCACTGGGAGACCACTAACTGACACTGAAATATCCTGGATAGCCAGTGCACCATCACTGGCGGGTGTACTTGGAGTCCTCATGTTCCTACTAATCGTAGATAGGTATGGAAGGAAAATAAGTATTATAGTGATGACTATCTTCCAAGCGGTAAGTCATGAAAATCTTCGTTTTACTATAACCGGCCCTTGTTTGTCACTTGTTCGGGTTGCTGTGTCGGTACAATATATTTTCCTCTCCCATTCTGCCTTGTAAGCTCATTTACTCTATTCCGTCCCTTTTAATGTAATTCATCGTTATCAAATATTAAAAATAATTGAAACATATTAAAACATGATAACCCAAAACTTTATTTATTACCTGTAAATGTTTCAATCTTTCAGATGTCTTGGATCGTTACAATGCTGCCCGCTAGTTTATCAAGCCTTATCATCGCCAGAGTATTCTGTGGCATTGCTGGCGGTGGCTGCTTCCACGTCGTCCCAATGTATGTCAAAGAGATCGCCCAGGACAGCATCAGGGGCACCCTAACATCCATGGGTGCTCTGGCTCAAAGTACTGGAATCCTTCTTATGTATGCGTTGGGAGGATTCTTGAATTATCACTCGGTGCTGTGGGTTGTTGTTGGAATCCCAATCTTGACTTTTGGTATCTTCTTTAAAGCACCTGAGTCACCATCTTTCTTAGTAAAGATGGGAAAGACAAATGTAAGTTTATATTAAATTCACAGCTTAGGTACCCTCGTAGCATTGTTGTATTATTACATTTAGAAATATTGGTTAAAACTGCATATTCTCTCCACTTATTGTTCTCTAATATTCTTTACACGTTAATTATGTTGTGCACATTGTAAGTATTCTCTAAATTGTAGGAAGCGGCAGCAACTGTAGCATTATTGAGAGGATTGGATGTCGATGACAAAGAAGTTCAACAAGAAGTTGCTGTGATCAAGAAAGATGATGAATATTTTAAATCCATACCTAACATTTCCATCGTAACTGTTTGTGATTATTAAACCCTCATTTTATTCATATATTATATTATATAAATTGCCCAAATTAACGATATATTCAAAAATAAATTGAACCATAAATCTAAACAAACTTTTTCAACTTCACAGTCAAAACAAAGGTATGGCGGAAGGCGTTTTTCATCATGATCTTGGTGGTTTTTACCCACGCCACAAACGGAAGCTTCTCTATAATAAATTATGCTGCAACCCTGCTGTCCGACTCAGGAGTAAAGATCAGTCCGGATTTGCAGGCCCTCAGCATTCCTATATGCATGACAGTGGGCTCGTTGATTACTATGGCTTGTATAGACAAGCTGGGAAGGAAGGTGAGCAAAAATAATATCAAAGTATATGGAAGAAAATACTATAGACAGTCTTGAAAGAGTGCATCTTTGTGCATTATTCTAAGACCCTGAGTGATCAGATAAATAAAAATATGGTACAGAACTTGTATGAAATAATCAGTCAAATAAATTGACCCAGATCTTATCCGGAAGTGGCAAAACAAGTCTTAAAATGTCTTCTACTCTCTACGACCCTCAATTTTTAAACTAAACATTCTTCTGTAATACACAGCCGATCCTGGGAACAGCCTTTGGAGCCACTGCCATCGTTTTCGCTTGCCTAGCGGCCTCAAGTCTGCTGAAGCAGTACGGATGGGCCATTTCCGGCTGGATCAACGTGATCATGATGATGGCGGCAGTATGCTGCTATGGTGGAGGTGTTTCCCCCATTCCGTTCGTTTTGATGCCTGAAATATTCAATTTCCAGGTACGCAATAGTTCTGTTATTAATTCTGCAGTTATCGTATTATACGTGTTGAAATTTTAATGGTTGTTTTCCTGCAGCGAAATGATTTTGATGATTTTGTTTTGTCAGTACAATCAATTTATATTTTTTTTAAATGGGTAATGTATGGTGAAGAACAAAACTCGAAAGCGACCTCGAACCAATAGTAACACAGCACGAACGGCCAGCTTCGCGAGTCTGGCGTGCGGTCTTAGACCCTCGTGCTACAGCTGATCGTGCCCCTGATCTGCCCCTGAGTTAGCAAAACACAATTAACTACAACTAACTGAATTCGAAACTGAAAAAAATATATTATCATAAAAAAATTAGGTTGCGGCTCCGCATCAAATCACTGGACAGCATGGGAGTCATAATTATCCCTAGCGTGCAGTAACTGTACGCTATTTTGGTACCCAAAATTGCAATAAACGTAACATCGATTCATTTTTGCAATATGGAATTGCGCATACGACGTTCTCGAGACTTTAAATGAGCGCGGGGCGGCGGGCGGCGGCCAGAGGCAGGTACGTGGGAAGGCTCTCGCCACGTGCGTGCAGGCTTGTCTGGCTTGTCTTTGCGTCGACCCGGGCCTGGTCCTTATCGAACGGCGAGCTGCCCATTGCTCGCCGTCCGCAAGCCCACGCCTACGGTGGCCGGGAATCGGCCTGCGATTCCCGACGCCCAGGGCGTCTCCTGCGGCGGCTAGGGGCGTGAGGGCGCGAATTTTGCCTCTCCCGCACGCGTTCCGCCTGCTCCTTCGCGAACATTACTGCTTCGCAGATGGAGACGCGAGAGATCGCTACCGCCAATCGCCTCCACGAGGACACGGCGGTGCCCCGCCCAAGCCGGGCAGACCTCCACCGTATGCTCCCCGTGTCCTCCGGGCGATCCACAAAATGCTGACACCCGGGCGTTTCCTCCCGCCTTGTCCAGAACCGGAACCTCCCGAAATAACCGTGTCCGGTGAGGACCTGCGTCAGGCGGAAGGTGAGGACGCCGTGGCGCCTCTCTAGCCACTCCTCAAAGAGGGGACTTATCGCCGCAATTGTGGCGTGCCCAGCGCTGGGTTGCGACAATCGCACTCTCCATGCCGCCCTGAGATCCCGCCGGAGCTCTGTCCGCTGTACCGTGATTTCTCGTGGCAGCGGAGCTACGCCCCGGCGTTTCGCCTCCTCGCGCCACTCCCAAATGTGCGCGAGGTCTATAGGGCTTGGCTTGGCTTTTATAGCATATACCTCTTATACACTAAAGAAAGCTACATTAATAAATTGTATGCACAGTATAATATTTTCTACCTAAAACACGGGATAGATGATTTTTCTTTTCCTATCGAATAGATGATTTTTCATCGCTCTATAAACTCTGGCATTAGTTTCTCAAATGTGTAGATGTACAAATATTAGGCCACTCCAGCCATGGTTTAATCAGGAGCACCACACTCGCGATGTATGTCGGCTCGATCTATAATCGCCGATTTCGCCAAATTGTGCAGTTTAGCTCCCTGTAGCCGAATAATCTGTTTTTCTTCCAGATTCGAGCAAAACTGATGGGATATTTGGTGATGTTGGCGTGGTTCATGAGTTTCCTACAACTCACCGCCTTCAGTGCTCTCACCAGCAACTTCGGGGCTCACGTCGGCTTCTTCGTATTTGTCGTTATCAACGTATTTGGAGCTGCCGTGACTCTGCTAGTACTGCCTGAAACAAAGGGCAAGACTGTAGATGAAATAGAGAAGGAACTAAGAGGAGACGCAGAGAATGACGTAGAAAAATAAGATTCCTAATGTCGTGGAGGAATTTTACCGTTAAGCATTATTTATGACAATATTTTAGATTATTTGGTATAGTTTAAGATCCAAAGTAAGATCGACCTTCACCCATCTGTTTACCGGATAAAAATGAGTTTTTATCAAATATAATTGTGTTTATAAATATTTTGCAAATGGGTCGCCTAATTAAATAAGTTCATGGCTTTATAATTGATTTAAAATACCTACGATAAGTAATGTTTTTTTATACATTTCACTGTCTTATTTACCAAACGACTTAGATTCCAATTGAAAGAATAAAGAATACAGAACATGTAACAGTCAGGCTACCTACCTATTTCAGGTTCTAAACTTACTCACCTGTTTACACTTGGCAACCTGGTAATAGGCACCAGGAAAAGGTTCTGCGGAACCTATACTAGTGTGAAAGGGATCATTTTGGAAAGAATAGAGATTTTTGTAATTTAATCTATAAATAAATGACTTGTTTCTTGTAAAACTTTAATTGTTTTTCCTTAAATCGTTTGTTATTTATTTAATTTAATCATTATCATTAATATTTTACTTATTATATTTTTATCAAATAACTCACAATATAATGCACTAAACACAAACACCGTGATTCTAAATAATGCTTCCGGCTACGTTGCTATATAATCTTTATAATACATTCAAATTGAGGAACGAGGGATCATTTTTAGACTTAAATTGGAATAATTTTGAAGAACTTCGCGTTCTATTTTTGTCGTTTATTTTGTTGGTTTCAGCAAATCACGGACAATGACGGCAAAATAGGTTTTGTCAATAATTTAAAAATCGCACTAGATAAAATGTTACTTCCTAAACTAGGAAGTAACATTTTATCTACATGAAAAACTGAGGAAAACACTCAAAATGGTATTTTGGAAGAATTTATAAACCTAAAAAAAGTTTAACCTGTTCTAATTATAGCAACAGGTAGGTCTAAGCAAGAATAAAATTTATAGTCATGCCAGAAGTTACAAGAAATTGTAATGTATGATAATCTCTGTACAAAACAGACTGTTGGTAATAATGCGGAGAAATAAAGTGTTCGCAAAGCGGCGATAAATCTGGACGGAAGGCCGTCCCGGCCTGGACATAAATCACGGACAAAAATGAGGCCTTGGCAATTTTGGCCTAACTATGTATTGTCAAATATGCTATTTATTATTCTCGTTATGGCACAACATGGCCACTTAGTTTTTTGAGCCCGCTTTGGGTCCTGTAAACTGAGCCTTTTATAACATTTTTATATCAGGTTTTAAAATAATGAGTCACAAGATAGGGTTAGTTTGGGCACGCCACAATTGCGGCGATAAGTCCCCTCTTTGAAGAGTGGCTAGAGAGGCGCCACGGCGTCCCCACCTTCCGCCTGACGCAGGTCCTAACCGGTTCTAACACGGTTGTTTCAGAAGGTTTTTGTTCCGGATAAGACGGGAGGAAACGCCCGGGTGTCACCATTGTTTGTATCGCCCGCCCGGAGGACATGGTGGAGCATACGGTGGAGGTCTGCCCGGCTTGGGCGGAGCACCGCCGTGTCCTCGTGGAGGCGATTGGCGGTGGCGATCTCTCACGTCCGGGTCGACAGCGCGTTGTGTTCCACGCGCGCTTCAAAGAGGTGTCAGCATCAATGACGGGGTACGCTAGGGCCGATGCCTGCCAGGGTTGCGGGAAAGTCCGAGAGGGATACCGTGGCCGCTGGCACAGGCAACTGAAGGAACACGGGTGGGTTTTAGTCAGTAAGAGTCTGACACGCCCTCCCGCTCCGCCCAGAGCGGGAGGAGTTATTTGATGAAAGGATAGGGATAGTGAGTAAGGGAAGCAGACATTGGTTTTAGTCTCAATAGGCCTTTTTGTTTTTGTGATTTTACAAACACGAACGATTTTCTTAAGAAAACACTTTTTAATCGACTTCAAAAAAGGAGGAGGTTTCTCAATTCCACCGTATATACCTATTTATTTTGTGTGTTCGCGGATAACTTCGTTATTTATGAACCGATTTTAATGATTCTTTTTTTGTTGGAAACGAAAAAAAGTTTCTAGGTTTGTTTAATTGATGCTTCTTTTTTGGAGATATCCAATGGTAGTACGATGATAAAGAAACCAGGATCTGATGATGGCATCCCAGAGAAATCGAGGGGAAACTTCGAAAATCGTAGTGGCGACTAGTGCGTTTGTAATTTTTTCTCATTAAGTATTTTAAAGCACTACTATTTATTGAAGGTCCGGAGGCGATCAGATGATGGAGCCGAAAGACAGTCGAGGGAACTCCACAACGATTTACAGCAATTACCTGGTATTTGGGCTTGATTAATTTGTATTGATGATAACTTTACACCTAGTTGGGTTGTGACTGTCATTAGGGTTCTGATGATGAAGAAGAAGGACAGCCAAGGGAACTCCTCAACGTTTTACAGTAGCTACCTTGTGTTTGGACTTAATTCATTTCTATTGATGAGAACTTTGCACGCATATGGCTTATAAGTGCCATTACAGGTCTGATGATGGAGACCTTAGACAGTCGAGGGAATTCCTCTAAGATTTACAGCTGTTAAAGTAAAGCAGTTTAGTTTAGTTGGGCTCACTTCACAAGGTTCAATAAAACCGCCTTCAGACGTGAGCGTGTAAGACGATCGTTTTAGAATTGGTGTGGGTGGGGTAGGGCCTTTAGCTGAAAAATAAAAAACTTTTTTACTCTGTCGCTGTCACCACTGACCTATACTAGAGTCAAGAACAAACCTATCTTTAATAAAAAATAAACAAAAAAATACAACTGACTTCCAAAAAAAAAAACACTACAAAGTGAAATATAACTTTAATTTCGGAAGTCGGTGGAAAAAACTAAAATACAGATCCAAAGTCACCGACTTCCGAAATTAAAGTTATTTTTCACTTTGAAGTGTTTTTTTTTTTTGGTAGACGCTTGTTTTTTTTTTTTTTGTAAAAAAGTTTTATTCGTTTTGTTTATTTATCCCACAGTTCAAAAATGTGCTATTTTTACCTCTGGCTGTATATGTGTCCGTTGTTCGATATTTTTATTTACTGGATTTGTCCAGATTTTTTCTGGTCAATATTTATTGTCCTTCTACTTGGTATTCTTTTAAACTTTTGTTGACAATTTATCCATAGTAAAATAGTATTGTGTCACAAGAACAGTTCTGGAATCTCCCCACGTATCACGAAAATTATATAACCAGGTAAGTGTACATAGGTAATATTATACTATGGATGATATCGTTCAAATATTCGGTATTACATCCGCGGAGCGTCAGATCAAAGTCGATACAATAAGAGAGTAAGGTGGGGTAACGCGGGGGTACGGTGGGGTGACGACAATGTTTGCTATTTTCATCCGCCGTAAGACGGCGACCCACTTTCCTATTGCTTTTGTACGATGGGATTTCCGTTTGATTTTGGTGTTGCAATTAGTTTGTAGTATATGTACATACTGTTTGAGAATAATGGCGATCATCTGTCGACCTTATCCATTGATTTAATTTGCGTATACTGTGTAAAGAATCATACCTAATATTGTTTTACAATATCCACGAAAATCAGTGGTCTTTTAGTATGTCTTCAGTTATATAATGTGAAATGAGGAATTCTTATTTGCCATTACATCTAACCAGAAACTTTTAAAACCGATTCTTTTTCGATTTCCTTTTACATCTTAAGTTGTACGGAATGCTGTCGGAACTGCCGCTCCATACAATTTCACCCAAAGTCAATCAAATTAAATTGACTAACGAGATGGAACGCTCAAAATAGGTTTCAAATGCTGCTTAAAACGACGATAACATAATTCAGTTCTTCTTAATGACTTAAAAGCATGAAATGCTTAAATTAATACAATTTACCTATTTATATTTTAAAATTAACTTAATTTTATCCTCATTTTCATTCATAGTGAATTTAATTCACTCGCGAAATTAATAAACCTTTCTGTTCAAATCTCTTTTACTCTAACTAAATCAAAGCCGACGTAATTACCATATTGAAACGAAACAAAAACTGAATGAAACCGTTTCACATAAAACCTTCTCGGAACCTGCACATTACAGGATCCAACGGTATTATATGTATAATCAACCGAGTTTATTTTGTTGTTATGTATGTAGGTCTATCTATATTTATTCTTGTGTTTTACAGTTATGTTCATGTTATTCATCCCTTATTTGCACCATGTTTTCTGTCTGCATCACCCTAAGGTTGACTGGTAGAAAATGCCTCAGGCATTTAGTCCGCCTTTGTACGGTATTTTTTTTTACTTGTGCCTATAGTTTTAGTAAATTAATTAAGAAATAATTCAGGAAAGTTATCAAGATACATTATAAGTGTACTAAAAGACCACGACTTTCCGAACTCATTCGTTGCACTGTTATTTTCCATATAAAGGTAATTGACGAGCTCCAAAAAGGAGAAGAATAAAAGTATTTTACGAGTAAGTTTGGCGTTTTCCACTTAAGTTTGTTTGCCAACATTTTGTGCTGCAGCGTTTTCCTCATGTGCTTATCGTACATTAGACAATATTTTATTGCTGGCTGAATTATCTGGGTTTTTTTGAGGAATGTTACTCGTTCGTCAGAAATGTATGATGGTTTTGGAATAAACGCGGGGTCGACGGATGTGTAGGTCATCTTTGGAGATTGGGAGTGTTGATAAAATATTTAAAAGTAAGGTGTGAGACTTTCTGTTATTATTGTAATATAAGCAGATTGCTACAAAAATAACTTAAGCGCTCTTCTATGTAATATGACCTTTTTAAAATCGCAATTCAACCAAAATAAAATGTTTACTAAGTTAAAAGTGAAGCAATATACGCTACTATTAAGATATTTCAGCAAAAAAAGACCCGTCCAAGAGTTACCTCTTCGTAACAACCGTTTGCGCTGAGTACGCATGTTGATATTTAGGTGGAAATAAATTAAACGAATAAGAAAAATGCAACGAACGTATAATGTTGTAAAAGACAAGGTTACAGGCTCAAGGACACAGAAGGGCACACAGATAAAAAACAGAAACTTGTCAACTTATTATAAATGCAACGAACGTATAATGTTGTAAAAGACAAGGTTACAGGCTCAAGGACACAGAAGGGCACACAGATAAAAAACAGAAACTTGTCAACTTATTATAAATGCAACGAACGTATAATGTTGTAAAAGACAAGGTTACAGGCTCAAGGACACAGAAGGGCACACAGATAAAAAACAGAAACTTGTCTACTTATTATAAATATGGTTGCGTTCCTATTTACCAAATTTACCAACAACGCAGCCGCCAACCTACGTTATAAAGTGCAACCTAGCAATTAGATCAATTACATGTTGTTCCATATCATTGTTTGTTTGTATTGGTACTATTTGGTTTGTTCAGTGTAACACTCGTTTTGAGAAAGGTAATGAATTTATTTCCAAACTAATATTTATACAAAATTCTTAAAAACTACTTACATCCTATTGGCTAATCAGTCGAGTTACAAAAATGTGGTCGGCCAATCAGCGTTCAGCACGTTTTATAAAAACTAGTGGCGGTCAGTAAGCCGCTTAATAATCAGGTAAATCAATAAAAGGTAGTCTGCGCGTGAGTGTGTCTGATGAGACTCGCCGACAAGGAACGCGATTATATATACGACCGCATGGGCTAGCAGCATTCAGTATAGTCCGGTTAAGGCAACCACAGGATAGTCCGGTTAAGTAGTAACGACCTCTCTAGGTCTACTACGAGATGCCATAGATAGGAAAAAAAAAAAAAATAGCAGAATTCAGTGTTGGTCCGCGCGCCGCGCGGGTCCGTCGCCTCTGCTCGATGTTGTATGCCTGTCTCCCACAGAGAAGTAAATTTTTAGATCAGCCTTCAGCTTAATACACTGTTTTCCTGCAATTAAAATAATTATAATTAAATAAAGTTTTTTTAACTAAATTCTCGATCGCCGAAACATAACTAAAGACATAACTTTTTTTCTACCCGCCTACGTGTGCTCTATCCATTTCATTTCACTTTGATATTACCTAATTTCTTGGAAACCCAAAACTTTCTCCATAATGGCAGATTACTGATTCTACGTACTTTAAATACAAAAAGCAGACTGGATTCAGGATCCATTTTAGGAGAATCCCGAGTTTTAAGCGATCTTTAATGTAAATGTATTACATCACTACATCCAAAAGTCAGAATTGAATAAGAAAATAGTGATCTAGATTTATTATTAGAGTGGTAAAAGGGTTCAATCAAAGAACAATGGGTAATTTTGTATGGAACCCGTACCCACCTTTGTAGCATTTTAGACTAGGTGTCATTTAGAAGAGGCTTAATTGACTAACTCAAAAATAAATGAACGAATGAATGAATGAATGGGAGACCGAAGTTATGATAACTTCTTTATTACATTTTTAATTGCAAAGTGTTATAGCAATCGCACCTTTTTCTGTTCTATAGACCAAATAATTAACCAGTTGTTTTTTCTGCCTAAAGAGAGACCGACTTAGCTTCCTACCATTCGTTTTTGGTATGGAAAAAATATTAAATAAAAACCATAAATCTTAAAAAGCACAGTTTTATTACAAGACCAGCACAAACATCATTTTTAAATTGTGTTGTTACTCTCAATGATTATATCATCCCAGGCACTTGCCGGACGCTCCGGAGGTGACCGAGGTAGAGCTTCGAGTGGCGGTACGTAGGCTGAGTGCTAAAAATACCGCCCCAGGACCCGACGGCTTACCTGGGAAAGCCTGGGTCCTGGCCTCGGAGGCTCTCGGGCCTCGACTAAGGGGGCTCCTAAGCGCATGCATGGAGAGGGGCCAGTTCCCACTTCGTTGGAAGACGGGGAAACTGGTCCTCATCAAGAAGCCGGGGCGCCCAGCGGACTCTCCGTCCGCTTACCGGCCCATCGTGCTGCTCGACGAGGTGGGCAAGCTCTTTGAGAGAGTCATTGCAGACCGCCTCGTCGGGCGGCTGGTGCGGGTGGGGCCGGATTTGGCGGAGAGCCAGTTTGGCTTCCGCAGGGGGCGCTCTACGGTGGACGCCATCATGCGCGTGCGGGCCCTCACGACGGGGGATGCTGTGGCCCGGGGTGGGGTCGTCTTGGCGGTGTCTCTAGACATCGCCAATGCCTTCAATACCCTGCCCTGGAGTTGCATCAGGGAGGCACTCCGGTATCACCGGATGCCGACCTACCTCTGTCGTGTGGTCGAGGCCTATTTGACGGACAGGACCGTCATCTACCCCGGTCACCAGGGAGTATGGAACCGGCAAGAGATGTCGTGCGGTGTCCCACAGGGATCGGTCCTGGGGCCGCATCTGTGGGATATCGGCTACAACTGGGTGCTGCGCGCCGACCTCCCCAGCGGCGTCAGCGTGGTTTGTTACGCTGACGACACGCTAGTCCTGGCGCAGGGGAGGTCGCACCAGGCGGCGGCCGAACTAGCGACACGCGGGGTTGCGACAATCGTCGAGAGGATCCGGCAATTGGGACTCGAGGTGGCCCTGCACAAGTCCGAGGCCATGTGTTTTCATGGTCCTCGGAACACGCCACCGTCGGGTTCCCAAATAACGGTAGGAGGGGTTCACATCGGCGTCGAGTCGACGATGAAGTGCCTGGGACTCGTCCTCGACAGCCGGTGGAACTTCGTGGAGCATTTCCGACGTTTGGCTCCCAGACTGGAAAGGGCCGGGGCTGCCTTAATGCGGCTCCTGCCCAATCTAGGGGGGCCAAACGCCTCCTGCCGGAGGCTCTACGCGGGGGTCGTGCGGTCCATGGCCCTTTACGGGGCACCGGTGTGGGCGCGTTCCTTGAGGCGGCGGCCAGCCCGCTGGTTGAATGCGCCCCAAAGGGTCATGGCCACCCGGCTGGTCCGGGGATACCGTACGGTCTCCGGTGAGGCGGCGAGCCTCCTTGCCGGATTACCGCCATGGGATCTGGAGGCAAAAGTCCTCGCGCACGTTTAGGAGTGGCGCGAGGAGGCGAAACGCCGGGGCGTAGCTCCGCTGCCGCGAGAAATCACGGTACAGCGGACAGAGCTCCGGCGGGATCTCAGGGCGGCATGGAGAGTGCGATTGTCGCAACCCAGCGCTGGGCACGCCACAATTGCGGCGATAAGTTCCCTCTTTGAGGAGTGGCTAGAGAGGCGCCACGGCGTCCTCACCTTCCGCCTGACGCAGGTCCTCACCGGACACGGTTGTTTCGGGAGGTTCCTGTTCCGGATAAGGCGGGAGGAAACGCCCGGGTGTCACCATTGTGTGGATCACCCGGAGGACACGGTGGAGCATACGGTGGAGGTCTGCCCGGCTTGGGCGGAGCACCGCCGTGTCCTCGTGGAGGCGATTGGCGGTGGCGATCTCTCGCGTCTGGCCTTGGTCCAGGCCATGGTACGGAGCGAGAGGGCTTGGGAAGCCGTCACCTCCTTCTGCGAAACAGTAATGTTCGCGAAGGAGGAGGCGGAACGCGTGAGGGAGAGGCAAAGTTTGCGCCCTCACGCCCCTAGCCGCCGCAGGAGACGCCCTGGGCGTCGGGAATCGCAGGCCGATTCCCGGCCACCGTAGGCGCGGGCTTGCGAACGGCGAGCAATGGGCAGCTCGCCGTTCGATAAGGACCAGGCCCGGGTCGACGGCGCGTTGTGTTCCACGCGCGCCTCAAAGAGATGTCAGCACCAATGACGGGGTTTGCTAGGACCGATGCCTGCTAGGGTTGCGGAAAAGTCCAAGAGGGTTACCGTGGCCCCTGGCACAGGCAACTGAAGGAACACGGGTGGGTTTTAGTCAGTAAGAGTCTGACACGCCCTCCTGCTCTGCCCAGAGCGGGAGAAGTTATTTGATGATTTCCCACCCACAAAAAAAAAAAAAAAGGCACTTGCCGGTCCTATGAAGTTATCTAGGTGCCTGCCAACACCTAAGTACCATATTATGCTAACAGTGTGAGCACAGGCACCTAGAGTTCTCATACCCGTCATGCAGGAGCAATAATAGGCTTCGATGGCTTCTCTGTTCTTTCTGGCTTCTCTCCAATTTTTACGACACACCGACGCTAGCGCATAATAGTTCGAAGTACCTAACGGATAAAATCGCAAAAACGTCGAATGTGCATGGGTCGCTTTTATTAAGGATTTTCGGCATTTTCAACGTCGAATATCTTTTTTCCCCCGCAAGCTGCAAAGTTGCCCCCATACAACAAATATATATATTTTCAAAGACCTTTCTAATGGTACCAATTTCAATTTGCTACATGGGTGGGTACGTTTTGTTCCATGTTCTTTATACAACAATAAATGAAGTAATAAAATTGTCTTCAACGATTAACATTCATACGAGTAGTCCACGATCTAACCGTCGGCAAATCCTCGTAGACATTTAACAAAGTGCACGATTTAAGTAATTTGATAAAAGGCTAGAGAGCTGTGAATCCCAATTTAATGCTCTGGCTAACACGCAGGATTTTTGCTTAGATTTAACAAAGCTTTTATTGAAGGCCTGTAGAATTATCTCGAAGCCTCTAACCGATGAGTTGAGAGCCGTACACACACGAGCAGAGAGTCACACGAGAGCAGCACACGAGCAGCTGAGTAGATGAATGTTTCATATGTTTATTTTTTTAATACGTCTATGATTGTTTTGTTATCCTGCACAGAAATGATTTAATTTACCTAAGAGATAATTTAGAAACGACTTTATCATGTAGGTATAGGTATGATTGAACATACGTACGAATATAACGATAATAATGTCAGATCTTTCAGGGGTATAAAGAGATATTTATATTCTTTTTCTTAGGTTTTTTTTTTACAAGTTACTAGATTCACGTGAATCTAGTAACTTTATCATAAACTAAAATTATCTTATAACACAATACAATAAATTAGTCAAGAATTTACTATGTTTTTGCAAATTAAAGCACGTTGTAATTAACCTTTAGCATTTTCACACGTTTTAAGCACTTGCGGTCACGGACGGAATGAAACGCGAAATAACTATGGTAGCGAAAAGTAATTTGGTTTTCGATTTAAGATTATTATACGAACACAACTCACGATGAAATTCAAAACATCCCCGGTCTGTGATTCCAAGGTTTTATTTAATTTAATTCAACAACACGAACATCATTTTACGAAAGCCTCCGTTAATTCTGAATCGGGAAATATTAATACATTCCAAGAGCGCCGTGTACATTAAATATTAAGCAGAATCCGTCCGATGACGATCTTTCGAAGTTGCGGAAAAATAAGTTATCGGTTCGTGGATATCATCAAAATTGTATTTAATCCACTCAGTGCTGCCGTGAAATATAATGTAAGACTTTCATGTTGGTATCGCAAGGCTTTTACATAATTCTGGTAATGAAGGTACAGAAACATTTCGTCGCTGAATTCATTTCCAATGCGTTTATTTGCAGTCAGTTACGTTAATACGTATGTACATTGTTACGTACTAACTTTTGCCTGTGGGTTCGCCCGCTTATAGATCGGAAATTATCCCACGGGAACGTACTACCGGGATAAAAAATAGCAAAATTACCTTTGTACTAAACTGACCCATGTCATGGTATACCCGGTGTCCACCCAATTTCATATAATCTTGTAGAGATAACAAACAAAGAGACAGACAGGAATAGTTACCTTCGGATTACTTATACTGCAGTAGTGAAGTGTGAATATGAATTCACATTGCTTAATGTGTTGTTTTAAACACATTTTTATACACCGAAGTATTTTGAACCAACCATTTCAACTCTTCCTCTCTTAAAGGAGGTTATGCAAAATGGGTACTGATATGTAATTGCATTACCATTGATCAATCGCGTATATTATGTGCCTCATCAGTATTCAGATTGAATGGATGACGAGGACTTGTGAGGCTCGATCTATCACAGTCAGTGTGATAGCATCAGAAGGGTGCGAGCGTGTGTGAAGGTCGACGTGTATCATTGTTGCCTTGAACTCAGTAAGTCCATGACCTAACATGAAGCTAAGGTTTTATTGAATAGGAGACGATAAAAGTGGCTATTAGTAGTGACGATCCTTGGGGACGGGCTACTGTTAAGTGGTTACAGCAAGGGATAATAAACTGGTCCTTAGAGTCAACAATTAGGAATGCAAAGCAGGATATTGAAACTTGAACGTAATAGATATCGCATCTGCGGGTGTGTTTTGTAATGTCGGCTCTGCCTGGAAGGTAAATATTTTTAGACACAAGTCACAGACATTCTAAGTCAGACACTTTACTTCTCATAATTGGTAAGAATAACACCATTACTTATGCAAATAAGCCTATTCAATGTTATAGCATTTTATTCTAGAGAGTCGGAAAGGTCTCGAAGATTTGTGTGACTTTTAATTTATTTTTAATTGGCTCTGAGGCACGCGTCGCCGCGTCGCTGCGCACCCCTGTGCTCTCAAAGTTTATCTGCACAATTGCCCAGACATTCTAACATCTTCCTATATTAATAGCTTTTATTTTTCTCTCCGTTCCCCTTCAATTTCCTTAAATGATTCGGCTTGGTACTTAAACTGTGACGCAATTGTTTTTGAGGTTGCACCCCCCAACCTTGATATTTCTATTGTGAGAGCTTTTTTAATGGAATTATTTTAAGCTCTTTAACAAAATTTCTACTAGCCACCCCTGCCAAGGATGACTAAGCAGAAAATATATTTTTACTTTTTTTAGGTTGAATTCCCTTTATTTCTCGCTTGGGGTCCTGACAATGGTTTTGCGTTCAATACCCTAATGATTCCGCACAATATTTTTAATTTAACCGAAGTGGAGTGATTTTACGTGGCTGGCGTACTTCATATTTCTTAACAATACTTTTTTTTCAGAGAAAATAAAAGATTAAGGTAACTTCCCTAATTATTTCCATGTATCAAAAAGTTAAACAACAGTTTAAGACCAGGTTTGTATCACCAATAGGCCGGACGTTGATAATATAATAGTGCTACACGCGCATGTGCACAGAAGAGCCCACACCTAGGTAAAGCAATCTACATTATTTGTTTAGCGTTCACCCAAACAGGGGGGAATAAGAGCAGCAACAATGTTGACATTCATCTTCCGAACTTGAGACGTGCGTCGTATGTCAGATGACAGAAACTCTCACGGAAATGAAAATGAGTATTTCTATAATATAAGCTAAAATGAAATGTGTTATTGTTGAAAAGTGATAGGAAAAGCTGTAGTCCTTGAAATCAGTAGTATTAATACGGTTGCATGGACATTTGAAGTCTTCTTGGTTCAGTAAATGACTATTATCTTTCTCGTTACACTTCTAACGCCATCATGTTTTCAATCATTAAGGATGTGATGGATGTTGCCTCTGTTATTGTAAAGCATTATATTTGTCACTCCCGTCACTCCATGTACGACAACACACACGTAAGCGAGTGGCGTACCGTATCTGCGTGTGACGTACCTCTGACTTTGTATTACATCACTAGTGTGTGCTCCAGGGCTTGGCAGTTTGACACATCACTACCGTAAATGTGTATAACTGCATAAACTGTCGAAAACATGAATATTTATAGTATATTCAAAAGTATCAGATGAAAATGTTAACAAATTAATCAGAAAAGGTGCCTGTGGATGCCAATTTATAGTGCACTTATAAACTGGATGTTTTAGGCTCGTGGCTAAATGATACCAGGTCTGAGCTCAAATGGATGTCCATTCGCCAAAGAAGAAGTTTGCGTGCTTTGACCACGCTTTTCTCCCTTCTCAACTCTCCCACTCCTCCTTCTTATCTCGTATCTCACTTCCAATACCTATGTTCTTCTCACGCTAAGAATCTACGTTCTTCTAACAATCTTCTTCTACTCTGTCCTTCTCATACTTCTGACTTTGTTCATTCTTCCTTTCATATTCAGTCCATTCTTCTTTGGAATGCGCTTCCTCTTGATATCAGGACGGCTACCAGTCGGTATGCATTTAAGCGGAAATTGCAGAGTTATTTTCGAAACAAATAGAGTAAAGTCATCTCAACATCTCTCTTCCTGGAATTTGTATATATATATATATATATTTATGTAAGTATATAGTATAGTAAATAGTATGTATGTGTATAGGACTTATTTATATATTTGTGTACGTTATTTTGATAGTTAATTTTATTTTATCATTGTTAAACATCGCTCAAATCAATGCTTTCCTTTCCTTTCAATTAAAGCACCTGCCATCTAATCTCTTCACCACCCTTGGTTGACTGGTAGAGAATGCCTAAGGCATTAAGTCCGCCTTTGTACCTTTTGTGCGAAAAGTTATAAATAAATAAATAAATACCAGCCGCACGGGTCGATCGAAAATTAAGCTACGCTTTCCGCGGTCAGTTCTGGGATGGTTCACCATCCAATGCGTATCGAGACCCCTCCATTCCGCAGAAAGCACGCTGAGCCTTTGGTCCCGGCTGTCATTCGTAGGTCTTTGACAGCTGTTACGGGAAGTCAGAAACCCAAAAGTCTGACAACCAGTCCTGGGGCATCCTGAAACCCAGTAAAGTGGTAGTGGAGGTCGGTTAGGCAGTCGCTCCACGTAAAATACTGGTGTACAGATGCGTTCGGTTAGACTTGAACCCAACCCCAACATAGTTGGGAAAAGACTAGGCAGATTGACTTACAAATTTCGTGCTTTGATTTGATTATTTGAATTAAACCCGAAATTCTAATTTTAAATCCCCTTCAAAAAAAAATCGTTTGACAATTGACCTTCGTTTGATAACCTCAATTCTCGTTAATGATTTGTCAATTACATTAATAATGATACCTATTCAAACAAAATGTTTTGGAAAAAGTGGTGAGATATATTATGTAAAGTTGAAACCTTCTAAATACAGATGAATGTTTTACTCGTTCTCCCTTTAGTGAGTGATTGCGTAAGAATTTAACCAGAACAAGGGTTTCTTTACACAACTTCTCAATATAATCTCGCTCAATAATACACAGGACTTAATGATAATTGGCGAAATGTGCCCCTATCCCATTTGGGAACACATTCGTAAAGTTACAGTGGTGACATTTACTACCGTCATTCTTCGATTCCAGTCACTAACCCTGTCCAGATAATCACTTCTTGTTTTACACCACCCAGGGGAAATGACGTGATGGTCTGCCCGCAGTCTGGACCACACAGACACGTATTAAATATAATGTTAGTGGCGGTGAACTGACTTGCAGTTCGTTTTTATAGTAACAGTAACGTACTAGCTACACTGTTGCTTACGGCTCGACGTAAAACTTTACTACATGCACAGTTTATGAACAGGAGTTAGTACCTTATTAAGATATGATACAAGTTACGTCACACTTTAACACGTCACTTCCGTGTTCATCAATGTGTGAGTTTGTTTACTTTTTTGCTTAACTCGGAGATAACACTTTTTGTCAACTTAAGTCGAGTGCTGGAAGTGACTTTTATTGAATAAAGTCAAAGTCTTCGCGTTTATTTCAAATAGGCACATAAAAAACAACAAGGCACATGGGGATGACGGAATAACGACAGAGCTCCTTAAAACTTTCGGGTCTCCAGTCCTGAAAGAGCTAGCGAGTCTCTTTAACTCCGTCATGCAAGAGGGTACAACGCCCGAGGCGTGGAGCAAAGGTGCGGTGGTTCTGTTTTTCAAAAAGGGTGACAAAACCCTTCTGATGAGTTCTTCAGCAGGGTTTTGTCACTTCCACCTTGTTGTGTCTCGAATACAGCTTGTATACGTCGCTTCTGAGCCACATATACAAGCTGTTCCCGAGATTCGTAACGAACCGTCTCGCCAGGAGACTCGATGAGTTCCAGCCACCAGAACAAGCCGGTTTTCGAAAAAGATTCAGTACCGTAGACCACATCCATACGGTTCGGCAAATTGTACAGAAGATCGATGAGTACCTACAACCAACCGCCGCGCTGTGCATACACAAGTCGAAGGCTTTCTCGTAGTAGTAGTAATGTTGAGGTGTGGCCTCAACTCTCGTGGGTTCTATTTAGGTTTCATGGGGTTGACCAAAATTAGTTATTTATTTTCTTCTGGATTACAATAATGTATTGGTTATATTACAATGATTTGGAATTACGAGTATGTACAAGTCAAGCAGGGTCGAGGCAGAGAGGCAGAAAGAAGGGGCGAGCTGGCGCTGTCGTGTGCTTATATAATCTTCAATCAGTGCCTCCTATCGGTGAGTTGATGAGCTATTAAGCTTGCTTGACGGGTGACGTAGGCGCATGTCAGTTGTGTAGGTGAAGATCATTAGATGTTCTTCATTGCGCCTCCTGTCAATGTCGGTAGATGGCGCTGTCCTGAACATCCTCCGCCGCATTGAGAGCTTCACCATAGCTCTCAACAGCTACCGTGGTGTGATGACAGGACTGATGACGGGACTGCCGGTGGCGTGACTGAAGCGTCGGCGTCGTCTCTGGATAGTGGAAGAGGGCAGATCTTGGAGAAGGCCCTCTCTATGATGCCTGCAGCAGTGCGAATGGAAGCCACCCTGGGAATGCCGTCCTTGCCTGGGAACATAGTTATTATTCTTCCGAGTCGCTATTTTAGAGGCGGTAAATTGTCCTCTTTCACCAGGACTAGTGAGTTTGGTGTAAGAAGCGCCTTGGTATCCTTCCACTTAGAGCGCTTTTGTAGCTCTGAAACGTATTCCGTTAACCATCGAGCCCAGAAGTATTGCCTGGGCTGCTCGATGCGCCGGTAGCGTGACAGTGAGTGTGTGGCCACTGTCATGACGTCATCCTCTGCAGGCGCTGTCAGCGGTCGCCCGATCAAGAAATGCCCGGAGGTGAGGGGACTGAAGTCATCAGGATCTGAAGATAGAGGATATAAGGGACGGGAATTCAGGACGGACTAGAAAGCCTTCGACTTCGTCGAAATATGAGCAATACTGGCCCCTCTGCAACGATGTCGAATTGACTGGTGCTACATCGAAGTATTGAGATGCTTGTATGGCACTGTCACGATGACTGTCCAGATCCAGGATCAGAAAACCAGCCCCATCCAGCTGCTCAGAGGGATGAGACACGGGATGTGATATCCCCGAAACTATTTACCAATGCGTTGGAGGACGTTATCAAGACGCTGGACTGGTGTGGGCTGGGTATCAACGTGAACGGCGAATACATCTCACACCTTCGCTTTGCCGATGACATCGTCATAATGGCAGATGCGCTGGAACAGTTAGACCAGATGGTGCACAGCCTGAATGGAGCCTCTAGGCTAGAAAGTCATGTACAATTCACACGTCTTGCCGAGTCCAATCCACATCGAAGGGTCGCTTCTCGAAGTTATGAAGGAGTATGTCTACCTAGAGCAAATCATCCAGCTCGGTAGACACAACTTTGAGAAAGAAGCTGACAGAAGGAACCGAAGTCTTCTCGTCGCCAATCCCGCAATGTTTGAAGACTAAAGTCTTCAACCAGTGCGTCCTGCCCGTTATGACGTACAGTTCCGAAACGTGAACACTGACAGTTGGGCTGGTCCACAAATTCAAGGTCGCTTTGCGTGCTATGGAGCTATGCTTGAAGTTTCTTTGAAGGATAAAATCAGGAATGTAATTGTCCGGAAAAGAACCGGAATTACCGACATAGCTCGCAGACTAAGCAAGCTGAAGTGGCAGTGGGCTGGCCATGTTTGTCGAAGGACCGATGCCCGGCGGAGCAGACAAGTCCTTGAGTGGAGACCGCGTATCGGCAAGTGTAGCTTGCGGGGCCCCCCAGCTAGATGGACCGACGACCTCAAGAAAGTGGCTGGGACAGACTGGATGCGGAAGGCGGAGGACAGGGTGTTGTAGCGCAGCCTGGGCGCAGCCTGCCTGCCTGCATATGTCCAGCAGTGGACTGCGATAGGCTGAGTTGATTGATTAAGGCACATAAAATCATCAAAAAAAAAAAAAAAAACATCAAAAATTATTAATATTCCTTTGAACGTCAGCGTTTACATTGAAATAGAATTGATTCTAGTCGCAACTTCCAAAAGGTAGTTTCGTATAAAGAAGAATGGGCAAGAAACTCCACCGTTACTCTTATAAAATGTTTTACATTATTTTGTATCTATTTTGATGCACCTAAAATAAAATTACTATAACACAATAGGTAAACATTATTAAAATGAAGTCATGACAAATAAGTTAATTATGTATATATGGTACTCACATATTTACAAACATTGTTAAAGTATACGATTTCCTTTAAAAAAACAAATATCAATTAATAAGTCAGTAAATTATGACTATAGCGCCTATTTATCGATACATCTCGTATTTCGGTATCGACATGTAGCCTGTGTACACTCAGAAAGGTATATTGTTAAGCAGACGTGAATTATTGCAGTTTTACAGCCATTCCACACGGTAGAGGATAAAAAATGTCAGTTGTTATTTGAATATACGGACAATTTAAACAAGTCAATAAGCTTAGCAATACTTTGACCAACTTTGACAGTCTGTAGGTACAAACATTATTATCTATACAATGATATATAAACCGATAACAACATTGTAAAATACAAAGTGAACAAATCATTTAGTAACGCGGCCGTCGGTCGGTATCGCTTCCTGTTTATTTCCGGGACCAACCGCAAGTGACCGCAATCCGATTTCCTGCACTTTTACGTTTTCTGTTGTCTATTCTAAGAACGAAGCTCTTTATGTTTTGTATGTATATCAAACATTTCAAATAAGATATCAGAACACAGAATCAAATAGCTGGTTGTAAAATGTTTCATCAACTTGAAATGCTAGCGATCCAATGTTCAGATAAAAGTATTGCTTTACATATTGCTTGAATAGAAGGATTTATGCTGTCATTGTATTTGAAAAGGAGTTTGTATACGGAAATGAAAGGGTCGCCCAACAAAAACCAACCTACCCAAGATTACTTTGTGTTTATTGCTGTAACCTAACGTTTGTGCTGACTGAACTTGGATAGGTAGAAACCGAAAGAATAGAACAAGTACATAATCAGGTAAGTACGAGTAAGTCTATTACTAGCCAAAACCAGTTTTTGTGTTTCTTTATTTATTTATATATTCTTTATTGTACACCACAAAAAACATAACAACAAAAATAAAATCGAACACTATTTAATAAAAATAAAAAATAAAAAAAAATATCGTCTGACATTTCACACAGCACCATCTAGTTCCAAGTTAAGCACTTAATTAAGGCTTGTGTTATGGATACCAGATGGAGATGGATTAATATACATCATATCTCCTCCATACTCTCATCATCTCATCTCTTATCTTCTTCATATCATCTTATTTCTGTTTATCATCTTTAATATTATAGAAACTCCAAAAATACTTACAACACAACTTTAGTAAGCCAGAAACGTAAGAGTAAACATAAACATAGCATACGGATACAATCTAGTACAGAAAGCCTTTTAGAGCAGATCATAATTTTATTTATCAAAAATATCAATTTAAATAATCCAGTTCCCAAATAACACAGATATTGGAAAACCATTTCTTATTAATATTCCTTTCATCTGCTCTTCGTTTAATATTCAACTAGAGGGTGAAAGATTTCGCAAACTCAGATTCAGATTCAGGTGAACTATGCCTACTGATGACGACTGGATGAATAGATATTGAAATATCTTTGGTATAATTATACATTTTTCAATGATAGAAAACAGCTGTAAAGTAGACCTTTTTGCAATCAACATTAGGTATTATGACTATGTAGATTCGAATTTTGCCTCTTAAATACAGCACTGGTGTAGTCAAATGTGAAACTTGAGTTTTTACATAAATCCTAGACTAGAGTTGCATTGTTTTATCAGAAACAATCGAACTATCTCTGTTTTATTTTATTTCTGCTAATCCTATGCAAATGCAAGTCCTTTTAGAAGCATTTGAACACAAAATTCTGTACCAATTTTACATATAGTGGCAGAGCCACTAGCTTATTTCGAACAACCATAATCCTCTTTCCTGTCAACTCAGAACTTTCGAACAAGCCAAACATTTAAAGACTTTTCAGCTTATTTAATGAAATTGCAAATTTTCTGTACAGTGGCGTTGAAAGCGATTACCCGTCGGTGTAAGCGCGGCTCATCAGATTTGCGGCCGCCATTTGCATAAATGCATCGTTTTACAACTACTAAGGCTTTGAGCGCTGCTCCTGACTTCTACCTATGTACTGCCGAATGAGAACCTTCTTGTGAGTTATGGTAATAATGGAGCGAGAAATTTCGCAGTGCTGATAATTAATTAGAGATTGTGCGTTTGTTTTTAATAGTGTTTTGGTCTTTTTCCTGCAAACAGGCAACAATCAAACATACTTCTTAATTAATAATATTCATATTTTTTGTGTTTGTAATTTTTGTATAGTATTGAAGTCGTAACGAGCACAAACAAAGCCAACCTAATTGGTTTCCTATTGTTAGACGATAAAATATTGTAATTATAACCCACCAAAAGATTCTTGTTACATCCACAATTCATTACAATTCCTGAACTTCCTACATATCTCTATGTCCGTATCAAATACTTCAATACTAAACATCAGTGACATGAGTTCAGAAGTTGTGATTGCCTGCCTTATTAATTAGTTAGCTTGGAACTGTTCGTACGAAACTCAGGCAAGCACAGAAGGCCGGCTCCATACAAAGAGCGAAAACAGCCGCACGCACACATAGACGCGTACGTATGACGCGCGACGTCGCCGCGCGCCGTCTCGGTCTGAAACAAATGCCAGTCGCGAGTACGCTTGCACTCGCTGCACGTGGACGCCTGTTTAATATGTGTGCGTGCGTTTGTGTGCGACAGCGCAAAGCAAAGGTTGTTCATATCACAGCGAGAATGTAATTTGGCCTTTGTGGCTAACTTGTTTGACTAATTTAATACTTTTGTTAACTTGTTCTAGTGGCGATGTTGATAACGATTTGTGTTTTGTTTTATTCTGAAAAACTAAAAGTTACTATGAAGTCATTTTAGGAAATGTTTTCTAAGAAAAAGGCCGTAATTACACATAATCTACCGAGTGGATCCAATAAATGGCGAGTAAATGAGGCAGGTAATTCGGGATTCTAAGAAAAACCAATTAGTCTCCGAACGAAGCCACATAAAGTTTTTCTTTTTACGAATTAATCACAGCAACAACTACGAACGAGACGAAAAACTCAGGTCATTAGCTGTGACCCACGTAATCAAAACACATCAAATATTCCAGAAGAAACTTTGGGTCCGAAAAGTTTGTCCTCAAGTTGTTTATTTGTAAGAATTATTGAAGACGACACTAAACTAGGCTAAGACCAAACTTCGTTTTATTACTTCCTACGATCTTGACGTATCAAGTATCAAGTGCTTGTGATAATAAAGACGCCATGGTCTAACATTACACGTATTTGTTTGTATTCTTGTTGATTTTCGGAAGGAAAAAATAGTCTGTCAGCTGTTTGTTCCCGCGGAAAAGTAGGTCACTGTGCTCGTAAAGTCGGGCGGAAAGCTTTTACTTGAGCACTATTGCAATATTTAAATCATATTGTATCTGGAAAGGATGGTTCTATATCACGAAATGTCTAAGTGTATGTATAGTATTGTATACGAAATCCGATAAGGACAATCTTCGATCTTCAATAAAAATGTTTTGAGTACAAATGTTAAAAGGAAAATGGAAAGCTTTTGCCGCATCAAAGGAATGAAAAGATTAGGAAAACAGACGAAATAAAAATGATCACCACGCGCGCAGAGGAAAAGATTCGCACGGAAGGATTTAATTTGTGTACTGAATATCACTGGGCTGTCATTACACATTGTCCGAAGCTAACTTACAAGGATTTACTCTGATTCAGCTTCAGAAGTTTTCTTTAGTCTTATCCGTTTTTAATTGAAACTCTTCGATTAAATTCGATTCGTCCATTGTACAGTTTCCAACAATATACAGACCAAATTAAAAGATGATTGCTTTACGGAGACTTATCTGTGCAAAAGAAAATGGACCTTCTTAAAATGGATTAAGAGTTATGATTGTTATTGTTCTTCCTGCCTTTGTTCTGACCTTAATGGCGAAGTTTTACAACGGAGGGTCTGAGAACGAATATGACGACCGGTTGCCACCTGACTGAGCGAACCCGCCTTCTCCCTGTTAAAGTTTTAGAAGTATCTTATAAAAACGAGGGGCTGAAAAAAAACTGCAAACGTCGAAAAAAAAGATGGGTTGATTCCAGAGAGATATGTTAAATGCCAGTCTGAACAAAAGGCCACGAAATACGACTAACATACGTTACGTACGTATACTTTGGTCTGTAATGTCTGTAATACGACTAAAATATAATTATTATATTATATATTTAATTTATGTTTAATTTCCTAGAACGTAACAAAATACTATCAGACGTCCAATATGGGTTTAGGTCGGGAAAGAGCACCGAAGACGCAGTTAATCAAGTGATAAGTCATGTCACGTGTAAACTTGACACGAAGCAGAAATGTGTTGGAGTTTTTCTCGATTTAACAAAGGCTTTCGATACCGTCTCAATTCTCGCCCTTGTGGATAAGCTGGATAGGGTTGGTATTCGCGGAAATGCCTTAACTATTTTTAATGACTTTTTCTATGACCGCACACAGAAAGTTAAAATTAAAGAATACATCAGTTCTGATGCCAAGGTAACCTACGGCGTTCCACAGGGCAGTATACTCGGCCCTAGCCTTTTTCTCATTTATATAAATGACCTGTGTCAGCTATCACTTGAAAATGGTAAAGCCTTCACTAATGCTGATGACACAGTATTAATATTTCATGGGGACACCTGGGATGAGGTCCAACAGCTCACTGGATCAGGCTTACATAAAGTCGGTCACTGGCTTAGAACTAACATTCTAACTCTGAACATCTCAAAAACCACATACCTACAATTCCACTTCTTCAAAATTCACCCACCAGACACAAAAATTAAGCTACACACATGCAACTCACCAAACATAATCAGAGACTGCTCTTGTCTGTCTTTACAAAAAGTCACACATGTCGAACATCTTGGCATTTTGGTGGACGAAAAACTTAGCTGGCGACAACATATTGATCTCACTTCTGCGCGAATCCGAAAGCTAATATGGGCTTTCAAAAAGCTGAGACATGTGGCAGACTTTGAATTATTACGCGGGGTATACTTTGCCCTGGCGGAATCTGTGCTGAGCTACTGTATTGTGGTTTGGGTGGTGCGTGTAAAACTTTTATGATACATTTAGAAAGAGCTCAGAGATCCTTGCTAAAAGTCATGACTTTTAAACCCTTTTTATTCCCTACTACGTCATTATATGAGCAGTGTGTGTGGAACTCACTGTGAGGTAAACATATACTCTGCAGGTTGTTGTCAAACAACACAGTATTACACCTTACAACGACTAACACAAAAATAGACGAACCACGCCTGACGTCTACGTACCTGTGCGTTGCCACACAGCTTCGGCTAGGCGACAGCGTCACCACCAGGCAATCTATTTATATAATAAAGGAGAATGGGCAAACATGTATGGAACGTGGTACCCGCTCCAATAGTCATCATTAATATATCATTGAATAGACATTTTGATGCAGAAAAACGTCTACCATGGCGCCTGTCCCTATTCACGTTTGGAAAGCAGTAATCTCACTCCAAGTTTTATAAATGAGAATTTACTACTAACTACTTATATTAGTAAAATAAAGCTGGAATAAGATAGACTTAGACGATGATATAACACACTTAGGATTCTATTATTAAAAGAAGTAAGAAAACAAGCGTTCTTCAAATAAAAATCATATATTTTAGCAATAAGTGAGTAGATTTAAAACATTACATATCGGTATCAACTATAACAGCATTGAGGAAAGATGCCGGAGCAGTAAATCCCGTATGCCTAGCATAGCCTAGGTACCACACGATGGACACTATATGTGCACAAGTGCCCATCGTACGTTGCCCGGTTAAACATGTGCAATACTGTTGGACAATATTATTTGTACTGTTGATCAATATGTAACAAAAATATGTTTTTATACGGAATGTCGCGACTAGATTCGTCCACGCCAAAGCCAGGCATCTTCGTGTATGCCATAGTCTGGCAGATCTTCAAGTGCTCCCTCTCTGTACGTTTCAATTATATACAGACCATTTGATAAATGCTCGGCACAGTAAGATCTTGCCAGCTTGAGTTGGTAGGTACCTAGCGCTAATAGAATTATATCCTCCTCCGTCATTGAAGGGAAGTTTTCGATCTGGCTCGCTTCCATCCTCTGAAATTCTACTCTTCTGTGATTAAGCCGTTTTCTCTCTACATACATATTATGCAGAAGATTCGGGGTATCTATTTTCTGCCTTATGATATTGACGAATTCGTCTGCGTGTAGGTACGCTATCCACGATGGTTTGGTGGAAGTGATTCGTGATAGCTGCGGCAATCTTAAAATCAGTGAACATATTGGGCAGTGACTTATTAAAATATTTTTGCCGCAAGAGCTTAAAATCACGTTTAAACCGGCCGTTTACTACTTCCACAACCCACCGGCATAGCGTTACCGATCGAGCTTCGTTGGATTGTTCAATGGTCAGCTGTGTCTCTTGGCGGTTCTTTGTTGGTGGGACATAGGATTCATACCCACATTCATCAATGAGGTCCATGCTGTCCCTAAAACCTCGATCTAATATAAAAGCATCGTTTGTTCGGAGTAAGCAATATAGTGGATGTTGTCCATCATTCATAATGTCGCCCATTATTTGTGCATCTGTTTTTGTTGCAGCGTATGGACCCATTACATCTAATATGTATCCATCAGTACATACAAGTAGAAAAGGTTTCAGTAGATTCTGAAACTTATGTAAACTGTAGGACAATCTTTGGAATAAGAAGTTCGAGCTTTTATTTATGTAAATGTAAGTACCATTGCCAATCAATAATAACTTATCATTATTTTCATTTCCAAATAATGCTTTTGGTATAGTGAGATTTTTTTCCAATAATTGTGGTCTGCCAATGTGATCCACTCCCAAATGCAGCCCAACGTAATTGTTATTGAGACACTCCCTTACAATAACCAACAAACGTTCAAGCTTTCGTCGTGACATGTTAAATAATGTCGCAACTCTTTCATCTGGCTCCCCGGTACGCAGTTTTGTAAGATAAATACTTAATGCAGTTCTCGGCTCTCTACATCTTTCATTTAGTGTAGGTGTTTGTACCAACATAGCATCAAACTCTTCGCACTTGCGTCCTGTCCAAAAGTGCATCTCCTCGTTGGTTAAAGCGCCTCTCGTGTTGAAGTCTAGCCGAGGTCCACGTTGTAAGGCCATTCTTAACATGTCACAAATGTCAGTAAACTGGTCTGTATTAAAATCATGAGTGACATTACATGTTTGAGGTAGCTCATCCCAAACATTGTTCTCTAAGTGCTGTGTACACACTCTTGCACCATTTGGAATATAAAGCTTATATTCACAAAAGATGTGAGTTTTTATTGTTATTGGGATTCGATGGCGAGTTGCGTTTGGACAGTCGTTAAATATACAATGCCGTGGTGTGTTTGGAGCACGTGTATACTCCGAAACTTGAAACTCCTGAACATTTTGCACTACTTGCGGCACTGCTTCCGGCATTGCTTCCGGCATTGCTTCCGGCACTGCTTCCTGCATTGCTTCCGGCATTGCTTCCGGCACTGCATCTGGCATTGCTTCAGACACTGCTTCAGGCATTGCTCCGGGCACGGCAGGGTTCGCAAGTCTTCTCACTGCATTATCAGCGGACTGCCAACATCGGTGACACACACGTCGTGTGCCATCGAATACCACCTGTAAGTAGTAAAAATTTGATTTAATGTTTTTTTTTGTATAAGTACTTTATTTTTTTGGAACTAAGCTAAAAAAACTGAGAAAACAATATCACGTAAATACAAAATATTAAAGTGTCGATCGTAACCTAACAACATTTTTGTTATAGTAAGCGCAGATTCAACAAAGTCGTCGGGCCATAAATCATTTCTCTATGTCCTTCTCGCTTGCACTTACAGAGCTTATGGAACGCTAATACAAAATAATAGCGCATTAGAATAATAGAAGTGACTTTCGAAGGTCCGATGACTCCACACGTGCGTACAGTGTCCAGGTAGCTAATATCGAGTTAGAAAGGATAGGCCCTTTTGTTTGTACTGCTAACCTTTATCTATTGTTATTGGTAATGACCGTCTTAAGTGTGCTTATTTAAAATGAAGAACATAATATACTTAGAATAAGAGAATAAACGGCACGGACGAAGGGATGGTGAAATAAAACTACAGTTAGATTATAATAATGGAAGTGCTTACCTCCAGAACGGCATGTTCATGAATAAACGCAGCGAACTCAGGGCGCGTTCATGACAGATTAGCTGTCAAAACATGTTGTTGGTATCTTCTGGTATATAAAGCTCGCCGACACATTACACAGTTGAGACGTTCCATTGCGATATTCCAGTTCGAAAAGCAAATCAGTATAGTCCACAACACTAGCACAGGTCAACGTTAATAGCGGGTAACAAGTCCAGTAGGAGCGCAGGGGTCAGTAGTTAATAAAACCAAGATAGGAAAGCACAAAAGAAACTCAAACAGCAGCTAAACGTCGTCACTAGCGCAAAACGAACGAGCGACTGACGCTCTGTGGACTGACGCGGACACGGGACACCGACGCCTCCCCCACTGCTCCTGCGCACACCCCGCGCTTGGGAGCAGCGGGGCTCGAGTTAAAAGGAGGGGTGCATGGCAAAGTCTTACGTAAAAGCGTTATTAATAGAAAACATGAACGGAAATGCAGAAAATATTAACTTGGTACTCATTTTCTTACATAGATAAGTGGTACCTAATATACTCGTATATGTATGTTTATCGCAAGAGCCACGGGACTGTCTAAACAGGTTACTGTGGCCCTGGGCCTGCAGTCTCGACATGACGCAAACTGCTTAGCAATCGTTTTCGGTTGCTAAGTCCTAACAATCCAGATGTAACGATATTTGGTAGTCTCGACACTCAAATTTATCGGTTGTTACCAGTATTTTATCAATCTTTGTCGAAAAGGTGACGATATCCTTAGTGTTTACGATTATAGTTTGCAACCATTTTTGACAGCCCGCTAAGTGATTCGTTGTCAACTTGTCATCGTAAACTATAATATTTTGGTGTTGGCAAGAAGTTTCAAACAAAAATTATGCGGAATTATGTGTCGCGATGGTGTGTCTGTGTGTCTGTACCAATGAGGCTTTTAAGTCCACCTATTTATAGGTTCAGGACATACTACTTACGTGCGAACGAACGTCGCCGACAATCACCGCATTAGAAGGAGCCAAAGACATTTTAAATCTTTTTGAAGGGAGCGAATTGTCCGATCTTAGTAGGTATATAAATAAAAAACACAACCGCAAATCATTCAACTATATTAAATCTCCATTAAGTATGACTATCTTTTCCTAAGTTCACACATTATACTTAATTCTAGACACTCTGTTTACAATGTTAATTATACAACTCTGTTTGTCATGTCATGTCATATCATGTCATGTCTATGTTGCACACCTATCCGCATGACATTACCAATAAACTCAGTAGTTTAATAAAGTGACAATAATGAAATTTAATTAAAATCTCCAAAAAACCTAAATCATACACTTTTACCTATGGTTAACCGTATAAACTTTAGAAAAAGAGTATAACCATCACAACATTTTTAGGGATCTTAATTGACAGCCAGTTGACGAGGAAGGCACAGGCAGAGGAAATTTGTACAAGAGTAAGCTGCATAACTTATCAAAAAGAAGTTAGTCTGCGGAAAATATTGGCTGCTTACCATGGTTTGGTACCTACTTTCTGTTTTAAGGTTTGGTGTCTCATAAATTGTTAACCTTCCCATGCCTTTATATCATTGAAGTAGCCAAATTTGTAAAAAAACTAATAAACATCTACCTACTTTCTACCTCTAATGAAACTATAAAACATGCTACAGATATGAGATCTCAATACATAGATAGATATGATACTGTTTAATATGTACACCATCAAAATTACAGACATACCTATATGTAGAAATTTTACATAGGGTGGCACAATGTCCAAGGACTCATGCACGGGACTCATAACTTCTTTACTCAAGAAAAAAATATCTGTATGGCACCTCACCTATAACTTATAATAAAATACCTAGCAATATTAAAGATCTCCCATTTCAATAATGTAGAAAACAGCTAACAGCATCATTAGTAGATTTATTTATTAATCTGTACAAGATTTCTTAGCCGGTAACCGGTAAGTTAACTGTATTGAAATTTAGTTATTGTCATTTATTTACTAAATTAGCCTGCTATATTAGGTAGAATGTACATGGATTCCTCACAACTGTAACAACTGATTTTAGTATGTGTGTTCTTTGTAAATAAATATTCTATTGAAAAATAAATAATGCACAACCACAAATCATGTTTTCAACTTTATTAAATTTCCATTACCACAATCATATCCTAAGTTCATGTATGCTAATAATCTAGACACTGTTTACATGGGGCATGTTGCATACCTATCGAAAAATATTTATTGATTGAAAATTTAAACTTTCACTATTCACTTAGTTCAAATTGTTTTCTTCTTCTTCTACATAGTGCTCTCACTACAGGAGATAGCCACCACAAATGATGCATCTACAAGCTATGTGGCCTTCTGAAGTGTGGACCGCTTGCTTCGTGCTGCCTCAGAGACCTCCAACAGCCTTGATATGGTTATGAGACTGCAAATCGCACGAAAGTGAAAATCCGTTGAAATTTTTCATTTCCGTATCTTTACAGAATTTCAGGAGACGTGTTTATCGAGCTCCTAGGTAAACATTAGCCATTTCTTCAAATGCTACAGCATTACAGAGTTGCTGTAGTCCAGTGTCATAGTACGCAACTCTATTACTTTAATGAGAAACTCTGAGCAGTGGGGTCGCCGCTTGAGCCAAATTGGGTTAGCCGAGTAATAATATGCTGTAACATTGTCACATCAATGAACAATTATTATAAGTAAATACCATTGTATTGAAAATACATTGTTTGCTTGCAATGACAACAAATAAACAATTTACAATTCCATAATGACATGACATTGACACTTGACAAGTTTGGCATTAGGTGAATAATGTTGCAAGGACGCAGATTTTAATGTCCTTAGATATTTAACAACTTATTTTAATTCTTTAAAATGGTCATCGCTACTTGATAGTTTTCATGAAAAATAGTGTTTCCAAGATATGGTTTACATAGCCACTATAAAATTTTCCAGAAAAATAATTATTTTTATTAAATCATGTTCACTAATTTTGCCTGTATTCAAGGTGAATTTGTTACGGACATTAAAAAAACTGAACTATGAATACGCTTTTCGCTGGCGTACCGACACCGTTTTGTCAAAGTTATGTACGATCTTGCGCGTTATCTCGGGTGTAGAGACTTCCATTTGTCGTAAGCATCGTTACGGCAAACAATTATTTTTGATATTATTTATCGCTCGGTAGTTTGCGACAGCCGTTTGCGTCATGTCGAGACTGCAGAACGCAAAGGGCAACCGAAGGAACAGGGTTTTTATTAGTTAGTAAGACTGTCGTTTATCACCAAACGCAATCAGATTTGAGGCTGGCGGCCATAGTAAATATTGTTCCTCTTTGCCTTTCCCTTTTAAACGACACTACAATCATACCTATTGGAGCCGGGTACCAGCCGGGTACCATTTTGCCCATTCTCCTTAAATAGGACACTTAATATTTATCCCCTCACAGTCCACGAAACGAGACAAACAGTAAAAACTTATTGCTTTCATAAGGATACGATGAAACGGAAGTTCTAATGCAGCGAATTTAAGGCATAATTATTATGGTATATTTAATCAAAATCACATAGGAAACACTTATTTACGCAAACAGCTGCACCCTCTCTCACATGTACATCCTCTCTCCCTCAAACACCCCTACTCACCACTCACACCTCTTACACACTTACAGTTTCACACTCTCTCACTCATGCACTATGTTTCATTGTTTTTTGTGTTATCTGTATCATGTTGTTAACTTGTCATCAACTTATTTAAATTATTATAATCTTAATTTATTCAGTACAAGTGTAATTATAAAACTAAAATTCTAATTCTAATAACTTTTTCTAACAAATATAAAAGCTTACTTTTAAACTTTTCGTGTTGTAAAGGTTTAGTTGTTTTTAATAATAATTGCATACTATAAGCACCATGTATAATGTACGTAAAGGCAGGTAATTCTGCGACTGGTAATGCCTCACTGGGTGCCTTAATGACGTTGACCGGTGCAGCATATAAAGTACCTGGAAGAACTGGTATAAAAATAAAGAAATAAGAGAACCATAGATAAATTACGTTATACAAAATAAAATATTTAAAATGGCAGCATTCCGATTTCCGTCGCATTTCCATCGTCGCACGCGCAGAGGCACTACAAGTAAAATGTTATCTGTGGCACAGCTGTCACAGATAAGAGACTTTTTGATACTTAGTAATAACTTGACTTTCTTGTCAGTGTTACGAAAATTATGCGATGAATAATAGGGTTTCACAATGTAATAATGGATGAATTTGTTTGTTGTCTAGAGTTGTTGTGATCAGTGTTTGTGAGTTTTGTGTTAGATGTAAAAATATAGTCATCATCACCAGCCTACATCAGTCCACTGCTGTACATACGCCTCTCGTATTGCACGCCATTCAAGTTGATTTTCGGCAACTCTCATCCAGCTGCTACCAGTCACCCTGCGAAGCTCGCTGCTTCACCTAGTTTGAGAGTGTCCTACATTACGTTTGCCGATTCGCGGTCGCCACTCTAGAACTCGTATATCTCAACGGTCATCGGTTGTACGGCTAACATGGCCGGCCCATTGCCACTTCAGTTTGCTTATTCTATAAACTAACAACTTTGGTTTTTTGCCTGATCACCTCGTTTCGACCAGCCGTACCGCAATAGCCACGCTTCGGCACCATTGCACTGATTGAAGACCTATATCCTTTACACTCTGTTGAATACGAGGAGTCTGTGTTGAATACGAGGCTAAAGACTAAGGACTTCAATCAGCATGTACAGATGACAAACATGGAGATCTGTGTGTGATCTGCAACTGGTGAAGAATAATAATACCTACTAAATGGGAATACCCCCAAAGGTATACATACATTAGTCTCTTACCTAATCAGTTAAGTCTCAACACCATTGTTGGCTAGTTAATATAGTTCAAACGAATACCTGCTTTCCGAAATATCAATTTGCTAAGGCATTTCATAAAACGACTAAAATAAAACATGCTCGTCTATGCTTACCTTTTGAACTCCAAACAGAAACAGCTCCCGAAACACAGCATTATCCGCAGTACACGGACTGAACATCCGGATTAAGACAATAATCCGCGCAACACAAGTAACGTAACAATCTTTTCAGGCGTTACCTTTAATAATTCGCAACAACGAGGAATTAAATTATCTTTCTGCGTTAAAGATTCAGAGGCTGTGATGAAGAGAAGCATTAAACTGGCAGAGTTAAAAATGTATCAGATATTGCGAGATTTCTGTACAGAGAAAAAGTTTTCTGGAGCGTTATTCATTACATTTTTCTTGTGAAGAATTTAACATCAGTAGTCTGAATTTTAAAGTACTTCAGAGATTGGCTGCTTTTGCTCGGTTGATGTTTGTGCTTGCTGAAAATGTCAACGAGGAGGGTGAAGTCAGCTAGCTAGGTACATATGGTAAATTTTCGGTTTTAGGTAGAATTGTATTCCAAAAACAAAATAAGGTTTACGGTATGCTTCGTTGTTAAACGGGACGTGTATGAGTACGATTTAATAGAATGACATTTGAATATTTATTCTTGACATGTAAGTAAGTTGACATGGAATAGTTTTGCTGTAATATTATATTAACTTTTTATTTTTTATTGTGATCTCACTTCTGGATTTGATGTTAGATAATAAGCAATTTTAAATACAATTAACTGAAAATAATACCTATATTAATAACTATTGATAGATTAAGAAAACAAATGGAAATATAAAATACCTACTTATTATGATATGAAACATCTCGAACTGAAAAATTATAAAGCGCTCTTCCTCTCTACATATTTATGAAATTTGCTGTGCCCGACAGGGTCCATAATTGTTTCTATTTTTTATTTACCACCTATAAATGTACATTATGGATTTAGCAATAAACGATTTGACTTTGACTTTGACTATATTTTTGATGAATGTTGTTAATTTAACAACACAGTTTTATGAAAATGGTGTGTAACGTTAAAAGCGACTTTATTTTAGGAAGTCCAAAAGGTTTGCCAGTGCTCAACTCCGGGGAAAATACGACCCATGAAATAAAACCCAAATTAAAGCGTTGTTAACTTCACAGAAAGAATAATTACTGCAAAATAAAATGGAAATTTAAATACAACTTTCAGGATTATTATTATATTTATATTATAAGGACCATAGCGTAAGTTAACAAACCTAAAGTACCTATCTATATACTTTAAAAATACTGAAACCGTACTGAAACTATTTTTTTTAACCTGAGTGTTCTCAAGAAAAAGAAAGTTTCAGAAGTTGCTCGTATGCGGCAGTATGCAATAATCGTCAAAATACTTCCTTCTAGCAGAATGAAAAGAATTTCTAGCTAAGTTTGTGATTTATAAATTTGTGTGTCTGTAATATTGCAACCTTTTGGTTCGTCTTTTTATAATTTGCGATAAACTACAGAAGAATACGAACCTAATGCAATATTGCTCATCCCCCATAGCAAACAGCGTGATAATTTACAGACTACAGGCTGACCAGACTTATAGGGAGTATGTATGCAAATTTTAATAGAATCTATCTGGCAGTAACTGCGTGATCCTGGAACATATATTTAGACAAACAGACAAAAATTCTATAAACTACATTTCCGGCATTAGAATCGGTCCCAGGGCTCGTAGCAATTACTTTGTTTCAAAAATATTCAATGTACACTGTTGACTTTGCTACGATCGTATTGTATGTATACAGGGTGACAGGGACATCGACACACGACCTGTTACCATGAACCGACGAAAAAAATTACCGACAAAAAATTTCAACGCACGGGGTCCACAATGATGTACTGAATCCATGGTAACAGGCTGCGCGTCGATATCCCTGCCATCCTGTATAGATTAGGTACCCCTTTATTTATAAACGTTGGATAAAGTTAAGAGACGTTTAAACGTCAACTTTGTATGGTTAAACAGTCGCTTATCATTAACTAAGTTTAAGCAACTCTTTTATATATCAGCCCTTTTATTGTAACTATACATTGATACAGTATTATGGAACACAAACTGTAGACAATAAAATTTTGAGGCTGACTGTACCACTTGCATTCTACAGCATTCTTACGACAAAAGCAATTAAAAACAAAATCTTGTCATTATTTGCATAACCGAAAACATAAGAACGAAGCAAATTAATAAAAAGGAATATGAACTTATAACTCAGTACCAAAACCGTCGGAGCGTAATATTTGGTAATATTTCGCTGTAGTCTTGGAGTGTAGGTCAAACGTCAAGTTTTAACGAGCGTCGCTCAGCCCTGGTTTAACGACAGGTCAGCAGTTTGGGATCAAATACTTAGTGTTCGTGTAATTATCGTGTACCTACCTCCTTTTATTGTTTCGACGTACTTGGAGATCTAAAAATGTTGCGTATTTAATTTGTTTTCATCTTGTTTTGTTGGAAGTCGCAAACGTGACAAGATAGCTTAGACTTTGAGTTCTACTATTTTACATTTTTGTTTAGTATTTTCCTGTCTAAATTTTAATTAAACAAAATATTAAAACTACGCCTGAATTTTCTCCTTCGGCTAATAATTATTACAGGTTGAAACAATAGTGCATTTTCTCAAACATGCTTGGAAATTTGAGCATTATTTTGACAACCTTCTTCGAGATAAATCGAAATTGCTGTACTGGCCAAATACATGCGAGTAGCTGCCGGCAAAAGTTGTATGAAAATCCATATCTGTCGTGGTTTAGCGGCCAAATAAATTATATAGTTAACTCATATATAACGTGTAATTTAAAAATGGAACGTTCTTTTACTCCGAAACATGGCAACCAAGGAGGTAACTTATCAAAGGTTTTACTTAAATTTCGAACTGGCTTGCAAATAGAAAGCTGTTTATTGAAAAAAAAACATATGAACACTTGAACGGGGGGAAAATTATTGTTATTCGTTGTTCGTCATTGATTTTGAAAAATAATTGTATGTTAATTTCCGCGCATTATTTGAGAAATGTACTATACAAGCCTTGGCCACAACTAGGCATTGATGGACTTACGTATGTGTGCCTCAGCTTCGCCCACATTTACACGTTCGTCCATCAATGCCTCTTTTGCTGGCCGCTGCCTGCAGTAATGTACTATTTCTGTTTTTAAATAGACACGAAAAAGTTTTCTTACGTAACAGTTTTCAGCGGGTATGCAGGGTATTATCTATAAAAATGCTCGTAATATTGAAACGAACTAAAAAGGCCTACATTAAAATTTTCAATAAAGATTTACAAAGTCTAGAAAATTTTATAAAGTTTCTTTGATCGACCAAAGTTAGGTCGAAACGATATATCCGGTCTTTGGCGCGCAGCCACGGACCAATTACGTATGTTTATGTGTCTTTCTATTGACCGATATTGTTCCAGATTCAGGACTCGGGTAAACTTTGTAGTTGTGTACAAGTAACTTGTTGCTCATAATATGTGTTTGAACCGCAGTGGAACATTTCCCGGACCCAATAGCAGTTTATCTCTTTTGGACACAAACTTCGCGTCGTACGTTCAAACTTCTGAGTTCTGATACAGCCAGCTTTCAAAATATACCAAAACTCTAACCCGATTTCAAACTTAAACCGCAAAGCAAAGAGTTCAAATTACAATGGATACGTTGGCTCAATATTTTCAAGTTTCTATAGGACATCGATGAAATAAAAGGCAAGCCGGGTTCGTGTTAATGCCTCCGTGATTGATCGTCGCCAAACATAACGCTTTACGAATTTATTGGCGGCACAAAGGACGCCCACGAGCCACGAGCCTCGAGCTACGTGTCACGTGTCACGGCCTTGTTTGACAAGCTGCGTGCTGGATTAAAATATAAAGTGGATCTGAAATTGGGAAATGCGGGTTTGGTGTGGGACTAAAAAAGGAAGCATAAACTCGCCAAACGGAAGATCCTAATTAATATGTCATTAACTCGTCAAGCGGAAGATCCTCATGAATATGTCATAAACTCGTCAAACAGAAGATCCTCATGAATATGTCATAAACCTACATACCAAAGTTATAAATACAACAGGCACGAAGTTTATAAAATTAGGAATGGGTTCGTTTGATTTAAAGGAGATGTTTGATTTTGGGCCACCACTATGTACACTACATAGATAAATAGGAAAAAAATAGGGGAATTTCATAAAAATACTAAAAAATTAATTTGAAGAAGGGTACAGTGGTACTAAAATGATAATTTAAAAAGTTTTTAAATAAGATAACCCTATTTTTAGGGCAGCCATGACAGTTGTGTTTGACAATTGACATGCCGTTTGACAGTTTAAACTAAGAAGTAGGTACCTTTTTGAGTCTTTCCCTCAGAACAATAACTAACCTTGATTTGAGTTTGGATTGGATGTGTTTCGGAGTTTTTAGTGATTGTTTCTGTTTTGCGACCCAGTTTGCTACTACGGACCTTGATTGATTGCTTCTCTGTTGACCCCGGCTTTGTTATATGGTTTCTGATTCGCCTGTGATTTGGATTCCTTCGTGTGTTATTTTACAATAACAAGTTCAGTTTCAGGTATGTCCCGTGCATCTACTTATTGTTTTGTTCAAATGCTATTTCTATGTAATGTTTTCTTTCCTTGTTCCGTATTTTAACAGATTTTAATTCATACTTATTCCAGTTTATTGACAATGGCGTGCCTACGGTGCACCTCTGTTATAGATGAAAATGAACAGTATTATGCTGCCGATGACATGGGTCCCGAAATAATATCAGATATATTGGCAATCTGGTAAAAACATTTTATTTATCTATATATTGTGACATATCTTTATACACTGTATAACTTCTTTTTTGTTTTGTTATAGGTTGATGAAAATGGAGTAATGTGCTCACAATGTTTTGGCATCATAATGCAAGAAATGTCAAATGATAGTGCTCTGGCAGATGGAGATCACGAACTCCAGCATCACCATGATAGCAATGTTTGTGTTTGGTGTAGGACATCTTTGTTTAGGAGGCGTACTCACTCTATTCCCGAGGGTGCCGAAAGGCAATATATTGCTGAAACAATTGCTCCAAGAGAGGTAAACAACTCTTTTGTTTTCTTTTTCATTCATTCAGGGCAGGCACAAATGCAGATGTTTCTTAATTATGATCCAAGTCCACATCGTTCCAGGAACAAAAAGAACAGTCATAATTTAATTTTTGGCCATGGCCATCCAAGGCCAAAAATTAAATTGTGACTGGTCTGTAAAGGTGATATTAAAATAGCTAAATCTTGATCAATTAATATTATTTAAAATGTTGTGTTTTAAATAAATAAAACATAATTTCATATTTTTTGTTTTAGATACCCGAGGGTGGCTTACTATGTTTTGCTTGTTGGGTACATACTCGGCGTACAATACAACAACAATAGCAGAATCATAGCAGCTCCTGCGGTTGATAGGAATATGAATGCGTGTGTATGGTGCCGACGGTCTCTTGCCCAAACACGCAGCCACTCGGTACCTGAAGGATCTGAACGGACCATTATATCAGAAACTATATATCCAAGAGAGGTAACATTAACAGCTTACCTTACTTAATTACCTACTTTTGGAATGAAGTAATTGTGCGAATAGCCAATACATATTGTATTCTTTTGTATTATTCAGATTCCACCAGGAGGACTGGTTTGCTATGCTTGTTGGGTAGCAGCACATAGAAATGTGGAGCATGCTACAAGGAGTGAGGATAACCAGCAAACTCCAGGCCCGTCTAACCTTCACCAAGACTCAGTGTGTGCATGGTGTAGAATGTTGCTACATCGAAGGCTAACACATGTGGCCAGTGGTCCTGTGAGAGATGAAGTTGCAGCAAGAATATAATAATAGAATATATACAACGGACAGTGGGTTGCTGTGCTCACATAATGACCATTGTGTGGTATTTGGGTTGGGCTCGGTACCAAGAGAACATAGAAGCACCTGCATCATTCTTGGATGGAATATTAATAAGGGATGATGTAGAAAATTAATAAAATCATAAGTCCCAACATGTTGTTTTATTTATATACCTCTCATGACTGATTTCTCATCCTCTTAATGTCGATTATACTGGGAATTAAATAACATAGAACTCATTAGAAACATTGTTACTGCTTTGTTGGTCTTCCCAGCTGATAGGTACCTACTGTTTACAGGAATAGTTTACTTTAACATGCAGTTGTCAGGTCACAGATCTCTCCTATGAATTATCGAAGTCCAGAGTATATTGATAGGCACTATCTTTAGTGAAGCAGTAGGACTGTTAAAAAACAAAACGTTCAAGCCTTCGTTACGTTTCTTGCTCCTCTTGACACCGATATAACCAATCTCTAACTGCTCGAATAGGTGATAGAAGATGTGCTGCCGCAGTCGAGTAGAATACTCTGTAGTCTTATTTTATCGAAACCGAAACCCAACCCAAGATTTTCGAAATTAGTATTGTTTTGTTTGATGGCAGCTAATACACGTCAATCAAATGTCATTGTCAAAATGACCGATGACGTTTTACGCATGCTGCTAATCTGATCCACCATGCTTATTGGATTCGCGGGAAAGCAAAATAAAAGCAACAAAATCAACTTAGAAAATAATGAAACGGGACGTTGTAAGACCGCGTGGAGACACAGGGTGAAATCGGTCTATCTTAAGGGTTACAGGGGTGCACGGTACCTTGATTCCGTCGTCGGCAGCTCCTCAACAAGATTCACAGCGGTTTTCACGCACAAAACACCAAGTTTCACCAGGTTTGTAGTTTTTCTTAGGAACGCAATGTTCTCGACACACAGGTTCATAGCCAACGAACAAAAATCTTATAAATGTCTAATGACGGATCACTTCCGCCGTACGTTGCCATCTCGCTTCCACAAGTACGATAGGTTCCGTGCAAGGAAGGGATGGGAGATAGGGATATATTACCAACCAATTTGTAATGTTGCTAAATAGTTAAATTTAATCTGTGATTTAATTGGCGCAACCACTTATTTTTATGTTGTGTTGCTCTCCTTGGCCAAGTTAATTTGAGTGTACCTTGAAACGAAGTGAAATTAAAGGAAATTAACAATAGAAAACGGTTCCTGTAATACATAGCGATATTTACATATAGTGTACATAGTGCTGGCCCAGGCTCCATACATTTCTGGAACATCTCCTTTGAAAAATCTAATTTCCTAACATAATAAACTTTTAATTTAATCGAAATTAAATTACCGAACGTTGTGGAATTTGTTCTACATTTCCCCAGGAAGTGAGATCAAAGGGGTGCGAAGAATTGGCCCGCGCGCGCACGGGACGTCAATCACGCGCCGATATTTGATAGCCCGCCGTCAGACGTGCCGTTATTTGAAACCACCGACAGACGTGAATTATTTGATATTTATCTTTTCCGCAGTTCGTTCTTTATCAACGTTGTTTATGAAATATTTGAATGTTATTCGGATTTTTGTGAAAAATCTCGTTTATATTTTTCTTTTTAAAAGTGCCATCGTTTAAAAACGTAACAGAAATTTCAAATGAATCTAAATGCGTCTTCGTGCTCTGCTACACATATATCATAGGAGTAAACACATAGAACATATCCAACAGACCATTCAATCCTAACGTTTACCTTTTACCAGAACCTGTTCATATTTTACCAACAATTTCACGCATCATATGTCACCAGATTTCGTAGGGGACATTGAAAAACGTTGGCTAGTTTGTTTAGAAAGGAAAGTGAACAAACATTGGCTCGATGAAAGAATAATGTTTGAGCCAAGGGTCCCTGCGTCAATATTTGAGGGACATTATATAGGACAAGACTCCTCACCACGGGTCCGTTGGTCAACATTGTGTTTTTCTAGTTTTATGGCTTTCTTAAAAATCTTTTCCACTCGAGCCGATGTGTTTCATGTTTGTGTCTACAAAATAAAAATAAATCATTCTAAAACTCTCTAACTTAACAAGGAAGGGTGAACGGATATGCTCTTATTCTTCTTTTTTATTATTTATGTACGCACAGTAAAACATATACAGATACCTCATAATTAGTATTGAGTACAAAGGTAGGTACTGCTTATTTGTTAAGATATTTCTTCCAGCAGGCCTGCCAAAGGAGAAAACATGTAGACAATGGTGTGTAAGAACAAGATGAGAAGATGGTATTTAGTCCCACTTTATGGGAAACCCACGAAAAGGTAGCTCTCATTATAACTGATATAATCAATATACAGCTGAAAGTTAAGAGAGCACTGATAATGCACCCAAGTTTATAGACCAGCCTTAGCAACAAATTACTACTAACCTGTAGGAAGAAATTAAACGACCAATAAAATATTAGGCAAAGACAAATGTTTTAAACAATGCACGATTGTGCATTGCAGTGAACTATCTCTGCAAATGTATGCAGTACAAAACAGTATCACCTAATAAGTAAAGTATAATGACGATCATTTCCCCCGAGGCTGCCAGAGATAATCGAGTGTCGCTCATAGTGATGTATAGTAGGGTCCTTACCTACTATTGTTCTGTTCTCTGCCATAAAATACACAGGTACAGAAAGCCGGCTTCATACAACGAGCGAAAATAAACGCACACATAGACACGCGTCTACGTACAGCAAGTGCGAGCCACGGAGGTGCGAGCACACTCGTAATGTCGCTTTCGGCTACGTACAGCGAGTGCGAGCCACGCAGGTGCGAGCACACTCGTAATGTCGCTTTCGGCTACGTACAGCGAGTGCGAGCCACGCAGGTGCGAGCACACTCGTAATGTCGCTTTCGGCTACGTACAGCGAGTGCGAGCCACGCAGGTGCGAGCACACTCGTAATGTCGCTTTCGGCTACGTACAGCGAGTGCGAGCCACGCAGGTGCGAGCACACTCGTAATGTCGCTTTCGGCTACGTACAGCGAGTGCGAGCCACGGAGGTGCGAGCACACTCGTAATGTCGCTTTCGTCTACGTACAGCGAGTGCGAGCCACGGAGGTGCGAGCACACTCGTAATGTCGCTTTCGTCTACGTACAGCGAGTGCGAGCCACGGAGGTGCGAGCACACTCGTAATGTCGCTTTCGTCTACGTACAGCGAGTGCGAGCCACGGAGGTGCGAGCACACTCGTAATGTCGCTTTCGTCTACGTACAGCGAGTGCGAGCCACGGAGGTGCGAGCACACTCGTAATGTCGCTTTCGTCTACGTACAGCGAGTGCGAGCCACGGAGGTGCGAGCACACTCGTAATGTCGCTTTCGTCTACGTACAGCGAGTGCGAGCCACGGAGGTGCGAGCACACTCGTAATGTCGCTTTCGTCTACGTACAGCGAGTGCGAGCCACGGAGGTGCGAGCACACTCGTAATGTCGCTTTCGGCATTTGTTTGATATCGTCGTCGTACGTGCGCGTATACTCGTATGTGAGCCCGTACTCGTTGTATGAAGCCGGCCTTCTGTACCTATATATTCTGTGGCTCTGCGGCGGTATCTCTTGCCGGAACAATTGGCTATATTATAACACGCCTCTAGGGGAATCATACGTTTACCGACTATTATTAACGAATGGGGTTCCTCTAACACTCCTTTGCTTGATACTCAACAGGTATGAAATGTTCGCGAGAATAGAATATTTTGGTTTTTAAATTAACGATTGTGGTTTTCTCGTAGATATACTAGGTACTGTAATACTTATAGAAACCTCGCAACAATTAATATAAAATAAAACATTTTATACAATAATAGAACCGAAATTCTAATCAATACTTTTATACCTACTCATATTGTGAATTTACATTTTTTACTTATGTGCAAATCATGCATTTATTTTTAAACCTTGCATCACACTAGGAATTTCTCTTGTATTGTGGCTGCGTTTACAAACATTTAAAGTCACATACACAAACAGCCAGATCCGGAACAACTACTTGCAGGTCATACAAATATTTGTTCCGTGCGGGAATCGAACCCGCGACACGCAGTGCAGCAGTCAATCGCTTAACCACTGCGCCAACCGTGCCTTAAAAAGACATGTAGGCGTTGTACAAAATTGGGACCCATAGAAGTGATCTTTGGTTTTAATAATATTTTCACGGAAAAAACCCGTTACACGTAGTTATATTGGAATTTTGACAATAACGTTGTCGAATCAAAGAACTTTTGTCGTTCTAACCAAATGTTTCTCAAATCCTATAGACATGGCCAATGGTCTCCGACATATTTCTAGTTCCTTGTCCGTATAGCCTCATTCCATTTTATTATTTATCTTTATAAATGGCCGCGTCTTCACCAGCTCGCATGCCTGCCTGCCATGCATATCGTCGCTAGCTGTTTATTAAAAACTCCTCGCATTCACAGCGCGCAGGCAGAAAGCGCCACGTGAATGGTAATGTTGGGCGGCTTCACGTCACCTCTATAATGTGCATGGGATATTCACTATTATGTTGTGTGGAATTTCAGTCTCTGTGGGTGTTTAGAGCAGTGGTGGTCCAGTGGCAACGGCCGCGACTTACGAGTTGTAGGTCGTAGGTTCGAACCCAGACAGGCGGTTTATTTTGTGCAAGTTATGTTCATCACCACTGCTCTCAAAACGGTGAAAGAAAACATCGTGAGGAACCATCATGTCCTAGAACCAAAAAATCGCAGACATGTGACCTCCACCAACCCGCAAAGGGCCCGCGTGGTGGATTACGGCCCACTCCCTCTCACAGAGAGGAGGCCTGAGTCCCAGCAGTGGGAACATCATAGGCTGATTATGGATGGGTGTTTTCCTTGTTATTATTATCATTGTTATAAGATTTTACAGAAGTGTCGAAAATATTGATGTGAAACTACAAACTACTCCACATGTAATGTTATTGCTACAACTTTAATTAATTTTCGAATTGGATAATTATTTCTATACTCGCTAAGTGTCCTTTCACACGACAATTTCGTTTAACTGCATTAACTCTCTATCAGATTGATATCGGACTGAATGCAGATAGTGTTAGCAGCCAACTTGATAGAATCACATACTCCTTTTACGCCACCCGCGGGAACACGGTTGACTCAGCCCCGCGCGCCCGGCATGCGGCACCGCACGGCAATTTAAAATTCTACACGGTTTGCTGACTGTGACGTCAGACGATATTGCAAGTTCAAGAAGTAAGAAAAAATCATGAGTGATGATGATTCACACAATCTTTTGAAGTAGCACGAGCAGGGCCGTCTATAATCTATTTGAGGCCACTAAGGTCTTCTGAGGCACTTTAGGATATTGGGACTCCTATGGAGAAAGCAAGATACAAGAGCGCGCGAAGCCTCGGATAGGATAGGTTTTCTTTGACCGTTCATACAGAAATAGGTTACTAGGTACTACTACTACTACTACGATTTACTTTGTCGACTTATGCAGAACAGTTTAAGAACTAAGATTAGCAAAGGCACCATGTTTGGGATTTACTTAAGTTTTCTTTTCACAGCACCTAGCTACGACGTGACGCTGGCAGGAACTAGGGGGCCCCATGGATCGCGGGGCCCTGGGCACTTGCCCAGAGTGGCCGATGGAAAAGACTGCCCTGAGCACGAGGTTTATGAGCAAATTTACATCCATTTTCTACACATATAACATACTAAACAAAAATACATAATACATTTTCGATTCAACACAAAGAACACGTTTAAAATGCGATTAAATTCTGTAAAACTCCAACATTTTAATTATTCTTTGTTAGAATTATGAACACACGATATTAAAATAGCTCGGAACAAAACATTGCTCGAATGTCTGTGTAATAATGTCCGAGTAAGCTCTTTTATGACACTAAGTTCCTATCCTCATTATGTCATATATCAGCGTGATGTATGGCCGGCGAAATATCACTATCCTGGAACTAATGACCCGCTAAGTAACGCATTCAGCCCGCTCTAACTTTATGAATAGAGCCTTAAGGGTTATTTTGTGCTAACTCGGTGGTAGAATTAAGTTGGTTAGCAGAAGTCGTGGAGGCCTTATTGTCGCTGAATAGTAAAGCTTTCATCTAGTAATTTAGACCAAAATCTGTTATTATGTTCCGGGGTTCAGGTCACGTGGGGACTACTGAGTGACTCTTATATTTGAATAGACTGCGTGACAACGTGTAAATGAACTAGGTATTTCTATGAGAATTAACAAGCGGATTCATGACTAGTCTTGGCATGAAATAATTGATTGTTTCCATAATTCAGGAATCTAAAATGTGTATTTATGTACATTTATTTGTAATAAAGTATATATGTATTATATTTATAGTCATAATAGGTATATGCATGTCTATGTAAATATCTTTTTTCTTAAATCTTCATTATAATTTGCACCTACCACTGTTTGTCTCTGCTTCAACCAAATGTTGACTGGTGGAAAATGCCTATGGCATTAAGTCCGCCTCTGTACATTTCCGTTCGTAAAGTATTAAATAAATAAAATGCCTTTCTTTAGAATTGGACAGAAAACCAAACTGTTGATTCGTTTTTAATTTGTTTCATCATCTACACTGCTGGGCTGCAAAGAAAGCTGGTCGGTGACAAAAACCTGAATAACTTATAAAATATTGGAGCTAGCTTTGTGACATAGACTGTATTATAAACAATTTTATCTATACCCATGCTATAAATCCTGTATAAAAGCTTCTGAAACAGTTGACGTATTGCCAAGATTAAAACAACCAGTGTCATAGTAACCATTATCATCCAAACGAGTGTTATAATGTTGTAATAAAGGGGAATGCTAAGGTTTCCTACGAGACTCGGCCAAAACCGACAAAGATGAGCTATATATCATAAAAAAGGAAAATAATTACAGAATTTGATAGTGTAATTAGTTTTCTATTATAAGTACACCAAAAAAAGTTGTAGTTTTTAAAAGTTGACCACTTAATACTTCTCGTTTTAACGATAACATGACATAAACTATTATATAATGAAGTTGGGCACATTATCCTCACATATATAATTTATATCTTTTATAGTAAAAATATAACATACCTACACTATTTTCGAATGTATGAAAAAAAACCACATGTATACATTTTAACAATTTAGTAGGCAGATTCAGATGGTCGGTTGGGCGAACCGAGTCAGCAAGTAATACAGGTTCAATACGTCGGCGTCGAAAGTGGTAGAAAAATTGGAGGAGTCCGGAACACGGCAATAAACAACACAAAACTCAAAAAAAACACGGGTACACTTCGTCGCTCGTGATGATACCACGCGGGAGAAGTAAATAAAACTTTTTAACAATAACACATACAATTACTTACACAGCAAGTCGAAATCAAAATCAGTCCTATATGATTTAGATACACTGTCATATTTAATTCAACGCCATCTGTGACATACTCAATGTAACTCGATGAAAGTAAATTTAAGTTAAGCATCTAACACTTTGTAACATGTATGTCCAAATAAACAGCCGAAGTCCTAATTGCAAAACATTTTTTGCGATTTGCCAAAAAGCTAGTTTTTTAATTCGGTCACTTTAATACTAAGCGAGCGAAGTGTTGCCAGCACTATAATATCATTAATAAACTATTCTAAACGAAATCTCTGCGACATAAGTCAAACTGATATTCCTAGGGTTGTCATGATATAAAACATTGTCGATAGAAATTATCGACGTTTCTTACTATTGTCTATGCTAATGTAACATTTAATTGGGTTTAATTTAATTACAAACGTTACTAAATTAAACGAATATTTGAATATAAAATACATTTATTCTCGTAAAGGAGTACACCCCAAATCCATATCTGAATCAGTTTCTGAATCTCTAGAACAATCTTGTAAATTTATTATAAGCTCTTGTTCGCAAATATTATCAAATCGGATGTCCCGCTCCCAATCTTCTTCCATTAGTTTTACCATACGGATGGAATGTTACTTGAGTAAATGCGAAATTGGATTTTATTTACTCACTATTATTTTAGATTAAGTATATACAAATGTAAATAATGTTATGATATTAAAATAAAATATAGATACAATAAAATAAAAAAAAATAAAAAATTAAATTAAGTTTTATTTAAAATATCGATAGTTTGTAGTCTGTGGTCACGTTGATTCATCGCCCATCACTAAGTAGGTCGGCATGCCCATAAAGTATGACATTTACAGGTACTGTCTGTACTACTATGAAATTCAGAACTTCATAGGCGTGATTTTACTGACAGCTGTCGCAGAGATCAAGCTATCATTTACGAAGTATAAATACTTTTAACTAATACATTATTATAAAATATAACTAAACGCGATTATAATTATAAGAAGTACGAGTAATGACTTTTGTTAGAAATAAATTCACGTCTTATCTTCATACAGATATTATTGTAATCGATTTGCAAGTGCAACTTTGTATCGATATTATTTTATTTTGGTATTGGCAACATTTCTAATTGAAATTGTAGCTATGTTTATATTTTTTTATTGCATTGATCAATTGAATAAATTATTTAAAATGACTTTTCAACGGTGTACTTTTTTATTTATATGGTATAATTCTTACTGTTTTCTGTTATGAATTATCATTATTGTAGAAAGTCTGTCGGACGCTAGATGATTCGAGCCTATTCCTGGCATTGTCTTTTAATTATGCAACTCGAATTTCAAAAAAAGTACATTTTTATGCACGCGCGTTTCACTACAACAGCTAATAGTTAGAAAAAAAACTTATAGATTGTTCGAATTCACGGCGTATCCCGCCATTTTTGATCGATATTAGTAGGTATTGCGAAAAATTAGTACTTTGTCGTTTATCATTTATCTTTTTACTTTTTTCTTTACAAGCTTTGATAACACACCACCAGATATTTCTTAGTTTGTTTGTAACATAATAATATACTCAGCAATTAAACTTACCATGAATTTACATAGGGTTCTTACAACAGTGCACAACCCCCTATGGTTTCAGAATCTGTTATAGAGAATTCATATCATGAGTGTAGATAAAGTCTTGTATGCAACTGTATATAATTAGGTATTAAAACACTCATGTGATACTATTATCACACGAGGCGAAGCCAAGTGTGATAAACCCACATTCATGTTATAATACCCCTTAATATACATCAGTTGCATTAATAACTATTAAGTGCTTAAAGCAATACAGTCATAAAAGTTAAAGATGATGAAGCTTATTTTGAATGGTTGATATAATTTATATTTATTTCTAGTATCCTATCACTTAATGTATTAAAAAAATGTAGATTTTTTCTTACATACATAATATTTTCATAAATGAATTGGCAAGGTAGAGTCATAATGGGGCACGCCACAATCGCGGCGGTAAGTCCCCTCTATGAGGAGTGGCTAGAGAGGTGCCATGGCGTCCTCACCTTCCGCCTGACGCAGGTCCTCACAGGGCACGGTTGTTTCGGAAGTTTCCTGCTCCGGATAAGGCGGGAGGAAACGCCCAGGTGTCACTATTGTGTGGATCGCCCGGAGGACACGGTGGAGCATACGGTGGAGGTCTGCCCGGCTTGGGCGGAGCACCGCCTCGTCCTCGTGCAGGCGATTGGTGGTGGCGATCTCTTGTGTCCGGCCCTGGTCCAGGCCATGGTACGGAGTAAGAGGGCATGGGAAGCCGTCGGAGGAGGCGGAGCGCGTGAGGTAAGTGGGAAATTCGTGCCTTCACGCCCCTAGCCGCCGCAGGAGACGCCCTGGGCGTCGGGAATCCCAAGCCGATTCCCGGCCACCGTAGGCGCGGGCTTGTGGATGGCGAGCAATGGGTAGCTCGCCGTCCGATAAGTACCAGGCCCTGGTCGACGGCGCGTTGTGTTCCACGCGCGCCTCAAAGAGATGTCAGCAACAATGACGGGGTCCACTAGGGCCGATGCCTGCCGGGGTTGCGGGAAAGTCCGAAAGGGATACCGTGGCCCCTGGCACAGACAACTGAAGGAACACGGGTGGGTTTTAGTCAGTAAAACTCAGACACGCCCTCCCGCTCCGCCCAGAGCGGGAGAAGTTATATGGTGATTTCCCACCCCAAAAAAAAAACAGGTAAGTACAGTCATAATATTAATCTTTTTAAATAGTTTCCTGAGAGATTAGCGGTGACGTAGATAATAAATGGCTCTGGCCGTTCTCTTTTGCAAAATAAAGATGGATTCAATGTCAGCAGCCCGATCCCTCAGTAAAATGCCATACGAAACGCGCGGTTGCTACATCTGTTAACTGTCTTATCTTTCTAACAGCATAAGCGGCCGAGCTTAGCCGCTCCGCAAGAGGTGTTGAATGATTTCCCTATTGTACTTTCTCGTCTAGCGTGATTCCTAGGAAAACCGAGTGATTAATAAATTCCAGTTTATCTCCATTCAATATGTCACATTCTACTTCTAACATTAGGTAATTTGAATCTAATGCATCTGGTATTCTTCCATTTAGTATCAAAATATTTACCGTAAACCAATCTTGGACCTGAAGAATAGAGCCATTTATGTCGTCAAGGTTTTGTGACCGTCGGTCTATCTTAAAGATCAACGATGTGTCATCTGCAAATACCACCATCTTCGGTTGATTTTGAAGGAAGTTAAAAATACTATTATGAGCGCTTTGTGCATCTGCAGTGGGCGTGTATACTAATGTAGATTGTGACACTTGATTTAATTATGTTAGAGAATTTAAAGTCAGAAACCGTTTAACCTTAATTTATCTATATGACCGCCGCTGTGACGTCAAGCAACGGATATAAATAATAATTACACGTTTATTTACGTTATTTTAATTTGCATTTTCATCAAACGCTTTTAACGATCATGATCTGGCAGTTTGAGTCATTTATGCGGCCTACTCCAATGTCCTTTCTTTGGTATTGTTCGTCGAATCGTTGAGCTCCTTGAGTCTAAGTTGAGCTGCACGATTACTGACAATTGCGTGCACTGACTGGACAGGTCCACTCAATCTGTGTGGTTCTTTCCTCAAAAGACCATTGCAGACACCGATCTACATAGCCTTCACAAGATCTGACCAAGATTTTGTCTGGACTTTAAAAGAGACTGTGACCTCTGAGTTTGTTTCGGCCTTTCTTCTCAGAGTAGTCAGATAGAAAACGCCGACCTCATCTAGTTAAAAAAAAATATGATTGACGTGTAAAAGTGTTTGTTCAAACCTACTTATAGAAATAAAATCATTTATCATTTAACGTTACAAAGCGGAAACTTTTCTGTGTCAACGGTGGAGCTTTCCGTTCCGGATTAAAATAATGTAATTTGGTTTTGTGTTCGATTGAAATAACGTGAATAAATTAATATGAGATTACCTTTGTCAATACATTATAAAGTCGTTGTTTGTGTATCGCAAGAAGTATTTTACAAATACTGGCTTATGAGTTTATCAGGGAAATGTAATAAATGATAAACAATATAGACTGGAATTAATTCTGTGAGCCATCATGCTCAATTTTTGTCTCATTCCATCAGCCATTGAGTTTCAATGTTCGGAGCGAAACAACACGTTCATTTATATAAAGATGTCAGCAGTAACATAAGTGTGTGTTCATAGTTACAATGTTCGGAGCGAAACAACATGTTCATTTATATAAAGATGTCAGCAGTAACATAAGTGTGTGTTCATAGTTACAATGTTCGGAGCGAAACAACATGTTCATTTATATAAAGATGTCAGCAGTAACATAAGTGTGTGTTCATAGTTACAATGTTCGGAGCGAAACAACATGTTCATTTATATAAAGATGTCAGCAGTAACATAAGTGTGTGTTCATAGTTACAATGTTCGGAGCGAAACAACATGTTCATTTATATAAAGATGTCAGCAGTAATAAGTGTGTGTTCATAGTTACAATGTTCGGAGCGAAACAACATGTTCATTTATTTAAAGATGTCAGCAGTAACATAAGTGTGTGTTCATAACACAATTAGCGCCACGTTTTTTCGCATAAATTATTGAGGCTCGCCGGCAACACGATGCGACGGCACTCGATTTATAGCAAACGGATGTGACGGACGGACATCCCTCTTCCGACCGTTTGAATTTTACAAACACGCATTATTTGGGTTTTCCGGGTTATGGCAAGATTTGGTACTTGACTTTAATTTTTAATAATTTTGGTTCACTCGATAAAATTTGAAGTACTTAGTTATTTGTAGTTTTTTCTTAGTGGTAATTTCCTTCAGCTTGGTGTCGTTTAGTGGTTGAGATACGAATCCTTATAGGACTTTTTATGGCATAATGGCATGCTTAGGCAAAAGTCATAAACACAATTCAAAAGTGCCTGTAAATAGTTTCATTGACATGCACAATGAGACACTTCCCTATCTGCGTTCAAAATAATAAATATCTTACTGAATTCAAAGATCATAGACAACAAATCCCTAAATCAGTAGAGTAATTTAATAAAGAACACAACGCTTAAAGCATTTTCAAGTGAACAAGGCTGAGAATATTCTAAACAATTTAGCACAATCCTGAAAGCCCTACCCGGATCGACCCGAATATATCAGACCAGACCCGACCTAGTCTTCCAAATCCCTCTCCACATAATGTCATCAATATAATCCATTACTTACTTAGCCTACAATTCCTTATCCTACGCACATTTCAAGGATGTTCTCATCCCGATCAAATGGGCTCTATTGATGAGGGTTTTAAAAAATTACCTGAATTTGAATTCGATTTGCGCCGCGGGTAATGTTCAAAGTAAAAGGACCTTTTCGTCATTACTTTAAATATTAGGTGCCGAAACTGATTAAGGAGATTTGTATTTTGTAAGTTAGGTGGTATTTTGTCGTTTGGGTTCGAATGATAGGAAATCGTCTATAGACACATACATGCTTATGGGATTTCTGAACAGTGTAAATAGTTTACAAAGCTATTAAATATTCTGTCGTTCGCTGTTAATTATTCTATTATTCTAAAGTATCTGTGTACCTTTTTCAACGTACGTAAAATTCGCTTTTTTTTCTAACATTTTTAGAACCACTAATGTTAAAAAAAACTATATAAATAGGTTCGTTTGTGCATACAGATACAAGTTAGGTGTGCGGTGTATTGGATGTAAGTACTGCCTTTATTGTTATTCACAAAGTCCATCCTACGTTTATTAGCGGAATTATTTGCTTCAAGGTCTCTAAAGCTTTGGTTTCCTAGGAAAGCGCTTCCGTCATTTATTTATTTTATTATTTATGTACACACAGTAATACAGATACGACACATTACATTTGAGTACAAAGGTACTGCTTATTTCTTAAGAAGTTTATTCCAGCATATTACAACGGCGCGCCGCGGCGGCGCGGCGTCATGAAAATCTGTAATGATACCAGTATTGACATTAAGGTGTCAAAAACGGCTCTGTATTTGGACAGTCGTTATTGTGTGAATGTTCACCGCTTTCTTTGGAAGCCAAAGCTTTATAAATGCGTTTAAAAACAGCATGTGTACAACACCTAATAGTAAAGTACGGTATTTATTTTATTCTGAGTCCCACGTGGCACTTATTTAGCTCATAATTATAACCAATTAATAGTTACTTTCGTACATTGTAAAAAATCAGCACACGGATGAATTCATTTTATTCATGTTTACATAAACTGTGTTTACTATTGTATGAATTGTGAAGAGAGACGGATCGGACCACCATCATAAGGTATGAATGATCACGAATCTGTTACAACAAGACATACGGGGCTTCGTATGGACTTCAATCAGGCATTTCGTTGTCTTATGTATCGGGCGTTATCTATGAAGCAAATAATGTTTTTACCCAAAAGTTTAAAAATGAATTTGTCGCAAAGCAGAGACTAATTCACAACAAAATTCCAGTACAAAACAACACTTGTACGATATAATACAGCAACAAACAGCAGTTTGAAAAGCGCTATTAGTTTGAACAGCAATCAGAACGATACGATCTCAGATTGATAGGGGTGGCGTGTGCCGACCTTACAACTACAACTGTAGAGAACAAGAATAATACTGTAGAAGCGAAACTTGTGTACTTTCCATTGTAAATAATCACGTGCTGCTCCCCATCCATCACACAGGTACATAATGTGACATTCCAATGGATAAAAGTTCGTAAAAAAACGACGGTAAGTCAGTGTTTGTGGATGGAGGTCGTGCATTATCTATTTTTTTTTTGTCTTATTAGGCCTTGAGATGGATTGCTGTGTGACACAAGTGTCACGGGTAATTTTCAAGGTCAAGGTATCTGGTCCCCAGAATAACACAACACACATATAAAACATATGACATATTAATCATTCGTTCAGCGCGTGTGTGTCGCTTCTATACATCCTTATTCTATGACAACTGACATAAAAGGTACAGTACGTGACTAATTTTGTTTTATTCCTGATCCTATCTCTCATTAATTGTAATTCCAGAGGTATTACGATTAAGTACGCTTTTGTTTTTGGATATAAACGTAAGGATATCGTGTCGAGAGTTAAGAGGTTTAATTAATTTCAGTAGTTTACTTGTAGTTATTTTTAATCTTTTAATTAAGAAAACCCTTTGATACAAAAAATACAAAAACAAAAATTAATTAAATTAAATAAGTAAATTGGTTTTCTTTACCAAACAAAAAACAATAGTAATTTTTTTTTCTCCAAAGAAAACTGAAAATAAAAACGCATTTTTGTTCCGAGAAATCATAGGCAGATGATTTTTGATAAAAAGTCAGTTCATAAAAGTATCTCGTGTCGATGGTAATGACTTGTGTCCACGACGTAATTAGATCGCGTCCTCCAGTGTACATTAGATAAATAGCCATGGAAACATTTCACAAACTGTGGAAACGAACTACGTGAGCGGACCCAGTGGGCGCAAGAAATTCAATAACGTAATCATGTCGTCAAGGTAAATTATACTCTACGTTATTGAGTTTAGGTTACACGGTAGCTTGGGTCATTTTAGTTTATAAGGTGTTTTATATGTTCATTAGATCGTGCGTGATAATAGCGACATTAGTAGCAAAAATCTCGTCTTCTGTTCTTGCGAAAGTCGCTCGTTCGCTAAATGTTTAACATCTTTTTTTGCTGAAATTACAAGTTTCAGAGACAGACAATTTTATTGCTCATTGTTACGATACACTTTCTTTTGTCTATGCTTTTTTAGATAATAAAATTGTCGATCATATAAGTGCGATATAACACTTAAGACGATAATGGGTATAAAAAGTACCTCGGCGAATAAACATCACTATTTTTTTCGTAAAATTGTTTCTCTATTCGAAGCAATAAATTCTTGGAAATACATTTGCTTTTATTAAAATAAGCCAGTTTGTTTTATGTACACCATTTAGTTTTGTTTGCCTTTAGTAGGCACCAATACATTTTGAGTTCGATGTATTTTCAGTGATAAAATCGGTCGAAAAGCATTTACATTACAACAGAATTGTTTTGATTTAGTAATGACAGTCAATCCAATTAGCCGCCAACAGTTATAATATATTTGCACAGTGGGCACGCATAACCGAAACACAAACCTCAATTTGGAGTGATAATTATTCATACATACAGTGATTTTTATTGGATTATTCATTCAGACCTGGGAATAGGTATGCAATAAAGCTGTTTCATTGCATCTCTCGCATGATGTCACACGTCGCGCTCGGAATCCAGCCAATAAAACTGGGAAACAGAGACAGAGGGGGTATTTAAAAGGCTAGCAGTTTATCAGATGAAAGGTTGTCGTTAACGAGGCGTGCGGGCGCGTGCGGGGCGGGGGGCGGGGGAGGGGAGGGGGCATGTCCGACCCATTGAGCATCGTTGGTGTTAATGAACGCTAGTGCCGTATAATGGAATGAATTGAATACCTGTGTTGAGGGGCTTTTATTTCTGTGTGGAACTGGGGATGACATTGATGTCCTGTATTTGATGGGACAACGGATGTACACCAACTTCTTGGTTTTTCATACAATACCACAAGAGCGTTATTTCAAGATCTTGAGCAGCTCTATCTTGATTTTAGAAAAGTGATTTTAAACAACCTTCATTCTTCGCTGTAATGTGCGACGAACTCGTTTTACACAATGTATTCCTTGATGTAAAAGCGAGATACTGCGCGCTGTTGCCAATTTCAAGGAAGCTATATTACCCTAATAGCTTTCAAAGCAAAACACTGTTCCATATACAACATTCTTAAGATCATAATATTTTTCTTCTTAATGCTCCATTGACAATCATTGGGATAGTTTCAAATCGAGCCCCTATCCTAATAAAACAACTACATAACTCCGGACCGAGCGCTGAAAACTGATACAGATCACATTTTCGAATTTCCGACTGCATTGCAATCCGCGAGGGGCCATTTTAATAAAATTTAATATTAACCTACAATCATCGGAGGTACATCCGCGTGCAGAGCGGTCCACCACATCGCGATTACTTAATTTCGGGTCATTATGAAGTTATCATGTGGTCGATTGTACCAGCCATAATGTACGTACCATAATGTTGCGTTCTTTTGAAAGGTTGAATTGTTTAGTGGATTGTTCGCGTGATATTCGTCATCCGTGTAGTGATGATTAGTGATGTAATTACATTATTCTAGCAATACAATAATGGCACGTTTTGTTGTTTATCTTATCGTGTGAGTGAGTATTATTGGAGAAGGGAACTTGTAAAAGTAATGAAAGATGGAGTGTCCCGTCTCGTGTAGCAACATGTGATGCATGTTTCGACGTAGATAGGTACTCGTACTTCTTTGTCTCGTGTCAGCATTGTGAGCACGGCCGAGTAGAACGATGCAATAGAATTCACATGCTCACATCATTGATTAGAAGTTGTTGCAAGTTAGCTACCTGTGTACCAAATACCTCATTCGAGTGTAGGACATAAATAATGGCCCGGTCCCGACTTTTAAAAAGGTTATAACATTAATGAATTATTTAAAAAACTACAGATTTTCACAACATTTGTGCTATGTTATGTTGTTTTAGTTTTAAAGACATTGGTTCAAGATCGAGATAAAAAACAGTATTGTTTTTTTGAAAAAAAAAACAAGTAATAACAATATGAAAGTCGCCTACGTAGATTGATCTTTACCTACTTAGTATCAATTTAGCAAAATCAGCCTATGATGTTCCCACTTCTGGGACACAGGCCTCCTCTTGGTCAAAGAGAGTGGGCTGTAATCCACTACGCGGGCCAATGCGGGTTGGTAGATGTCATGTCTTCGAATTTTTGATAGGACCATTGGACATGTCGGTTTCCTCACAATGTCGGTTCCTCCACCGTTTCGAGAGCAGTCATGGTGATGCAATTAAATGCACAAATTAAAGTGCCTGAATCACCAATGTAATAATCAAAGTATCAATGAAATAAGCCTAAAATAAAAACACGTAATTTTTTTTTTTTTTTTTTTTGTAAATAACGTTGCCCCACTCTAGGAATTTCGCCTGTATCGTGGGTGCGTTTAGAAACATTTAAACTCACATACACAAACAGCCAGACCCGGAACAACTATCTGCAGGTCATACAAATATTTTATCCGTGCGGGAATCGAACCCGCGACACGCAGCGCAGCAGTCAATCGCATAACCACTGCGCCAACCGTGCCGTTAAAATATGCCTCCACATGCTTACGAAGCAACCTACAGTAAATAGTTATTGACATGCTTGTTCGTAGTTCTTATTTCTTTAGTAATACATGAAAGGAAATTGGAAAAAAACCTCCGTTCATCATTAGCGTAATGATTGTATTTTCGTACAATGCTTGATGAGGGGTGGAGAAAGATAATATCTACTATAAATAAATCTGTCTTGTCTTCGAATGGTTTCTTCTCACTAGCCTGTAAAACAACCTAAGTAGGTAATCACAGTACAGACAAAACATCATCTTCTGAGTTATTATCCGGAGAGGTAATAGATTATTTTCAAAAATTTAACTTTTAGTCAAAGAGTAAAATAGGTACTATTGTCATCAGAGGCCACTACTGTTTCTTGATAGTTTTTGTTTTAGGACCCATGTACTACACTGATTACAAAATCAGTAGATCTACAAGAACTTTCACCACACAAATGATTGAAAATGTACTAGAGGGCTTCTTTGGAATGTTCAGGTTGTGTGAATGTTCAAACAAAACTTCGAGAGTATTTGCATTCAAGACTTTATCAATCCAAAAGGTCAAATGTTCGAGAACTATGTAGTCATTGTAAAGTTTTTACATTACCTACTTATTAAGTTGGATACCAATTCGCGCGCAGACCAACACACCAACATGACTGTTAAAGTTCAAGCACTAATGTGCTAATAAAATACACCCTCACACCCCAATGAACATTATATACTCGTAAATGTCAAAACGTGAGGGATGCTAATAACGACACAATCATTCCCATCAGTAGATACGGGAGGAAAACTTAGAAATATTTCAAAGTTATATAACTGGGTTTTTATATTTTATTGGAATAAGTAAATCAGTTATCGCGAGAAAATTAAGCTATTCTGGTAAGTATAGCTGTACGATCAAGACACGAAAATGTTAAGCAGTTTTAAAATACATTCCTATCCCAAGCGGATACATGCCACCATTTCGAACTGACACCATCATTGAAGAACGAATTAAAGAAGAACAATGCGTAAGTAAATTATAAACCTCAAGGTGCTTAAGATTTTCAATCCACGACTGTTCATACGAATACGATCTTGTGATGTCTAGTTTTTTATTTTATTTAAGATGGGTTTGCTCTTGACTCTAGTCTAGGTCAGTGGTGACAGAGACAGAGCCGACGATGGAGTGAGCTTACCCAGAAGAAGCCTGTTCACTCTCACTTTGAAGAGATTAGGGTTGTATGCGTTCGGAAACACAGACGCAGGTTGAGAGTTCCACTCTTTTGCTGTGCGCATAAGACATTTGGAAACATTTAGTGTGAATTGGTGGAATAGCAACTAGGTAAGGATGGTAGATGACCGATGGAAGAAGGGGGCCGGTGGAGTGAGGTCGTGGAGTTCTTGGGCACACTCTCCGAAGTACAATCTGTTTTATCTGTAGAAGACCGACCAGTAGGCGACCTTACGGCGATGAGCCAAGCTGTGAAGCTTGGCATCCACAAGTTTTACGTCGCCAATGAGCCTCTTAGCTCTGCGTTCCACAGAGTCAAGCGCGGCAAGTTGGTACTCTGCTGAGCCATCCCAAAGGTGGCTGCAATACTCCATGCATCGTATGGATCGGACTTCCGCTTTGTAAAGGGTCAAAAGCTATCCAGCCGTAAAGTATCGCTTCACTCTTTTTAAGATGCCCAGTTTCTTGACCGCTGTTTGCGCTTTGTACTGCATGGTGGCACCGAAGCTGAGACCTGACGTCAACTCCAACTTGTCTACAAGTAATAGATCACAATGCAGTTGGGGAAGGCGGGTGGTGATCCGGCCGTAGTGCGGAGGATGGTCGGTAGCGCAGAGTCGTGGGACGCGGTGGTGTCCTTCTGCGAGGACGTGATGTCGCAGAAGGAAACTGCGGAACGGGAGAGGGAGATCTCGACTCCCATCCCCGGCCGCAGAAGGCGCACTGGGCGCAGGAGAAGGGCGGACAACGCCCTTTTCCAGCCCCCATGAATGGGTCCAGGGGCGAGGGACTTCGGAAAGTCCCCGCCCCCTATTCGATAGACACGAGGTGGAGGCGCGCGCCTCTGAGGCGATGCACGGGGTAGTTAAACACCTCACTACCCCGTGCAGGAGACGAGGCCCGGACAGACCGGGCCAGCACTAGTGTGGGGCTGCGGAAGAATTTGGATTCCCGCGGCCCCGCGCGCACGTGCGAGGAGACTCTATTTTTGCAATATACACGTTTGACTTCGCTAAGGTTTTATTAAATTTGTATAGATTTTAGGAATAGCATAGTCGAAAACACTTGTCTAGTTCTAGATATCAAAACAATGTACAACATGACTCGTATAAATTATAATACACCATTCAACTATCTTCACTTTAAAACCTTTTACGATCTATCGAAATTTAATACAATAATTAAAGTCATAAACGTTATCGCCTTCATATCAAACTGTGTAATAAACGAGTAGAACCTAATGATGCCGTAAAGGTGTTGTTTTAACAGTTATCTGCGTTGCTATTCAGATGCCAGGATACTGTTAACGTTACAGCCTAGATGATGGTACAGTCAACAAAACAGTTAAGGAAACAAGCAAGGAATTTCATCTTTCTACTACGGTGCAATTAAGTATGCATTTTGTACTTTAACATATCAAGTTAATACATAATCTCTTTTAATTAAGTATTTTGTACTTCGAAGAGTAAATAAAAAGACTCTAAGGTAACTGCATCGTGTTTGACCAAAACCAAAAAGAACACCAATATTTTAACGTAACAAAGTATCGGTTCAAAGAACACCAACATTTTAACGTAACAAAGTATCGGTTCAAAGAACAGCAACACTTTAACGTAACAAAGTATCGGTTCAAAGAACAGCAACACTTTAACGTAACAAAGTATCGGTTCAAAGAACACCAGCACTTTAACGTAACAAAGTATCGGTTCAAAGAACAGCAACATTTTAACGTAACAAAGTATCGGTTCAAAGAACACCAGCACTTTAACATAACAAAGTATCGGTTCAAAGAACACCAACACTTTAACGTAACAAAGTATCGGTTGAAAGCTCTCTAAAAGCCGATTAATCTTTCTGTTCCATCAATCGTACACTGTGATTTGAAAACCGATACTTTAGCGTCGTGACGCAGTGGGCTTTACATTGTTTTTTATAACTATTGAATGAACTAACAACAATGAACTATATTCTTCTGGGCACGTTTACGCATGACAGCGATGCTGACGAGTACTTCGACGCCTAAGTGTCCCTTTGTTATTGTATAGTTAGTTATTTAATTTAGTACCTAGTGTAAATTTATTGTTAGTTTTGTTAAATATTGCAAAACAATTCAATTTCACTGGTAGCCTATTGATATCAATCGTGTTTGCTTCTCTCAATCGCTATCATAATAATATCAGAAAGTCGATTCCCTAAAAAAACGTTCAAGTTCGAGTAGCGATTTCATATCAGCGACAATCAATCATACTCAGCCCATATCGTTCCCACTGCTGGAACACATGCCTCCTCTAGGTAAGAGAGACTGGGCCGTAATCCACCAGGCGGGCCCAGTGCGGGTTGGTAAATGTCACATATCTTCGATTTTTTTGTTCTAGGATATACCGGTTTCATCGCGATGTTTTCCGTCACCGTTTTGAGAGCAGTGGTGATTAAATAATTCACACAAAGTAAAGTGCCTGTATGCGTTCGAACCTATGACCTACAACTCGTCAATCAATTCTGGTCAAAAATGTAGGTATGTTCAATATTATGTTCATCGCTACGCGGTTATTTTGGCGCGTAGCCAAAATAGGAACTAATACCGCCATCTTATTTTTCAAGTGACATTTTATAAATGTTTAATAACAGCCCCTCCCGATTCTCGCCACAGTGCAGTGTGCTTTTGGAAAACACGTGTGTTTGAATTTTGGTTGTTTTCCTGTGTTATTGTGTTTATTGTGACTTGATATTGTGTTTGTTTGTGCATTGTCTCGTTGTTACCTGCTATCAGATTTGTTTAGTGTTTGTTTTTTTAACGATATTGGTCACCATTATTCATATTCAATATGAATATGGATAAAAATAAACCCCCAGACCCTCGCTTTTCTTCGTATATCCCAAGTCCCATACCCAACCCATTAAGCCAGTTTTCAGATGTGGTCTGTAATCTGGAGTCCCAAATCCTTCCACCGACTAATATCCGTATACGTCCCAGTAATTAAGAGGATGTATCCAATCGCCGTACCAAACAACCAAGAACTCATAATAGCCGTGTTAGATACTCAGTAATAGGTAAAGGACCTTTTTAACCGACTTCAAAAAAGGAGGAGGTTCTCAATTCGACTGTATTTTTTTTTGTATGTTTGTTACGCGATCATTCCGCCAATTATGAATTGATTTTGATAATTCTTTTCTTGTCTGGTATGTCATATTTCATAAATTTTAAAGAAATCGGTCGTGCGGTTTTAAAAAAATCAACAATTTTAAATGTTATTTTTATACTTATTTTTTCTTTTTATATATATATTTTTTTAACGGATGTGAATGTGTAAGACCATCATTTTTGAATTGGTGTGGGGTAGGTACCATAACTAAAAAGTGTCCATGTTTCCCGACAAGAAAATCAACCTACCACCACGCAATTACATTTGGGCGCTTTTTGACAAATCAGAATATAATCAAATATTGTCACAGTCAAGCGTGTTGGTAGAGATCGTGTATCAGTTGAGTGTTCATCCCCTCCGGACCTCAGGATACAAACGCCTTTATTAGTAACTAGCTTCTGCCCGCGACTTCGTCCTCGGATCCTGTTGCTTATGCCCGCGACAACGGGGTCGTCAAAATCGAAGATCTGAAACGTCTGATGTAGAATTCTAAGGCCCGGGGACGGGAAAACAACGGGATGAGCGAGACGATTGGAGACTTTCAAGATCTTTCATTTTTGTATGTCAACAGGAAATGCCCATCAGACTAAACAACTTTTGCTAAAACGTCATTCCTTAATATGTGATAGTGTCGCTGGGCTTTGGAGTTCCACAATAAGTGTTCCAGGTCTTCAAATTTATTCTCACAGCAGAAAATGCTCTTCACGTGGAATAATTTTTGTTATGGCACCATTTTTATATCTCTTATACTTTAGCTGGTCTGTTGCGGTTCTGCATCAGGTGTTCCATTTTCTAAAATAAATTATAGCCTGTATGTTGCCTAGACAACAAAAAACTTTTCTTCCTGTTGATACTTGATTTGTTTATCTTTCTCGGCTTTCACGAGGTTCTCATCATGCGGGATGGTTATGTCAACAATCATTGCGCGTCGCTCCAATCGATCCACCACCACTATATCAGGCTTATTGGCAACAATAGTCCTGTCAGTGATGATGGATCGATCCCAGTACAATGTGATATTACCATTTTCGAGAACTGGGTCGGGCACATACCTGTAGTACGGTACCTCCGATTCCACAAGGTTGTATTTCAGAGCAAGCTGCTGATGGATTATCTTGGCTACAAGGTTGTGTCTATGCAAGTACTCTCCGTTAGCTAGACGAGAACACCCGGAGATGATATGCCTGATTGATTCTCCCGGTCGGTGGCATGCCCGACAGATGTCAACCGTGCCGTCTTTCACAATAAATCTCCGGTAATTGTTCGTCATCATAACTTCGTCCATAATTGCACAGACAAAACCTTCGGTTTCTCCAAAGAGGTCACCTAAACGCAGCCAGGCAACGGACGCTAGTAGATCTACATCCGGTCCATGTAGGGCCTGGAAAAAGCGTCCGTGGAGCTCCTTACTCTGCCATACCTCCATGCGATCATTAGTGTCAAGCACTACAGGTTTGCGCCAGTTCTTTTTAGCCAAGGAGAACGGGGTGAGGCCCTTGTCCATCGTGACTACATCTCGATGCATACCCACGTCGGTTTCTAGGAAATATTCCCTGAGACTGCATATCTCGCGATTGTGGAGGGTCTTAGCGTTTAAAAAGCCTCGACCTCCACACTTTCGCGGGATATACAGTCTCATTACCGATGATCGTGGGTGATGCATTCGATTTGCAGTCAGCAGCGTACGGACCCTCCTATCCAGGGCGTCGAGTTCGGTCCGAGTCCATTTGAGTATGCCGAAAGAGTACATCAAAACCGGCATGACCCAACCGTTGATCCGTTCCGCCTGATAGAAGACTATTAAGTACTTTTTTCAGGCGGCCAAAGAAGCGTTCCTTCAACGATTGCTTCATGTCAGTAACATTGATGCCTAACGTTTCCGACATACCCAAATACTTATAGGTTTCGGATGCGGAGAGGGCTCTAATGTTTGTGGAATCCGAGAGTTGGGTTACCACGGATTCAACAATCTCCCCTCGCTTTACATGCATGACCGCACATTTGTCCACACCAAATTCCATCCTGATGGCGCTACTGAAATTTTGAGTTACTTTCAGTAGCTCAAAAAAAAAAAAAGTAAATTAAACAGATTTTTAAAACATAGCTCCGATTAAATGATAAAAATTGAAAACCACGAAATATGACACTAAATTGCGACGTTGCCACTCATAAGGTATAAACGCTCTTAACCCCAGAATCGACTAAATAATCGGATACAGTGTCTGATAGATACTTAACAAATAAAAAATTGAATAAAGTTTATCGGATTCGATTAATTTAATTGTAACCCCGGGAGGGCGCTACCCTAGCGCGGCTCGAGATTTTATGTCTACTGCAGTAGACAATCTCACGTCAGCGTCAGCGTCTTGCATAATTGCGGTATGGACAAGCGATGTTGGAGCGTCGGGTGCGGGTCGATCGTAATATTCGACTATATCTTGAGAAATACGGTTTTCATTTACTTTAGTATTCTTATTATATGTTATTGTTTATTCTATTTAATAGTATTTTTATAAGAAATTATGCCCTCTAGTAGGATTTATTTTATGTCCGTAGGTGTGTCCGTGGCATCACACAACGGGCCCTTTAGAATACCAGCGCTGCGGTATTTGTGGTTTTTCAAATATCGCAGCATCATACTGAGATAGGAGCCTTTTTGGCCTCGCACAGGTCTTCTCTTTATTCTTTTTTTTTATTGTTTTCATGATTTTCTTAGAATTAATGTTGTTTTTTTATTTTATTTTCATTTATTATTATTATTTGTATTGCCTGTGCGTGTCCCAAATAAAATATTTTTCTTTCTTTCTTTCTAAATCATCATATAATTAACAATATTTTTATTTGTTTGTTTGTTTCAGTGTACTAATACTCGTCAACAAGTTTCACATTATTTTTATTTTTTTTGTATTTTCGTCTCTCAGACGTTTTCTCATATCACATCTGACATTGGCAGAATTGTCGACATCGGCACCATTGCCATAGATAAAAATAGAATAGAATAGAACAGCTCCTCCCTGTCAACGACATTCGAGCGCCGAAAAATCATGTAGCAGTACTAACACTGCTACATGATTTTTTGGCGCTCGAATGTAGTTTGTCGTTTGTCAAAAAATCCTCTAATTTGTAAATTAGAGGACTGAGATAAGAATGCGCACGTTGTTAAAAATACGTGAATCGTTCCTCAGCAAACAAGTGACGATCAAAAAGGTACTTACATTTTAAAAGAAGTCAAACTCAAACTCATAGCATTTATATCAAATAAACCAATTACAGGCACTTTTGAACTGTCAAGAGGTCGGTCAGTTAGAAAGACCGGTTTGAGCAAACCGATAGTTGTAAACCTTACTTCCAAAAACATAACATTTTAACCCTTCCCTGTATATACATTCTAGAAACATGCTAATTTGTGCGTAAACATCAAGAATTTTACTCCAAACGTGAAGACATTCAGTCACGCTATTTACTTAGACACCGATCTAGGCTAAACATACCAAGTTCTCGACTAAAAATGCACTCAAAGTCCCTACGTAATGTCCATCAAAGTATAAAACATACATCAATAAAAAAGAAGAAAAAATTCACATATTTAAAAAAAAAACTTAGACAATTTTTAATTAATAAAAGCTACTATGCGGGAAGTTTGTTATAAACTTTGATGGGCATTACGTAGGGGTTAATGAATATCTAAATGATAGACTTATAAAGTCATAATTTTAGTACCTAGACGAAAATTTAAAAACAATACATCTCTCTTATAAATACCTACTTATTTACTTATATTTTATACTGTTAATTTTTCTTAGAAAGTACCTACCTACTATTTTATAATTATAAATTAAAGTGCTTCCTCTCTCCTAACTCACTTATTTTGCTGTGCCCGACAGGGTCCATGTGATCTAATTTTAAGTTTACCACCTAAGTTTACATGTGGAATGTAATAAAGTATTGAGTAAGATGAAGCTAGTTATCCATTCCAAAACGTAGTAGGTACCTATGGAGAAGAACGGGCAAGAAACTCCATGGGCATTCGTCCAGTAGTCCATAGTTTACAAACATTCAATCTGAATCTATCATTAATTCGAGTACTACCCGGTAACACTCAAGTTTGAGCACATTCCTATCACGTTTACCTGTTACTAAAGTAATTCTCAACGACTTGTGATGCAGTGGTTCCAAACACCTGGTTTGTAAGAAGTTTGCAGATCCAGTCTAAATCAGTGATACTCTAAGAAATCTTGTACATAAAGACCGAAAGACAGAAGTTCACAGGATGTGACCACTTACCATCAGGGTTTCATATTATGCACCATTCTGCGGCAAGATACCTCATCAGTATTGTGGGGGATTTATTATCGCATTGTAGAGTGCATTTTATCAATCATGCCAAACTTCCTCATATCTCTTGATTTGAAGCAGAAAACAAATGACGCCATATTTCTACTAGATCTTATATGTAGTAAAGTCCCTATTCTCAAGTGACACTCAAGCATATCTGAAGATTACGTCAAATTCAATTGAATTACATGACAATATTATAAAGGTGGCTCCATCGTCGTTTCGTTACCACTCTCCATCCATCTCTATCACTATGAAGGCTGTGTTTCTGATAGTCTGTGTTCTGGCGCTGGCAGCTGCGGAGATGTACCACAAGCGTGTGGGGATCCCCACTGCTACGAAGATCAGGCTACAGGAATCTATGAGAATAGCTGGAGGCCTCAGTTCATATAGTGGCGAACATCCATTTTTTGTGAGTACCTATTATTTCCTAATTGGGTAAAAAAAATGTTATTGCTTTATTACCGTCACCCGACCGCAAAGAAGGGTTTTCTATTTATTCTTTGTGACTGTCACAAAATTTATTTACCGCCCTTTCGGGTTAGATAAATATCGTCTGACATTGCACACAACACCATCTAGTTCCAAGTTAAGCACTTAATTAAGGCTTGTGTTATGGATACCAGATGGTTGATACACTACTTAAATACATTTTTTTTTTTCGTAAATACATACATATTATAAATATACATCCATGACTCGGGTACAAATGTCCATATTCATCATACAAACATTTGCCCCTACCGGGATTCGAACCCAGGACCATTTGGTTTCGCTGACTACACTTAGCCACTGTAGCCACTACACCAAACGTGTCGTCTAAACAAGTCGACGTCGATTTAACAAGATCGTGTGCTCATTGTGCAATTCCAATCACGCATTATTCCAATGTTCCAAATTCACTGACATGGCAAGTTCGGAAAAGTTACAATTTATTGAGGACAATAAGATATGCAAAAATTGTCTGTTTGTGCATACTAAGGGCTACTGTGCGTCACAAAAAAGATGCAGAGAGTGCAACGAATCACACAACACATTATTGCACAACGATATTGCCAAGTCACCGCAAACGCCCTCAGCAACACACACTTTGCCTAAATCGTCGTCACCAACGACAACCAGGTCATCAAAAACAGTGCAAAATAACTTCGCCTCGGATAATGATGACGAGATACTATTGGCAACTGCATTAATACAAGTAGCGACAGCTAGTGGCGACTATATTACACTACGGGCATTAATTGATCAAGGCTCACAAATAACCCTGATCACCGAGAACGCAACTCAAAGACTGGGTATACAGCGTCAGCAGTTGAGCGCAAGCATAAGTGGTATTGGAACTTTATCCAACAGGAGTAAAGGAAAGGTCCAGTTATTCTGCAAATCTTTACACAATGATTTCCGGTTTACAACAGAAGCATTAGCCATGACAAGGGTGGTAAATAATCTGCCTAACGTTACATTCGCAAAGAAGCCTTGGGCTCACGTGACAGACATAACATTAGCCGATCCAGACTACAACATGTCCAGGCCAATTGACATACTTCTGGATGCACACGTATTTTCTGAGATTTTAATGAATGGCTTGGTAAAGGGGGAAGTTAACGAACCTATAGCTCAACAGACACATTTAGGGTGGATTCTGTCAGGCAACGTCAACAAAACTTTAAACTGCAACGTCGTTATAAATCATGTTGATGATTTCACGAAGTACTGGGAAGTGGAACACATTAACGGGGATACATGCAATTCAATGACGTCAGGAGAAATATATTGCGAGGAGTTTTTCATTGCAACAACAAAACGCTTACGAAATGGCCAATATGAAGTTCGTTTACCGATGAAGCCTAACTTTAACCAGTTGCTGGGCAAATCAAAACCACGTGCAGTAGCTCAATTCATGGGATTAGAACGGAAACTGTCCAGGGATGACAAATTATCAGTAAGCTACGTTAGGTTCATGCAAGAATATTTGGAGATGGGACACATGAAAGAGAGTATGAATGACAACAACCCGACATGCTACTTACCTCATCATGGAGTCCATAAACAGGCCTCAGTGACAACGAAACTCAGAGTAGTTTTCAACGCCTCGCAGAAGACTGACACCGGGTACAGCTTGAACGATTTAATGGAGTGTGGTCCTAAGCTTCATCAAGACCTATTGACACTACTACTAGGATGGCGGCTATACAAGTACGTATTTACAGCAGACTGTGAGAAGATGTACCGTATGATCCTAGTACATAAAGAAGACCAACATTTGCAGAAGATAATGTGGAGAGAAACAAACCAATGTCCATTAAAGGAGTACCAGTTATGCACAGTGACTTATGGTACTAAGGCGGCACCATTTCTAGCACTTCGAACACTGAAACAGCTAGCATATGATGACACAGAGAAATATCCGTTGGCAGCAAACGTCATTACAAACGAAATGTACGTTGATGACGTACTAAGTGGTAGCAATTCCATCGAACGAGCCCAAGAAACCCAAAATCAACTCATCAACATGCTGAGAGGAGCTGGTCTAACTTTACGGAAGTGGTCGAGCAACGACCCGACCTTGATCGAAAGCTGATCATCATCAGACCTCAACCAGACTACCATGCACTTTACAAATGACGGAACTACAAAAGCCCTGGGTGTACAGTGGAATCCTACAACTGACACATTTACATTCACAAACAAAATAAAATTCGATGACAACAAACAACTGACAAAAAGAAAGCTACTGTCCGAAATATCAAAAATCTTCGACCCACTCGGCTGGCTTACACCTCTGACAGTAAAAGCAAAACTCATGTTTCAAAGAGTTTGGCTGTCAGGATGTGATTGGGATGAAACCTTACCCATCAGCGTACAAGAAGAATGGAAGCAATTTACAAGTGACTTACATAACATAACCCAATATGAGATACCGAGATGGCTGGGGGATACTACAAAACCCTACCAAGTTCATGGGTTCTGCGACGCGTCAGAAAAGGCTTACGCGTGCGCTATCTACTTACTGACATTAGATGACAAAAACGAGCCCGTGAGTAGACTTATAGCTGCAAAGTCTAGGCTATCGCCAATCAATAAAAAATTGACATTACCACGGCTTGAATTATGTGGGGCTGTACTGCTTTCACGACTGATGAAAAAGGTCGTAAAATCTTTCAAATGGGACAGTGTTGACAAAAACACATACGCTTGGACGAATTCTATGATTGTATTAAGCTGGATTCATGGTGACGTCACAAAATGGAAATCGTTCGTGAGCAACAGAATACAGCAAGTGCTTGAAATTATACCAAAACAACATTGGAGTTACGTCAAATCTGAGGACAACGCTGCAGACTGTGCATCACGTGGCATTAGTTGTTCCCAGTTGCTACAACATCCTTTGTGGTGGCAAGGACCAGAATGGGTGAAAAATTACAATGACAAAACAGCTGACAAAGTTGCAATCACATCGACAACATGCGAATCGAAACAAAAACAAACGAAAGCGTGTGTTGTGAAATCTGAACCTTCCTCAATTATAATTGAGTTATTTGACAGACACAGCGATATGACTCGTATGTCAAGGGTCATGGCGTGGCTAAAACGCTTCATCAACAACTGCTCAAATATCAAAACAAATACAACTGCATATTTGACTTCAACGGAAATACGAAACGCCGAAAACCTCATAGTGAAAGAAATTCAACTGCATGCTTTCCAGGACGATATTATGAGATTGAAGGAAAATAAAAGTTTGAGCACCAAAAGTAACCTCCTAAGTTTAAACCCATTCCTTGACAAGGATGAAATCTTACGAGTGGGGGGAAGGTTACATAACTCGAAATTAAACGAAAACACCAAACACCCAATGTTGCTACCACATGACCACAAGCTGACAGAATTATTGATCTGGCAAGCGCACAAAAGGACATTACATGGAGGTCCCAAGCTAACCCTAACACATTTACGACAAAGATTGTGGATTGTGGGAGGATATCGCGCCGTTAAAAAGGTTCTACATAAATGCACAACATGTCGCCGATTTAATGCAAAACCTCTTAATCAGATTATGGCAGATTTACCAGAGCCTAGAGTGACCGTGTCTCGCCCGTTCACACATACAGGGGTCGATTTCACTGGTCACGTCGAGATCAAGGCTAGTAAGGGCCGAGGAGTAAAAACATTGCTGGCCTACATTGCCGTATTCGTCTGTCTAGCAACAAAAGCTATCCACTTGGAACTGGTCACAGAGTTGACCAGCACAGCATTTTTATCGGCTTTCAAACGCTTTTGTGCTCGTCGAGGCACGCCACGGGATATGTACAGCGACAACGGCACGAATTTTGTGGGAGCAAATCGGATCCTATCGCAACAATATAAATGCATTGTAGAAACTATTGACAACTTCTTCTTGGGCAAGGTATCAGAGATGGGAGTCAAGTGGCACTTCAATGCCCCTGTTTGGCCGAGCGCAGGCGGGCTGTGGGAAGCTGCTGTAAAAAGCATGAAGTACCATTTAAAACGTGTCATTGGAGAGCAGCGCCTAACTTACGAAGAATTCACCACTCTGTTATGCCAGATTGAAGCATGCTTGAACTCACGACCGCTATGCACTGTAACAGAGAACGTGGACGAAATCAACTGCTTGACACCTGGACATTTTCTAACAGGCACATCCCTCATGACAATTCCAGAACCGGACATTGACAACACTTACCACGTAAGCAAAAGATGGCAAACTGTGCAGAAGCTGAGTAAGGATTTCTGGAAGAAATGGTCACAAGAATACCTGCAACAACTACAAGCAAGATTAAAATGGAAACGACAGAATACCGACCCACGAGAAAATGACATTGTGTGCATGAAAGATGAAAAGTTACCTGCAGGAAAATGGGCACTGGGACGTGTAGTGAAGTTACACCCTGGAAAAGACGGCCAAACTAGAGTTGTCACATTACAAACTGCAAAAGGTGAAGCTAAACGACCGATTACAAAATTAGTACCAATAGTTGAGGCTGAAGAAAACGACACTGACAATGACAAACCAACGAAAAACAGGCACAACAGATCTAATAAACTCACCTGGAAGAGCTTGGTTTGTTACACATTGATGCTAGTTATGACATTAATAACACCCCCTGTCCAACAAGATATGAAATTGACACCGCTGACAAAAAACCAAACAATTTATTTTGACAAGATAGCGGACCTGCAAGAAATTAGAGATGAATGGAGATTAGTGTTTTATTATAATATGACGAATTACTGGCGAAACGTCGACACACTGCAACAATTCGTGTCACACATAAAACAATTTCGTTGCGATGAGTGGTTGATGCAATTTCATATCATAATCAACCAACTTGAACAAACCACAAATGAACTAAACTACTACAATGAGATACTGAAATCCCAGCGATTAATTCAACACAGGTTTAAAAGGGGATTAATCGACGGAGTGGGATATGTTGCAAACTCATTATTTGGCGTACTAGATCAGCGTTTTGCAGATAAATACGAACTTGATATTCATACAATTAAACACAATGAGAATCACTTACTACAATTGCTGAAAAACCAGACTAGTATTTTGGAAACCGAGAACAACATTGTACAGCGCAACGAAGCGACTATGATAAAGCAGTTTACCTTGATAAACAATCACCTTAGTACTTTAGAAAATAATACCTTACAGGACAAAGCTGACACTGCAAACGCCTTCTACATAATAACATCGGCAATGGCTGCCGAAAGAATGGCTCAAAATGTGAAGGACATCCAACCAACCCTTATCAACACATTGACAAATATGCACCAGGGACATATGGACGTCCATTTACTATCACCAAATCAAATGCAAAGTGAATTAGATAAAGTAGCTCGACAACTGCCTCGCGACTCGGCGCTACCGGAAGTACAGAATGACGTAAGAGACAGGCTGTTCAGAATACATGCACGCATTACACAGCAATACCTATTGATGGAAATAAAAATACCGATCCTTAATGATGCATTAAGCGAGCTAAATAAATTAATCAGCATTCCTCAACGTATCGACGCTACTCGTGTGACGTACGTCATTCCAAACTCTGAATTAATTGCATTTAACCCTAACCAATACTCGTTTATACCTCTAGAACAATCCGACATTCAAGAATGCCAAAAGATCCATGATAAAACCCTGATGTGCAAACTAAACCATCCTATATACAGCACTGGCGATCGACGCAAGTCCATTTGCGAAGTACAGCTGATTCGAGACAACGAAGAACACAGTGTATATTGTCATACTGAAATAAAAGTATGCGCTGACAAGTGGGAAAAATTACATAAGCAAAACACATGGTTTTATTATTGTTGTGACACGTGCGAAGTGCAACTAGTGTGCGGAGGTCAAATGACATCGGAGACGCTACGTCACTCGGGTCTGATAACACTTAAACGAGGTTATAACCTGCAAGGTGATTCATTCATGCTTCACGCATACATGGAACACACAAGCGACATTTTTGTTAATGAACCATATGCCATGGTAATACCCACGATTTCACCAATCAACAATATCATCAATACCTCTGTCCGAAACTCGTCATTGCATATCGAAACGCATCAAGAGACTTTTAAGAAGATTGACACTGAACTGCGCTCGATTAAAGAACAATCGAAGCTAGAAACCCTATCTCCTCATGACATTCATCACTACATCGCGATCTATGTGATCATTATTATTAGCATTGCACTGTTTGTAACATCGGTGTATTTTTGGCGAAAGATGACAACCGAAAGACAGGGGGAGGGTCCTCAAGCTGTGAGAAGCAGAGGAAGACGACAAGAAGAAGATGACACCGAGGACGGGTACAGTACGGTCAACAAACGGGAATCAAAAGTGCATAGTGAAGTGAACACGGTAATAAGGGTTAAACCCTCCTTTAGTGAAGTGAAATTTGACACTGAGAGACATAGTGACGTGTGCTAATTAAGTGTGACATTTATTTAGGGATTTTAGTTTACATTCTTACATATTATTCATTGACACATTATTTTACATCTATTGCTGCTCTGCAGTTTTTTATATTGTTTTGTATTGTTTTTTCTACGCTTTGTAATTGTTTACATGTCTTGCATTTAGTTACTGTCACCATTCCTTGTGGTGGCAATATGTACGGTGTACGTACATGGTGAAATATGTATTTTTGATGCAATAAGTTAGTTATTAGGGTCGCGTATTTGCACTTTGATCGCGCCCTACATTTAAGAGTGCATTGACATACGGCGGAGCCGAAATGATGCATTTTTGTACATAATTTAGTTAGTGTTCAATTAGACGTGGTTTGAGTCGGATAACTTGCATTTTTATTTAGATTCATCCCGTTGAGCATTCATTGACATTTTCTGCATTTAAGTTTAAGTTTGACATTTTACATCTGCATTGACATTACTTATGTTAGGGAACACCCTACATAGTTTAACACAGTTTGATACATCTGAAGGATCGTCAATTTAGACCAGCTTGGTGAGCACTGGCTACCCTGAAGGTCACTGACTCCCAAAATGAATAAATATAGTGGTTATAACATGAAAATTGCATGAATTGTTCCACGCAAGGCAAGTTTTTACACTTGTTAACTGCATGTTAGCAACTAAAGCTTATGTATTTATTTATTTATAATTAGGAGAACCAACAGCTAAACTACATAGATAGCAGTGGTGTACACAACACAGAGCCAATTACAGGTTCCCACGGATAAATGCAGAAAATGTAGTAGAAATCTTAAGATCTAAGTTGCACCAACAAGCACGATACATATGAAATACAAATAAAATAAATATATAACCTAACAGAGCACTAAGGCCCCTTAAAAAAGCCAGCATTCAGCCGATTGCGCGCAGAATATGATTTGCTGTTAAATGGGTCAAAAGAAAACTCCTTACACAAAACATTAACATCCCTACTCGCTCGCACTAAATATGAGTTTTGCCTATAGTTGTAATATGAAAAGGGAATAGATATAGGCGGATTAAATCTAACCGATCTCTGCGGAACATTAAAATGTAGTTTACGCAGGAGATCAGGACTGTCAACCTGCAGAACACCTGTAACTATATATTTTCTTTGTACCATATCCACAATACGACACGTTTGGTGTAGTGGCTACAGTGGCTAAGTGTAGTCAGCGAAACCAAATGGTCCTGGGTTCGAATCCCGGTAGGGGCAAATGTTTGTATGATGAATATGGACATTTGTACCGAGTCATGGATGTATATTTATGATATGTATGTATTTACGAAAAAAAATGTATTTAAGTAGTGTATCAACCATCTGTTATCCATAACACAAGCCTTAATTAAGTGCTTAACTTGGAACTAGATGGTGCTGTGTGCAATGTCAGACGATATTTATTTATTTATTTAATATATTGATTGATTGATTGTTTACGATTTTTAACAAAAGAGCAAAATCTGCTAATCGACGACGGTTTAGTAGTGGCTGTTTCTACAGAGATTTATGTAATTATCAGAATGGTACGGAATACGTAGCCGATAACATAGAAAGCGAACAAACCCTTTTTGAACTGAGAATGTTCAAAAAAGGTTTGTTCGCTTCGATCCATGTATTTGCTGTAAAACGGGTTCCAAATTTGTGACGCATACTCCAGGAGACTTCTGACAAGAGAGCAATAGATAACCGGGTTTTAGCCTTCTCGAAATATCCCCCGAGTCTCATTACAAAACCTAGGGACTTCGAAGCTTTGGCCACTAGTTGCTCGACGTGCACGTCACGTACACCGTCACACCTCTGTAATAACTGCCATTTAAGTTTATAAGTTCTAGGGAGAGAGATGCGTTTCCTGCTAAATGAAACTATTGAACATTTAACAGTATTCAAATCTAGTTTATTAATCCAACAATAGTCATCATTTTAGCCGTGCTAGGTCAGGTTGAAGAGCAGCCATATTGTCCTCCGATGATATTGCAGAAAAAATCTTCATATCATCAGTAAAACAAAGCAAATTTGAGTTGTGGAAGCACAAGTCGATGTCGCTCACATATATAATATAAAGTAAATAGCGTCATTTAAGAACCTTGAGGAACACTACTAGGAGCTGAAACCCAGCTTGACATGTAATTACTGATAACGACAGCCTGATATCTATTTTGAAGGTATGAAGTAAACCAGCGAAGCAAATTACCTCTGATACCATTATTAAAAAGCTTTGTTCTATGAATATTATGATCGATTCTATCAAAAGTCCGTCGTCCGTCGTCCGTCGTCCGTCGTAAGTCTGTAATCCGTGTAAACGACGTCGACCTGTGCGCCATTGTCCATTTTGTCTGTCAGAAATTCACTAAGCAAAACCAGATTGGACACAGTAGAGCGACCTTTCAGAAATCCGTGCTGAGAGGGGCTAAAGGACTGACTCAGTGCTGCGTATACTTGATCGTACACAACCCTCTCAAAATCTTTTGCCATTATGCATAGTTTAGAAATAGGTCTGTAATTCACTATTTCATTTTTGTGGACTTCCTTTGGGGAACAGACCATGCAGATAGAGATTTCTTAAACAACAAAGATACTGGCAAGGCAATGGTTTTAGCACATCCAATTAGCAGTCTAGGTGATAAGTGGTCCGGTACGGCAGATTTAAATGGACAAATTTAACTTAATAAATTAACTATAACATTAAGGTATATCTCAATAGAGTTAACATCTGAGGGAATATCAGAATTTACATTAAATTGGGGAGAACAATTATCAGCAAGCATATAATGTTGAGGATCTAGAAAAGTTGAATAAAAGTGGGAAGAAAATGCATTACAAATAGATTCAGGGGAGGAAACCGTCTCATCACCATATTTGAGGAAACAGGGAATTGCGCTGGATCTAGAACGCTGTATCAAAAAGCTCCAAAAGATTTTAGGATTCTTCCTAATGGCAGCTTCGGTATCTGATAAGTACTAAGTGTAACAATCCGCTTCAAGTTTGTTAACCCGTTCCCGCAAATGTTTAGAAGTCGTTTCGTCAGAAAGCCTACCATACGTCTTAAATTTACGAATAAATTTTGCTTTCGCTTTAATCAAACGTTTAAGCCTCGGGGAGTACCAAATAGGGTATGAGCTGTAGAAAACTGTCTTAACAGAGACAAACTCATTTTGAATATCCGATATAAAGGAATAAAAGTAGTTATCAGTGCCACTAAGCGTCGTATCACGAAATTCTTCCGTCCAGTCTATAGCTGCTATTTTCCTGTTAATGGCCGCAAAATTAGCTTTGCCATAATGGTAACGAGTAAGAGGATGTTTATCAACAGGTGTCAAAGGAGCCACACATTCACACACTGAGACAATATCATTACATAATAATAAATCTAACATTTTGCCGTAATCATTTAATATATTATTATCATATTGGTTGAACCCTAAGACACGCAACTAATCCGGTAACATGTACTCGTCGCCACTACGAATACTCCCCGGTGATAACGTGTCGTTATTCAATTGCCACAAAATTCCACTCAGGTTAAAATCACCAATTACCAAATAATTATCAGTCGGATTGTTAAATACTGTATTAATTAAACCACGGAGAAAGTTTGATAATTGGTCAGAGAAGGAATAACCATGGTTTTGCTTACAAAGATAGATGACACAAACATTCAATTTGATGTAATTTCTTGAGTTAGGCCGACGTACACTCAAAGTTACCCACAAGTCTTCAGCTGAGGATTGAAATAATGGTTGGGGAACCGCAGAGATACACTTACGGACAGCTATTAATACACTGCCACTACGAGACTGACCTGTAAGACAATAATCCCGGTCGCGGCGCCACGTTATGTACTGATCACCAAACAACTCCGAGCTTGATATACCGTCGACTAACCAAGTTGCGTCAAAACAATTATATCATAAGAATGTAAGCTTAATAGCCGCTCGGTCGCAGAGCGCGGGAAAAATAATCGAGCCAGATGAATGCCAGATGCGTCACCGGCGCGCGCGGCGCGGCGGGGCGCCGCTCGGCCGCCCGATAATGTAAATAAAGCATTTTTACGACTTGGGTTTGTTTGAATGGTGCTAACACTTGTGTTTTTTGTTATGGTAAGGAACGGGGCTTTAAGATAGCGGAGTTTCGTTTGAAATAGGATAGTATTTACGTAAACACTACGTACGATACGTACGTACGATAGTATTTACGTAACTTTGTTTTCAAATAAATGGTTATAGTTCGAAAAAACGAGCGTTGACCTATATTGTTTAAGGTTTTAAATACATTATGTGTATATACTTAACGCAAAACACTAATAAAACCACATAGCATTAGTACAATATGTACTATTTACGAGCGTGCAAAGTTGAAAAAATTTGCCGACGGCAAAAAAATAACAATTTTATTTTATTTATTTATTTAAATCGAACACACGTGATTCATATTGTTGTTAGTAATCCTTATAAAACTATGTTAGTAACATTTCTAATGAAAATAAATATAACAAAACAAAACAGAAACAAAACTAGTTCAAAAACCTATAATTATGACCGCTTCCCGCTGCACCAGACCTGCAGCTGTGCATACGGGTCCAGTGCCCCAGGAACGGGCAATCAGGCTTATTCACTATCACCTTTAGAATGCTGTTGGTGCTCCCCCGAATCCTTCGCATCAGGGATGCTGTTCTTTTTCGCATAATAGCTTGAAAGCTATCTGTATCTGCTTCAGCAAACATGCCCGATGCGCTACAGAACCGCGGGAGCCCCAACAGCACCCTAAAAGCGTTGTGATACTGTACGCGAAGAACGTTGTAGGCCCTCTGCGTATGTCTAACCCACAGGCTGCACGTGTAAAACGACTGGCAAAACGCCTTGAAAAGAGTGAGTTTCACTTCTCTAGTACATCGTGCAAACCTACGGGCCAGCATATTACATCGGATTGACAACGCTCTTCGCTCCCTTTCTATGTCACTATCATCATTTAAGTCCTCATTTAATATGTGGCCAAGGTACCTAAAATGTGATACTCTATTTAGTGGTACACCATAAAGAAATACCGGAGGAACTGTCTTAGGCTTTTTAGTACCTACCCTAAACACCACAAGCTCACTCTTCCGTACATTGTATAATAAACCATGAGACGTGGCGTATCTCTCACATACTTCGAGCAACCGTCTGAGTCCATCAATCGAGGGACTCAGCAGCACCATATCATCTGCATAACTTATACTATTAATCATTTTCCCATCAATAGAGCATCCGATACCAGTGCTGCTGAGCTCCCCGATCAACTCATTGACGTAAAGATTGAAGAGCGCCGGGGAAGTCAAACCTCCCTGTCTCACCCCACACTCCAACCCATACGCTCCAGACAAAGCACCCGACCATCTGACCCGGTTGATTTGGTGGTCATACCAGTAGCCTAAGAGCTTAATAAGTTCATTAGGAAGACCTTGCTCGCGCAATTTCAACCATAAGATATTATAATCAACCAGGTCAAACGCCTTCGAGAGGTCCAGGAAAGCAGCATACACAGGTGTGTTTCTATCAGTATAGTACCTGACCGTGTGCTTGAGCGCCAGAATAGCAGTCTCCGTAGACAACCCAGCTCTAAAACCGAACTGTGCATCATGAAGACTGAGCTGTCCAGTTACTCTCCGCTCAAGCACACCATCAAGAACCTTTGCTGCTATAGTGGCCAGCGATATTGGCCTATAGTTATCTTTGTCTGAGACATCGCCGGTCTTGTTCTTGGCTATGGGCACAACTATCGTCTTCATAAGGTCAGTCGGCAGATACGAGTGCCTCACACAAAGATTATACAGCATCGATAGGACTCTTGGGAGATGCGGACCAGCATATTGTAAGTGTTCTATGCTGAGGCCATCGTGACCCGGAGATTTGCCCCTGGTCATCGACTGTATGATGTTCCGTATTTCTTTTGATGAGATACTAATCGGAACACCAGACAGTCCACTCTCAGCGACATAACCCCGTCCCTCTGACCGAAGCCGCGAAGTTACTTTAAAGTGCGTCCTAAACATGTTCGCAATCTCCTCAGGCTCAGTCATGCCATTTACGCTCACTGGAACCGCAGGTTTTGGGCTCACTCTCTGTGTGGATTTCCAAAATTTTTGAAATTGTTTTCCCCTATGTTCCGTTGCCAAAACGTTCATCTTAACTTGTTCCTCATTGTTCTGACAAAATTTTAACTTTTGTCTAAAAACTTTTCTTGTCTCACACATTTCCACAAATAGCTGCCCCGTGTGAGGTTTTCCAGTCCACACCCAGTTCAGAAAGGCCCTTCTCGCGTTCCCGTGAGCGTCCCTGACATACCTGTTCCATCCAATCACTGTACGCCGACGCCGCCCACCCCCCACTAAACTAGAGCTGCCCTCTGCCGCTTCCCGAAGCGACGTCACAATATCATTATACAATGTATCAATTATTTTACTATGTCCCTTATTACAGCAAAAATGATCACAACAATTTCCGAGTTCAGATGGGAAGTCTACATTTTTAAGTTTCTCCATACATAACCTATAGTAACAATCCCTTTGTGCTGCATCTCTTTCACCCCATATAGCTTTATCAACTATCTTATTCTCAAGTTTAGCTGATGGATTCGTTGACCTAACCATTCCAAGGTTAACTTGAAAGGCAAGTGGAAAATGGTCAGACCAGTAAATATCATGGTAAACTTCAACCTTCCCTAGTGTTTTCCACGCTGCTTCAGACACCAAGCAATGGTCAAGCCAACGTCTGCTCCCGCATGCATCACTAACAAAGGTATACGTATCAGAATCTATACCTAACTTAACGTAATCGGCACAGCGCCAACTCTGTTCATCACAAAAACTTAATAGTTCCCGATCAAATAATTCACCAGGGTGCGCATTAAAATCTCCGAGTAAATATACATGTTCCAAGTTCACACTCTCAACGATAGCAGCCATTTCACTGAGGCACTCACAGAATTCATTTAAGTTCTCGATACAGTTAGTTGGCATGTACACACTAAACAATAACAACGTGCGATCGGCGCATCTCGCTTTGACAGCCGCGATACGATCACTCATACAAGGTATTACTGAAACGGATGTAAATACCGATTTTCTCCATAAGAGAGCCACCCCACCATATGGCCTTCCCTTCAATACCCCCGCCGATGTATCTACCGCAGATTTCCCAAAATAACCAAAGTTATCATCCAAACTACCAAGTATTGACAACTCATGCGGCAACAACCAGGTTTCCTGCAACGCAATGACATCCACAGACTTACAGAGGTTTTGTATACACACGTTTGACCTCTTTAAAGACTTACAATTGTAACTTACAAATTTAGTAAATAACTTATTACTATCAATATTCAGTGCACTATCCATTAACGAGACTTATTATTAAATGTACTGTCACTCGGCTGCAGGTCACCCCGCTGCCGCTCGGTTGCGCTATTATAGTAAACAAACCTACGGAAAGATACTCCAGCAGGCCACAGGTTTACATCCATAAAAACATTCAAGTCCTGCTTAGGTATTAAAAATTTATAAGCCGCATACCCCTTATTCCTTTTCATATCTATCTTACGTAATACAACATCTACTTTCGTTTTGCTCTTAATATACGTAGTTATGTCTTCGATTTTTGTTGCCTTGTTTACATTATAGATGTAAAAAGGAACACTAACATCAGCTGCCTTAAAAGTACAATGAGGCAGTACATCTGCCTTGCCTTTCAAACCAACAAAACGATTTTTCAATCGTCTCCGTTGTATTTTAATCCAACCTTCATTTGGCGACTCATTTTTCCATTCACCGCCTTCTCGCAAAACATCTGACAATTGTTTGCACTTGTGACGATCAGGAGTCGACGATCTATGCGTATCTTTACGCGCTAACACGTCACCGCTCGGCGCCGCGGTAAGCCTCATTGCTCCGTCCCTTACTGCCTTCGTCTCCGCCGGTGTCGCTGTCTCAGTTGCGCAGACGTCGCTTTTTGTCGAAACCACGGTAGGAGCCTCCACGCGCTCAACACTGCCCCTCCCGCAACCGGCGTCGTCATTCATTGCCTGCGTGCGCGCCGCCGCCGACGAGACGACACTATTACTTATAATAGTATCGTTGTGCCTCTCGCTTACACCTCCTTCATACCTGTCAATCGTATCGTGCGTTGACCTCTCCGGTATAACATGTGTTAGCAGGCCAACTGGACCACTCTCATACTCAAAATTATTGTCAAGTAAACACGCTCCTCTCCTACGATTTACATTGATGCTCCTATATCCGGAATTGCTCGACATTTTCACTTCAAGATCCTCCGACGTGACGTATTTTTCTTTAATGACAGCCACGTCTTCTTGTAGTTTAATAATATCTCTAAGAAGCCTAGTAGCGTCCAGGTGATCGAACGTTACTGGTGGAAGTTTATGGAGATATCTGGCTACAAAAATCGGCAATAACTCGGGATCTACCTCCTTTATTAGCGAAATAATATCCTCGATGTCTCTTCGAGTTTTACCTTCTTTCCCTCGCTTAACCTTTCGGCGAGATGTATCAACTGACTCGAACAGCAATTGTTTAGCAAGCGTTATTTCTTCTTCTGTAAACGCTGTAGCACATAGACGAACCATACTGTCCTCATCCATGATTGCCGCTTTATTTTGAATGAAAGCGAGCAACTCATTAATCACGACGTTGCAATTACTACACTTCACTGTGGACTTAGTCATTGTCACTTCACAAGGTCACTGACCGCTCGGTATAGCACTCGCTGTGCACGCGCGCTCGCTAACACAGCTGAGAGCGGACTCGATGACTCGACAATGGCCGCCAAGACAATGGAAACAAAATGTTGTTTTATAAATATAAATCTGATACGTAGAATAAAAATATTGGTACCTGTGGAAAGCTTATTTATTGCTTCAACTTTGTTATAAAAGTAGTGGTATTAGAATAACACACTGTACTAAAATAAGGATCTGAAAACACATACACGTAATAACAATAAACATGAATCGGTCAGCGCCGGTTGTGGAATAAAACCGAAATTACGTAATATTTTTTCACTCACCGACCTTGAAATCCTGCAGTAATTCACTTCACTATAATATTTATCACACACTTAACAGGCCATAGCACTTCAAACACTTGAAAACCCACTTAAAACACAAATTATTTATCATGTAAACAAAACACGCGCGAGTCCGTACGTCACTGACAAGACGCCATATTTTTTTAATTATTTGATTTTTTTGGTTGAACGCTTGTAGTGTTGTCATACATCTGAATACGCGGCTTTTAAGCACGAAATCGACTAAGCAATCGGAAACAGTGTGCCACAGATCTTTTAAAAATGAAAAATTGAATAAAGTTTATCGGATTTCGATTAATTAAAAGGTTACGCGAGTGGACGCTAGCGTGCGGCGCCACTTTCTATGCGGCGACTTTGGTCACCTCATCCACTCCAGCGGATAGGCGAAGAAAGGATTCGGTTTTGGTTCGCAGCCCACGAACACGCTAATAATAAACAGTTAGTTTTTTATTTTCGCTTAAAGTCATCTATTATAAACATAATTATTTAGGCCAGCAAAATTAACCACTCGTTAGCGACCACTTAAACCATAATACGAAAAAAGACTACCGATTGCAGTGTTTGAGACCACTTTATCATACAAAAAATACTCACAGTTAATGTTATACGACAAAATATACACGAATAACAATCCAAAGAATTGGGTAATTAGACATACACAAAAGTTAACGTTAATATTATTTGATTTCCAGGCAGGGCTGATAATCACACTGAAGACAGGCGAGACCTCAGTATGTGGGGGGGCTCTTTTAAACAGATACTATGTTGTGACTATTGGGCAATGCTGGTACGACGGTGAATCCGAGGGCAGACAAATGCAGGCAAGTGAAATCGATAATTATGTTACCGCCAAAATGGCAACCTCATTCTAAATTTGGGAATTCAATGTCACGCGACCAATGGCTTTATTTTTGTGCAATTATTTCTCATAATAATTTTTTCATATTTTTAGCTCCCAACCATTCTACAATACAAAATTCATAAGGTATTTTTGTTACTGTCAACTAGCTTAATGTCATAATTTGACAACTCGAAATACGATTTGAAAAAAATGCAGAAATTAGCCTTTCGAAATACCGGTATAGCGAAAACTGTGACGTGTCATAATCAGCTGTCATCATGAAACAATGCTTAACTAAATAATCGTTATTTTAGGTTGTATTAGGTACGGTTACATTGTTTTCTGGAGGGACCCGAAAGTATGCTTACTCAGTCACTCTGCACCCCGAATACAACCCCGACACTTTGGAGAACGACGTCGCGATGATCAATGTTCCTTATATTTCAACGAACAGTAAGTATTATTCCATTTATAAGACAGTTTATTTAGACATGTTTTTTCATAATTTTAGTATCTCAATACTCAATGAATTTACAATACACTTATTATAAGTCATTAGAATTTGATTAATTTAAACAACATAATAATAATTAAATAGGAGCGCTTCTTTGGCCGTCTGAATAAAGAACTTAATAGTCTATTATCAGGCGGAAACAAGGTGCGTGCCTTCAACGGTTGGGTCATGCCGGTTTTGATGTACTCTTTCGGCATACTCAAATGGACTCAGACGGAACTTGACGCCCTAGATAGGATGGTACGCACACTGCTGACCGCTAATCGGATGCATCACCCACGATCATCGGTGATGAGACTGTATATCCCGCGGAAGTGCGGAGGTCGAAGCTTCTTAAATGCTAAGACCCTGCACAACTGTGAGGTATGCAGTCTCAGGGAATTCTTCCTAGAAGCCGACGTGGGGATGCACCGAGATTTGGTCTCAGTGGACAAGGGCTTCACCCCGCTCTCCTTAGCTAACGAGAACTGGCGCAAACCTAAAGTATTAGATACTAATGACCGCAAGGAGGTATGGCAGAGCAAAGAGCTTCACGGACGCTTTTACTGGGCCCTACATGGGCCTGATGTAGACTTCTTAGCGTCCGTATCCTGGTTGCGATTCGGTGATCTCTTTGGAGAAACCGAAGGTTTTGTCTTTGCGATAATGGACGAAGTTATGATGACGAATAACTACCGGAAATATATTGTGAAGGACGGTACGGTTGACATCTGTCGGGCATGCCACCGACCGGGGGAATCAATCCGTCACATTATTTCTGGCTGTTCTCGTCTGGCTAACGGAGACTACTTGCATAGGCACAACCTTGTAGCCAGGATTATCCACCAGCAACTTGCTCTGAAATACAGTCTTGTGGAATCGGAAGTACCGTACTATAGATATGTGTCCGACCCAGTTCTCGAAAATGGCCATAATCACGTTGTATTGGGATCGATCTATCATCACTGACAGGACTATTCTGGCCAATAAACCAGACATAGTGGTGATCGATCGATTAAAGCGTCGCACAATGATTGTTGATATAACGATCCCGCATGACGAGAACCTCGTGAAAGCTGAAAAAGATAAGCAGATTAAGTATCTTGACCTGGCTCACGAGGTTGTCGACATGTGGGACGTGGATACAGCAATCATTGTGCCGATAGTAGTGACGGCCAACGGCATAATAGCCAAGAGCCTCGATAAACACCTTAGGAGGCTCTCGTTAGACGGCTGGATCAAGGGCTTGATCCAGAAAGCGGTTCTTCTAGACACGGCGCGTATCTTGAGGAGGTTCCTCTCTCAGGAGCCCTGACCACTGGTAGCTTGGACCCTGTTCCCGATACCGGTGGGATACTATTTTTTATATTTTAAAATGTTTTTATATTTTTTTATTCCAATATTTAAAAATATGATGAATATGTAGAAAAATTTAATAAAGGAAATAATAATTGGTTTTGTACTTTCAAAATATAATTTGGATAGATGGCATACAAATGATTTTCACGTAATTTATGTGATTTAAATACGTTTTATTTTCAGGTGACATCAGGTCCATTATTCTTCCGGTTGCATATTTTAGTTCACTTGAAGGCTACACGGCTGAAATTATAGGATTTGGAAGAACTTCTCCAAGTAAGAGAGAGATAGTTAGAAATTAATATTTTTTTACTTAGTGTCACAATGGCACCAATTCCCTTGTTCACAAACTAACCTAAAATTTGAGTATTGACATCTCTTCTTCAGTCGGCTCGAAAAAAGGACGGTGACAGATAAGAACTACATAAGTTGCAGATGTCAAATTGGTTTATGCATTTTGCGTTCAACACTTTAGTTTAACCGCTCGGTCGCAGAGCGCGGGAAAAATAATCGAGCCAGATGAATGCCAGATGCGTCACCGGCGCGCGCGGCGCGGCGGGGCGCCGCTCGGCCGCCCGATAATGTAAATAAAGCATTTTTACGACTTGGGTTTGTTTGAATGGTGCTAACACTTGTGTTTTTTGTTATGGTAAGGAACGGGGCTTTAAGATAGCGGAGTTTCGTTTGAAATAGGATAGTATTTACGTAAACACTACGTACGATACGTACGTACGATAGTATTTACGTAACTTTGTTTTCAAATAAATGGTTATAGTTCGAAAAAACGAGCGTTGACCTATATTGTTTAAGGTTTTAAATACATTATGTGTATATACTTAACGCAAAACACTAATAAAACCACATAGCATTAGTACAATATGTACTATTTACGAGCGTGCAAAGTTGAAAAAATTTGCCGACGGCAAAAAAATAACAATGGCCGCCAAGACAATGGAAACAAAATGTTGTTTTATAAATATAAATCTGATACGTAGAATAAAAATATTGGTACCTGTGGAAAGCTTATTTAATGCTTCAACTTTGTTATAAAAGTAGTGGTATTAGAATAACACACTGTACTAAAATAAGGATCTGAAAACACATACACGTAATAACAATAAACATGAATCGGTCAGCGCCGGTTGTGGAATAAAACCGAAATTACGTAATATTTTTTCACTCACCGACCTTGAAATCCTGCAGTAATTCACTTCACTATAATATTTATCACACACTTAACAGGCCATAGCACTTCAAACACTTGAAAACCCACTTAAAACACAAATTATTTATCATGTAAACAAAACACGCGCGAGTCCGTACGTCACTGACAAGACGCCATATTTTTTTAATTATTTGATTTTTTTGGTTGAACGCTTGTAGTGTTGTCATACATCTGAATACGCGGCTTTTAAGCACGAAATCGACTAAGCAATCGGATACAGTGTGCCACAGATCTTTTAAAAATGAAAAATTGAATAAAGTTTATCGGATTTCGATTAATTAAAAGGTTACGCGAGTGGACGCTAGCGTGCGGCGCCACTTTCTATGCGGCGACTTTGGTCACCTCATCCACTCCAGCGGTTAACTAAAATTTACAGCTATTATAATATTTCCATTCTTATTTTATACGAGAGAATAGGATGGAAATGACCCTAATTAAGATTAGTTTGGGAACAAGGAAATTGGCACCCATGTCCATATTAAAATCTCAAAAATAACTTTGTTTCTAACTTCAGCTGGTGCATTAGGCGGGTCTTCGAGCCTCCGTGACGTGTACGTGACTGTCTTGAGTAACGCTCAGTGCAGCCAGGTTTATGGGTCCATTGTGACTCTCGACGTTATGTGCACCAGTGGGGACAATGGCAAGGGTGCGTGTGGAGGGGACTATGGGGGGCCTCTGATACTCCGTCGATACCTTGGGGCCTCCGGAGAAGATATGCTGGTAAGCCATCTTCCTTTCCTTTCCTTTCTTTTTCTGGCCTTTAGTTGCTATAGTTAAGAAACAAATAAGAGTGACGTATGAAACCTGATCGCCTTCATCTGGATTTCAAAATAAATATATTTGAACATTATTTTATGTTGATTATGATATTTGGTTTTGATGAGTTTTATAGAGTGCTCATAACCAGGTCTTACAATGCGAGCTTCTAGCATGTTGGAGGAAGTTGTGCTGTGTATGAATGAAAACATGTTTTTTTTGACACCAGCGTTAACTGGTGTGGTAAAACGAGATAGTATGTTAAGAAATGGTGAGAAATAAGTTAAGTGTTTACAAAACTCTATTATAATAATATATCGGCGTCTATAGAACCTGACTTTGTGGTTAAAATATGAAAAATATTATGTAAGGTTATTTGTCACAGAAACACGTGCATACAAAAAGATAAGTTACCTCAAATATTAAAAATAAAACAAAACACATCTCTAATCAGGAGCACGGAACAGAAATAGTCGGCAGCCGCACGTAATGAATGTGACGGAGGATGAGGGTGTGTTGATGAGATATTAATGCAACTTTTTGACGTAAAACTACCTAAGAGTACTTTTCTTTCTTCAACTACAGGTGGGTCTGGTGTCGTTCACGGCAGCCGCCGGCTGCAACGAAGGCTACCCTACAGGCTACACCCGCATCACTTCACACCTGCGATGGATCAACAGCTTCTTGTAAAGGCTAAAACAGATTGGGGTGGGTCGCGCCGCAACTCATAGCATTGCATAAATCCTTCTTCATCACTTTCGTAAATTGTCTATGAACCAACGCATACTACAGGCGCACCGCACTGTGCGCTTGATTGAAGGCTGCAACATTTTAACATCGATCACCCAACCCTGCAGCAACCGATAGCCGTACATTCATTGAAGAATTCGTTTTTATTCGGAAATTTTAAGAATACACAATGTTTTTCCAAAGGTAAATTGGCAGTTTTAGTAAAAATACGCTATAAAAATATTAAAGCACATACAATTAATTGATTGTTTTTTTTTTGTACTTTAAATGATAAATGATTTTATTTCTGTAAGTAGGTTTGAACAAACACTTTTACACGTCAATCATATTTTTTTTAAACTAGATGGGGTCGGCGTTTCCTATCTGACTACTCTGAGAAGAAAGGCCGAAACAAACTCAGAGGTCACAGTCTCTTTTAAAGTCCAGAAAAAATCTTGGTCAGGTCATGTGAAAGCTATGTGCTATGTACTTAATTGCAAATAAATGAATGATCATGGATGAGGTATAATTTTTATTCGACTTGCGTAGTTCTGAGTGCTAGGTCCGTATAGGTTTGTGATAGGAATGTGTTCGTGTTTCGTGTCATTTTTGTAAATATAAATTACTTTTGTAAATGTAGGAAACTCAAAGGTATAATTAGTATTAAAGCAGTATGGTTCGTTTAAGGGGAACAAAGTAGCATAAACAAGCATGTTGTAGCTTCACCGTTAAATGCTCCTTTGAATTTCGATTCGGGAACATATCGAAAGGTTGTGAACACCTGTACTGGTATACAATGGACACAGCGTACAGTCAACAGAACCGCTAGGTAAACTAGCAAGACATTGTTCTACTAGGTACGATGAAATCTATGCACTTTTTATTCTGTCTGTACCCTATACACATAATAGTGGTGGATGTAATGTGGTTTACTTTATCTTCTCTTTCTTTTTCTTCTGGGGTATCACACGCCCAGTGCGGCATCATTCCGGCCACTCTAATGAAGTGACATGGCGCTAAATGACACCTGACGCATCGTAACAGGTTGCTTAAAACTTATACCCTTATGCTTTGGTTTCCTAAGAAAGCAGACACAATAACGACTGTCCAAATACTGAGCGTTTTTGACACCTTTATGTCACATACTGGGAAAATGACAGATTTCATTAGGGTGGTTATATTATGACGGAATCGCTTTCCTAGGAAACCAAAGCTGTACGTTTTCGAATTCTCTGGTGGGTATATAAAGCGTCATCAGACGTTCACAGCAAAATAGTCAGTCGCATTGAGCGGGGCACAGAAACGAGAGAACCGCGACCTCCATGCATGGGCATCAATACGTTTGACGAGAGATGCAAGCTGTGGAGGAACAGATGATATTCCACCCCTCCACATTTCATCTCTCTGACAGAACATCTGCCGAATGGGCATGAACTGTTGTAGCTAATCTGGAAATCTCTTAACCGCTGTAGAAATTATCTGGCCAACTGGGGTATCCCAGGCCCATCCCAAAAACTGTGAAATCTCAGATAACATCAGTACTCAACAATCGCGCGTGCGCCGCAGTGACGTATGGACGCAAACGGTGCGAGACATTCCCGCACATTCATTTTTATGAAATAAAGCGCGAGCATAAACTTCCTTGACAGAGCATAGTAGGTGAGTATCTTTCTTTTTCCATGCGATGAATGCATTTGAAGGAACAAAATATACCTATAAATATGCTTCTGCTCACGGCATCGTTCGCGTGGATTTCGGTCTGTCACCGAAAGCCTTTATCTTGCGTCCCATTATCAAAAACACGTTCGTGAAATCTAAACTATTCATGCCTTATTCATCCAAATGATTAGGTGAAAAATGCAGTTTTAAATAGGTTAATAAAATTACCCTGTCTATTGTAAGTTAGGTAGGTAATTTTAAATCTTTATGGAACAAAGGAGAATGGTCATCAAGTATGAAAGATGTTAGATTAATAAGAATTTTGAGAAATAATTGCGTAAAAATTAAGCCATTGTTCACGTGACATTGAACGCAAATCAGAGCGCGCCACGTCACAACTGCCAGACGACAGTTTTAAAGTATAAATAGGAACCAACTTGACACGTCAGACATAGTTTCTTTTGAATGCAAAAGAAACCAATAGACACGATACGAAACGAACGATAAAAAACGACACTAGATACGAAAGGAATGGTGTTAAAAGGGACAATACTGATTAGTAGTATGTCCCTCTCACACAATGCGTTCATGTTCAATAACACAAATTATGATTTTTCTGAATATATAATTTTAAATATTTAAAAACATTGTTAATGACTACCGAATATTATAATATTGTGAGAAAAGTAATAAATAAAGTTTATGTGCGAACAACACTGTTATAAAACTCACAGATTTGACAGAATGAAAGAAATGAAGTCACTCAGGCGCTTAGAATAATAACTATTATTCTAAGCTCAGGCCACCATTACAGAACGACTCGTTTTGACAATCGAAATTAAATTAGGTACGTTATAAAAATGAAAAGTTCTGTTAGGGCTGTATATCATATATTCAGATAACTTTTTTCTGAGGAATAAATGTTGTGGTTTGACAGCTTTTGTATAGAAAATATGTCAAACTGTCAGATTTATTCGTAAGTTATAACTTATCTGACTATTGTAAAATCTGCCGTTAATGTTAATATTTCGAGGTAAATATACCACAAGAAACCTAACTCATTTGTTTCTCAAACACTGCCAACTAGTCTAATGACAATGATATGAGTTGTTTTAAAGGTTTATGGTTGCCGGAATAATTACAGATACTTAAGACATTTAACTTTGTATTTTGAATGTCTTAATGAAATTCTCCAAATGATTATGAAACCGAATTAAAATCCGATGCTGATCCGATGATGAAAACAATTTTATGAAGACAAATAGACAGACACGAAAGTGACTTTGTTTTATACTAGAGGGAAGAAAATTGGTTTGAAGTTGAAAGCAAATGACACTAATACATTATGTAGTAAAGTCCTTATTCTCAAGTGGTAATCAAACTTATCTGAATTCCTATCAACAATATAAAGACGGTCAGGTCGTCGTTCCGTGACCGCTCTCCATCCATTTATATCAATAAGAAGGCTGTACTTCTGTTAGTCTCTGTCCATAAGTATGTATACCACAAGCGTATGGGGATCCCCACAGCTATGAAGATCAGGCTACAGGCAAGCTCAAGAAAGAATTGCTGGCGGTCTCGGTTCATATCGACATCCAATTTTGGTGAGTTTATTTTTGTTGTCATAGATCAATCGTCAAAAAACCGAATCTCCTAACATTAATTTACGTGATGCAGTTTTTTTTACAAATTCTTTGAGATTGGCAAGGCTCTGATTGCATTGTTCCTCGTCTATCATAATATCAAGATGCCTAGGCCTCTTTTAATACAGATCAAAGACGTAAACGCATTGGTCTCTACACTTGCTTAACTTTTCACTCGATTCATGTTTGTTTTCCAGGAGGGCTACTAATGACGCTCAAGTCAGGAGATCTATCAGTGTGGGGGGCTTTTATAAGCAAAGACTATGTTGTGACTTTTAGACAATGCTACGACACTGCAGTGCTGCGAGTGCTGCAGTGGTACGACGGCGAATACGACGGCAGAACAATAGAGGTAAACCCATTGAATTTCTTTTCACCAGCATGGCATTGCAATCTTCTTGTGACCGTGGGTATCGTAGAACAGAATACCGACTATTTATTATGCACCCCATTAAGAATTACATATATAAATGTAGAAATTTCACATAGGGTCACAATGGAAAGCCTTACGTTTATTTAGAATTTACCCTAGTGGTCTAAAAAAGGCAGTTGTAATCCTTGTCCTTAAATCTGGAAGTAATGACTTAGTTAAAAATTATAGACCAATATCGTTACTCCCCGCGATATCAAAAATATTAGAGAAAATTATAAACAGAGGACTAGTTGACTATCTAGAAAAAAATAATATCTTATCCCCTGCGCAATTTATTTTTAGAGCCAAATTATCCACAGCCGATGCGATGCATAGCCTGACCAATTACATTTCAGAAGAACTTGGCAAAGGGAGTAAGACCCTGGGAGTCTTCCTTGATTTAGCTAAGGCCTTCGACACGGTGTTTCTGTTCTTCTAAACAAATTAGAGACTATAGGAATAAGGGGAACGCCGCTGAAACTATTTGCTAACTACTTAGATGACCGATACCAGTGTGTTAGAATAGATAATATTAGTAATAGTACTGGTTTTAGTGTTCCTCAGGGAAGTATTCTGGGCCCTTTTCTATTCCTAATTTATATTAACGACTTGTGTAATCTTAATATTAAAGACGGCAAAATTATATCATATGCCATGACAAAATTATATATATATATACAATGTGGGGAGGACAATATGATCATAAATGAAACTTCGTATAAGTCATGATATTCCCAACCGTCACACAAAAAATCAAATGAATATATCCAGTAGTTTAGCCACAAGACATTATTTTTCATTTTAAGTATTTTCTACATGATGTATTGTAAACAGGAGAGCACGCGACAGGGTAATGACACACGTTGCCAGCTCGCTAGTTTAAAAACCTACGCCTTTTCTTTCAAATTTATTTTCTCAATGCAAATTATACTTTATGCCCGAGCCATAAGAGTCATAAAGCGTGTCATCACAAGTAGATAAGAAAAAATGCATGCGAAAGTTATTACTTTCCTGTTACGCACTCATGTCAAACGCAAAATATGTATGTGCGAAAGAGATAGGTAAGTTTGCTTGTTTCTACTTTGCTTACTTGTCGACGTGTCTAGGTTACGCGGTCAGTGTGTCACCGGACCTCCTTCCTGCCAGTGACGCGTTTTGTTTTTCTCTGGAATTTCGGATGCGCCCGCGCCCGTTTGAAGTCGCCGCGCGATTGTTATCGTATCTTTGTTGTTGTGTTGTGCGAAATTTGACGCTTTGTTTTAACGCTGGACGTGTACAGGCAGATGTGGTACCAGTTAGATGGAGCACCAGCTCATTCAGTGGTGTCTGCTAGAGAGCGTTTGACTCAAATGTTCGGACAGCAGTGGATTGGCCGTTTTGGACCAGTGTGGTGGCCAGCGAGGTCACCAGATCTCACGCCCCTGGATTTCTTTCTGTGGGGTCACATAAAGAATGAGGTATACTCAACAGAAGTTACTACCGTTGAGGAATTAAAAAATAGAATAATAATATCTTTTAATAAATTGAAAGAAATGGCTGCTAATGGTGACCTATTATCAAGAGTGAGAAATAACATTATACGTCGGTGTAGTTTGTGTATTCAAGAACACGGCGGACATATTGAAAATAAAAAAAAATTAATGACTGGCGACATAGTTATGTGATCGAAAAGTGATTGTGAATAATAAATTGATTAGTGAATAATTCGCGGGTGAATGATGCCCGACTATTTGGTCAATATTCTGTGATTTGATTTGTGTAATTGAGCATTAATAATAATAAGAATAATGGCGCCAAACATTACGTCGCTGCGTCGGCCACAGCTTTATTATGAATGAAACCAAGCTGCGTTGCCATTCTTATCGCAGGTCAGTGTACCAATTTTATAAATGGTGTTTTATTTTGTTTGCAGTTTTAAGCTATTTAGTTTGTTAGAAAAAATTGTTTTTTTAATTTTGATGTTCGGATTTATTTGATAGTTTACAAATGTTTCTATAAACCAGTATTGCCAGTGTTTTCATTTAAAGTCATATTGTCATCTCCACATTGTATACGACACGGCGTTAATATTTACCGCTAAGACCGGTAGCGAACTGTTCGGAATTGCACAACTAGGTTTTAAATACTACTAACTGCTAATTGGCTTCAAATAAATTTACTAACATTAAATACGGACAAAAATTTGGATACTCGCTTCTCCATGCGAAAGCCTCAACTTAATAATACTAACCCTCGTCTATATGTCCATCAATGTGAAAACCATTCTGTCAACATGATTGTATTGTTTAATTATTGTCCTTTTATTCTCAATTCGAGCAATATTAAATACCTCGCCGCAATAATGGACGAAAACTCACGCTGTCTTTCAGAAAACATATTGAAAGTCTAGTTAAAAGAGTGCGCAAATTAATACATGTTTTTAAAATATTGCGAACATTTGCCGATTCTAAATTAATCACACAAGTTTATTTAGCCCCATGTCAATCAATAATTCAATACTGCATCACTGCATTGGGTGGTGCTCAAAAACTAATCTGCTTCCTCTTGAAAGAGCTTAGAGAGCAATTTTAAAGGTAGCAAACTTCTATCCTTTTTTCTTTCCCACAGATCTGCTATATAGCTGCAACGTGCTAACTGTTTGCCAACTTTTTATTATGCACTTATTATTAAAACAGCACACCATGCTTACCTACACTGCTGACAATACTAACAAGAGATGAAATGATATAGTATGCACATTTAATGTAACCTCAAAACATGTATTTGTAGAAAGTTATTTCACATTCTTAGGCATATTTCTGTGCCCGGGTGCACCATTGTGTGGATGCCTGGAGGCCACGGTGGAGCATACGATGGAGGTCTGCCTGGCTTGGGCAGACCGCCGCGCACCGTGTCCTCGGGCAGGCGATTGGCGGTGGCGATCTTTTGCCTCCGGCCCTGGTCCAGGCCAAAGTACGGAGCGGGAGGGCAAGGAAAGTCGTCACGCGTCAAGCGGAACGCGTGAGGGAGAGGAAAATTACGCGCCCTCACGCCCCTAGTCGCCGCAGGAGACGCCCAGGGCGTCGGGAATCCCAGGCTGATTCCCGGCCACCGTAGGCGTGGGCTTGCGGACGGCGAGCAATGGGTAGCTCGCCTTCCGATTCTAACCGAAGTTAATTCACGTACCGATAGTAATCATTTTACACGCTGGACAAGCTCTCTTTACAATCTTGTCCAGAATTTAATCCATTTGTCACGAATCACACTTTATATATTACAATACTTATAGCAAAGATTAAAAGTACAATAGTTAGCAAAAACCAATAAAATAAATCAACATTCCCTGTTTTGTGGTTCCCATTTGTGTTTGTTCCTAGTATTTATACTATGGATATCATTGTATCTTTTAAACAGATTAATATTTTTATGTGCATACTAAAGATTTTCATAAATATACTGAGAAGGCACAGTCATCACATACACACACACCACACACACACACACACACACAGGCTCTTTAAATTTGTCTCTGAGGGAGTGTCTGGGACTTAATTTATAAATTGAACGAATTGCCCTTTTTTGTAAAAGAAAAATCGTCTAAATATCGGCGGCATTTCCCCACAGCAGAATACCGTACGACATTACACTATGAAAATAACTAAAGTATACTAAACGGGCTGTCTCTTAATCAGTTACACCACGAATTTTTCTAACAGCGTATGCTGCAGAGCTAAGCTTTTTTTGACTTTTTATCTATATGGGGGTCCCATTGCAGCTTGGCATTTAGAATTACGCCCAAGAATATTGTGGTATTTTCGGGTTTCAACTCTTCCCCCTTTATGAGATCACTTGTTTCTACTTGTCTAACATGAAACTTAATACATTTAATTTTTTTCTCGTTAAGACGAAGGTTGTTAACATTAAACCAGTTAACTACTTTTGTGAGGGTGCTATTTACATTGTCAGTAACCAGCTGCTGACGTTTGAGTTTAAATAAAAGTAAATAAAAGTGAAGTGTCGTCTGCAAACAACACTATATCATGTTTATCCTTTATGAGGTAATGCAAGTCATTTATATAAATAAGAAATAATAATGGACCGAGAATTGAGCCTTGAGGGACCCCTATTCTTACTACCGATCCGGGTGATCTTTTCCGTTAACATCAACTCTCTGAATCCTATCACTTAAGTAAGAAGTATGAAGATCAGAGAGGTGCTACGGATTCCGTAGTGGCGGAGTTTCTCGATTAGCGTTTCATGTAGAATGCAATCGAACGCCTTGGTCAGATCACAAAAGATGCCCAAGATATCGCAGTTGTCCTCCCATGCATTATACACGTGCCCTAAAAGTTTAACAACCTAAAAGTTCAGTAGTAGAACGACCCCTTGTAAAACCGAACTGTTTGTTATGTAGTAATTTATGTACATTAACAAATTTTTGCATTTGATTTAGAATAAGCTTTTAAATAATTTTACTAATGGTAGGTAGCACTGAAATACATAGGTCTATAATTAGTAGGGTCTGATGTAATACCCGATTTAAACAACGGTATTTTTTTTCATAAGATCAGGAAACTCACCACGGTCAATACAATTATTAAAAGCTAAAGTAGGTGCTACAATGTTTATACTCGACTTAACAATGGCCACAGAACTACCACATAGCCATAAAATCACACACACGATCACGAACACGTGATCGAGAATTATTCTCAAAAATCTAAAAAGAGACACTTGTTGTTGATGGTATCGGAGGCAAAGTACAAGCAATCGGATATGTTTATATTAATCTATATTTGGGTGATCACACTGTAAGCAATAAATTCTTCGTATTTAAATCGTTACCATGTAAGGCTAGTGGCATATTAGGCCAAGATTTTCTAAGCAAATATAAATCGGTTTTGAACTTGGGTAACAATTCTATAAAACTATGGAATGAGACCATAAAAATAGATTTACTAATCACTTCGGAGAACAATTTATTAACTATACCCGCTAGATCTGAATCAGTTCATCTTATCAAAACTGAAATTCGGCAGGAATGCGTAGTTTGCGACGTTGCTACTGAAGTAAAGGAAGGATTATATTTAGCAAGTACTTTAGCAAAACCGATTAATGGGCGAATAGCAGTCGTACTGCTATTCGCCCATTAATCGGTTTTTAAATACTACGGAAAAAGATATTGATTTAAAAGATTTTAAACCCACGATACTCTTAGCTAATGATTATAACGTTTGTGAATTTGCCGAACCCACGACAAAATATGCGGAAAGGGTAAAACATCTCTTCCCATTACTCAATTTAAACCACTTGAAAACGGAAGAACGCGATATTATTAAAAACATATGTGCAAAATATAACGATCTTTTCTATCTTAAAGGGGATAAATAACTGCCACAAAAATATACATACACTCGATAAATTTTAAGCCACAAACCACGGCATTGTATTCTAAGACACCCACATTCACAAAAAGGGGAAATAAGGAAACAAATAGATATTATGCTCGAACAAGGTATCATAGAACCATGTAACAGTGAGTGGTCGAGCCCCGTTCTTTTGGTGCCTAAGAAAGCAGATATAAATGGATTGAAAAAATGGCGTTTAGTCATAGACTATCGCAAATTAAATAACTGCATACAGGATGATAAATTTCCATTGCCTAATATCAGTGAAATATTAGATTCTTTATCCGGATGTATTTATTTTTCGCATTTAGACCTCAATCAGGGATTTTATAACGTCGAACTCGAGCCGGATAACAGGAAGTATACAGCTTTTTGTTCGGGACAGTTTCAAATGACCAGAATGCCGATGGGGCTTAAGACAAGCCCCAGTTCCTTTTCGCGCATGATGACTATGGCTATGGCTGGTCTTTGTTACGAAAAATGCTTGTGTTATCAAGATGATCTGATAGTTTTTGGCCGAAGCCTGGCAGAGCACAATAGAAATTTAATTGATATATTTGAACGATTACGTGAAGTTAATTTGAAATTAAACCCGGTGATATGTAATTTTCTACAAAAGGAATTGCTCTACTTAGGCCATATTGTATCAAGAGAAGGGGTTTTACCCGACCCTGACAAAATAAAAACAGTGCAAGACTATCCTGTGCCTAAAAGCGCGGATGAAGTTAAGCGATTCGCGATTCGTGGCGTTTACTAACTATTATAGAAAATTTATACCGAAATTTGCTGAAATTGTTTATCACTTAAATTTGTTATGTAGAAAAAATGCTAAGTTTAAGTGGGATGATAATTGCCCAAAGGCATTTGAAATACTAAAGAAATGTATAACATCGCCTCCCGTTCTACAATACCCCGATTTATCAAGTAAAAACACATTTATTATACAGACTGATGCATCGGGTTACGCAGTGGGAGCTATTTTAGCAAACTCTGACGGCCGCCCAGTCGTGTACGCTAAAACAAGAAACAAGCTAGAAGCCAAAACAAGGCCGCGCTAAATTACCCAACGATTGAAAAAGAGCTCCTAGCTATCGTATGGGCTGTGAAGCATTTCAGGCCGTATTTATATGGTCGAACCTTCAAAATTGTTACCGACCATAAACCACTAGTATATTTAATTAGTTTAAAAGACCCCTCAAGCAAATTGCTTAAGTTTAGGTTATGCTTAGAGGAATACGATTATGTAATTGAATATGTAAAAGGCAAAGAGAATGCAGCCGCAGATGCGCTTTCTCGTATTACAGTGTCATCCAAGGAATTAAAAGAATTAAATAAGTGTATATCATGCGTCATGACGCGAGCCCAAAAGAAAAGAATAAAAACAAAATTAAATATTTCTGTTAATCAAAATGTTACGAGCAGAGAGACTGCAGAACGAGCCAAGGCTAGTAGAAACTAATATTGCTCCGAAAAAAGCAGTTGAACTTAGGTTTGCCGATATGAAGTATTTAAATAAATTACGAATCACGAATAAAATTACTCATGAAAATAATATTTTTATGTTCGATAGCTATCAACTAAAGATATTTATTAAACCGTCAGCACAATCCCAGCTGACGCCAGCAGAATTCATGAAGGAGTTGTGTGAATTTTGTGCCACAATTAATACAGATAAATTTTTTATAATGAAAAATAAGAACAATAGGATATTTATACAAAAGTTCACAAGTGAGGTAAAAAAGTGTTCTAACTGGAAAAGGCTCTCTATAATTATTTTAAAAGAAGGAGAGAGAATCGAAAATAAAGACGATAGGAAAGTAATTTTAAATGACTTCCATCTATTACCTACAAGCGGTCATGCAGGCATTAGACGTATGTTCAATAGCATTCAAAAATATTACTTCTGGCCGGGACTCGAAAAAGATATTGTTAACTTTGTCAAAGAATGTCCAAAATGTCAGCAACAAAAATATACGGCATTTGCTAAAGAACCAATGACTATTACCTCTACGTCTCATACTACCTTTGAAAAAATATATTTGGATTTAGTGGGACCGCTTGATAGGGATTGTTATAACCATTCATATATTCTAACACTACAATGTGAGCTGTCAAAATATGTATGTGCGTTTCCTTTGGTTTCTAAAACATCAGAAGAAGTCGCACGAGTGTTCGTGAATAACTTTATTCTCCAACACGGCGTTCCAAGAGAGGTTGCTACTGATCGAGGTGCGGAATTTATGTCTGACACCTTTAAAGAGGTATGTAAAATTCTTAATATCACTAAATTAAATTCAACAGCATATCACCATGATAGTATCGGGGCTTTAGAAAACTCACACAAAAGTTTAGGGGCGTTTTTAAGAATACAGACAGAAAATAAACCAGACTCATGGAGCACTTGGCTTCCATTTTGGTGCTTTGCATACAACACGACGGTACACACTTCAACAAAATTTACGCCATTTGAACTCATCTATGGAAATATATGTAATTTGCCAAGTAATCTTACCAAATCCGTAGAGCCACTATATAACTATGATAGCTACCCCATCGAGCTCAAATATCGATTACAGATATCACAAACAGAGGCGAGAGATAATTTAATCAAAAGTAAATTACAAAGGAAAGATAAATATGATCACCACATAAGTCCTACTAAATATAAACAGGGAGACCGTTTATTAATTAAAAGCGAAACTGGTTATAAGTTGACGAACCTTTATACGGAACCCTACGAGGTTGTCCGAGATCTGTCACCCAATGTGGAGGTGAATATTAATGGTAAATTAGAATTTTGAACGAAATTGTACTATGACTAATTATGTTTGACTTAGGTAATCATCGTTAGCTATAGACCATAATTATGAAACATTAAGCGAATGTTTATAAATCTCAATCAATTGCAACGCATAAATTGCACCACATACTGGTTTGTATTTATTATGTATAAGTAGATTATAGTAAAACCATTTATGTTCAGATAACAATAATGTTAATGACTTGATGATGGAGATCTAGTTACTCGCTCGGTAAATGTTTAAAAAACAAGCAATCATTGTTTAAACAACAATTAGATGATTTTAATGCTTATAGTTTTAAAGTTATAAATGTTATCCTAATGTAAAAAATAAAACGTATTTTATATTTCACCTTATTTTACCGAGGGGAGGTGTGATGTAGTATGTATTTGACGTATGTATGCTTGTGTGCGTGCTTATAATCATATCTATTGGACCAAATATGCTCAGTATTCAATCAGCATTACAGATGTTTCATTGTGTCTAAGTCCCGTCCTTATATGACTACGCATAATATATTTATATTGAGAGTGTTTGAAAGTAGCGGCTGTGTCAGAAAAGCTGTGAAATTGCTGCTTATCGCTGTAGGTACGTCATGTGATGTGAAGGAATGGCGTTTCATAAGTGCCCATGTAGGTTTAAATGAAATAAAATATTTTAAATTAAATTGAAAAGTAAATGACAAGAAAAGGGTTGAGTAATAGTCTGGATAGCTACAAAAGAGAAGTACTAAGTAATTATAAATCAATCGATTGTGTGACAGATGATAATGGCTGAAGTTAATTCTGAAATGATGGCTCATAGTAATGTGTCGATAAAAAGCCGTGCTGCACAGACCCCATATTGGAATAGGGGAAGGATAATGACGATGAAATACCTAATTATAATTAAGTATATTACTGGTGTTCTTTGTTTTCCGCCTGTCGGTGGGACTGATGTCCTTAACGTCTGCCGCCGGCTACACCGCAGGGTAGCCTTTAAGGTACACCCGCATCTCATCACAAAGGCGCTGTTTGATTAGTTTCTTGTAAGCCTGCGACATAAATTACAGCATCGATAGCCACAACCGCTGAGTTTGTTTTGGCATTTATTCTCGAAGATTAGTCAGCTAGGAAATACCTTAAAAAGAAACCTTAAAAGGTCCACTTACAGTAATAATGGTGACTGTTCTGACATTTCAAATTATAGACCTATCTCGCTAGCAACATAAGGTACTGGATAGTTTGCTTGACCAACAGTTGGAAAAGCACCTACTTCTGAACGACGACGCCCAATTTGGCTTTAGGCCTGGCCTTTCAACTGAGAGTGCTATCCTTTGTCTCAAGCAAACTGTTCAGTACTACATAGACAAGAATACGCCTGTATGTGCTTGCTACTTAAATCTGTCAAAAGCATTCGATACAATAAGTTATGACAAGTTATGGCGTAAGTTGCGATGCGAGACGAAGTTGTCATATTATAGCACTATTTGAATATTGGTATAGTCACCGGCAAAATAGTGTCAGATGGGCAGGGTCGCATTCGGACATATACGGGTTGGACTGTGGGGTGAGGCAGGGGGGAATAACCTCCCCGCATCTCTTCAACCTGTTTATGAACCAATTGGCCGAGGAGCTCAGCAGCACTAAGGTCCGTTGTTCCGTCGATGGGGTTTGTATAAACAACGTAAGTTACGCGGATGACATGGTGTTGCTGAGCCCGTCTCTTTCTGCGATGCGCAGGCTTTTGAATATTTGTGAGACTGGAGGCCCATGGGCTCAGATATAACCCAGAGAAGAGAGAATACATGATCTTCACATGGTGGTACTAAAAGCTTCTTTAACTGGACCACCTGTCCTGTCAATCTTTGCGGGTCACATTTGAATAGAGTAGATCGGTTCAAGTATCTGGGTCACTGGGTCTCTGATGATTTGTCTGACAATGCGTACATCGAGAGGGAGCGAAGGGCGTTGTCTGTCCGGTGTAAGATGTTGGCTCGCAGGTTTGACGTTGTTCTTCACAGGTAAAAATAACCTTATTTAATTTAATTACACAGTAATTATTTTGTATGTCTAGTAATCTGTAATAGTATTACAACATCTATAGTGCAAGCATGGCAATTGTAAAATTCCTTTTTCACTTCAGTAGCTCAAACATGTAGGTTTTGCTGCCTGAAATCAGTGAGCAAAATGCGATTTTGCTCACTGAGTGAGACCGAGCATCTTTGTTTTTTTTTCAGAAAGCTGCGAGTATCTTTTTCAGCCTTGGGTTCATCATAAAATTCGAAACTTTCACACTCTATCTCTTTCCCGCCATTAGAAAGAGAGAGAGACAAAGACCAGCCCATTGAAAGTTCCGATTTTGAATTCGACCTCAAAGACAAACACGTTCGGAATTTTGTACTAACTAAAGAAATTTTGCGAAAAGATAATTATGTCTTATAATGTAATTTATTGAATATTTAACTTATTGTTGTATTTAAACGAAAATAAGTATTTACTGCAAATAAAACTGATATTTAACCTGTAAATATTTATTTCTAGTTTCAATAATGTTACGTAATATACTATGAATAATAAAATATAATGGGTGCTATTTTCGAACACACCTTAATTTAAATAAAATAGCGGGAATAAAATTTCGTGGCTGGCGTAAAGAATTGAATAAGTTAAAAAATATTAAAATACTCGTAAAATATGAGTGAAACTAGCGAAGAGAACAGTATTTTAACACCGAAAGAGTTAAAACAACAAGTTATTAATGCAGATGTTTCCTACCTGAAAAGTCTCGCGAGAAATATCTGAAAGCATAGCAATTCAATGAATGGAGACTTACAAAGGGCGCAAGCAGTTTATCGGAGACGGACGGTGTTGCTATCTTATTTTTCTGATTTATCACAGACGAGGCGATCATCTACAATGTGGAGTATTTACTCAATGTTGAAAGCTACTTTAAAAACAAAATATAACGTGCATATTTAAACATACGCAAACCTCGTATCTTTTCTAAAAAGAATGTCAGTTGGGCATAAGGCTAAAAAGTCCATAATTTTCACAGCCCTTTACAAAAAAAAAAATTCTTAATGAAGCTCCGGACTGCAATTTTAAGTAAGTGATACCTATGAATCTATGTTGTTAGTTATTAAAATTTGTATGTAGACTGTTATGTACTTATTGCCTACTACTAATTTTTGGAGGCGCAATGAATCCTAGTCTGGCTTACCAATACTGTTAAAATATTTATTACGATATGTAAAAGATGCTGTAAATGTTAAATTATGCATATTAATTATGTAATATTTTCATTACAGGTTGTACTGATCATAGGAATTAGTGGAGCGTGTCACGTCGTCGTGTCGCGCGTGTCGTGTGTGTGGAGTGGACAGGTCTTTTGTCGTACGCGAAGAATATGTAACTATTGTAGAAAAATACCAAAATTTACGTCCAGCTATTATAAAAACTGACCGATTTTTAATACAATACCATAATAATAAATGCTCAAGACAGCCTATGGGAGTAAATAAAATAGGTGCAATACCGCGAGAAATTGCCACTTTCTTAAAACTGGAAGAGCCTGAGCTATACACAGGTCACTGCTTTCGGAGAACCTCGGCAACGCTCTTGGCTGATTCCGGAGCCGATCTCACCACTTTAAAACGTCACGGCGGGTGGAAGTCCAATACGGTTGCAAAAGGCTATATTGAAGACTCAATAGAAAATAAGTCGAACATCTGTAAGCGTATAGTGGAAACAAAAAGTCTGAATTCGACCTCGGATCCTTGGTCTCACCCACGCCCGTCCACTTCCAACGACGCACAGTGTACTTATACAGAACGCCGATCCGAGTCACCAACGTTCACCGTTGTTCCTTCTCAATCCGCCACCGAAACAGAAACCTTAACCCCAGATAATCAAACTCAACTCAATGCAACTATAACGTTGCCAAACAAATCTTTTACTTTTAATTTGCAGAATTGCAGTAATTTTTCTTTTAACTTTTAAAATGTTCCGTTTTATTGAATTGGTACCTCTACCGACAACGTTAATTATTTTGATTCAAATAAATAGTTATTTCAACCTATTCCTGTTCATTATATTATCTCCTAAAGTGTTCTCGCTGCTGAAGTGAAAAGTTATGTGTGTTACACGAGAGCAAAGTTTTTTGCATCTCGTACCTTTGAATCCCTCGCCACACTCAGGATTCAAAATCAGCACTCGCAGCAAAAAACGACTTTGCTCTCTTGTTGCACAAATAACTATTCCTTATTTTGTTTAATTTTATATGGGTTAATGACCTGAAATAAATGAAATTTAATTTAATATAATAAACAACATTTCTGTGCATTTACTAATTTAATTATTATTCAATTTTGCGCTTCCGATCTCATTGGTAGAGTTACCTATCAGTCAGAAAGTATGTTTCACGTAAGTATCACTGTGTGTTACATAAGTATGTCACATACGTATGCATAGTTTGGAAGATTGATTGATGAGTGCTTGCAGAATTGGCTTTTGTTTTGCAATTTAACCTTACAAAAAGGATTCTTTTAAATGCAGCTTCAGGGTTTAAGAGGCCAATTTTGCCATACTTTGTTAGTGCCTATTTGACATAAATAATGTCTTATAACTGAAGTAAATTATAGTGGTTCGCATGATATCGCTGAGTGAACTAAATAATAGTGAATGTAATAGATAATATCTATCTATCGCAAAATATTATATAATCTAATAAAGTATTAAATCATTTTCTCTTGACCGTTCTTTTGTATATGTAACTGCGTTCTGGAATAAGCGTTAACTTATGACTAACTAATTGACTATTCGACGGTAATTTTACTTCAACAATAATTAAATACCTGTCACTGGTGTAGCGGTATCTACATCGCCACATGCGAACCACGTATCACACTGACGTCTCGCAAAATCCTGCATCGCGCAAGCAGAGTTTACCGCGCAACTAGCATATATTCAACGACCCGACATCAAAGGTCGGGCAGTTGCCCACCAGACACGACACCCATCTGATCGCAGGATCCTCCCTTTTCTATGGAGGTATGAGTGAACTTTATTCCCTGTTCATCGTACATCTATACTGGTTTGCTTGAAATAAAAGCTTTGAGTTTTAGTGGGTTTAGTTAAAGATGGCATGTCATCATCTGCCTGCCTTTTCCCAATTATGTTGTGGTCGGCTTCCAGTCTAACCGGATGGTCTAGGTTCCTAGAATCAATTCTATTTTAATGTAAAAGTTGACGTTCAAAAGTGCCTTTTATGTGCCTATTTGAAATAAATGCTTTGACTTTAACTTTGATGGAGCTGAACATCAGTATTTTACGTGGAGCGACTGCCTATCTGACGTCCATAACCCAGTTACTGTATAACACTATAATACCCCTTGGTAAGACTGGTTGTCAGACTTTCTGGCTTCGGATGACCCATAACGACTGTCGAAGATCCACGAATGACAGCCGGGACCAATGGCTTAACGTGCTTTCCGAGGCATGGTAAGTAAAGGTAGTCACCCATCCATGGACCGACAGCGGCAAGCATAGCTTAACCTGATCGATCGACCTGTGCGGCTGCTATTAGCTACGAGCCCCCTAAAGAAGGCATGTCACCAACATAAAAATAATTTTGATAGTACGAGTACCTACCTACCTAAGTAAAATCCATATTTTAGTTCATACGGATTCAAATACAAATTAAACCAGAAACGCAAACAGAATTAAGGTACCTACCTAATGGAGTGGAAATATTCAGCCTCTTTTGTCAGCAAAATTAGTTAGATAGTTCGGTAACTTATCTGTCGAGTCAACCCTTATTATAAGGTCTTTGAATCGATTCCGGTCGTCCTTTGAAAACCGCAAATCAAAGGTACTGTACATAATAAATGGACTCCCGATTTGTCTTTGACAAACTAAAGATATATTGACAAAAGAAAATTAGGTTGTAGGTAAAGTTAAATTTCAGAATGATTCATTAATTATTATTAGGATTATAATGCCGTATATCTGACTATTTTAGACACTTATTTATTGAACTGATTACTCTTCGAAAAAAGTTATTTTATTAGTATTAAAGAGTTTATGGAAAAAACGAATCTTAGTTAGTTCTTCTTCTTAGTTAGTTTCACGATCTGGCAGCTTGAGTAATTTATACGGCCTACCCAAATGTCCTTTCTTTGGTATTGTTCGTCGATTCGTTGTGCTCCTTAAGTTCTGAGTTGAGCGGCAAGATTACTGACAAATGCGTGGACTGACTGAACAGGTCCGCTCAATCTGTATGGTTTTTTCCTCAAAAGACCGTTTCAGACACCAATCTACATGGTCTTCACATGATCTGACCAAGATTATGTCTGGACTTTAAAAGAGACTGTGACCTCTGAGTTTGTTTCGGCCTTTCTTCTCAGAGTAGTCATATAGGAAACGCCGACCTCATCTAGTTTTTAAAATATGATTGACGTGTAAAAGTGTTTGTACAAACCTACTTACAGAAATAAAATCATTTATCATTATCATTTAATAATACTACGTTTGAAAGAGTTTATGTATTAGTAGTAATAATTAATGTTGTGATATTTTTTTTTCTTTAGAAATAACGTTGCCCCACACTAGGAATTTCTCTTGTGTTGTGGGTGCATTTACAAGCATTTAAAGTCACATACACAAACAGCCAGATCCGGAACAACTACTTGTAGGTCATACAAATATTTGTTCCGTGCGGGAATCGTACCCGCGACACGCAGCGCAGCAGTCAATCACTTAATCACTGCGCCAATCATGCCAAGTGATCTAGTAGATATGCAAGATGATGTTAACGTATAAGTATTTAATTTAGATATGAGATATATGTAATAATACTCGCTGCACCGTAACGGGGTCATGTACTCTTAAGCTTTTAGCCTAGCCTGTACCTGAGTGTACACTATGAAAATAAAATAATTAAAACCAAATAAGGCTTTCAAATTCTACTATACTTCGTACTTCAGAACGTAACCGAGTGCTTACAGAAATAAATCCCCAGAAACCTGATCTCATTATGTGAGCCCAACAGCTAATGTACAGATGCATTGTCTTCGCTTTCACAGTCATTAATTTCTCGTGATACGGGCTTGAAGCTAGTACCTCAAGCCATTGACACGAACAACGAAGGGACACCTCTCTAGATCAGCATGATACACGTTAAGGGACAACTCCCTAGATCCGAACGATACACGTTCAGCTGTGCGAATAGGTGGTCTAAACGAAGGGACACCTCTCTATATCAGCATGATACACGTTAAGGGACAACTCCCTAGATCAGAACGATACACGTTCAGCTGTGCGAATAGGTGGTCTAAATGAAGGGACACCTCTCTAGATCAGCATGATACACGTTAAGGGACAACTCCCTAGATCAGCACTATACACGCTAAGGGACAACTCCCTAGATCAGCATGATACACGTTCTCCTGTGCGAATAGGTGGTCTAAACAAAGAGACACCTCTCTAGATCAGCATGATACACGTTAAGGGACAACAGTAACTCCCTAGATCAGCATGTTACACATTTAGTCGTGCGAATAGGTAGACTAAGCCCGAGCGAAGACGAAATTTTCTGAAGTTGCTCCGAGTTCACCCGAATAGTCCCGAACTCGGCCGAGCCTACGGCTCTAATGCTTGCCTCCTGACGTGAATAACAACTAGAGATGTAATGCTCAGTGATTCCGTACATTATGACTTATTGCTGGATTTGCGCGCGTGCACGGAAAATTACGTGTGTGAAATTCTGTCATAGTGTTTGTAATATAATACGTTACGTTACGTACGTTGTAATATGTTACGTTTTTTTCCTGAAATAGAGATATAAAAGTTAAGGTACCTATACTGCACTATGCACCTCTTTATTTTCCAAAAAAAAAATCACTTCAAAGGAAGATAAAAAAGTACTTCTTATTCTTAACGATGGCAAATATAAGATAAATTTTCTGTTTAGCCCTGAACTCAGCAACGCTATCACCATTCGCTGACGTAAATAAGGTCCTCACGTGTACTGCTGCGGCGCAAGATTAAAGGTGAGCCATGGTCTGTGGGGAGACGCGGCATATACATACAGATGACAGGGCATGCGACGCAAGATGAAGGTGGGCCACGGTCTGCGGGGAGACGCCGCATAGACATACACGTAACAGGGCATGCGCCGCAAGATGAAGGTGGGCCATGATCTGCGGGGAGACGTCGCATATAGGAGGTACTAGGAAGGTCGTTCAACATTGGTAGAGGAACTATATATGCATTGCACTTTACACGTCTCCGCGTATATAGGGTCTACAAACAGATTTGGCAGTGAAAATTATCATTACTGCTACAAAAGGTGTTAACATAGAGCAAAAGCATTTGCTTAACAAACGAACTGTCGGGTAGCACCTAGTACTTGATAATTAAATAAGGTGTCCAGGTCTTTTCATAGGAGGGCTTCAGCTGCAGGTGCGGGTGACAGTACTAACTGAATAGTTTAGGAGACTGATTACTTGTTTTCTCTGAGTCTTCATTTTACAGAATGTCAGAAACCATAAACTTTCCTCTCATCAAAGATGGAAGTATTTAAGACTTAAAATCCAATTAATTGCCGGAGTTCTTGCTCCCTAAGCAAAGCACCCGTCACTTATCCTCTCACGCTAAAATGGGTACCTACAGACATACCCCCACTGCTGGGCAGAGAGAGTTAATCTGTTTACTAGCCACGCATCCGTATGTAGCGTTGCCTTAGGTTGCACCGTATGCCGTGGGTTGCAGTGGATAAGTTGGCCTAAATTTGTATATAATGTCAGGATGGCAACCAACCGATTATCCTTTAAAACTTAAGTTCGCGAGCACATTCGTAAGAAGCTAGCAGTATCATCACAGCGGTAATGTTTTCTTATTGTTTGTCCTATTTGTTTTTAACATACTCATGTATTTATGTACATTATGCTAATATTTATATATAATAATTAGGTATATGTATTATAATGTATTTATAGACTAAATAAGTTTATACGTGTCTTTATTTAAAATTATTTAATCCTAAAATATCATTATAATTTGCACCTGCCACTGTTTGTCTCTGCATCACCCAAAGGTTGACTGGTAGAAAATGCCTATGGCATTAAGTCCGCCTCTGTACATTTGTGTGCTTAAAGTGTTAAATAAATAAATAATGTGAAGCTAAGTCAGCATAACCGAGGGCAGCGATGGAGCTGCGCCTTAAGACTGCTGAACTGTTCCAGCTAATTGCCCTTGAAGAGGGTCGCTGACGCAAGTCCTCACCGGACACGGATGTTTCGAGAGGTTCCTGCACATCATCAGGCGGAAGGAAACGCCCGGGTGTCACCACGGCGATGATCGCCCTGAGGACACGGTGGAACATACGGTGGGGGCCTGCCCTGCATGGGCCTCCCGGCCACCGTAGGCGCGGCCCTGCGGGCGGTGAGTAATGGTTAGCTCACCGTCCAATCAGGACCAGGCCCGTGCTGGACGGCGCGTACGTGTTCCACGCGCGCCTCAAAGAGATGTCAGCATCGAAGAGGGGCCCACTAGGGCCCAAGCCTGCCGGGAAAGCGGGATCATCCGAAAGGGGTACCGCTGACCCGGAACATAAAGGGCCAAGGAAGGAACACGGGTGGGTTTTAGTCAGTAAGAGTCTGACACTCTCTTCCGCTCCACCCAGAGCGGGAGGGGTCATTTGATGATTCCCATCTTCAAAAAAAATAAAAAAGAGGGTCGCTGAAAATAGATTTACTTCAAGAATACAGTTTTCTAATCTTGTGTGGGAGCTACGGTACTGACATGTCTTTGGAGCTTTGGGGGTACATTTTTAAATGTCAGGTTTTTTTTGTCATGAAAATGTTGGTTTCACAAAGTATTCATTACTATTTAGGGAGAGGTGTCAGATTATCTCGATTAGACATTGTTATAAAATTCTAGGATGTCTTTTACTTCTATTTTAAGTCTCATCATTTGGTTTTAGTTGATTCCACAGCGGAGCTCTATTTAAATAATTGCCACTGGAATAGGTTCCACGCTGGCAAAACGCTTTTCTTCTCAAAACGTTTCAAGAAAGATGTATTGGCCCAACGAAACATCGAACAATGAAGACGTTCATTATTAGTTCCCAGAAAATTGACTAGCAAAACAAGCTTAACCTTTTTGCCTTCATTCCTTGTAACGACTTGTTTTACATGAAATATACTTTGGTTTCTCCTTACTCCTGCATCGGGCTGAATAGTTGAAGTCCTGATTTGTTAAATCTATGAATATAAATTTGTTATTCGCATGCTAATCTCAGTTTATCACGTAGTGATGTTCCCGGGGAGTCGTATCCCACGCCGAGGGAAATGCGCCAGTGATCTTGTGCCTACATACTTCACGTAATACTTAGCTACTATACTTATTTACCGAGCTAAGCTCTATGTCAAAATACAGTGAATTTATTTTACGTTAGTATGAATACAATATTTATGAATTTAATTACTTATTTATTTATTTTATTGCGAAATGCGCCAGCTCTTGACTTCGATCTCGCCTGGTAGAAAGCGATGCATGAGGTCTATCATGGAACGAGCAAGGCCAAAATATGCCTATTCACTCTCGCTTTGTAGGTTACTTACTTAGAAGATTTTGTAAACGCGATATACATAAGTCTGATTTTTTAAGACCTGAGGGGCAATACCCGTTTTTTTTAACAACATTTGCATTCCAGCCTCTGTCTCAATCTATCAAAAATACAATCAATTTACGTTCATTAACAATGAATGTCAAAACTTGTCAATGAGAGAGCTGAGATGAGATTGCAACTAGAATGTTAACGTTTTTTTAAGTACGAGAACTGGCCTTCATGTTTCTTGTAGCTACTAATGCTACAGGTTTTTCTCTTTCCTGTTACTTATGTTAATGTCTTCAATAGGATAAAGTTTACTTTTGAAATATTTTAAACTGACATTAAATATAAAATATTTTGAAATTATAGTTTTCTAAGTAAGAAAATCCACAGATTATTTAAAATTAGAATACCTTACGGCCTCCACAAAAAACAAAAAATGAGGCAGCCCATTTATTGACGTTCGCTGTAACACAATAAATCCCCGTCAACGCCTGCTGGATAGCAAAATATTTGTCATAGTATTTGTTCACTGATCAATCAGCGCGTCGATCTGTTTGTTGATGCTCCTATCAATCGGGATCGGGATGAACCGGGAAATCTGTTTTAGGCGTAAAGTCACGGATGTACCTACGGGGTTTAACTGTAGCGTATTTTTTATATTGAGTACCTTCCTTCCTGCAACATTTGTGTCATTCGGGCTTGGGTATGTGATTATTAGTCACGGTCAAAGACATTATATTATTTACTTAATTAACTTAAATCTCTTTGGTTACGGTTAGTGACAAAAATAATGTCTCAAACCCTTAATTGTGGTCACGTAGATCACGTTACGTACACTTTTAATTTTAGTCATTATTTGGTGCTAGCAATAATGACTTGCGATTTCAAAAAGTTTTTTATAATGTATCTGATCAAACCCAGACCAAATCAACGTTAACTAATCCTAAACAGTATAAACTGCTAACCTCACTAAGGACTAAACAACAAGCCTGAATAATTAAAAGTTATCGAAGCAGAACAGCTAGCCAAACGTGAACATAACCACTATGCATACAAACACTAATATTTGCGGTTAGTGCACAAATATTTACAGTTATAGTGCTCTAAAATTCTCCACCACAGCGTCAATTCATAACACATGCAAGCATAACTAATTAGTGTGACGTCATGTATCAGGTGTTAATGCACTTTAATGCAAAGTGCAGCACAAGAAGCGAATCCGTTGGCTATTGGGGTCATTCTTACATCAGCCGCAGAGAGCCAGAGTAAACATGCCTGCCAGGAGACCGCGCTTTCAAAACCTTTTGGAAACATTCTAGAACATTCCACTTTTAATACCTCGCCAGAGAAATTGCAACCTTGTGTAGAACTATCAAGGTTGGTTTTCGAATGGGTTATAGTAAAAAGTTAAGATGTTATGCACACGGTTGCGGGTATGTATTGCACCTTTGTGGAGTTCGCCCGAGGCGTTGCGAAGTTAGACCAGTGTTGGTGATATTCATTGTTGGGAGCGTATGTATAACTGTGTGTAGTGGCTGAGATGCGCGAGTTAAGCCGGTTGTCCATGTAAAATGTATGAGAGATGAGTGTGCTGGTCGGCTGTTGGTATTATACGAGTACGTGCCAACAAACTTATTTTAAAGTAGATAGATAAATAGATAGATAATACGGGCTGGTGTCCGCAACTCCACGTCAATGCGCGTATTTTGCGTACGGTTATTTTAAAGTAACACGATTATTGAATTACTGGATTTTTGTGAAAAATTTTATAGTGAGCTAAATAAGTTATACAAGCGTTGTTTTATGTTATTAAACACAATTAGGTTCGCATAACATGACAAAATGTATGGATCAGCCGCGGAATTTTCGGGTTTTAATTTTTGGTCTCTTAGTAAATATAAGTTGTTCACATTTATGAGTACAATGAGCAAATTATTTCAGTTAATCTCATCACACCTTATCTCACAGTTATACCTACATAGTATTTTCATGTTTATTTATGTACATTAAATAAATACATAATAAAATACTTTAATGGCATAAATCATTTTTAACAAAGTAGTGAGTACGATGTAAGTAGTGTTTGTGGTGTGTATGAGTGTGTATTGTAGGTATGTGGTGTGTGATGTTTATAGTTGTGTATAATGTGTATGCTTGTGTGGCATGTGTGGTTTGTTTTATTTGGTACCTATTTTAGAAGTAGTTCGGTTTGTGTATAGTCGTAAATATTATATACATATTATACATTAGAGTCGCTTTTCGTGTCTCTCTGTGTGACCGCATCATTCTCCTAAACTACGCAACTGATTTTAATGCGTTTTTCACCATCATTTACTTAGATAATATATTCCGGAAGGTTTATATGTAAATACATTACTCAGTTAATTTATTTTATTTTATTAAACTACATAATAATAAAGAAATATTGATGTTCTGTCAAGTCACATAAACCGCGCGAAGCAGGAGTATGTAGGTTAAATAATTGTATGTAATAAGTTATTTAAGGGCTGATTTTTCAATAGTCTGATAACTTTTATCAAAGGAATAAATATTGCGGTTTGACAACTTTTGTATAGAAAATATGTCAAACTGTCAGATTTATTCATCAGATAAAAGTTATCTGACTATTGAAAAATCAGCGCTCAGATAATTATTTATGATAGTTTAATTAAGGACTACGCTACCGCATTAGGAATTTCCTGTAATGATAGCAGTGATTGTGATAAATAAATAATATATAAACTTGCCATAACAAATCACAATTCGACATATTCATATTAAAAAGCGTCGGAACTCCAGCCGCTGTTACTGTCACACACTGTAACACTGCTACCTTTACACATCATCTCAATTGATACAAAATGATTCGGCATTCGGTTTTTTTGCATTTCATCAAATAGCTTAGAGAATATTCTACTTCTGTCTGTTCCGATTTTAACTAAGTGTTTTACTCAATAATTTAGATTTAGGAAAGTGAAGACTGATTGACTATTGTTTCTGACTGTACTTTAGTTTTCGGTTTCTATGCTTGTGAACTTTTACTACCTCCTCACCGAGCTGTGCTCTTCAATCCTTCTTACTTTCTTGTGCTTGTCTATGCGTACCTTTTCTTAGCAACCGGCTGCAATACCTCATTGAACACTATGTTAACAATTATCAACAAATATCAACAGTTTCCGAGCGCTTTGTTAGCTAATTTTTTTAAGGTTTTCGTTCCAGTAACCAGGCGTAAGCTAAGTGTTGATACCTAGTATCAACTGTATATATTCTCTTACAATTAAACGTCCCTCAACTTTAAATAACGTTTACAGATAAATAAACCATATAACTGCTTTCCTTTACTTAACAATTTTCAACAATGTCAAAGTATGTAGGTACTGAAACTATATAAATTTTCGGTACAACGCCAATTCTGAAAGGCCTACAAAATGTGACGACTTTCTCAACAAAATTAGCTGAAAATTGCGACCTTGAAACACAGCTTTATCTAAAACACCTCTCATACATGACTTTGCTTTTATCTGCTGAACAATAAATTAGGTATATGACGTTACTTTTAATTTCTGCTGTTGCAGTAAATAAAGATATATTTTGAGTAATCATAACCACGTATAAAGTAAAAAACATATTGCTTTCCCAGTCCCCATGCTTTCAGCATCACTCACACAAACAACCCATTTGACATCTCTCGCATTCAAAAACATACACTTTGTATGAACTGAAAAATACGTCAATCCAAACGGAATAAAAAACTAGCTGCTCCACAAAAAACGTTTGTGAAAAACAAAGTCGTTTGGCATCCCTGGGACAACAGTAACAATCTCGCTGTCTGCTTGTGACAGACCAATGGATGCCAGCCTTTGTTACCAACCCCACTTTGTTTTGTACACTTTTATTATCCCAGCCAATAATATTGTTTTATTTATAACAATAGTAGGCTGTAACGTTTCCTTTCTGCGTTTGGCTTATTAGAAGTTACGAAATTGGGGTGAGCTATTTTCAACATTCCAGATTGACACGACGACATAGTGGAATATATAATGTTCAACTCAGATAATGTGGGTATCACAGAATATAATGCAAATTTCTTAATGGGGAAGCTTAATATGAGATTTATGTAAAGGTTAACATACCAGAAATAGATACGCTCTGACGGATGACACACCAAATATAGAATTATATATTTAGAGAACGTGAAAGAGTTGTATAAACCTGCGCTTTACGATCTACTGACTGTGCGAAACTAAACGTTACTTTTCTCATATCAGTATGAAAAAACTCAATATTTGTTCCAGAAGAGCTAAGACCTAACATTTCGCACTACTCTTTAAATAGATAGCGCGAGCGTTTCATAACAGGAGGCGTCCTTCCGGCCAAGCGAAGCCAATATATTTAATGTTCGAGCCAACTTGACTCGTAAAAAGTTTAATAAGGGGCCCTCTGGCTCTCTAAGTCCCAGTTTCTGGCAAAATTGAGTAATGGCGCGGCATATTTAATTTACGGCGAGGACCAGCCCTCGTGAGGTCAAAATTGCACCTAGGGACTTAGACCTAAGACCTATAGTCCTGAATAATTTATCACTAGGTTTCCAGCGAAGGGTTGTGTCCAACACGTGATTGAGATTCCTTGTCAACGCAATGACACGCCCAAGTACTTTATGTGTGTTGGCATACACTTTTGGCTTGCGTAGGTGCGTAGTTGGCAATGGAGATTGTTTATGCGGGTACGTGTTATCAAATTATTTTCGACCCTTAACCTTTTCTTTGAATGCCTTTTATGCTTTAATGCACAACTTATTGAATCTTTCGTCACCGTGTTTTGGCACTGAGTCACTTCTTATCATGACACAGGAATGGTCAGATAATGTACTTGTGGTCCATGTTTCTGAATATGGCAAGGGCATTGCGGGTGCAGATGTAACTACGGTCATTTTCCGTAGATCCTATACGGGCTAAGACATCGAGTCCAATGCCGTGGTAAATATCTTCGAACCAGCGCAGCACAAATCGGAGGTGACGGTGATCGGTGTAGACGATTCGCTTCTAACTATCCAATCATTCCCTCGAGTTCAATCAAAAGGTAACAAGGTTTTAGAACTAACATAAAAGGAAAAAATCTTTCACGATAAAAACATTTTAGTATCAACATTTATAAGTAATATTTTATATAAAGCAGAACAATAATTCTCCAAATAATAAAGAAAACTCAAATACCCTTACAAAATCTGACAAGAAACATGTATTTCATTTCCAATAGCAATTGACTCGAGAACCTTCAGTAACATTGTGAGAGTCTCATCTAACGATACTGGCCTCAATTTACTATCGTGTCTATATCAAAAACTAATCCGAGGACTTTACGTGGATCAGTAATGGATATGTGTGGCTTTGACACACAATTACGTCCATATTACCCGAGACAAACAACATCTGCAGACGGTCTCACGTCTAAGCTGTACGACTTAAGGTTCAAATCGCCTCTGGCAAGAGACACGGTCGTTGTGTCGCCAAGACGTCGCTGCTGGTTGCAGCGGCTGCGGTATCCGACGGATGCAATTTTGGATTGATCCCTGATTGTGCAGCCAAGATAGTTCGCTGTGGACTTTCTGATTGCCGTCTAATTAGAAAAAATATTTCATTTTTATAGAATGTGTCCCTGTTTGTCATGCATACCGAGTGACATAAACATGAATGTCCGTCGACATTGAAAACTTATAACTATATACATATTCTTATTTGCGTTCCATAATTTTAACAAGATCTCACAATTGCTTAAAGATTATATATAATGACAACTGTTATAATGTACACATTATGGAATGCAATAAAGTATTGAGTATATTTCATGATTATCGTTATTAAGGAATAAGGATGGTGTCTCTTAGCCTCAGACAAATATCGCGTATCAGTGTCTCCGTATATTTCACCATAGATCCACTCGACGTCCACGCTTGGCTTAAGATCTCAATCCCCTTGTTATTTATGTTTACTAGACCGTATATTATATGTACCTATAGGTAACTATACGTAAATCCCCAATATTACTATATATGTGGCATGAAAAGTGATATCAATCACTGATCCGACCTTATTCGATATTCACTAACGTATTTCTATTACTGCCTCCACTGGATATAGCACTCTATATTTTATGTTTAGGGTATGTTTTTGGTTGGCTATATTTTTTCTGGAGTATGGGTTTTTCACGCATTTCCTCGTGATTCCCACCGTTTGACGGGCGACAAATATACATTTATCGTGACGTTTATTACGTGACATTGATTTATGAAGTGTGTCTTCAGCTTATATTCTATAGTGAAAGGGGAAATAAGACAGTTTACTTTTATAAATGGGTGAAGTGGCTTCTTGGAATGCTCTATTAGATCCGTGTTTTTAATGATCGCCACACCTCAGCTTCGTACGTGGTTTATTTTAGTATTGTATTTCGGATCTATTTCGCCTCAGCTCTGTCAGACTACTCCGAAAAATGTGACAGTAAATATATTTATTTATTCATTTTAATTTTTATTAGATACGTTTATAAAGATAAATTAAGTTGTATCTATTTATTTTAGTCACTCCAAGTCAGTTACTCTTCTTAAACCCACGTACCTACAAGTACCTAAGTATACCTACTTTCATTTCTCATTCATTTCCACCCGCCTCTGCTTGGCACATCTCCGGTCATAAACCGGTCTCATCCACTACCTTCTTAGCATATACGGGATATAATATACTAAAGTATAAAATAACTTCTTCACTTGGTGAAATTAAATTCTAGCTTCCGCAGAAAGCTCATAGAAACTTGAGGCTTAAGTTAGAGAAATAAGTTAGCCACCGTAAAGTTTTAAAGAGCCTAAGCTCGATTTTACGATAAAGTTGAAGACAAAATAAACCTAGTAGGTCCCAAATCAAAAGTAACGGTAGGCAACTTTCCAACTTCGTAATCCTGAAGCGTCATTTACATGAGAAGAGTTAGTCGACTGTCGAGGGCATGCCGCGTCGAGGGTAGAATGTTATGTGAAACTCGCCAAGCGATTATGTGTTTTTGTGTTTACATTTAAATGCGAGTAACAAAAATGTAATACGATGAGCAGACGTTTACTACTTATATGAGACTCGACTGGTGATGTTCTCAAACTGTAATTTGAAATCTCCAAAGACAAGGTGTTGTACAGTGTACTTGCCTGCTTTACGATTCAACAATTTTATCTCTGTTCGATGATGGCCTATTTAAGGCGAGAAACTAATCTCGTGTTACTAAACCACGAGAAAATTTGCGGATATAAACAAAAAGCGAGCGGCTGACGGTTGTTGAACGAGTGTGACATTAGCGCCGTACCTCAGGGCAGGCCTCGCATTACGTCTACTGTTGCTAAATAAATAACACGCCTCGTTGACCGCACATAAACTAAAACTTGCAGCACATACTTACAGGTAGGATCACAAGTTGCGAACTTGGGATATAAGAGTTTATCCCGTGGTTAGGTGGCAATGGATGTTCGGAATAAAGTTTGTGAATGAAACGGTGAGGTTGCTTCACTTCGTAAGTTTAGGTCTAAAACAAACTTTAGGGTGTTTCTTCTGAGGCAGCAACAGTATTCTGAACTTAACAAAAAATAATAAATATGAATATAGAGTCCAAACTCAAAGCATTTATTTCAAATAAACCAATTAAAGGCGCTTTTGAAATGTCAAGGGGTCGGTTAGTCAGAAAGATGAAGCTAGTTGCCCATTCCAAAGCGTAGTAGGTACCTATGGAGAAGAACGGGCAAGAAACTCCATGGACACTCTTTTAAATCAAAATATTGTTTAAAAAAAGTGGTTACTACATTCATGTTGAAATTATACATCTGAGAACGATGTAGAAAGACGTGCACGTTAAAAGCGTCCGTAATGAAAAGATAAAAACAATTCAGGAATTAAAATAAACCGTGTCAGCTAAGAGATGACCAGTGCCTACTGATGGCGCCCGTTCACGAACATGACGTATGGATCAGCACCATTCAGCTCAACCATTTTAAAAGGAACTTAATGCTCCAATACACACGCCACCACCAGCGACACATTTGAGTGAGCATGACATACTCTCAGCCGCCAGGGCACATTCAAGTCAATGAAAGACGAAACCAGTAAGCTTTATAGTAGGTACGGTGGGCTGCATCAATTGGTTACCCAATTTGTATTAAAATTAACTTTGAAGGGGGTAACCACATCGTGACGTTGACTGTACATAGTGCTCACACATGTGCATTGTAATTATACAATACTAAAAGATTGAATGTATACAATGCAAATATAGAGTTTACAACCTTCATCAGCCCCAACAATATTTTCAAATGCTAATCAATTAGTTTATGCGCCCTTGTGGAGCAGGACCAGCGCTGAGCCAAGCATTTTTGTCAGTGGTGTAATCCCCCGACTTATAATATGCTTGGCTGTATGGTGTGCGTTTTATCCATGTACGTGTCCACGTACGGTAGGCCGCTATTGAGACTACGTACTTCGCTAGGCCACCTCAAGTGTTAAAGTGTTAGCACTGATGTGTGGCCTACTGTAGGTACCAAGCGAGCTTAATTCAAAATTAAGAGAGAAATATTTAAAACAAAACAATAATACCTAAACAAGTATATAGTTTAGGTATCCAAAAAAAAAAACAACTCTTACACTTTCAGCAATTTCCACGTGAACCAGTTTTTATAACTTCTCATGGCGACATATATGATCTCTCGTAACTTGGTGACCATGCGGTACACTTGACGCGTTTATCTCGCGCGCAAAACACGCGCGAACAAAAACCGGCGGCGCGGAACTTAGCTTTGTTTACCAAAGTCGAGGAGCGACTAAATTACGCAAATTAAAATGTCACTTAGTAGAGCCGATAAGCGCGTTCACTAAATTAATTGTTGACGCAGTTGCTCATGGTTTAAGTTTAAATTGAGTTTTGTATGGGGATTTAGTGATGTTTGTTTGTTAATAATAGACTAGATGTTTTTTAATTGCGAAACTGTGAAACTTTCAGGAATTATCTGCTAGTTCACTTTGACTGCGGCAATAGTGTAGGTATCTTGGCAAAGCTTATTAATTAATTTATAAAATAGTTCATTTTATAACACATAAAACAAAAAGGACTACCATACTTAAATCATGAATAGAATAAAAAGGAGTAATTATTCATTTACTTGCTCAGAATGTAGGTATTTAAAATAAGGTGGTTACAATAATATTAAGGAATCCTTGTACATTCACACACATTAAGTTTATATCTAAGGTAATATTCGAAGTAAACCGATAGAGAACACCATGCAAAATGTTATAGAAACATCAATTTAAACATTCGACAACCAAATTTTACAATCCCATTTTTCTCGGGCGTTGAACTCGAGTCCAATTCCAACCCTAACTACTAGTGCGAACACTAACTCAGTCCAACTCTAGCCTACCGAAGTCGGCCGAGTAACGAACTGTCTTCAAGCAGAACGAATAAACTAAGTATTCTTCGACCGTCCACTCGCTCTCGTGGCTACAGTTGTAAAGTCCACATGTGCAACACAAATCAGGCCACAGCCAGCTAGGACATCTCGGAGCGCAGTTTACTTAGACATCTCGGAGCGCAGTTTACTTAGCAAATAACTCACATTTGAAGACATCTGCAAACTACTGTCACACTGGTTTAACATAATTCCGGGTTGGACGGGGTCAGGCCAGCTCCTATAATTACTACGTAAATAGCGCGGAGAGATGGAATAGGTTAGCAACTTTGAAAATTATGTTCTGGTAAATGTAAGATGAGAAATTAGTTTTATCTACATTGTTGTGTTTAAATGATTATTATTACAAGTGATTAAAATATTTGAAGCATCAGTAATATCTTAGATTGGTAAATTATAGATAAAATAGATTTTTAGAAAACTCTTTCTTAACTTCTTTGGGCAATGATTTCGGTACGAAGAGTTCTAAACCTCTAATCTAACGAAGCCCTGATACTATGTGTGACTAAATAGTTTAATTAAATCTTTGAAATACCAACAAGCTTCGTATCACGACCTCGACGACAAAACTTTCACCCTCAAAATACTCGTAACTTTCAGTGTGACGTTGTATTTAGCAAATAGTCCGTATGAATCGTTTCATTGAGGAGTAAGGACGTTGCCGGCGCGTCGTAACATAGACGCAGGACAAAGTTGCGCTGTAAAGGACCAAATAATACATAATTGTATGAATAAACCTAAAAATAATAATTTTATTCTTGTTAAACACGTAGCTTAACCAGCTATATATTTGTAACATTCACATAGAAAAGAAAGTGGTACGAAAAAATCAAATCAGTTAATTACACACAAATGACACCTGTATCCATTTGTAAGTGGCAGTGTTATTGGATGTCTATTGTTTCTCATATACATCAATGATCTCCCAAAATTTATAGCAGAAACCGGACCTTGCGTTTTATTTGCGAACCACATCTCTATTCTCACCCAACGTCATGACAACATAAACCTAAACACTACCCTTAATGAAATTCTCAGCAAAATAACAACCTGGATGAACGAACACAACCTTGAAATCAAATTTTCAAAGACTAAACTCATAACTTTCCATCCTCACCAAAAAAATCCTCTAAATGTATTATTTTCTTTTAATAATCATATTATAGAAACAGTCAATGAATTCAACTTATTAGGCATAACCATAGACAAAAATATAAATTGGAAGTCACACGTACAAAACATAAAATCAAATCTTTCAAAATTTTTACACGCTTTTCGTGAAGTCAAAAAGACCACAAATTTACAGACTACCCTGGTTACATACTACGCCTATACTTATGCCTGGCTTAGCTACGGCATTATAATGTGGGGATTCAGTACAGATGCACTAACACTGTTCACCGTTCAAAAGAAATGTATCCGTATACTAGTAAATATACAACAGATAGATAGCTGCAAACCCCATTTTATAGAACTAAATATTTTAACTCTGCCTTGTATATATATACTTGAAATATGCAAATTCGCGCACAAACACCAAGACTTTTACACCAAACGAGAAGACATACAAACAAGATACACACTCGTCAGAGTGTGTATCTTGTTTGTATGTCTTCAAAACACGACTCAACCTACCATTATCCCGCTTAAAAATACACTCAACAAGTCCTCTGGTTATGTCAATAAAAATATACAATATGTTACCCGAATCAATAAGAAAAGAAAAAAAACTCCATCTATTTACAAATAAGTTAAAAAAGTTATTATTGAGAAAGTGTTACTACAGCGTCAACGAATATTTACATGATAAATCCTTGAAACTTGAAAATTAATGCTTTTAGTGATTCAATGTCCATGTTATTAGAATAAGTTAAATTATAAGAATCTTGTTTTTAGTTCATTATTCCTGACATGCGCGGTGCACTTTGCAATAATAATTAAAATGAAATTGGACTTTTTGATAATATTAACTGTTCCTTTTCTATTTTTATTACTAATTTAAACATACTTGTATTTTATCCGTTGACATACCTACATAATATTCCCAGTAACATTTGATGTCATATTATGACATTTTTATATTTATTGTGATTTTAATTATTTGACATGAATTTTAGTAATATTTTAATTGTTATTTAAACTTATATTAATTGACAATGATTTGCATGCTCATGTAACGGCAGAACAATGGAGAACTAACTTCCTTATCAACATCAATGCACCAATTTGTATACCCATATTTGCAAAGAAATAAATTATTTAATGATTTAAGATTCTTGATAGGTCCTCTCCAAATATCTTACTTTTGCTGTGCCCGACAGGGTCCATGATTGTTACTAAAAATGTTTACCACCTAAGACTACATTGTGGAACGCAATAAAGAATTGAGTATTGAGTAAGTAAATGGACCTCTTTTCAGGTACATTTACAAACATCCATATTTTGCCGACCTTCAAACGACTTACGCACAAGCATTAATCCAGTTCTAAGTTAAAGAGTTAATTTTCCTTCCCACCCGCGGTCGGTGGCAACCTTACAAGTACAACATTTCTCGCCTCCAGCCGCGCGATGGTGGCTGCTCAAATATTTGCGGAGCGCGTCGCTTTCCACTCGCACTGCAGCGCAGCATGAACCTGGCGCCGCCGCGCGCCGCACGCCGCGCGCGGGTTAGATACTAACACGACGGAGATACGGTCTGTTCAATTGAAATGGTTTGGTGTCACTGAAGGATTTTACAGGGCAATTCAAATGTTTTGAGTCAAAACCGATACATATCCGATTACTTGTATAGTCGTTAGAATTATCAGTTGTTTTCTACCAATACACATCGTTTCATAAAAAAAAATACTGAAATTGCCACCGTTTAAACGGTTCAAAAGCTGATTTATTTAATTTTACGGGATTCTTCAAATACATACATATAATCGTTTTCAACTCGGGTCAGGTAATTACTTTAATGGACAAGATCACCATTTTCGCTGCATCACACTATCAAACGTTAATAAAAAGGCACTAAAATCAGCACTATTCAGCAATCCAGCGATAGTTTCAAGCGCTTTAAATTTTACTGTGATACGAATCGGCCGTTTTAAATGAAACGGTGTGTACTTTCGCAAAAGCTGTTATTTTTATGGCCGCAGAACATACAGAGAGGCGCTTTTATTCCGTTATGACCACTCGATTAAATATTTTTGTTTGCAGCGCGGTAATAACGATTGTCATCAACTTTTTGTTAAAGATTTTCATTGGCTTCGTGAATGCGTTTTGCAGAGGGGTGTTATGCATGCGTGCATTGTGTGCTCATTATGTATGCATGCGTGCATTGTGTGCTCATTATGTTATGCATGATTAAAACAGAACGACATGGTTTTGGCGTAAAACTGTATAATGTTACCTACCAAAGTATAACAAAAGTTTTTGGCTGTTCAGGTAGGTACAGAAAAACACATTTTTTTTCGTGAAATACAAGTAAAGTAAAAGATTACTTACGTTATGGTTTCGCAAAGGCGAACTTTACTAAAATTAATTATTTGACTAAACAGTTTTTCAAAGAACTTGGCTGTGCTTAGTAAGAGTGTAGGCGGCGGCAGCGGTTCTTTTATAAATCAAACACTATAACCTTTTAAAACCACAACAAACAATACCAATACGTCACAATCCCGCTATAAGATTACCACTCACCCACAATTCCCGTGGGTGTAGTAGTGACGACGAAGTCATTACAACACACATTGTGTACGCACGGCTCGATAACACCTAGTAATAACATTTCGATCACAGACCTCCTGCCGGGCTCAGTAATCTTGGCGGTAGGCAAACTCAAAACATTTATTTATAATTAACGATTTACAGGCATTTTTGAATTGTCAAGGGGTCAATCAGAAAGATGAAGCTAGTTGCCCATTCCAAATCGGAGTAGGTACCTATGGAGAAGAACGTTAGAGAAACTCCACGGACACTGTTTTAAATCTATATATTAATACAAAAAAATTGTTACATCATTCTTGTTGAAATTATACATGTGACATCGATGTAGAAAGACGTGCACGTTAAAAGCGTTTGTAATAAAGACGATAAAAATGAAAAATACTATTCAGGAATTAAAATAAGCCTGGTAGCTAAGAGATGAACAGTCCCTACTGATGTCGCCCTTTCACGAACATGACGTATGGATCAGCAATTTTGTTAGGAACTTAATGATCTAACAAACACGCCACCACCGCTAGGGCACATTCCAGTCAAAGAAAAACTAAGCCAGTATATGGTAGCGTTATAGTTGGTACATACTGCTCACACATGTGCTGTGTAGTTATACAATATAGTCCTCCACATCGTATTTCGGCCATGGCTGCCAATCTCAAAGGAGACACAAGTCTGAGCGCAGACACAGGAGCACTCTCTCTTCCCTCACTCTCATAGTGCGATGGGACGGCAATCCGACCCGACCGGAGAGAGATCAGGCGCAGAACGAACGGCGTAAAGTGCATTCCGAGGCACGGGGGTATCACACGGCCAACTTCCAAACTCCGGGCTGTTACTAAAAAAATCCTAATGGAAAACCCAATAACACTTTAGCTGACCTGGAAATCGAACTCAGGACACTAAGTTGGAGCATACGGTGGGGGCCTGCCCTGCATGGGCGGAGCACCGCCGTGTCCTCGTAGAGGCGATCGGCAGCGGCGGCGACCTCTCACGCCCAGCCTTGGTTCAAGCCATGGTCCGGTGCGAGGGGGAGTGGGAGGCAGTCGCCTCCTTCTGCGAAGCAGTCATGCTAGCGAAGGAGGTGGCGGGACGGGAGAGGGAGAGAGTCTCCCGTCCAAGCCACCGCGGTGGACGCTCCGGGCGTCGGGAGCCGCGTGACGACTCCCGGCCACCGTAGGCGCGGGCCTGCGGGCGGTGAGTAATGGGTAGCTCACCGTCCGATCAGGATCAGGCCCGTGCCGGACGGCGCGTACGTGTTCCACGCGCGCCTCAAAGAGAATTCAGCATCGAAGAGGGGGCCCACTAGGGCCCAAGCCTGCCGGGAAAGCGGGATCATCCATAAGGGGTACCGCTGACCCGGGACATAAAGGGCCAAGGAAGGAACACGGGTGGGTTTTAGTCAGTAAGAGTCTGACACTCCCTTCCGCTCCACCCAGAGCGGGAGGGGGGTCATTTGATGATTTCACATCCTCAAAAAAAAAAAAAAAAGGACACCAAGTTCAGCAGTCGCGCTTCCAAGCACGAGACCAACGGGGCAGTTACACAATACTAAGTGATTGAATTAAACAATGAAACGATGAGAATTTTATACATACAATGACATGAGTATTTACTTTGTAAAGTATTATATTATTTAAATTATTGTGAATGTGAAGATTATGTGGATTATTACTTTTTTTATTTTATTTCTTAGTTAGTTTCACGATCTGGCAGCTTGAGTAATTTATGCGGCCTACCCAAATATCCTTTCTTTGGTATTGTTCGTCGAATCGTTGTGCTCCTTAAGTTCTCAGTTGAGCGGCAAGATTACTGACAAATGCGTGCACTGACTGGACAGGTCCGCTCAATCTGTATGGTTTTTCCTCAAAAGACCGTTTCAGACACCAATCTACATGGTCTTCACATGATCTGACCAAGATTATGTCTGGACTTTAAAAGAGACTGTGACCTCTGAGTTTGTTTCGGCCTTTCTTCTCAGAGTAGTCAGATAGGGAACGCCGACCTCATCTAGTTTTTAAAATATGATTGACGTGTAAAAGTGTTTGTAACAAACCTACTTACAGAAATAAAATCATTTATCAATGTAAAGATACTTAGTTTTTTCAATCTTCAGCAGCTCCAACAATGTTTTCAAATACTAATAAATAAGTTTATGCGCCTTTAACGACGTGTTAGGTAATTTATAAGTAAAACAATGATGGTTGTAGGATGGAATCCAAAACCATTTATTGGGGGCTTATATACATACAAAATTACCAAGGCACAATTAGTGGAATTTGAGTAACAAGTAGTATTTACTAAACAACCAATCAGAACACAGTCGAAATATCATACGATGTGCGGCGCGCAGCGCGCGCCCTCTTACCACAGTCCAGGTAATCATGAGGCTATAAATATATATGGCGGTGCGCCGCTCCATACGACCTATTATGACATACGCCTGTGCTGTTTTCGCACAGGCCCACCCCCGGCACATCCACAGGATGCAGACCCTACAGAACCGTTATCTACGTAAAATCACGGGTTCCCCCTGGTTCGTTCGTAACATTAACTTACATTTAGATTTGAAAATCCCCACCATTCAACAATTCATGAAACGCGCTTGCAAGCGTTTCTTCGATACCGCTGGCAGCCATCGCAACCCTCTGGTTGCGAAGGCCGCCAGTTATGTCCCCTCTAGAATCAGTAAAATCCGCCGTCCAAGGCTGCGTGCCTTGGACGGCGGATTTTACTGACCGACCCCGACGACCCCACCACCCTCCTCCAGGAAAGCAGTAGGGCCACCAGTACAGTATGCAAACACAGACACAAAACGAAGTTCCGACCTCGCCGCCGAGGTCCTTCGCGTCCGCGTCCGCGTTCCTCCCCGATAGATTCCTCTTCCCCTCCCTTGATCGGATCCACAGAGCCAGCTGGTGGCGAAGCTGAGCCAGTAGTTTTACCCCTTAATAATAAAGAACCCATTTTGATCCAGCCCGTCCCCAACTTGCTGTCCTTCCCCAGCGACGCCCTAAGCCGAGGTCCGTACCCCACAGGGGGTGCCCTTAGGTGATGGTCGCTTAGTTTATAATTAATATTATGCCCCTGGCTGGAGGCTTTGAGTTAGCTCGAAGGCACCACAGGATTGACCGGTTAAGCAGTCACGGACTCTCAAGGCCAACTGCGAGATGCCATACATAATAAAAAAAAAAAAAAAAAAAAAAAAAAAAGCCGCTCCTTAGCTTAGTGTAGCCGCGTGTGTAGTTTAGTCAGTAAGAGTCTGACAGACCCCGCCGCCCGCCCCAGGGCGGCGGACATCCATGAGGATTTTCCACCCCGGAAACAAAAAAAAAAAAAAAAAAAAAGTGTAGCCGCGGTATGCGTACGCGATGCGTGCTACTACACGCCCTTGTGCAGCAGGACCAGCGTTGGGCAAAACATTTCTGTCAGCGATGTAATCCCCCAACTTATAATATGCTTGGCTGCATAGTGTGTGTTATTTACAACATTTAAATTTTGTTTCATTCAGCTAGAGTAAGTGAGAAGGTATTTTATTGTAACATTTTAAAACATGTACCCCATGAAGGATGAGTCTACTTTAGCCAGCCTGAAACCTGGTTGAACTTATTTCTAGTCCTATGGTTGTTTGTGTCTTTCACCTCCTTTAATGAAAAGATTTAAATATTTCCTTACGTATGTAGGTACATGATGTTTTCATAGATACATTGACAAGATACAGTCATGGTGTTATAGTTATTTATGATACTAGTGCGGTAAGTTGGTTTTTACAAACGAGTAGACGAATGTAAGCCCGACACGAAGTCGAGGGCTTACCATAGTCACGAGTTTGTAAATACCAATTTCCGCGCGTGTGTCATACAACGTTTTTCAACACATTTGCGAGAAAACAGTACAATAGGTAATGAAACAAACTTTTGTTTATAAAAATATCAGTCAGAAAGTCGCAACAATAACAATCTTTGACGTTTCTAATATGAAAATGGCGCCATTTCCAAATGGCGCTACGTGCGCGTGGTGAAAATTAGAATCGCAAAAAGTCGAATCGCAACAGTCGAGTCGAAAAGCATCTTTCGTCTCATTTTCTCTTTAACACTAAAGTGAGATAAAAGTATTGAGCAAAAGCGCTTCCAAGGAGGTTCGTTCATAAGTCCTCGCGCACATTTGGGAGTGGCGCGAGGAGGCGAAACGCCGGGGCGTAAATCGTAAATCACGGTACAGCGGACAGAGCTCCGGCGGGATCTCAGGGCGGCATGGAGAGTGCGATTGTCGCAACCCAGCGCTGGGCACGTCACAATTGCGGCGATAAGTCCCCTCTTTGAGGAGTGGCTAGAGAGGCACCATGGCGTCCTCACCTTCCGCCTGACGCAAGTCCTCACCGGACACGGTTGTTTCGGGAGGTTCCTGTTCCGGATAAAGCGGGAGGAAACTTCCGGGTGTCACCATTGTGTGGATCGCCCGGAGGACACGGTGGAGCATACGGTGGAGGTCTGTCCGGCTTGGGCGGAGCACCGCCGTGTCCTCGTGGAGGCGATTGGCGGTGGCGATCTCTCGCGTTCGGCTCTGGTCCAGGCTATGGTACGGAGCGAGAGGGCTTGGGAAGCCGTCACCTCCTTCTGTGAAGCAGTAACGAAGGAGGAGGCGGAACGCGTGAGGGAGAGGCAAAATTCGCACCCTCACGCCCCTAGCCGCCGCAGGAGACGCCCTGGGCGTCGGGAATCGCAGGCCGATTCCCGGCCACCGTAGGCGTGGGCTGGCGAACGGCGAGCAATGGGCAGCTCGCCGTTCGATAAGGACCAGGCCCGGGTCGACGGCGCGTTGTGTTCCACGCGCGCCTCAAAGAGATGTCAGCACCAATGACGAGGTCCGCTAGGGCCGACGCCTGCTAGGGTTGCGGGAAAGTCCGAGAGGGATACCGTGGCCCCTGGCACAGGCAACTGAAGGAACACGGGTGGGTTTTAGTCAGTAAGAGTCTGACACGCCCTCCTGCTCTGCCCAGGGCGGGAGAAGTTATTTGATGATTTCCCACCATCAAAAAAAAAAAAAAATTGTTTCGTTCATTCAGCTTATTTATTCTCGTAATTTGAAACTCCTTGGTGTAATTCTTATATAATTTTTTTATGGTAATTAAAAAAAAAACCGTAAAGAATACGCACGGCGCTACACAACGAAGGGGGCGGTAAAACATGTACTTAGGTGCGTAATTTTTAACTTTCAACAATGTATAAGTACAGGCTTCGTAAATGCATTTTTTTAAGCAAATATGTTGAAAACATGTTGTCTTTCAACAGTTCACTTAAAGAAACGCGCTTGCGCCTACTCTGAGTGCTCTATTATGTAGAATAAAAATAATACTCGATATCTGCAGCCCGTCCCCATAGTAAAATACCATAAGAGATGATATACTATGAAAGTAACTGAAATAAACTAGGGCATGGTGGGCATGTAAGCTAACGACCCACAGAACATTAAATAAAAATTGATTAATGAAATGGGATCACCCATTATGTATTTTGTTGGGATTACTACCATGAAGAGATCTCACACACATTTGTATAGGGTTTCCTACTAAAATTATGATAATTTCGTCATGTAAGCCAGTCCCTTTCGTTTGTCCATATATTTATCCCGTTATCCGTGTTTCATTTGTTTTTTGACTTCGGTATGCAAAAACAAAATTAAGATTAAAGATTAGCAAAAACTTGGAAAGTGTTGTTATCATTTTTGTAAGAAAACTTTTAATATTCAAAGAATAAAACAACAACATGCATGAACAATGTTATTTTCTAGCTAACACTAACTTATTACGTCACTAAATTAAAACTGCGGAGACAGGGGCGCATAAAGGTTATATTGTGTTGTCCGTTCTTATGAAATAATGCGAGACCATTCCATTGTATAACTTCACCCCTTAAACTCTATCGCAAAAAGGTTTCAACCAGAGTGTTACGATGTATATCAATCTTGCTTTTAAATCAAATGTTGTGGACTGGTGTAGTGATCAACTCACAATCGCCAGCCATTACGCGAAATAACTTTAATGAGCGCGGCCTTTGACTAACAACGGATGATGCGGACAATAACCAACACCAACCGCTTTGTTATTAAATCGGGTTTACGAAATTATTTACAGTCGGTACTTAACTTCGGACAATATTTCAAATAATTCTGCATGTTCAGTATAAGATTTTAAAAGAAATTTATGTTTGTGTATTTTTTATACCTTCATTTATATTTTATATATTTATACCTTCGCAAGGCAAATGGAATGCCATGAATAAAATAACAAACAGTCAACTATAGATAAATAAAAAGGTCGCAAACCTTATTAAAAAATATCTTTGTCATATCATGATTATTGAAAGTCCATTAAACGACTTATTATATTTTTATCACATCATTGTAACAATGTGTTAGACAACGGCGCTAGTGTCGCAGTGAAAAATCGCCGCCATCTTGAAATATAATCTGTGTCAGCAATAACTGTCGCCGCGCCGATGCATCATGGCGGGTTATCGGGGTGAGCGCACGTTTTTGTGGTCAATACATCAGTAATAAAGCCGTATTTTGAGACCGTTTTTTTTTGTCGTATCAAGATAAATTGAGGAAGAATGTGTTTTATTTCTGTAATAGGACTGGGATATTTTATAGCTTGGGGTTGAGATGCATGGAATATATGACCGTCAAATAAACACGTCTTAAGATCCTTTTGACTTTACTGCCTTTTATGTCATGTCATCACTTTTACAAAATTATTATCATTACCATCAAAATTGTCACAAAATGATTCGATAAACTGCTTTTTAGCTTTATACATCATACCTAGAAGTTCATATTCTTAAAACTTTTCTGTTCCGATTTTAATTAAATTTAGATTTAAAAACAGAAGTGTTAATCGACTTTTGTTGCTAACTCTACAATCATAATCATAGCATTTTATATCCAGTATTTTATTTTACAAAACTAACCAAAGTTGAAACGTATAACAGTCACATCTAACTTAATATGCTCTGTGTTAAATCCCAATTATATATTTGGAACAAAGCGGAAACAAAATGATTTCACTAGTAAAGTTCACAGATCATTTGTCATTTATATTAAAACGGATGAATTCACGCTTATTCGCATTTATAAGCGTGAAATACTTAGTAGCCGTCGTTTAATAAAATCTAATAGCCCGTGACGGTGATTGCAATCATTCTCACCATTAGATTTGCGCATTTATGTTCTTTATTTTTAGTAAGTGTACAATGGTTATTTTTTTTTGACAAAATTAACTGTGGTGTAAGGATGTAAGTAAGTAATTGTACCTATATTATATTTTAGTTCAAGCTAATTCTCATCTTACCTCAATATTGATTCTGTATCAATTTTGCAAAACTATAACTTTTTTTAACGTCCCTGCCAGAAAGAGAGCTCAAAAAATATTCTTCGCGTACAGTTTGCAGGAAGCTTGAACGAAACTATTGATAAAAATAATATTGGACCGCCATCCCGCCACGTTTGATGCGTACGTAGAATATATTGGTAGGCACATATTTTCTATTCCATATATTCTTGTTCAGAAATGGAAGAAAAACAAAGCGTGGACTGTTTTTTACATTTTGAGTGGCAAACCCGCATACCGGGTGTTCAACTGGGACCAAACCCGCATACCGGGTGTTCAACTGGGACTCACGGCAATTACGTCGACACTCGCTGATGAAAGGTCAAAAGCTATACTCAAATTATAATATAATGCGAAAGTAATTCTGTACACAATAAAATAAAAGATGACTGTATTTAGATGTAGTTACAAATTAAGCTAATAAAGTCTGTCTTTAAACTTCTGTACGAAGTTTAAACCCCAATCGGTAACGATAAAAAGAGTCTTACTGAAAATTAGACCGTAACACATTCCCAATCAGAAACAATCGTTTCCACTGCAACACGAATGTAGTAGCATTAGCAATTACAGCCGTCCGTGGACGTTGACAAACGACGGATAAATAAAGAAACGTCCGGAGACGGCTATACATTCCACTAATTGATCGCTTGCTGTACTTCCTACCCACAAGAATAATTATTGAAGAGATATTCTTGCGGACGCTTTAAGCAATGTTTGGTGGGTGTAACTATAGTTAGAGAGAATTAAGTAATTATATAACGCTCTTCCGGACTATTCTGATAATTTTATAGTATATGGTCATGCTAATGGTTTCTCTCTTAGGGTTACTAGTCAATGCTTACTTCTAATTTCAGGGTAATATCTTTTGACGTATACTGCTTTGGCTAATAGTCACCCACTAGTTTATTTATTAGGTATTGTTATATTAGTTGGCCTTTTATTTAATTTATCTACATCCCACTGGCTATATTGCAGTTTATTATTTCAACTTGTTTTTTTTCTAATTTATTATTTGGTAATCTATTAAGTTAGGTACACATAAATTAAAGTTATTAAAACGTCGAAAACTTGTTAAATTAATGTAGATAAATGGGATGTAATATTCACAGAGTACCTCTCTCTTACCTCTTAGATAAATTAAACAACAACAAACAACATTAGAAACAAATGACATCGCAACATCTCAGCCACCGACCACAGTACAGATATCAGTAGCGATCTGGCGCGCAATCGATCGCGCCTCGCGCCTGTGTGATCAGACTGATCAGATCATCAATCAGCGAGTGTGCGCGCCCGTATTTGCGGACACGCGCCGCCGTCAACAGTTCGCTGCAATCTACTCGCTGTAATTATTTACTAACTGTGGATTGTGTGTGTTTGCAGGTAGGATGGGTTGGTAGACTGGTGTGAAGGGCAATGTGTGATGTGTGTGGGTGTTTTTGTGATTTTGAGCCGTCGATACGGCGGTAGTTTTGAAATACAGGAAGCTTTTTAGAAAGTATCGTAAAGCTTTTAACATTTTAAACTCTCATTTTGTTTTTGTTTTTTTTTTATTGGTCGAATACGAGGCTTTTGGCTACTTTGTGTGACTTTCTTTGATGTATATTTTATAACTTGCGTGTTATTTCTGCAAAATAAATGATACCATCATTCTTTCTTTTGTTTCTTCTTTGAATTTCATTATTCTCTGTAACGAAAACAGTACAGGAAATTGTGTTGACACCAAAAGACGAGCAATGAGCATTAGCTAACGAGGCGACGGGAAGAGATCCGTTCTGATCCTTACATAACATACACATAACAACAAGCATTAGCTGACGAGGCGACGGAAAGGGATCCGCTCTGTTCGTTACATATTATACAAATAACAACAAGCATTAGCTGACGAGGCGACGGAAAGGGATCCGTTCAGTTCGTTACATATTATATAAATAACAACAAGCATTAGCTGACGAGGCGACGGAAAGTGATCCGCTCAGTTCGTTACATATTATATAAATAACAACAAGCATTAGCTGATGAGGCGACGGAAAGGGATCCGTTCAGTTCGTTACATATTATATAAATATCAACAAGCATTAGCTGACGAGGCGACGGAAAGGGATCCGCTCAAATCGTTACATATTATATAAATAACAACAAGCATTAGCTGACGAGGCGACGGAAAGGGATCCGCTCAGTTCGTTACATATTATATAAATAACAACAAGCATTAGCTGACGAGGCGACGGAAAGGGATCCGCTCAGTTCGTTACATATTATATAAATAACAACAAGCATTAGCTGACGAGGCGACGGAAAGGGATCCGCTCTGTTCGATACGTAACTTACACTCATGTGTCTTAGCACAAGTAGGTATTAGCTGACGAGGGGACTGCGACAGGCGAAAAACACAATAACACTTTGCTCGACCCAGGAATCGTACCCAGGACCACACGCTCTACAGTCCTTCCAGTCGCTTTACAGACCAATAAGGTAGTGTAAGTTCATTAAGCTATCTACTAATAATCGCATTTTACTTCAAATTACTTGAACACGCGCGTACCTCAGCCAGATGTCGAGTGCTGTGACTTTTACGAGGCAGAATAAATTCGATCGTTAAACCGACCGTGTTCTAGAAACCTACAGATGTATTTATCATTTTGAACGCCTGTCTAAATAGTCCGTATTTACCAGGGTTTAAATTAATATAAACTTTAAAAATGGGACAGAATTTATATGAAACTAGTTTTTTTTCGCAGCTTTACCCGGGTAGAACTCTGAAAGATATCCCGCGGGAACATAATCGGAAAAAAGTATTCTACGTCCTTATCCAGGTCATGGTCCACCTGATCAGCTGTAATAGCAGACATACAGAGTTACTCTCGCATTTATAATACTAAAAACGAGAATCTGCCAACTACTTTAGTAGTTAAACAAGCCCTCTCCGTCTCCTCTCTATTTATAAAGATATTTCGTAAAACCACCATGGTCGATTACAATTCGTAGATACACAAACAGCAGTAGTAAACCAACCCTGTTGCGGACAGCGGTCGAGTGAGGAGGATGTAGGTCGAGCCAATAAGGCATTTGATTTTATTTATTTATGGTAAGATGCTGTCTCCCGATGTTTTGAAGGGTCGAAAATATGAACACTCACTACGTACGAATATTATCCGTACCATTCAATACGGATATTAGTTCGGTCAGTGACAAAATTATTATCATAATTAACACATAAAAATTTGATACATTATTTATGGCATTTCATAAAGTATGTAGTGTATTCATATAATTGTACTTCTGTTTCCATTTATATTAAATGTTTACCTCATTAACTAAGATTTTAAAACTGGAATAATAATCGACTTTTGTCACTGACGCAGTGACAAAAGTCGATTATTATTCCATTTAATATAAATGGAAACAGAAGTAAAATTACTCGTAAGTAAGTACTCGTTTATAGTTGGGAGGACCTTGTCCAGTAGACTTTTACACACTTAATAATTGGTTCGTGACCATTATTATTCTAAATGATAAATGATTTTATTTCTGTAAGTAGGTTTGAACAAACACTTTTACACGTCAATCATATTTTTTTTAAACTAGATGGGGTCGGCGTTTTCTATCTGACTACTCTGAGAAGAAAGGCCTAAACAAACTCAGAGGTCACAGTCTCTTTTAAAGTCCAGACAAAATCTTGGTCAGGTCATGTGAAAGCTATGTAGATCGGTGTCTGCAATGGTCTTTTGAGGAAAGAACCACACAGATTGAGTGGACCTGTCCAGTCAGTGCACGCAATACCTACATGCTGCCTATGCCAGTAGCACAGTGTGCTACAGCGTAACCCATGCCGACCTACGGCGTAGCCCATGCAGTCCTTCGGCGTAGCCCATGCATTACTACGGCGTAGGCCATGTAGTGCACGGCGTGGCTCATGCAGTCTTACGGCGCGGCGTAGCCCATGCAGTCCTACGGCGTAGCCCATGCAGTCCTACGGCGTAGCCCATGCAATCCTACGGCGTAGCCCATGCAGACCTACGGCGTAGCCCATGCAGTAATACGGCGTAGGTCATGCAGTCCTACGGCGTAGCCCATGCTGTCCTACGGCGTAGCCCATGCAGTTACGGCGTAGCCCGTGAACTCCTACGGCGTAGCCCATGCAGTCCTACGGCGTAGCCCATGCTGTCCTACTGCGTAGCCCATGTAGTGCTACGGCGTAGCTCAGGCTGTGTTACGATGTAGTGCAGGCACATCTATATAATATACCATAAATATAGTTTTATTAGTTGGTGTTTTGTTTTATCTTTTGTGACTTTGTTCTAGATTGCCTTAAACAAGTCTTGATTCTGGCTGGTTTTTTAAAGACTACCTAAATTTACAGCGTAGAGAAGAGGCACATGACCTTACATTTTTCAGCGGTAGTACCACCGTTCATCAAATTTTATTCCGCCAACGTAAAGACAGTAAGTAATATACTTCGGCGTACATCTTTTATTACGGTAACTACATACCTACCTACGTCTGTCTTGCGAGCCGCGAATAAATTAAATTCCCTTGTTCACTCCCCTGGGTTAGGCAGGGCTGTCAGTTAACGCTTTACTTGCTATAATTCGTTTAGGAAGATATTTGGCAAGTTGCTTAGTTAATGCATTATTTTATTTTGGTCCGACCTACAGTACTTTTAGGCGATTACGCATCGATTTAATATCATGCCAGAAAATAACTACATTTTACTTTTAAGTACTTTAAGGCTCAGAATCAATTTCCGATTTATAACTAATATCGTATCAATTTCTTCGTGTGCTAATACACATGGTTTATCAAAAATGTCACACAACTGAGTATGAGTACCGAGTGAGGCAGGTATTCATTAAGACTATGATATTGATAATAATGTAGCGCTTCTATCTGTTACTGACCATTTTGAATCCTTTTAAAACTTCCAAATAAATAAACGACTCAACTTCAAGTTTGTCATCCCTGCCTCAGCCCATTAGCCAGCCTCTTTTGTATGTAAATGTTTAAATAGGTATATCGACACATTAGGGCGGCACCTCTGGTATAGTATTCACTGTCCGCCGAGACCTGACGACCTTCACTTTGTATCGGTTCTGAGCTACGACCTGCGAAGATGAGTAAGATCTTCAGCAAAAGTTATAGTCAATTTATGAAGTACGTATACTAGCGACCCGACCTTGCTTCGCCATGTTTTTAAGACTTGAGAAAACATCCAGATTTCTTTTTTGTATGTCAGTTTAATATTAATGTATACACATCAACCTTTCGGAATAAAATCTATAAATGATGGCGATCGCGAAACCGCATCCAAATTCGTTGCAGAGCGTAGTTAGACAAACAACGCAGTCACACAGAAAGACACGTATAAGCGAATTTTATATATATATAATGTACTCCAAATAAAATGAGAGAAGTGTGTTTAATTTCTTTAAAGGTTATTTGTTTGCTTTTGGTTGTGCTACCATTATTGAAAGAAATGATGATGTAGGCAACATCTTTAGTACAACATTTTCAGTATTTTCAGATTCATAGTATTATAATTAAAGCTAAAAACAGAAAGAACCCTTACGGCACTAAAACATTGTGAACTACTACTATTGGGTGAGATGAGATGTTTAATGGATTACGTGATAACAAAACCATACACGTGCCTTTACAATTTATTATTCGTCCGTTCAACACAATAACGGGTTATCATTCGCAGGATACTGGATTAATAAACTTAATTAACTAACTCACTGCGTGGGTTCAGAATCGTTACACGTGTAATAATAATTTGACGGACATTTATAGTACGTACATTTTTTAATTTTCCTAGTCCAAGTCAAAGTAATTTATTTGCCAGGAACACGGTAAATAGGACGTTTTTTTTCTTCCTTTCTTTCATCTTGAGCCTTTTTCTCTCGTATTGACACAAAGCTGAATTAGAATAGACTATTTGTCATGGATGAAATATTACCCAGGCAGTAAGTTGGCTGCGCGTCAGACTACCCAGGTAGCGCCTGGTGTTCATTTGAATATCGACACCCAGTATCGACTCTGACGTAAAAAAAATTCACAATATTTCATAATTAATTTGTAAAAGAAGTCGTAACATACACTTGGCATCAAAGGTCTTTTATTTGTTGTGACAGGGAACCCGGTATGTGGTTTTAACGTTTTATCTGCGGGGACGCATCCACTTGTCCAGTTGTCCGGCTGTCCGACTGGCCCGGACGGTGGCCGGCGGCGATAAAACACACCGGTCATCGCTAACCGGACTTTTCATTTCGGTGAAAAGTTAAATGGCTAAGCCTATGGATGTAAACAGAATGGGAACAACTCTATTATACGAATGTTATGGAACGTTCACAAAAAGGAATCGACACTTCTGCCATGACGTATATTCCGTCGTCACGAATTTTTGTTCAGTTTACGTAAACAATTTTTATACGAATGACGTTGTCTGACGCACGTCAACTCCACATAAAGTTTGTTAGGCATCGATAACAGGATAACCAAACGACGTGCTATCCTGTATTTTAAATAATCCTCGCCGGGTTTGTGCGACGATGTTACCATTCTGATAGAGCTGGCTTTACAGACACCAAGTCATTTACCGAGCGTAATGCCTATGGGCTTTCAATTTTTTTTTTATATACGTTGCCCCACACTAGGAATTTCTCTTGTATTGTGGGTGCGTTTACAAACATTTAAAGTCACATTGTATACACAAACAGCCAGATCCGGAACAACTACGTGTAGGTCATACAAATATTTATTCCGTGCGGGAATCAAACCCGCGACACGCAGCGCAATTCAAATGTTTATTGCTCAACACAGTACATAATCACTCATTTCTAGATATCAAGTGAATGCGCCGTCCACTGTGTTACACCAATTCGTGCATGCAAAATAATCATTAAAATTACATATTTCATCACTGCATATTTTACAAGATAGTGTTTTATGTGATGGGTGTGTGGGAACTTGATGAGTACATGGCAGGTGTTCATAATGTAGTCAGTTACTGTGTTCTGGCGCGAGCCAAGTGTAAACAAATTCATATTGGGCAACTATATTTGTGTTTGAGTCGCGTACTTATTATTTGTAGTTACATATGTAGAGAATTTGCATACAACTCTAGTAACAATCATTAAAGGGATCTCGCGTGGCATATCGAGAACGAGGACAATGTTTTGTGATATAAATGTTAATTCTTATTAATATAGCAGGGGGATTTGGCACAAATAAAAAAGGCAAAGTAAAAAAGTTTTTGTTTAGATCTAGCCGGCATTCTCTATATTATGTTACTATACATGTACCACGAGATAATTTGACGATGCGACATGTCGCGAGTTCGGTTTCCCCACGTAAAAATATTTGAATTTTATTTAATCTTATTTTGTAAGGAAAAGCAAACAGTAGTTATGAATGAATGTCTGTCATATATGAATGGGTTTCACTATATTCGGCATAACAGCCGTGCAAATAATTAGATTTTAAATCTTGGTCTAATTTATAGCATGCAGTACACATTAAGTAATAACATACAAATACTAATAATATATTCATAATTTAAGTTTAGATTACAATACAAAAAATTAAACAAAACTTAAATAAAAATTCAAAGTCAAAGCATTTATTTCAAATGGGCACATAAAAGGTACTTTTGAACGTCAACATTTACATTAAAATAGAATTGACTCTAGTCGCCCCTTCCAAAAGGTAGTTTCGTATTGAGAAGAATAAGCAAGAAACCCCACCGTTACTCTTTTAAAATGTCGATGTCGACGATGCACCTATAATAAAACTACCCTACCACAATAGGTAAAAGGAATAAAAAAATGTAACAATGGCAAATAAGTTAATTTTGTGATAGATACATGGTGCTCACATATTTACAAACATCGTAAAAGTATACGATTTTCCAAATTATTTAAACAAGTAGGTATTATGTCAGTGTGTGAGTTAAAGTAATCACAGAATGTAAATTAATGTCATAAAAATAATAAACTATACAATAAAAGTAGCAACAAGTTTGATTTTGTCTAGACCCTAGATTGTACTATGGAGCTAGACCAGCATGTTTCCAAGCATTCTTATCTTGGATATACCTAATCCTCTAATCTATATGCTTGTTTAGCTTTAGCAAAGTGAACTTTTTATATGAGTTTTAAATATTCTTTTATTTAATTACATTGGTGCCGATTCCCTTGTTCACAAACTAAACTAAATTTAAGTTGAGTGCATCTTTTTCTTTATATTTCATTAAGAAAAGGACAGAAGATAAATATTAGTTTAGTCCTGTCAAATTAGTCAGCACCTGACGTAATTTGATGTAATTTTAGTTGTCAACTTTTTAATCACGTCTAAACTTGTATGGAGTAGTGTCAGGCGCTGATTAATTTGACAGGACTAAACTAATATTTATCTTCTGTCCTTTTCTTAATTAAATAGAAAGAAAAAGATGCACTGAACTTAAATTTAGTTTAGTTTGTGAACAAGGGAATCGGCACCATTAAATGACAAGGTATGTTGTTGTAGCATTTAACACAGTACCCCATAAAAAAATTTAGCTAATCAGCTGAAAATTGGTTGATCTATTTTTATCTTTATTTCTAAAAAGTATGTCTATTACTTATTTCATTAAAAAGACGCAGACTTTTTCTTGCTTATGTACATAATATTTTCACAAATAAATTGGCAAGGTACCGTCATTTTTTTTTTTTTTTAATAGTTCCCTGAGAGATTCGCGGTGACGTAGATTATAAATGGCTCTGATACTTAGTACAATACAATTCAATTCATGTAAAATAATAATATATATTCAAAATAGCGATCAATAACAATGATGTCATGTCAATAAAAAAATAGCAAGAACAATGAAAGTATTTCAATATTATTAAGGTAATGTCAATATCTACTCGTGGATGTCATAATAATTTCATTGATGGAATAAAAACATCTCTCACACAACCATTGTATTAAAAATAAATGGGAATAACTCAACATCTTGAATTGTCTACAGATGCAAGCTAGGTCGGGTGTTTGTGCCTATTCGTGAAATAATAACTAATTAAAAATCCTAAAAACTACAAATACCTATTACATACCAATGTGGCAACGTTAGAGAAAACACATGCAATCTAATTCTTATTTAGGTGGCAATATATCAAGTAAAAGCTTATACTACAAAATGACGTCGTTAGAAAATAAATGGATGGTGTGTTGAAGTGACCAACTAGACGTGTACACTGTATACAGCACGCGACGTCGCCGTCGGTGGCATCGGCCATTACAGAATGTCTCTTTATGAGCATGTTCTATTAAATTGGATGTGATAGCACTTAATACTGTGATAAATTGGCTGTTGGCTGTCTTGAAGCTTATGTGTTATAAACGTGTGTATGTCATATTGGACGAAGAGTTCTAAGCAGACTGGATGGTCTGACACACACAGCATGGCATAGTGCCGAGCGTGCTATAGACAGGTGTAGTGGCGAGCACAAAAGGTAGCCAGAGTTAAACATGCATAATGCTAAAGATCAGGTATGTTAAACTAATAGACCTTGAGTCCAGCTAGGCCTCTGACTTAATGAATCCACGTAGCACCTACTTAGTTAAACTAATAGACCTTGAGTCCAGCTAGGCCTCTGAGTTAATGAATCCACGTAGCACCTACTTAGTTAAACTAATAGACCTTGAGTCCAGCTAGGCCTCTGAGTTAATGAATCCACGTAGCACCTACTTAGTTAAACTAATAGACCTTGAGTCCAGCTAGGCCTCTGAGTTAATGAATCCACGTAGCACCTACTTAGTTAAACTAATAGACCTTGAGTCCAGCTAGGCCTCTGAGTTAATGAATCCACGTAGCACCTACTTAGTTAAACTAATAGACCTTGAGTCCAGCTAGGCCTCTGAGTTAATGAATCCACGTAGCACCTACTTAGTTAAACTAATAGACCTTGAGTCCAGCTAGGCCTCTGAGTTAATGAATCCACGTAGCACCTACTTAGTTAAACTAATAGACCTTGAGTCCAGCTAGGCCTCTGAGTTAATGAATCCACGTAGCACCTACTTAGTTAAACTAATAGACCTTGAGTCCAGCTAGGCCTCTGAGTTAATGAATCCACGTAGCACCTACTTAGTTAAACTAATAGACCTTGAGTCCAGCTAGGCCTCTGAGTTAATGAATCCACGTAGCACCTACTTAGTTAAACTAATAGACCTTGAGTCCAGCTAGGCCTCTGAGTTAATGAATCCACGTAGCACCTACTTAGTTAAACTAATAGACCTTGAGTCCAGCTAGGCCTCTGAGTTAATGAATCCACGTAGCACCTACTTAGTTAAACTAATAGACCTTGAGTCCAGCTAGGCCTCTGAGTTAATGAATCCACGTAGCACCTACTTAGTTAAACTAATAGACCTTGAGTCCAGCTAGGCCTCTGAGTTAATGAATCCACGTAGCACCTACTTAGTTAAACTAATAGACCTTGAGTCCAGCTAGGCCTCTGAGTTAATGAATCCACGTAGCACCTACTTAGTTAAACTAATAGACCTTGAGTCCAGCTAGGCCTCTGAGTTAATGAATCCACGTAGCACCTACTTAGTTAAACTAATAGACCTTGAGTCCAGCTAGGCCTCTGAGTTAATGAATCCACGTAGCACCTACTTAGTTAAACTAATAGACCTTGAGTCCAGCTAGGCCTCTGAGTTAATGAATCCACGTAGCACCTACTTAGTTAACCTTGAAAAGCCAGTGAGCAAATCTTGTAAGTCTATAAGTGGAACAATAATAAGAGTAAGCTAGCTCCATTACGTTCGTATCCGGTCTACTGAAGCTCAACTAAACGTATCACGCGACATATCTGCACACTATCGTGCGTGTGCGCTATCCGAGCGCGAATCTTTTTATGGTCAGTTACGCAATGTTCGCGCTCCAATGCGCGCCGTGTGCCGCGTCTATCCCACTCCATTCTACCGCACGCTTCATTGTATAACGCTCTGCGGGCACTCTACTGTCAGGCAAATTACTTAACGGCATTTTTTTTGTAGTTATGTAACATACAAAGTTATTTATTGGATAAAATGAGGTTAACATGTCACTGGATCCTATTTGAACGTTGGCCTTGAGACTCGTTTTATTTTTTGAAGTTACGTTTCATTCCGGATTGCTGTTTATTTATACGATTAAAATCACAGATAAATTAATCAATTAGGGGTTGAGTCGAGAACAAATGACCTACACTTGTGAATAGACGCTTTTCATAAAAAAAAACCTCATAAGTATGGTGAACTACTCGTGAGACCGTACCCTCTTAATCCACTACTTAGGTTGTCCCATTACTTTTTTATAACAGCATCTTACCACTAAGCTACTGGCTGCAACAGCTTGTCTTTTTAATAAGTTAACTGACTCAAGGAAAAACCTTCCTGCAAGCGAGGCTTAAGGAAAAATAATTATGTCCATCGATATAACATAATCGTAAAGGACGAGCCATCGATCTCACCCAAAATGGCTTCTAAATAATTTTAAATTTCTTAGAAAAACGGCTCCCTTGTCATAGCACTTACTTCATATCCCTTACAAAAACACTTCGTGGAATATTATTCTTGGTCTCGTGAGCTTAGCGTTGCTAAGAACGTTTGGTGGGCGAATTCTTGCTACCTACTCATTCCTTTTTCCTCGAAGAATCTCTTTTAGAAAAAATAATTACCTTGTGGTAAACGTAAAGCCTCCAAGCTTCTCGTGTTTTTTTACTATTCAGGACACATTAAAAAAAAATCCTTTAAAGCTAAATAGTCAGCTTATTTGTAGAATTTATTTCTAAAGACACCGGTTTCGGGACGTTTCCAGGTATGAGAATTTTCGATATCTATAAAAGGTTTCTATAAGCCAATACTACAGAGTGGGCCAATAATTTTTGCAAATAGCAACACTAAATTTCTCGAATACCGTTGGAAGGAGGGGTGCGCGGGTGGCGGGAAACTATGCGTCGCTACATGCAATTTTAGTCACGATGGAGCGCTTCACGGGACAACAGCGTGCTTTTTGTGTTAAACAATTTTACAAAAACAACGATTCCTACGTTACTGTACGACGCCTGTTTCGAATTGAATATGGATTACGCCGTGTAAGCGAGTGTCCAAGTGTGAATTTAATCAAAGCTTGGGTCGTGAAGTTCGAGCAAACGGGATCGACAACGAATATTAAACAAACAGGCCGGCCACGTTCAAGAAGTCAAATGTGACTTTACCGGTAGTCAAAGAAATGTTTCCGAATAAATTGATTTCTCGCAGAGGTGATATTCCATGGCCTCCGAGAAGCCCGGATCTTACACCATGCGATTTTTTCTTATGGGGATACCTGAAAAGTCGAGTCTACCTTAATAAACCGACGAATATATCCCAATTAAAACAAAACATCCACGACGAGATAGCCGCGATCCCCCGCAGCATGTGTCAGCGAGTTTTCCAAAGTTTGCGTAGTCGATTGCTAGAGTGCCAACGACGAGACGGTGCACATCTCGACGATGTCATTTTTAAAAAATAAATTTCATTAAATTTTCAAAACGTTAAATATATAATCAACAAAATAACAGTTGTAGTTTTATTTCTATTCATGTTTTAAAAGTGCAAAAATTATTGGCCCACCCTGTATAAATCATTTCTTTTCCCCCCCACACAGCGACCGTAGAAAAGGTATTTAGGTCGTAAAAGGCATATTATATTAAAAGCCCATATTACCGGCCACTAAATTCCTTAACATATTTTGTCTAAAACGTCGTTTCGTGTGTCATTCGTGAAACGTGTAATTGTAAGCCTCAAAGCCTGTCCGTCGCTCCGCTCTCTGCAAGGCTTTGTCTCCGTTTTTTTCGCTCGTCTGAATGTCAACAGTGTTTTGCTCGTATTGCGGTGTCGCAAGCGGTCGCCTGCGTTTTTTAATAGCCATTAGTGCTGTGAGCCGATGGCCGCTAATCCTAGTGTGGTTCAATGAATTTGCTTTTAAATAAATTGTTAGATTTTACAGGTACGGCTCGTTTTGGGGAATTGGTAAGTACAACATAGTTTTATAAATTTATTTGTATGTACTGGTGTGTTGTTCTTGACACAGAACCTGATGGATTTTCCTTCTAAGGAATGGAATTATTAGGATCGATAAAATAGTATCTAAAAGATTGGTACTGACACTGCTTATAACAAGCGCTGTGTTCTAGCCAGTTGTATTTTGTTCAGTATGTCGATCCTGTAAAATATAACCGTGATAACTTGCATGGAGTGAGCGGTCAGTGTCTTTCCACTGATGCTAGGGATTGACCAAGAACAACATTTAAAAGTCTAATCATTTATTTCTAAAGGCACATAAGAGGCACTTTTGAACGTCAAAATTAACAAAAAAATAAAATTGATTCTAGTTGCTCGTTCCAGAAGGTAGTCTCGCATGGAGAAGAATAGGCTAGAAACTCCACCGTTACTCTAAAATGCTTAACAATATTTTGTATACAATAATTATTTATTTATTTAACCATTTATGTACACACATATATAAACATACACATATAAACATATACATAAATATATAAAAGAAAATAACAACAAAATAGGTACAAAGGTGATGATATTTCTGATTAAATCTCTTCCAGCATACCCTTTTTTTTTTTTTTTTTTTTTTTTGGGTGGGAAATCATCAAATAACTTCTCCCGCTCTGGGCAGAGCAGGAGGGCGTGTCAGACTCTTACTGACTAAAACCCACCCGTGTTCCTTCAGTTGCCTGTGCCAGGGGCCACGGTAACCCTCTTGGACTTTTCCGCAACCCTAGCAGGCATCGGTCCTAGCAAACCCCGTCATTGGTGCTGACATCTCTTTGAGGCGCGCGTGGAACACAACGCGCCGTCGACCCGGGCCTGGTCCTTATCGAACGGCGAGCTGCCCATTGCTCGCCGCTCGCAGGCCCGCGCCTACGGTGGCCGGGAATCGGCCTGCGATTCCCGACGCCCAGGGCGTCTCCTGCGGCGGCTAGGGGCGTGAGGGCGCAAACTTTGCCTCTCCCTCACGCGTTCCGCCTCCTCCTTCGCGAACATTACTGCTTCGCAGAAGGAGGTGACGGCTTCCCAAGCCCTCTCGCTCCGTACCATGGCCTGGACCAAGGCCGGACGCGAGAGATCGCCACCGCCAATCGCCTCCACGAGGACACGGCGTTGCTCCGCCCAAGCCGGGCAGACCTCCACCGTATGCTCCACCGTGTCCTCCGGGCGATCCACACAATGGTGACACCCGGGCGTTTCCTCCCGCCTTATCCGGAACAGGAACCTCCCGAAACAACCGTGTCCGGTGAGGACCTGCGTCAGGCGGAAGGTGAGGACGCCGTGGCGCCTCTCTAGCCACTCCTCAAAGAGGGGACTTATCGCCGCAATTGTGGCGTGCCCAGCGCTGGGTTGCGACAATCGCACTCTCCATGCCGCCCTGAGATCCCGCCGGAGCTCTGTCCGCTGTACCGTGATTTCTCGCGGCAGCGGAGCTACGCCCCGGCGTTTCGCCTCCTCGCGCCACTCCCAAACGTGCGCGAGGACTTTTGCCTCCAGATCCCATGGCGGTAATCCGGCAAGGAGGCTCGCCGCCTCACCGGAGACCGTACGGTATCCCCGGACCAGCCGGATGGCCATGACCCTTTGGGGCGCATTCAACCAGCGGGCTGGCCGCCGCCTCAAGGAACGCGCCCACACCGGTGCCCCGTAAAGGGCCATGGACCGCACGACCCCCGCGTAGAGCCTCCGGCAGGAGGCGTTTGGCCCCCCTAGATTGGGCAGGAGCCGCTTTAAGGCAGCCCCGGCCCTTTCCAGTCTGGGAGCCAAACGTCGGAAATGCTCCACGAAGTTCCACCGGCTGTCGAGGACGAGTCCCAGGTACTTCATCGTCGACTCGACGCCGATGTGAACCCCTCCTACCGTTATTTGGGAACCCGACGGTGGCGTGTTCCGAGGACCATGAAAACACATGGCCTCGGACTTGTGCAGGGCCACCTCGAGTCCCAATTGCCGGATCCTCTCGACGATTGTCGCAACCCCGCGTGTCGCTAGTTCGGCCGCCGCCTGGTGCGACCTCCCCTGCGCTAGGACTAGCGTGTCGTCAGCGTAACAAACCACGCTGACGCCGCTGGGGAGGTCGGCGCGCAGCACCCAGTCGTAGCCGATATCCCACAGATGCGGCCCCAGGACCGATCCCTGTGGGACACCGCACGACATCTCTTGCCGGTTCCACACTCCCTGGTGACCGGGGTAGATGACGGCCCTGTCCGTCAAATAGGCCTCGACCACACGACAGAGGTAGGTCGGCATCCGGTGATACCGGAGTGCCTCCCTGATGCAACTCCAGGGCAGGGTATTGAAGGCATTGGCGATGTCTAGAGACACCGCCAAGACGACCCCACCCCGGGCCACAGCATCCCCCGTCGTGAGGGCCCGCACGCGCATGATGGCGTCCACCGTAGAGCGCCCCCTGCGGAAGCCAAACTGGCTCTCCGCCAAATCCGGCCCCACCCGCACCAGCCGCCCGACGAGGCGGTTTGCAATGACTCTCTCAAAGAGCTTGCCCACCTCGTCGAGCAGCACGATGGGCCGGTAAGCGGACGGAGAGTCCGCTGGGCGCCCCGGCTTCTTGATGAGGACCAGTTTCCCCGTCTTCCAACGAAGTGGGAACTGGCCCCTCTCCATGCATGCGCTTAGGAGCCCCCTTAGTCGAGGCCCGAGAGCCTCCGAGGCCAGGACCCAGGCTTTCCCAGGTAAGCCGTCGGGTCCTGGGGCGGTATTTTTAGCACTCAGCCTACGTACCGCCACTCGCAGCTCTACCTCGGTCACCTCCGGAGCATCGTCGTCGTCGTCGGCGGTGTGGTCCGCATTCAGCACCGCAGTAGGCGGAGCCATGGGCGGGGAGATATGGTCCCCTCTAGAAGGGAACAGAGTGCTCACCACGTCCTCCACGAGCTGGGGCCGGAGACTCTGCGTCAGCGGGGGAGCCCATGGGCGGAGCTTCTCACGCACCAATTTGTAGGGGCGTCCCCACGGGTCCCTGTTCAGAGTCTCCAGCGACTCCTCGCGGGCCAGTCCCTTGGCCCGCAGGATCTCCGCTTGGAGGGCGCTTGGAGGGCGGAAAATCATGGCCTGGGATTTCTTAGGGTTGATTTGCAGTCCAAAAGACCGCGACCACTCGCTAATCAAATCCAGGTCGCAGTTCATGGCACACAAAGCGGCTTCTGCATCTTTCCTTAAAAAAAAAATTGTAGAGCTGTAGATCGTCGGCATAGAGATGGAAGCAGGAAGAGATGACACTGGTGATAGATTTAATGCAAATAGAAAAGAGAAGAGTAGAGAGAATGCCGTGCTGAGACACCCCTGCAGAAAGAGAGCACCAATCAGATAATGACTCGTCGAGACGAACCCGCTGCGAGCGGCCCTTAAGATAGGGGTCAAACCAACTAATGGTGGAAGAGGAGAAATTTAAAGATTTAAAGATCCCTAGAAGGATGTCAAAATGAACAGAGTTTAAGGCACTGCTAAAGTCGAGAAGTACAAGTAAAGTGAGAGATGTGTGGACCATAGCCCAGCGGATGTCATCAGTAACTTTCAAAAGAGCCGTTATTGTGCTATGACTAGGTCGAAAACCAGATTGAAGAGGACTCAGTAGGTCATTCGTAGATAGAAAGGCAGAAAGTTGTTGATGAACGATATGCTCAAGAACTTTAGAAAGATAAGGGAGGATAGAAATGGGTCGGAAATCGGTGGGTGAGACCGGTTTAGGAATTACGGGTAAAGCGATGATAATATATGAGCTTGTTTCCAGGCCTCAGGGACAGTACAAGAAAACAAGGAGAAATTAAAAATGTGGGTCAAGACGGGAAGTAGTGTGGGGAGGATAGGAGAATTCATTCTTGAGCAAAGATTATCGTTACCAACTGCTGTAGAGGAGATAGCACAAATTGACTTTTTGACCTCAATTTCACTCACTAGACTTTACTCAAAAGTAGAACACTGCGGTACTGGCAAACAAGAAAGTTTATTTAACGTAGTGGATTTGACGTGCGGATCCAAAGTAACAGGGGGATGTGAGAAATGTTTCTTAAGAGCACACACGTCAGTGTCATTACTGGAAGCTACTGGAGACTTGGCAATGCTGACAGTTTTAAGAAACTTCTAGACTTCAGAGGAGTTGCGGATGTGGAGAGAATCATGGAAGTAGCATCTCTTTGCATCTCTACACATACGCCTGCAGCGTTAACGCAGCACCTTATACGCATTCAAGTTGCGCTCGGAAGAACAGCGTTTTAACCTCCTTTTGGCTCTGTCCCTACTTGCCATCGCATCCTTAATGGCAGGAATAAGCCAAGGAGCCGGAACATATATGACTTTGACTCGACGGATAGGGGCATGCCGGTCAATGCCGTCCGTCCAGTCAAAGATACCAGCATCACGCAGTAATGCCTCCAGGTCAATGCCCTTGTAGTTCCGAAGGAAAATATATTGTGGCTTATGCTTAGGAGGGCAAATCCTGTAGGACATAAAGATGAGGTCGTGGTAACAAAAGAAAAACAAGCACTGAGCTGTCCGTGGACAGCTACATTATTAGAGTTAGAGACAATCATCAGGTTCAACAGAGAAGGGGTGCAATTAGGGAAATGAGGAGTAGCAGAAAGAGGCAGAATACTAAGGTTATAAGCAGATAAGAGAGATTGAAGTATGACTGTCGTTTTTAAGAAGGCAAGTATTAAAATCGCCCATCAAGACTACGTGGTCATAAGAGGGACAGAAATCATAAGCGAATCAAAAGAGTCAAAGTAATCGATACTGAGGTTAGGATTGTACAGGACTCCGAGCAGCATTTCAGCATGATGCGAGGAAATTTCGAGAAAAAGATGCTCCGCTGATCCCGAGTAGGAAGATGGTGATGAGTTGATAATCTTGTAGGGAGTATCAGAACGCAATTAAATGGCAACACCACCACCACTCTTCCCAGTTCTATTATTACGGATAAGGACAAAGCCAGGAAGGGCATAATGAACAGATAAGAGTGCGGGTTTGAGGGAAGGACTCAGAGATAAGCAAAGCATCTATATGAGCACAGTTAATGGAAGCCAAAATATCAGAATAATGGCCAGGAACCTTCTGGGCGTTAAGGTGGGCTATGTTGAGGTTGTTGGGACTGTGGGAGATCAAAGAGGAAATCTGATCGCCGAGAGTAAGAGGCGAGGAAGAACCACTCGCTGCACTAAAAAAACTGCTAGAAGAGGAGGAACAAGAGAAAAAAATACCATCAAGATTGACATCGGTCATAGTTTGCAAAAATAATAATATATATTATGAATAAAAAATAATACCAAAAAAAAAACAATACAAATAATATCAAAACTAACAGACAAAACAATAATAATAACATAAATCGCTCAATCAATAAAAACACCTATTCGCTGTTGTTGATAGAGAATTTAACACAACATTTATTTACTAGTTAATCAAAAATTTTACGTAAATTATTATAATTATTGTATTCAAAACACATCTAGAAAAAAATAACTGTACCACAATAGGTAAAAATAATTAAATATAAAGCAATAGCAGATAAATCAATTATGCTCACATTTACAAATATTGTAAAAGTGGATGAGTTTTCTAAAATTTTAACAATAATAGCTTTGTGTGTGAGTTAAGTAATTACAGAATGTAAAATTAATGTCATAAAAATTATAAATTATACAACTAAATTAGCAACCAGTTTGATTTTGTCTAAACTCTAGATTGTCCTAAGGAGCAGGGTCAGCATGTTTTCAAGCATTCTTATCTAAGATATAATCCTCTAATTTGTGTTAAGCATGTTTACAAAGTTTATTTTTAACATAAGTTTTTTTTTCATCACAAGGTATTTGGTTGTAACATTTAACACAGCTACCCAATAAAAGATGTAAATGCAGATAATCTGAAAAATGGTTGACCTATTTTATCTTTATTTCTAGAATTAAAAGTATGTCTTATTAAAAAGATGTAGACTTTTTCTTACATACATAATTATTATTATTTTCACAAATGAATTGGCAAGGTACCGTCATAATATTAATATTTTAAGTAGTTCCCTAAGAGATTCGTGGCGACGTAGATTGTTAATTTGTAAATGGTTATGACAGCTCTCTTTCGCAAAATAAAAATGGATTCAATGTCAGCAGCCCGACCACAGTAAAATGCCACATAATGGGGTGGAAGTAACTGAAATAGACCAAACGCGCGGTTTGTACATCTGTTAACGGTCTTATCTTTCTAACAGCATAGGCGGCCGAGCTTAGCCGCCCCGCATACGATGTTATATGAGGTCACAATTGTAATTTATCGTGTAGCGTGATTCCTATAAAAACCATTTATTTATTTATTGATTACTAATATCTAGCTTTAAGATAAGATACTTTATTTGCCAAAATGTAGGTGTAAAAAGTAGTATGATGTCATTATAAATGTGGCCCATTTACATTCTACCATTACATGCGGTGTGCGGTGTGCAAATATTTAATGTCAAAATCATTTAAATCAAATAAAATCAAAATACATTAAATTATTAAAAAAATCATAATATTCCTTCGTTTCCTCGTTGGCCTTATTTTATCTCCATTAAAATATTAGGTGCTTATAATCCACACGTTTTTTTTATTTCAATTACTTAGATGCACCCATATCGTTTAGTTCCTCCATAGTTTGTGTGGGGTTAAGTTCTATGGTCCGTCAACCAGGCACACTTTTAGCACTCGGCCACTTGTCACGCTCAGTTATCTCTACTTATTGAATAGATTTGGGATAATAGATAAGAACGCTGCACAACTTCACACAGTCTTTACTCGACTAGATCGACAATCGATTCTTCAAAACACATCGCGATTGGGTCTTGGGATTGCGTTTATTTAATCAATTAACAATGGGGTCCTAATAACAAACAATGTCCATGCCGATGTATTTAGTAGTAGCTAGCTTATACAATCTTGTAACAAGTACCTATGTTTTATTTTATTTATTGTTCGTGCCTAACGCACTCGCTCCACAGTCTATTTATAAGCACAAGTAAGACAAAAATTTTTGACAAGCATTTTTGTCAGCGTTGTAATCCCCCAACTTATAATATGCTTGGCTGTATAGTGTGCGTTTTATGCAAGATTTAAATTTCGTTTCATTCAGTTGGAGTATGTGGGAAGGTATTTTATTGTAACATTTTAAACAGTACCCCATAAAGGATTAGTCTACTTTAGCAAATCTGAAACATGGATGAACTAATTGGTCCCTATTTATAGTCCTATAGTTGTGTCTTTCACCTCTTTTACTGAAAAGATTTAAATTTTTCCGTATGATCATGATGTTTTTTGACAAGGTACCGTAATGATGATAATGTCTTTAAGCAGTTCCGTTAGAGAATCGCGCCTACGGAGGCTGTACATTGCTCTGATGGCTCTTTTCTGCAGAATAAAAATAGACTCAATATCGGCAGCCCGTCCCCATAATAAACCGTAAGACATGATACTATTAAAATAACTGAAATATACTAGCCTCGCGGTATCTACATTAGTAAATTGACGGATTTTTCTTACAGCATATGCTGCTGAACTTAGCCGTCCTGAAAGAGATGTTAAATGAGGACCCCATTGGAGCCTTGAGTCTAGCGTTATCCCCAGGAAAACAGTTTCATCGACAAATTCTAGTTTCACTTTATTCAATACTATGTCACAATTACTACTTATAACATTCGGTAAAGCCAATCTTATGCCATTTTTTTCCATTTACTACTAAATTATTAGCAGTGAACCAATTGTGTACCTGCAGTAGGCCATTATTTACGTCATCAAGATTTGATGCACGTCTATGTATTTGAATGATTAAAGTAGTATCGTCAGCAAATAACACCATTTTTGGTTAGTTTTTTAATAAATGAGCTAGATCAGTAATATATACTAAAAAGTGAAAGGGACCTAATATGGAGCCTTGTGGAACACCCATTTTTACTTATAAATCAAGTGAATTGACATAATTTATTTGTGTTTTTGTTGTCTATCATTTAAATAAGATTTTACTAAACTGAGCGCGAGTTTACCTAGTCCGTAATGCTCAAGTTTTAAGAGCAAGGTTTCGTGATCAACGCAGTCAACGTTGTCGCGAGTCACCTGTCTATTTCTTCAATGCTATAGTTCTTGCGAAACGATACAAGTTTGCCCAGGTAAATATAATCGTCTACGTATTCCACCGGAGAGTCGATGAGTGATAATGGTTTTTTTTTGTTGAGAATTTTACTTCACATCTTAGCCAATCTTTTCACTTACGTCGTAAAGCTCTGCCAACATTGTTTGGAGCTCTGCTGCATCCTCAGGAGGATGCTTTTACCCATGGTGGGGTCACACAACCTAGTATAAATTGTTATCTTTATATTTAGACATTTTAAATCATTAACTTTACGTCAGTAATTGCTATGTTTATTTTTTTCTGGAATTATTTATTTATTATTATAACATTATTTTTAAAGGCTAACTTATAACATACGAGTACCTACCTAATACACTTAATTTTATTAATGTGTCGGAATGTATTAATTTACTTGATACAATTGAATTCTATTAAAACATCAACAGTGCGTATGAAATTAAATTATTAATATATTATATTGTATTTGTATAATTGATAGAATTTCCATTATTACTGTCAATTCAACATTTTCCAATGAAGCGTTTTAAAGGTAGCTATACCTACATTTTAAATAAATTTTATTCCTTATCCTAAAATGCATGTAATATAAGCTAATGGTTACTTTGTAAATTCACTACATTGTATTGTTTGTATGAAATAAAGAGGACTTCTTTTAATTTTTTTGTTATTTATTTCAGCCATTTCATAAGAAAGACAAAGAATTACAGTTGTGTTTGGAATTCACAGACAATTTAGGTTGCAAAGAGAAACTACCCAAAATATACTACTACTATCTTTATACTTACTACTACTACTAACTATACACGGTCAATTTTAGGTCGTTCTGGAACTGAAAGCCATATACTCGATCATCGAACTCAAAACGATTGGGACTATGATTTTCAATAAGTTACAATAAAACAAAATCACGAAAAATCTAATTTATTGTTTTTTTTTGTGTAATAGTGAGAACTCGTAGTAACGCTTCCTTGCGATCAATGCATATGTGTGTAAAATGTATCGACGAACTGCAACACTTGTGAACGGCACCCATTGAAAAATTCATTCATCGATCAGACAGCATGATCCGTAAGCCACGCCCCCGGCCCCTTACAGTCCAGCCGACCACCCGCGCGCCCCCGCCATTCCTATTCCTAATTTCTTATTCCTTTCTAGTATTGTCTCGCGTTTCGTTGTATTAGGTCACGCAACCTAATTACGCGCCAAAAATTGGAGTTTTGGGCTATGGTAGATTTTTATGTGACATGGCGAACCATAACTTAGAAGAGGCCAGACGTTTGTATGCTCAGCTGGAACACCTGAACTCACTGCGCGCACGTGGAATCACTGACCCTCAAGTTCCCTTCACCTCCACCATCCTGGCTGTAACCCAGCGCCTCCTCGATCATGGACAGTTTCGAGCGCCCACACACGCGCAGGGCCGCGGTAGACTACCATACTCGGCGGAATTGGAGGAAGACATACATTAATACTTCGAACGCGACCCACGCGGCCCGTCGTAGTACCATAATGGCGGCCAGGCGATTCAATGTTAGCCAATATTATGTATCTCTCTGGCACATTATCGCGGTCTGTTCTTGACTTAATAAGTGCGACAGTGGACGCTTTTAATATTGTGAAAAGTGAAGTGAATAAAAAAGTACCTACAAGTAAGTAAGTACTTACCTACTTAGATACGAAACATGTACTCGTACTTACTTATTACTGACGCGACGGTCCTAAGCCCGTAGAAATTATGAAGGAAAAATTAGAGTTATTTAACTGATAGGTATGTAGATAAACGCAATTTAAATCAAACAATGGTTATGAATGCGGAATCAAACGATTTATTATTGTCGCGGGTACTTAGGTATCTACAGCAACAAAGTGCAAGTAGGTACTGATGACCGCGACTGGTGACTGAACACTACAGTGAAAGGTGGACATCACAGAGTACATTATAAATAGGGTAGTGGACATCTTGTTCACTGTGTACCTACCTACATCAAAACAATCTTTTATGACCGTGGGAAGACAAGGAGGTTCCTCAATAATATCCTTGCTAGCAAATTTCTAGTATTAATGTACCTACCTACTGAAGAAAAAAAACTTTTTATTACATTAAAATTCCTGCTTGCCATTTGGACGTACCGCCACTATTTAAGCGGATTTAAACTTATTTATATTCTAAACATAATTATGGATGTAGTACTATGTCTATTTTATCTATGCGTACGTTGAGGTACCTAGTTCACAGAGGTCGCTGATCGCCGCTAACATGCAATAGATAAAATAGGTACACAAATAAAAATACGAAAAGCGAATTCAGACTTTATTTCTTAACCGTAAACGGTAACAAATCGAAATTTCACCAAACTAGGTATAAGCAACGTAGGTACGCAGTTTACTAAAATTATTCCACAGAAGAGAAAGGCTTCCTGAGAAGCCACAGAATTGATGCACAACCGAATTCAGCGGTTAACTTTATAAAAATAAGGTCTTAATTCGGTACAATATTTTCATAGAAAAGGGCACCACCAACTTATAATGAACTCTATTTGACAGATAAAACGATTCATTTTTCTGTTTGAATTGCCTGCCTTTGTGTTGCCGCCGCCTTGCAACATTGTAAGAATTGGTTTCGGCAGTATTATTTTTATTCATCATAATTTTACTGTGGTAGGTAGCTGTATGCTTATTAAGTACCTATTAGCTCGATTGGTGGACACTCGATTCAAGGCCTTAAATAAAACTCACAAGCGTACTCGTCATATCTAGTTGAGGTAATAGACCGTACGATTACTAGTGATTTCGTGATGCGAGAGTAGTGAATGAAATTTCAATTAATTTCTCTCGTTTACGAGGAGATGTGATAGTGATAAACACCGTGCCGTGTGTCCAATTAGGTTCCAATACAAACGAGAGATAACGGAGGTAAATGAACTTACACTAACCTAAATCGTACCTACCTGAAATAAAATACCTACTTGCAGCAGGTTATTCAACCAACGTCCGTTGCACAGCTGTCCCGCGCTACGTCATCACCGAGTGGACCGCATACAATGTTGCGTTAAGAATGAAATAGTGGAAGGGCTACTAAGATTTAACTCGAATGACAGAATAAAAGTGATAAATTTCTAACTTATATATTAGATGTCTTAAAAAAATTATAACAATGCCAATAGTAACTATACATCGTCTGGAGTTACTGTATTTCGGCTCCAGAACGATGTAAAATTATTCGTGTATACTTACTACTACTACTAGCTTAGGCTATGATAGAAATAGTATTACGCTAGCATCGAACAAATATGGTCAAGATACGCGGCGCTTTGTAAAGCTTTTCTAGTATGTATATTATTGTAACGCTTATTACCTACTAGTAGGCGTGACCGACGTTCAAGACTGACGTCAATGTAATAATATATTTAGTTTAGGTAAAGTGAAAGCTTAGGTATATAATGTTAGTATGATCTTAGGTAGGCACATTAGCTGGCAAGCAAAGAGCCTCATAAAATTAGAAATGCCGGAAGAGATTTTTTTAGAAATAAATATAATCTTTGGATAAAGGAACTGATGGACGCTATATAATATATTGCCATCGACACGCTAAGATGAAGAAGAAAGAAAGAAAAAAAAGTTTATTAGTCACAGAAACACGTGCATACAAAAAAGATAATTTGCTCTAATAATTAATAAAAAATAAAAAGATCGAACAAAAATAGATCTCTAATCACAAGCACAAAACTGAAATAGTCGACAGCTGCACGTCATGACTGTGACAAAAAGGCTTCCACTCAACATGATGCATGTGAGAAGCGTTTTTCTGTTTCTGAAATAAATAAATAAACATTATTATCATTTTTATTGTAACTGAAAATATATATTTTTATAGTACAAAAGAAAAATAAATGTAGAGCGTGTCGTAATCACGTTAATACGACATACACTACACACACACACACACACACACACATATACTTACTTACACTTGCGACTTTTAATCTCGATACTTACTCGGTGAGGTGTATGTACTTAATTACGACGACATTCTGTTAATTAACGTACTTATTACATGAGAATGATCATTACGTCGCTACGGCGCGGTAAAACGGCTTTATATAGCTTGGATTAATAACAATATGATTATATTGCAATTACTTTTTCACACCATGCATCTGTTCGACAATGTCAAATTACATGTCATGCAAACCTAACCTAAAGTAAGTCATTAAAGCCCCGGGGTCTAGCCGGGCATACCATATTGCACTGAATTTTATTATGACCCTTTGCCGCGTTGGTCATCATTGAGATATGAATTTGGAACATTGAACCTCAAATAAAAAAATAGCATACAAATGTTTTCGATAGTACATACTAATCCCATGCATTTATCATTGAGACCAGCAATAAAAAAATTGTGTTCAAAAGTCGTACTGGCGCCGAGTGTAGAATATAAATGAAAAAGGCGCGAATACTGTACAATGTACATCGCTTTGCTGTTATACAACAAATTAAACTACAAACTCACACAAAATGTCCAGGAACGATAGTGATTTGACTCCGGAGTACAAATCCCCGGAAGTGCCGGAGTACTCCCAAAAAAGTCAAAGGAGTCGTACATGAAAGCCTATTATAACTACGGCGATTTTTATAAATGAAAAACTATAAAAGTCTGTATCTGAATCAGCGCATTTAGCGTACTTCCAGCATTTATCAGGTAGAAAGAAGTCAAGTAGCCTATGGTGCATCTATTCGATGCTCAGGTCAAAGCAGCAAGCAAGTAATAAACATAATATTCAAATGAAAAACCATTCAACTCAACCATTTTGAAGGGAGCTAAATGATCCAACACACGCCCCACCGTCAGCTAGACATTTGAGTGAGCATAACATCTGTCAGCCGCCAGGGCACATTCAAGTCAATGAAAGACATTACCCGGTAAATGGTGGCGCGATAGAAAATACTCACAGCTGCTGTCCTATCATAATCATAATCCGCCAATAAAGTCGCCATAGTCCAGTCCACCACGCGGGCCCAGTGCGGGTTGGTAGATGTCTCAAGTCTTCGAATGTTTGATTCTAGGATATGCTAGTTTTTTCGCGATGTTTTCCATCACCGTTTTGAGAGCAGTGGTGATGAATTTACACAAAGTAAAACACCTGTTTGGGGTTGAACCTACGACCTACAAGTCGTAAGTCGCGGCTGTTACCACTGGGCCACCACTGCTCTCGCTGTCCTATGCAATTATATAATACAAAGGAGATTGACTTCATACAATGCAAAGGTAGTCTTACAATCCTCAGCAGCTCCAACAGTATTTTCAACTGTTGATCAATTAGTTGTGGTTGTGGAGCAGGACCAGCATTGAGGAAGGTATTTTTATCAGCGATGTAATCCCTCATCGTATAATGCAAAGTGTGAAGGGTGTGGGGAGGTATTTTATTGTAACATTTTAAACTGTACCCCATGAAACTTTTAGTAACTAAAATAGCTACCAATACTTACTTATACTTACTAACGACCCGCTCATGCATCGTTCGCTTGTGTACGATCTACTGAAGCGTTGCGTAATGTTTCAACTAGCCAAAATGTCGAGATTTCTGAACTTAAATATTATTGTAATCCTTCCTTAGGTTTATGTGTCTATTATTACAATTATATATTATGTGTCAATCAAATCAAAGTAAACATATAAATTGTAATACATAAGAATTAATATATATTAAAGTACCTACGTTACTTATCTTCCTACATACTAACCTACCGATCTATTTTTGTTACAGGTGGCCTTGATTTTTGGAGTAGATGGCGCTTGTCGTGGAAATTAACTCTTAAGCATTAAAATCGAAGATATCGAAAAAGATTCAGATTTGTTGCTGGTAAATTTGCCAGATACAAAATCAAAGAAACATCGGTAATTAATATAATAATAATGAGACAACATCCACACAAGGTCTTCAGGTCCCGAACTAGGCAGAGCCTGTACTACGGTAGCCTGATGACTGATATACATACTTATATACATATACACACCCAGACACAGGTCAAACAGACATGTTCATGCACACAAATGTTTGACTTGTCCGGGAATCGAACCCGGGACCAGCGGCTCAGAAGGCAGGGTCGCTACCAACTGCGCCAACCGGTCAGTCAATAATTCATAGTCTGTGGAGAATAGGTAAGATATGTCGAAAACTACCAAGCTCTGCGCCCCTCTAATATAAACACTAACCGATTTTTCGTAGCTTATAATAATGGCAGGTGCACCAGGCCCTGCAGTCTCGACATAGTTAGCAATCGTTTTCGGTTGCTAAGTCCTAACAATCCAGATGTAAATTTTGATGTAAATGTTTGGTAGTCTCGACACTCCAATTTATCGGTTATTACCTACCGGTACCTACCTAAAATACCAGTAACAACCGATAAATTTGAGTGTGGAGACTACCAAATATCGTTACATCTGGATTGTCGTGTCGTGATGCGTTCAGTGACCTATTGACATTGTACTCTATTAATAAATTGACTATTGTATAATTCCAATTGTATTGTGTATGTAACATTATTATGTATTTACTTACCTACTATTGTATGCCCTACGGGCGGGACATAGCTGTTCACAATTTATTATATTTCTGCCACCTGTATTATGTATCTACCTATGATCCACAATAAAGATTGATTTGATTTGATTGATTGATTGTTAGGACTTAGCAACCGAAAACGATTGCTAACTATGTCGAGACTGCAGGCCCAGGCAAGTCATTGGCAAAAATAAGATAAGCACCATGCCGAAAAAAATTGCAAAATACCTGAAAATTACAAATCTGGGCTCTACACGGGTCATTGTTTCAGGAGAACATCGGCTACTCTATTGCCGGATTCAGTAGCAAACATGACTCAGATTAAAAGACAAAGTGTATGGAAATCTGATGTAGTAGCGGAGGGCTACCTTGAAAAAATTCGCTGCCGCATTGGTGACAACATCAAATTAAAACACCGTCGATAACTGATCCTTGGGCACCTTTGGCACCACAACCATCCACACCAAAACACTATTCATCTAGCCCGCTACCTTAAGCACCACCTTCACCAACATTCACGATCTACAATGATCCTCAGCAGACCCAAGTTTCCGAAACTTTACTCAACAGCAATACGCAAATAAACACTACCTCCACTTTAAACATAACTTTGTCTTTTGACAACTAGTCTAATGTATGATACATTATTACCTTTAACTTTTAATTGTTTTAAATAATTTGTCTAACTGTAATTATTGTAATTTAAATAAATACTTCCATTCTAGTACCTACTATTACTTTTTATTGTCACGTAGATAGTGTGAAAAGTAGAGTATCCTCCTCGGGGATAAAAGTGCCTTCGTCTTGGGTGTACTGGAATCCCTCGCAGCATTCAGGATTCTGGTCTTAACTACCTCGCCTTGCTCGAGAGTTAACACTAGAATCCTTCGTTACGTTCAGGATTCAATACGGCGTCCGCGACATAACACACTGCTTAATCCCCTTGGTGCATAATCTACAATTTGATAACATTTAAATTAACACATAATCTACTATTTGATTAGGTATACTATTAAAAGTAACAAGTATTATGTTCTAGGAATGTCTTAGAATGGAGGTGAGGCCACGCATTTGTGCAGAAAACGTTGGTGTTAGTGATACTTAAATAAACTGAAAAGGATGTGACTAAATTAATCACAATGTAAGCATCGCATACAACTTTAATGGACTAAACACACGATATTTATAAATTGGTCTCTATTCATAGTAACGTAAGCGACCCTACTTAATTCGCACTAATAATATCACCTCTCAAGTCACCCGCTACGACTATCGAACGCACTTAGCCTCGAAACCCAACCCCGCTGGAACTGGCAGCAAGTTACGTGCAATCTGTTCAATATACTCGCACGTAGTGAGGAGGTAAGGTTACATGAACAGTTAACAATGATGTTAGCTTCAGTGTTTGCAGGCTCCTTACGTTGGTAGTTATGTCTCTTCTGGTATTAAAGCACTTCTGGGAACAATATCGTGTCAGATCGTTTAATGGAACTGTATCAGTATAAAAGCCGACCCTGTCAAAATAATAAACGCATACGTCACGCCTGTATCCGCAAAGGGATTGGTGTATCACGCACGTTATAAATACGACATCAATGTATATTAAAGGTAAACTTGGCCAAAGTATGGGTTTCGTCTTTTTCGTCGTCATTTTCATTTGATAAAAATGCTCATAGAAATTGCTAAAATGCTGCTAGAAATTCATTAAAAATAATTTTAAAAAATGTGACCATGGTTGAAAGAAAACTTTTCTAGCTATAGATAGCAATAAACTGTCTGTCAACTGCGCTTTTTAATTTTCCTTTGACTCTTTCATAGACATGAAACCTCCCGACGGATTTCTAATCCATCTCTATCAAAATGTCAGCTATTCAGGACAAATTCTGATGTGAGCTAAAACTCATATGTGCAGCCACTTTAATATACTTGTTTCATGTCAGACAAGCTCAATCTCAATAGATCTGAAGGCAGTGTACGAAAGATGATCGCTTCTTCTAAATATTAAGCGCACGTTCATGTGGACCGTCCTTGCTGTGGAATTTTGAATATTTCATAAAATCTAATATCTATCATGTCATCGATCATTGCTTTGTATAATATAGTGGAACAAAATAGGTCCCTCTTATAACTATAAATTAAATTCCTACTGTTGCCACACTATTTCCTAAGGTGTGATTTAGTTGAGTGTGGAGACCTTCCAAGAATAATGTGGTAATCCTCTGAAAACATCCGCACGTACTTGCAAATACATACATACAGGTACTTTTCTATTGTTCTATATTCAATTTATTTACTTGCATACAATTGTGATCACACACAGTCCAATACGCTGTTTTCGACCCACAAAAATTGAGATGCCCTTAATCTTTGAAGTGATTCATTCCAGCGCATTACAGACCATTCCGTGCAAATATGCTCCTTATGCCACACGGCTATTATATTTAATGTTCTTCTATAAAACGAACGCGTGCTATTTGACCGGCCATCTTTGTCGATCAAATATAAAATTGATAGCTCACTGCGATCCATATTTCTCTTTTACTGCTGTTTTACTTCAAGAAATATATTTTTACGTCAATCGTATGGGATAGTGGCCACCTGGGAAATGGAATAGTTTCATTGTTTTGTATCGGGAGGATTGACTAGAATATATATTTCTGGTTCGGTCAAATATTATTTATTTAAAGTGACACCCCTGTTCCACAGAAAGCTTGTCAAACCGTCGTCGGACCTATAGGACGATGTATGACTGACGTCAAAACGTTATAAGGCTTAAAACTCGGAATACAGTTAGAACGATTTTAATTCCAGTAGGCTTCAAAGCTGATTACCTGACCGCCCATACGGTTGAGGATGAACTTAAAGTTAGGCTTAATACTCAGGTTGTAGTAAGCTTAAGTTTCTCACTAACACGTTCTCATTATTTTATAAAACCCATTTCAGGCATATTTAACAAGATGCAGTTTCCTTAATGAGGAGCGCATTATCGCGCTACGTGTACTACGGCGTAGCAGCGTAGCGCTACAATGCTACGAAAGCGCAAAACGGGCCAAAGGCGAGCGTAGCCAATCTACAGGATGAAGTTAAGAGATCTCACTCCAAGTTATTATACACTTTTGTTATAGACTAACGTTTTCATGAAAAATATTTGTAAACAAGACGTGGGCACTATGAAGTTTATTACGGGCAAATAGCGAACTTCCATACAAACTTTCATCCTCTGCTTAAACACCTTTAGAGAATTTCCAATAATCTTTCCTCAGTGCTCACTTTCGTTATATAAAGTATCTTGTCCATAACTTCATGCTTCTAGACTGAGGCCGTGCTTTTCTGTCTAGACTTTTATTAAGTAGAAGATTATAACATCACATAAAATAGTTTTAGATATAAACTAAAAACATCTAGGGCCAGGTAAAACCGTCTGTATAAAATATGCATGATATATTTTTATATAAGGGTAACCTAAAACATAAAACTGCGATTTCCTCGTCGCTACATCAAAGTAACATACAGCCTTTTGGCTGAGGACGGCAGCAATTCGCCTTGTATGCCTCTATTATGTAAATGAGCCTGCCCTCCACTATCGTTATATACAATCTGTACATATATGCAAATGTAACGTATATACCTGTTTATACATGCATATTGTATAATATATGCGTGTGGTTGTGTGTGTTCTAAGTGGGATTCCGAGAACTACATTTGGAATTACATTTTGTTAGTTATGAATTCGGATGTTTAAATGAAACGGAAAGTGTTGGATAAACTAAAGTTGTTTGTGAATTCCTGAAAATACCCATATCAAAACCTTTGCGAGCAGAGGTATCACAGAATACTTTTAAGTATGAAGTAAGTAGAAGTTTTCATAAATTGCTATTCTATTTAATGTTAGCTTTAGTTATTTACTGTATAAGTTTATGACGTGGTTTGATTTTGTACACATTATTTTATTGATGTGACGGCTGTCTGTTTCATTCAAACACAGGATATTGCTTCCTACAACTCGTCGCACCCTACTAACTCACATCATAAACCAACACAATTCCACCGGACAGCGATAACATAAGCCCTCGACAGATTGCCTCACACGTCTCGCTAACTATCATAGATGACGTCATGACGTTGTGACGTCACTACAACGACGTCTTGCGATGTACGGGCAGACCGTTATGTTCCGTCGTGTCATAGAATAGTTACGTTGGTAAATAATAGCCTCGATACTAATGTTGGCCATTATTAACAGTTGTCTATTCACTGATTTGATTGCCACATTGATTCTGCTGAAAGTAAAAACAAACCGTTTTGGTGAACATGACGTCATGTTTGTGGCATTTTTGAATTTATGTTTAGACAGTAGAAAATAGCCTTAAGTATTAGGTCCTTAGAAATGAAATTGGCGTTTTGTATTTTTTTTTTTTTAGAAACGTTGCCCCACCGCCATGAACAGAAGGCTAATTCTCGTACTTAAAAAACGTTCAAATTCAAGTCGCAGTGCCACAAAAGTTCCAAATGCAAAGCATCTTCGTCATCACCGTATCTACTTTTCTCGGTTCTGATAACTTCCTGCGTTTTGCGCGAGTAGCTATAGGTATTCCTTCAGATCCCCAGCCGTGTAGCAAGCCACACTGGCCCTGGACCACCCACGTATATTTAAAATACATGTGCATTTCCGTCATGTGACAACAAAAACGCGACAATAAGCTAAAAGTGTGACGGTTATCTTAAATTATGCGATTATGCGAGATGAATAACAGAATTTCTTTGTCAATTCACTATCAATATACTTAGTATTATGTCTTCTTTTTAGATTCCATACATTTATATGAGCTACGTGTAACACATTTCTGCTTCATAAGACCATTTGATAATTAAGAGGAGTAACAATATCCTCCAGAAGTCCCAACCGAATTGCAGTCACGGCAGCCAATTTCAACGGAGACAGCAAAGTATACCGGAAGTACTATGGAGAACAAGACAATTCTGTGCATAGGTGCACCTCCTCTTCCCTCACTCTCATAGTCTGATGAGATGGCAATATGATGTAGGTAACCGGGAAGAGATTACGCACAGTACCAGCGGCTTTACATGCTTTCCTAGGCACGGGAGTGTCATACTTTTACATTATTTGCGAGGGATCACGGGGACGCTACACAGCGGCGGGAAGAATAAGCAGGGTGGTTGTTCTGATTGCTGGATGTACTATAATATAAGAGCGAAAAGCACAGTCTATGTCTGGTAAAAAAGCTTTTAAAAGCACCCTAATACATAGTGTTACTTACATTAAAATGGGTAATAAATGTGTAAGACTACATGTACAGAAATGTACAGAAATAGACCAGAATACCGAAGCATACAAATATACAATAAACTACCTACCTGAAAATATAGGGTCCATGAGAACACTATTTGTATTTAAAGCTAGGTTAAAGGCATTGCTCTTAGAAAAAAATTACTTTAGTATCCAAGAATTTATGGAAGATAAAATGTTAAAATAGAGTTCAAATATACAGGGTGTCCCAGAACTCAACGTCAAGCCGAAACGGGGCGACAGGATTGATTGTAAACTTCATGAGAAAAATCAGAAAAAAAATCTATCCCATGCAGTTTGAAAATTATGGGCATTTAAGAAAAACCTAAAACTTTGGTCAATCTGTAACCATTTTTCGGTTATTGTGGTTAATTTTTATTATTTTTGTTCATTTAAACTTTGGAACCGTAACCCTAAATAATATTTCTAAGAATCACAGTCAAAAATAATGACACAATTGCCCCAAGTTTCCTAGAATTAAGACTTTGTTAAACTATGAATTTAAAATTTTCAAAATTTGTCGACTTTGAATGGCTCTCCTTTAAAAAAAATGTACAAGAGTGCCTTGGCAAGTGCCATTAAAAGTTGGCGCATTTATTCAGGATTGTAAAATGGTACACTACTTGTTAGTTTCATACTAAAAATAACGAGTAAAAAAATAAAAACCTCAAGTAACCCGATTTTTGCTAACCCATTTTACTCAGTCAAAATGTTTTTATTCGCACAAGCTCTTGGTAGGTTCTTAATTTTACGGCAAAATGATGAGACAGATGGATAGTGGACATGTTTGCCATGAGTGAGAGAGACAGATAGTGACGCCACTTTTACCTAAGTCAACAAAAGTAAGTAAAATTAATAAAATAATGAAAAATCTTGACCTAGTTTAGTTTAGATTTATTCGAATAAAAGTCAGATAGGGAAATAACATTTTTATTACAACAAATGTTCAATTTTCACGAGTGGCATGTGGAGAATCCACATTTAATGCGAGAAGACAGATCCCAGTTTTTTTTAAAGGAGGGATTCAAAGTCGAAAAATTTTGTAAATTTTAAATTCATAGTTTAACAAACTCTTAATTCTAGGAAACTTGGGGCAATTGTGTCATTATTTTTGACTGTGATTCTTAGAAATATTATTTAATAAGGGTGTAATGTAATTTAGGGTTACGATTCCAAAGCTTATATGAATAAAAATTAACCACAATAACCGAAAAATGGTTACAGATTGACAAAATTTTTAGGTTTTTCTTAAATGCCCATAACTTTCAAACTGCATGGGATAGGTTTTTTTCTGATTTTTCTCATGATGATTACAATCAATCCTATCGCCCCGTTTCAGCTTGACGTTGAGTTCTGGGACACCCTGTATATCTGTGTGTTAATTATAATATAATTATAATCTCTTTTTTATGTTTATAGCTAGATATAAGTTTAATTAATATAATATTTTTAATTGTGGAAGTTCCTAATCTGCTTGTTATTAGTTAATAGATACTCACTGCAATATTGTTAGTTTTAAGTTATCTTGCTGCACCCCAACAGGGTCATGTATTTACTAGTTTTAAGCCTAGCGTGTAACTATGGTTGTGTACATTGTGTATTAAACAAACAAATAATATTTTATGTCTGTATTAATGATTACTTGACTATTTAATACAAATAGGTCTTCACAATCATATTTATTTATTTTTTATACATTATTTATTGTACACCACAAAAAAACATTACAACAAAAATTAAATTGAACACTACTTAATATACAATGGGCGGCCTTATCGATTTCTGCGATTTCTTCCAGGCAACCTTGGAATGGACAGAGATTTTCCTGGACATAAAATGGGGCTGTTGTTGGTGCAAATAATAAGTATCTATACAATACACTAAAATAGATACACATATATACATATCCTAAATAATAGATACATAAATACGTACATACTAAATTACCTATTCATATTCATTTATTTGCATTCCACAAGGTAAAAAACAAGATGTTAACAAAAGGCTTAGAGCTAAGAGCCGTTGTAGACCTTTATCTATTACATAAAGTAAAAAAAAACTAAAACAAAGAAAGGTAAAATTTTAAATAAAATTCTACAGGAAAACTAAATAATTACATTCGCCTAAAAGTTAATAACAATATTAACATAAATAATTCTATTATATATAAATAAGTAGCTATTTTCTTAAAATACTATTATTTCATTCAGATAAAGTTATATTTACTTAGGTAATATTATTACAAACACTTATTTATTAAGAGGTCGTATTTTAGGATAACAAATTATTAATAAAGAGATAAGTTTTACATTTACGTTGTTATGTTTCACTTTAGTAGTGACTTCATTTTTCTGCAGTCACTTCATTTCAGTGAAGCATAGAACCCGTCAATGTGGCGACGCTTGAAGGAGGCCTATGTTCAACAGTGGACGTATTTCATGACATGTCTTGCATGACATTGCTTGTAAATTCAGTCCCCAGCTATTGATATTATTTTTGTGTTTGTCAGTAATTATTGAGTGATATAGGTATTTTTAGTTATTTCGCCATTATTTTTGTTTTTGAGAGGTTCATATCTAAGCCAATCTTTTCACTTACTTCGTGATGCTTGGCCAACATTTCCTACTTGGAGCTCTGTAGCATCCTCAGAAAATATTATGGGTGTAGTAGGTGCGTTACGGAAGTTTTACATCATAGCGGCACTTTTCTGTATGATCTCCCCTGCAACTCTTCACTCAACGCACTACAACGAGCACAACAGTAGGTAGGTATATATCCCAGCTGCTATGCTAGGGTTCTGTTCCAAAATACGATGACATCCCTCATGGATATTAAAGATAGGTTCTGAAATTTTATTAAGATGGTTAGTTAGGCGCCGTACCTATTCGAGAATTTTTTTTTCTTCCTGTGATAGTGCAATAATTAATTACTGTAATTTCAGCCCTTTATAAATAATAATAAATAAAAATGATTTAAAATAAAAGTTTGTTGACGTATCTTGACATCTATCACCCGCATCGCGCTTGCGCGTCGCGATTACCAATACGTTCCAAGTTAGCTTTCTATCCGATTATTTATTTTAATAATTTTGTATTCTGAAAGATTTAAAATAACAAACGGGAAATGACGATACTATGAGTGTGTACTAAACCAAGCTAACTAATTAATACAATAAAAACATCATAAAATAAGATTGCAAAAAATTTAAGTATCACTAAGTATCACATTATCATCTGCATACATTGAACCAACACGAAAATATGTTTCTTTTCGTAAACGAGAACAAAGTTGCCCGCCATGGGACTAGACTGCGATGATATTGCGACCGGAACGTGAACAAACCGAACTTTAAGATTAGCAGAATACCAATTTTTGATCTATTCACAATGTCATCGCATTCCGGTCTCATAATTTTCACTTTGCTTGTTAATTAGTAGAATTGACCTTCCGGTACTTGCAGGTCATACAAACATTTGTTCCGTGCAGGAATTGAACCCGCGACAAGTAACGCAGGAGTCAATCTCTTAACCACTGCGCCAACCGTGCCGTCAAAACCACCGTGCCGTGTATGGAAAAAGCAAAACGATTTTATTATGAAATTATTTTAATTATTCGATCAAAGTATGTACCATTGTTATCTATGCACTTTTGCCATTTTATCGACTGTTCATTGATTCCTTTGCTGAAAAAATTGTGGGAGCGAGAATCAATAAAATCTTTGCAGGCGGTTTTGACAGCCTGCCACAGCTGCCACACTGCAACAGCCCAAGTTGTCCAAATTCCGGAAAAAGTGGTTATCTGTTGGAGCAGGGTCCGGAGAGTCTGGCCAGATCTTAGGAAGCTGTAGTGGATGACACCAGCACTGGTCCACCAGACACTTACCAGTACCCTTTTCTGAGTCAACTTTCGCTTGGGGCAGGATTTGGAAGGTTCTCCTGGGTTCAACCATCGTGATGAGCGTTTCCAAATATCGTACAGGATCCATTTTTCATCACAAGTAACGATACGATTCAAAATCCCCTCGTTATTGTGACGGTTGAGTAATGTAACGCAGCACTCGACTCGTGTTTGTTGGTTTACTTCACTCAATTCATGCGGTACCCATTTTTCGAGCTTTTTCACTTTTCCGATTTGTTGCCAGTGAATTAAAATTGTTTTCAAAGTCAAAGTCAAAGCATTTATTTCAAATAGGCACATAGACTCTGGCCAACGAAAGCTGTCCACGCTTTATTTTCAGAAGTCTTGATATGGCAATAATTTAAGACTGTCAAAATTGACACCTTGACGTTTCGTACTTGAGTCATCTTGTGTTTACGTGCATCATATTTTCATTGATTTTGTTTAAAATAATGCCGAAAACAATCAAAAGTTCGACAAGGAAGCTTCTATTTACTATGATTGACAAATATAAAGACATAAAAAGAGATTTGAATCAGAAATCTGCAGAGAAAATACTACGACTGGATTCAATCCTTTCACTTTTAGGTTAGTTTATTGAATTTCTAATGAAACAACTTGATACTTTTCGACTATTTATAACAAATCGCAATATCTTTCACGGTGTATCTACTTTTCAGGAAGTATTAACAACGAAGAGACAAAACATAAAATTGTGGAAGCAGTAAAGAAAGTGAAAACCCTCGAAAAAATGAAATGGCGACTTCTGAATCACATTATTTAGAAAAGATATCTTCAATGACAGGTATTACTTTAGAAATTATAGATTTTTAACAGTTACTTCGAAGGGTTTATATACATTTATGATAATGTATGGATGGTTAAATTAAATAATACACTATCTTTGTATTTTATTATGGTTTTGACTTTAATGACTGATTAGTAATAATATTATACTGTTACATAATTTATTGTATTTGTTCTCTTCAGATGTAAGTGTGGACACCCTAAGAAGAATTAAAATTGAAGGGTCTAAAAATCAAGGACAGTGGAATACTCCGGAGAAAAATCGTCCACATTCAGCAAGAGTTTCCAATTTGGATATTTTTGATATTTCACCTATAAGAAACAAAATAAACGAATTTTATGGAGTTAGAAAACAAGTCCCAACACTGAGAAGCCTGCACAATGAGCTGAGGGAAGCAATTGAATTTACGGGATGCCGTGAAACCCTTAGAAATTTTTTACACAAGAACGGGTTTGAGTTTCAAAACAATAAAAATAAACGGGCTTTACTTTCAGAAAAATATGAAATTGCGGCATGGGGACATATATTCTTGAGGACAATACATAAAAAGAGGCTAGACGGTAAACAGATTAAAGACAGATTATTATTATTTATTTAATATTGTGCAAGTTACCATGTGAAACAAGTAAACAAACCCCCTACTATGTCTGATTCTAATCTCCGAATATGGCTTCAAGAGAATAATATTCATTTTGAGAATATCACACCAAAGCTGAATTAATGTGTTTGGTGAAAGATAATAAACCTGCAGTTGTTTACGAAGCAGAAGTACTTCTAAAAAAACACAGTCATATCCACAATCACGAAATTTTGTTGCTGCCACCGTACCATTGCGACCTCAATGCTATTGAGCTTGTATGGAGTCAAGCGAAGAGAAAAGTAGCAAGCAAAAATATAGGAATACCAGGATCTGAAATGCAAACTTTAACAAAATAATGTTTTCTATCCATAACTGCTGATGACTGGAAGAAGTACACTGATCATGTACTAAATGTGTAAAATCAGTACAAATTAAGGGACCGAATTACTGAAAACGAACTTGAACCATTCATAATACATCTTGTGGACAGTAGCAGTAGCAGCGAAGAAAGCAATGAAGCTCATTCAATATTGTCAGGTGTAGAGTTTTTGGAATCCGATTTCAACTATGACTCATAGCCCCTATGTTTTGTACGGCTAAATTACGAATAGTGGCAAGTGCTCATCAATTAAAGTCCTCGACTGTACATAAAATTATGTACTATTTGAAAATAATAAAAAGGCAGAATTAAAAGTACTCTTTTATTTAATATTCTTCATAATACACGCGAAAATTACAGCTCATAAAACATTTAAAAATAATTACTTACTGAATAATAAATAGTATCAACTCCGTTTAAGCAGTGTACAGCCAGGGTTAACAGCTCTTGATTTTTTTAAATTCCCGCCCTTTTTCTTGGACAGCTTTCGTTGGCCAGAGTCTAAAAGGCACTTTTGAACGTCAACATTTACATTTAAATAGAATTGATTCTAGTCGCCCCTTCCAAAATGTAGTTTAGTATGGAGAAGAATGGGCAAGAAACTCCACCGTTACTCTTTTAAAATGTGTTACAATATTTTGTATACATTAATTATACCTATAATTATATGTGAAGACGATGCGCCTATAATAAAAATTACCCTACCAAAATAGGTAAGAAGAATTTAATAAATGTAGCGATGATAAATTTTAATAAGCTAATTAAGTGATAGATACATGGTGTCCACTTATTGACAAACATTGTAAAAGTATACGATTTCCCAAAACAAGTAATGTCGTGTGTAAGTGCGTGAGTTATAGTAATCACAGAATGTAAATCAATGTCATAAAAATAATAAACTATACAATTAAAGTAGCAACAAGTTTAATTTTGTCTAGACCCTAGATTGTCCTATGGAGCTGGACCAGCATGTTTCCGAGCATTCTTATCTTGGATATAATCCTCTAATTTGTAATACGCTTGTTTACACAGTGAACTTTTTATGAGTTTTAAATTTTCTTTCATTTAATTGCAATATATGACAACGTGTTTTGTTGTAGCATTTAACACGGTACCCCATAAAAGATGGATGTACTTTAGCTAATCTGAAAAATCGTTGATCTATTTTATCTTTATTTCTTGTATTAAAATTATGTCTATCACTTATTTTATTGAAAAGATGTAGATTTTTTCTTACGTACATAATATTTTCATAAATGAATTGGCAAGGTACCGTCATAATATTAATCCTTTTAAATAGTTCCCTGAGAGATTCACGTTGACGTAGATTATAAATGGCTCTGATAGCTCTCAAAATAAAGACGGATTCAATGTCAGCAGCCCGACCCCACAGTAAAATGCCATACGACATAATGCTGTGGAAGTAGCTAAAAGAGACCAAACGAGCGGTTTCTACATCTGTTAACTGTCTTATTTTTCTAACAGCATAAGCGGCCGAGCTTAGCCGCCCCGCAAGAGATGTTATATGAGGTCCCCATTGTAATTTCTCGTCTAGCGTGATTCCCAGGAAAACCGTGTGATTAATAAATTCCAGTTTTTCTCCATTCAACATTATGTCACACTCGCTACTTCTTACATAAATTTAATGCATTTGGTTTTTTTACCATGTGGTACCAAATTATTTACCGTAAACCAACCATGGACCTGAAGAATAGAGCTATTCACGTCGTCAAGATTTTGTGACCGTCGGTCTATCTTAAATGATCTATCTTAAATCTTCTTTATCACTCACACCGAAGCCTGCTGCTAACTCTGATGTGGTTTGCGATAGATCCACTTCCACGATCACTTTTAATTCTTTATTTTCTACTAGGGCCTCCGGCCGTCCACGGTATTGGTTCTGTAGGTCAAAATTTCCAGGACTTATGCCTTATTTCATAGTATGAAATAAGGCATAAGGAAGTGATTTTAACCAGACTTTTAAAAGTGGACAAAGTTTTAACACGCCTTATCGACACGGGCAAGGCATTCCATAACCCTACTGCTTGAACTGTAAAAGACTTGTCTTAAAAACTGATGGAATGCATCGGCATCTCCAGTCTTAGGCTTTCCCTAGACCCCATGATGAAGACCCATATCTATTATGTATGTCATGAAGGAACTCGAAACGTTCTTTAAGATGAGAGGGGGTTGTAAGGTTGAACAGAATACAGAGCTGAAAAACGATCTAAGTATTCCAGCAAAGACGTATGGGAAGCAACTTGAACTTTGTACGAAATCCAGAAATGTGATCATAATATTTGCGCAGGCCAAATAGCAATCTTATGCAAAAGTTTTGAAGTCACTCAAGTTTATCTAGTTGTGCCTCAGTGAGGTCGAGGTAGCTGACACTAGCCTAGTCAAGGATGGGAAGTAAAAGGGACTGTGCAAGCGCAGTTTTAGTGGCAGTTGGAAGAAAGTCCCGCAATCGTCTCAGGGACTTACGTCTATGCAAACCTTTTGTGACCTACGTCCTGTAACTGGGGACCCCAAAAAAGATGTTTGTCGATCCAAACCCCAAGGCTCTTAACCTTATCGCTGACTGGAATAGCAGTTCCGTTAAATTCATCTTGGGGACGCTGCAACCAGTTTATCTTAGGGGTTCTTGAGCTGCCAACAACAATGAACTGAGTCTTAGATGAATTAACCTGCAGCCCAAGTGCCTCACTCCACTCGCAAATTGAACCCAAATCCTTGTTTATGATATTAATTGCATCAGCCAAATCCAAAAGGGCAGCTTGTTTATATATTTGTAAATCATCTGCATAAAGGTGGTAGGAAGAAAGAAGTTCCTTGTATTTACTAGAAGACAAAAGTCCCGCAACGCGTGTCATTAGACATGTCGGGCGAAGTCAGGTGACGTCAGGCAATGTCGAATGACATATTTAGTGTTGCGTGACATTGGTCTCTTAGTGGCTTTATATTCCAATAATATTTGATTTTTGGTTCCGTTGTTGATCATCTTGGTACCTTTCAAACATAACCCTGTCCTAGTAACATAATTCTGAATTCAGACCCAATCCACAACAATTAAGTATCACCGTTGAAACCACAGCAAGTGGTGGCCACGCCTGGCCGCGTCACGCACTCGCGACCCTCCAGCAGATTTATAACATCCACTAACTATGCATGCGGTGGCACGTGTAAATAAACCTGCACCATGTCGCTCATTTTGTGGCCACACCGCTTGTTCGGATCGTTTGTATCAGTCATTGTTGGAAACACTGTTTAGTTTAAATTATTTCAATTAAATTGACCGTTTACCGATTATTCCACCGATGCAGACACGATTTGGGAAAGTTATTAAAAAGTAGAACGGAAACCAAAAACCTCCTTATTTGATAAAAAAAACAACCAGATAATGTTGCCAGGGGGCCATTACTGCTCCTAACTAACCTACAACTAACTAGCAACGCACTAACCAATACTGTACACGTCAACGCTAAATTATGAGTTTCTACTCATACAAATATATTATAAACCATAATTAGGTTACTGTAAAATATATTGATAAAGCTAGCATTAGTTGCTAATGTAGAATTGAAATAAACTAGTATTGTATAGAAGAAATTGAATATAGGAGAACCAACTAAGCGGATTACGAGCAAATCAAAACCATGGTTGGGTGTAGCAATACGCTGATCTCAGAAATAGTATTATTTCTATTTTCACGAAAGTCCTCTAAACTTGACTAGTGAAACACGCACTCTTTATGTTCACCGTTACTTATGCTAAGCAAAAGCGTATGACGTCACGTCACCGGTAGGAGGGTGGGTGTGAGGAGATAAAAATAAACAGGTCACACTGGACTCGGCTATTTTTGTACCCGGCTATAATGACTCGGCCCGATCCAGATCAAAACAAGCAGACCAAAAGGTATTTGTACATATTGCACTACCTACACTTCTGAATAATGTAGGTATTATTTTGGTATCAATATTGTCAATTATAGAGCAGTCGTCCTACGTGGGTCTGTCAACCTATCAATAATAAAAATACCACCACGTCAACGGGCGCCACTTGCAACGTTGTCTCCTAAGTAGCTTTTTCATTCACTGTATTTCAACTAATATCTTGACATCTCACAATGAATTTTAATTTAATCATTGAATATTATTGTATTTATAACGATAATATATAAACTCACGTCTATTAAGATTATTAAAATTTAAACAATCATAAATACATTTGTGTCAAAAGTTGGTTTACGTGTAATTAATTTATCACAAAACCATAGATTACCTAAAACATGTCCTTGAAATATACGACAGTTTGGATCATCTCCCAAAGTATTAACTAACATTTATCGTTGATCCACTGGGTAAATAAATATGAAACACTTACTTTTCCTTATGAACTATGTATCTACAAATGTCTTGCCCTTTGGTTGACCTTCCCTGGCTTTTGATCCCCTAGTGTCGTGCAACACATTTGATACTTTATTATTTGTTAATTTTTCAACAAAATAACGTTTGCTCCACATAGCATCTGCAACAGGTAAATATTCTTAAATCAAAACCTTTTTCCTTTGTTAGAGGTAAAACCAAGTTAAACTCGGACAATAACGGTACTTTATGTAACTAAGTACGTACTTAGAAAGGGTTTTCGATTCATTTTGTAGAGCTTTTGCCTTGTTATGTTTTAATACAAAGTAAATAATTATTTATGAAGTATTATTTTAAGTTGAAAAAAGTCGATGTACCTACATTTAATAATAATAATAACCCTACATAAACCCCTATATTTTTACGTTGATGTCGTGGTGGGGTTTGTGCGCACCGAACTCTAGGTCTGTGCCGGTAGAGTTTACTTTGCCAAAACAAGTCTAGGGTGAAGAGCCAGACCAAGAGAGATACAGAAACCCGCAGGGCAGCATGTGGCGAGCTGTTGGGCAGTAGCGACCCCGCGGACCTTATCTCCTGGGAGTAGTCTTGTTCCTCACGTCTAGCTTGCCTTTATTTGCCGGCTGGAGTGAACACTGACGAGGAACAAAGCTCCTACCTTTTTCTTGAATTTATTGGCCGGCTTAAGTGGGGATTCCCGGTAAGTGCTGGTAGAGATCTTGACCATTTTTCGGCCCCTGGGTTTGTTACGGTAGCCGTGGAATACCTATCCACTCCTCAAGCACCTCAGAACGTGTTGCCCCATCCATTTTATTCGTGTATATATTATAAAACATTGATCAGGCAGGGGCTATAGTCCTTACATAGTTCTTGGTTACCAGTCCACTTTAGCCACCTAAATCTATCGTCCATTATATGCATATTTTTTTACATATCCTGCAATAGCCCTACACTAACTTGTCCATAGCCGGCACTTGCACAATGCATACAGGGTTAATCGTCAGTTGGTGCTGCGTTTCATTAAAATTGTCTAAGGGGCCTCTGCGAGTTGACTTCGGCCCCTCATACGCCTTCCAACGGCGACCAAGGTCCCGAGATAAGTAAAAATAATAATAACCATCATTTGTTTTACATAAAATACCTTCCAAATTGTTAGTAATTACATAAACCACTTAAAAAACTAGTGTTGGGACATACATGTAATAAATAATAGGAATGTCAAAGTCATCATTACTCAACATTAATCAATTAAATTATAATACAAAAACAACATTATTTCACGGCAAGGTTTGAAGTCAATACTTGTGTCCTGGACCAGTGCCTGAGTATTTGACCTCCCGTCCTATCGGCCACAGTGACCCAGAGGCTGCTGGCGCTGCCCGCCTCATCGAGGAGGCGACACGTTTTCACATGATTGCGTAAACATTGTCTATACGTGCCTCTGCGAACATTCCTGATGCACTACAGTGTCGTGGCAACCCCAGCAGCGCCCTGTGTGCGTTGTTGTACTGGACACGTAATGTGCTGTAAGCCCTTTGCGTGTAGTCGACCCATAGACTGCAGGTGTAAAAATATTGGCAGGATGCCCTAAACAGAGTATTTTTACATCCCTTGAGTCATTTGCAATCGCCCTGCATTCCCTCTCCATGTCAGCACTATCCGTCTGCGTTGCAGTGACAAAATGCCCCAGATGTTTAAAAGATTTTACCCACTGTAATGCTGTCCCACCGAGTGTGACAGGCGGTACATCACGGTAGTCTTTAGCCTTGAACAACAGACACTCGCTCTTTTTCGGATTATATCTGAGGCCCTGGGTCCGCATATCGCCCACTAGGTGAGATAAGTCTTCTGAGGGAGTCGATTGATGGGGCCAGCAGCACCGTGTCATCGGCGCACGACACGGTTGGCGCAGTGGTTAAGCGATTGACTGCTGCGTTACGTGTCGCGGGTTCGATCCCCGCACGGAACAAATATTTGTATGACCTGCAAGTAGTTGTTCCGGGTCTGGCCGTTTGTGTATGTGATTTTAAATGTTTGTAAACGCACTCACGATACAGGAGAAATTCCTAGTGTGGGGCAACGATTAAAAAAATAAATAACTTAACTTATGTTATTGACGAGTCTTCCGTCAATGGAACAACCTACCATAGTGCTTCTGAGCTCACGAATCAGCAGATCCACGTACACACAGAAGAGTTTTGGTAAAGTCAGACCTGTATGGCCCCGCACTCCACTCCACTCCGTACGGGTTGGATGGCGAGCCTGCCCATTTCACCATATTAGACTGCTGGCCGAACCAATACTTAAAAAACTCAATCAGAAAGTGTTGCATTACCATACAGCTTCTTCCATAAAACACCATAGGACACCTGATCAAAGGCCTATGAAAGGTCAAGAAAACACGCATACACGGGGGTTTTCCAGTCCGTGTAGTATCTGACAGTGGGCTTGAGACAAAAGACAGCTTGCTCTGTTGAAAGCCCAGCTTTGAAGCCAAATTGGGCTTCGTGAAGCGACAGATGTTTATTTAACTGCTTGTCAAGCACACTGTCTAACACCTTGGCAATAATCGTAGCCAACGATATGGGCCTATAGTTACTTATGTGCGAGGCGTCTCCTGTTGGTTTTTAAATCGGCACAATTAATGTTTCCATTAGATCTTCAGGCAGATACGTATGTGTGAGAACCTGCATTTTGTAAATGCTCTATGCTGAGAGAATCGTGCCCGGGTGATTTACCGCGCTTCATGTTTTTCAACACTGCCACTATTTATTTAGCCATAACCCTCCTTACAAGTGATTTCGTGATTGGCTCCCTTACCGTCAATGACTCCCCTATTAACCCTAGAGGGAAGTTCATTGCAAAGTGATTATTAAAGAGATTGGATATGTAGGCAATCTCACTAAACCCTCCATACTCGTTGGAAGGCTCGTCTTGCCACTCAGTTTGTTTGTGTGCTTCCAAAACTTATTAAAACCCTTCTCATTGTGATAAGATGCTATAATATTATTTTTTATTATTTCTCTGTTTTCGTGGCACCACTTTAGTTTAGTTATAAAAACCCGAAACTATTCTTCTATTTTAATTTTATTACAAAATTCATAGCCCAAACGATTTTCAAATTGTTAGCTTTATCTTAGCGAACAAAGTTCACTCACCAACAGTATTAATGAATACTTCTGTGAAGTTCTGTACACTAGACTAACAAACCCCAAAATGAGTAATTATGGTAGAATCACTGACGTTTTTGACCACTTGAAGTGAGTATTTTCATCGTATGTAAGAAAGTAATGTGCTTATAACTAAAACCCTAAATTCCTTGATATAATTCTCTAGTAGTTCACGTGAGCTAAATTGTTAGCATCGTTATAAGCAAGTGAGTTAGTGCAGTTTATGTATTGTGTGTGAGTGTGTGCGGGTTTGGGGTAATTAGTACTTTTCCGGCGGCTCGGCTAATGCTGCCCATGTTTGTCGGTCTTAAGTCATTCATATGCTAATACCGTCGTGTGTGCCAGTTAATTAGCGGTATAAATGTATAATGCAACAACATATTATTTCCGTAGATAAGTGTGTTATAAATGTACGTATAGATTATGTTCTTGTAAATAATTGTAGACTATTAAAGTAGGTACCTACTGGATTAATTGATTATTACAAAGTTAGTTATTCAGCCTAAACTTAGGACACCGTAAAAGGCTGAGCTTGTGTCGCACAGTTAGGCGTATTGGTAAACATTACAAGTCAGAAAAAAAATTGTGTACTGTGCAATATTCAAAGAAAATAACTTATTTAAAAATATTTCATAAAAATTATTTCGTATTTCGTAAGTATCATGATAAAAAATCATAAAACAGAGCTCAATAAATATTTCTCAAAGTTTTGAACGTAAACTATCGTATTAAACGTGGTGGGGCGCAACTCCCAACGGTGAAATGTTATGTTTTTTTACGTTGTTCATAGTTTCATATTGTAAATACTTAAGTTAGTTTTGAGAGCAAGCTATCGCATTAGGGACATACCTGTAATGATAGTTGTAAGGGAGATTTTAATAAATAAAAATTAATAATAGTCAAAAATTAATAAATAAATGTTTATGTTGTGTATTGGTAGGGTATGACGCTTCTGTAGTGCGACGTTTTTGTTGGTACCATGCACCTTAGGTGCGAAAAGAATTCAACAACAAAACCGATATTCATGGCTTAGTCCATGCATCCTAAATAATTAATTATCTTTTTCTATACACTTACTACACATAAGGGTGTTTGTCTCCTATTCGATTTATATTCGTGTTTTTACAAACGGCATAAAAACAGATCAGAAATTCACGAATGGGCGCTGTGCACTCACTCGAAGTCGATTAGTATTCGTGGTTCGTTTTAGAGAAATTTTCATCATGTGTTATAAAAACACGAATACGAATCGCATACAAGAGTCCACGTGAACCGATCCGAGATGCGAGTATTCACTAAAAACATTTCGTAGGCGGAGATCGCGCTCATAATGTGTACAGCATTTCGCACTCACTCACTTATATTCGATTCGTATTCTTGAAAAACACGAATACGAGTGAGCGCACAAAACGCCCTATATTAAGCTTGATGGCTACTTCGATCCGTAAAAACTGACTCGATTTGAGAAATTCACGAATGTAAGAACGAAAACGAAGCAGTGCACAAACTACCATACATTTATTACGAACGCTATTTCGAATTGTATTTTAACGAATCACGAATATGAACCGAATACGAGGTAATGCACAAACGCTCTAAGTGAGATGCATTGTAATATTTCAAATAGAATAACACGCTGCATACTGAACGGTATCGATTTTGTTTAAAATATAGCGATATGGATCTAATGTATGGGCATCCCTAATCCTTGTCATGTCAATCAACTCAACTGTCAAGTCAGCGCACGCACTCGCTCAAATGCGAACGAGTGTGAACACTGGCTCGCATTTCTTCGTGATTACATTGTGTAGTGATTTCAATTTGCTTTATTTAACACCAAATAAGATAGGTAAGTACATGAGTACATATATGTATTACTAAATCTCTTAGCTCAACTAACCACTCAAAGGCATTAGACATCACACTAGTGACAGGCATTTACTAGCATGTATTTCTAAGTATTGAAAGGATTGTTTCTAACTAAATTTAGCCTCAAAATCTTTTTCTTTTTAGATAAATGCTTTCTGCAAGTTGTCCGTCATTAAACTTTGTCTTGCACCTATCCAGGGTGGCACATCCGGGGCCATCGACGCACTACCTGTGATACCATGGATTCAGTACACGATTCTGGACCCCCGGCGTTGAAATGTTTCATAGGTTATCAAAAAATGCAGATACGGTGATAAAACGCGGTTGTGTCCGGCATACTAAAAAAGCGCAGAAAATGAGTCGATATCACATTAAAACCTGTAAAATTATTATAAAAATAAGTGTTGGGAACATTTTAATCAAGTGCTGAAGACGTTGTGGCTTGGCGGCACTATTGTCACATAAGAGAATAGTGCAGTAGACCAACTCACTAAGAACCACGATCAAAGAATGATCCGGTTTTTGTTGTGGGATTTGCGTGACAGAAATATTGATTGACCACAACAGACTCCGCATATTAATTCATGATTTTGGGTTAAAAATATACGATTCAACAAACGAAACCATTCAATTAACAAACTTAGGTCTTACAAATTATGTTGACCTTTTGATCAACTTCTGGGTGTCTAAAAATATTAGAATCATAAAGAATAGAGATAGAGAATAGCCAAAACAACCAAAACGTTGATTATTTTATTTGAATCTTTGCAAGTAGTCGCCGGTTTATTACAGGCCGCATTAAAGACACTAGAGATCTGTCTATTTGGCAGAGCCCGCTTACGAAACTGAAGACTGACGATGACAAGATCGTATCCGCCAAACCTGAGCTGTTGAGAGAGATCGAGAGGTTCTATGGACATTTCTACACGAGAACAAGTAACCCTATTATGAATCTGGCAAACGACCCAAAAGCAGCTCAAAATCAACAAGGCACCGGGTGATGACAGAACTCTCATGAAGATCGGAGACGTTACGCTCTAAGTTGTGGACAATTATGTTTACCTAGGACAAACTGTCCAGTTCGGTAGATCCAACTTCGAGAAAGAGTTCAATCCGACTCGACTGGGCAGCGTTCGGGAAGCTACGCAATATCTTCTCGTCCAACATACTGCAGTGTCTCAAGACGAAAGTCATTGACCAGTGTGTGTTGCCAGTGATGACCTATGGCACTGAAACGAGTCACCCAAAGGGAGAGGGCAATGGTTGGAGTTTCACAACGAGATCGAATCAGAAATGAAGAGATCCGCAGGAGGACTAAGGTAACTGACATAGCCCGAAGAATTGCCAAACTTAAGTGGCAGTGGTCAGGAAACATTGCTCGCAGACCAGATGGCCGATAGGGCCGAAAGTTCTGGAGTGACGACCGCGTTGGAAAGCCTCCCACAAGGTGGACTGATGAACCTTGTGAAGGCCGCAGGAATCCACTGGAAGCGGGAAGCACGGAACTGGTCGAAGTGGTGGTGCTTGGGGCATGTGCCAACAGTGGACGTATTTTGGCTAAAACGATGATGATTACGAGTCGCATGTTCTTGAGTGGACCTTCTGTGTTCAATTGTTGTGTTAATATCGGCTGGGCGGCGATTGCCGGAATAAGTCGATTGCTTGCCGATCGCTGCGACCGAGTTTAATTGTGCCGCCAACTGGATGCCTTCGTGACGTTGCCCGCGCCTTCACAGAACTATTACGGGGATAAACATGGGCAATTTCTGGAAAACAGTCTTATGAGATTCTTAAGAGGCACTAGTTAAGCAACGAAATATACAGTAGGTACTGAAAAAGGAATTTGCTTACGAATACATAATTTAGCGGTGTTACAATTAAAATTGGAATTTTCAGTGAAATAACTGACAGTCTATTTATAAAAAAATAGGAATATTTTATGTTTCGTTTTTGTTCAAAATAATAGTCATGCGGTTTTTGGATAAAATATTTTCACGAATAATCTGTAAGTATAACAAGCAGATAATAGTAATGAAATGCTATAAATACTGCAAATACAAGTATGCGTTCGGCATTACCACCCCGTCTGCACTAAGGTCTCACTCAACATAAACCAAATTAAAAGTAGGTACAGTAAAAAGTAAGTACCTAATAAAAGCATTAATACAAAAAATCAACATACAATTTATTGTTTGCGCATTTCATATAAAAACGAAATAAACTCTGAATATAAATTGCTTAATTTTTGCTAAGGCCCATTTTGGAACGACCAAAACATTATTGGAGGGGAGCCTAGATGGTTTTTGAACAAGCATTATGCTGGTCGAAAAGTTGATAGCTGAGTTGGTGCGGCAGGCTGGAACAACGAAAATATATTTGTAAAGTTTCAGATAGGGGTCCCGTGGTCAGAAGTCCACTTTCAGATTTCGAAAAAGGACCGTAAATAAAGTGATTTTCAGAGACGTTGATTATCTTAAGATCGTGAAACGACAAGTAATACTAGTCCACAGAAGTATAGCAAAATTAAAATTAAATTAAAAACCGTAAATTAAAAAAAGTAAAATTTTCAAAACAAAATAAATATCAAAATAAATTCAGTAAAAGTAAACACTCTGTTTAGTCAATGTGCACGAAATTAAGATTCACTAAGTTCATTTTTACCGCCACGTGTTTATTTCACAATAACTGATATGAACTAAATAAATTTAGTATTGCACGTTAGTTCCAAAATGAATGGAAACCAACATTTTAAAACTTTCAGCACGTCCACCACGTTTTTGTATGCACAAGTTACATCATCGCACAATGTTGTCCCGAAGCCTGCTCATCAAATTTCGTTCAGGATCGAGAGTTTTAATTTGTCAAAGGCAATGACAATACGATTGCGCAGTTCATCTTCGGTGTCGGAGATCCGCGAGTAAACTTTATTCTATTTTAATAAAGCCCCATAAAAGAAGTAGAGAAGAGAGAGGTCGAGCGACCGAGCTGGCCACCTACGGGGGCCATAGCGCCCAATCCATTGTTTGCCGAACGTGATATTAAGCCGCTGTCTCACGTGGAGTACGAATTGTGGAGGAACTCCATCCAAATGGAACCAAATATATTAATAACCAATTAACCAATTTATTAACCAATATTTACACCCGCTCTTAAACTACCACAGACAATCCTTCTAAATATTCTGTTATTGGACCGTTAAGAAGATCTAGAAACTTCTGAGCATTCAGGTTTCGGTTGATAAAAACAGGGCCGATTATTTGATCTCCGTGAATGCCTGCCCAAACATTAACGGAAAAGCGGTATTGGTGAGCTGATTCCCGAAATAAATGGCAATTCGTATGGCTCCAGTGCCTCATGGTTTGTCGGTTCCATATGTCGTTTCGAATATATGGGCTTTCATCTGACCAAAACACATCTGATAAGAAACGCTGGTCTTAAGACATATTTTCCAGTACCCAGTGGCAGTTAAACTCTCCAATTGGCTTATTACGGGGCAGCAACGCTTGCACCTTTCCAAGTTAATAAGGACCTTTTCAGCACTCGACGTATTGTTCTATGGCTCACTCTAAACAGAAGCTCAGCTTGTGTAAGGCTGCAGGTTGGATTCCGATCGAAATAGTCTAAGACTCGTTGATAAAAAAAGAGGATGGAACGTGACGCGGAGCAACGCCTTCATGAATGTTGGCACTATGTACTGATTTTCCCTGATCCTTTGGACAGCTGCCAGGATTGTCCGGACACTAGTAGGGCATACGTGAGTTGCGCTGTATCTCTCACAAACTCAAACAAACATAAAAACACAATATTTACAGACACACAAAGTCAAGTAGCTAATAAGTGTCCATTTCACCGTAAAAATAATATTAATTATTATTACTTCTATAACTAAAATCACCGGAAGCAATGCACGCAAGTAGCTATGAAATCTCTGCAAAAGGCACATACACTATATCCCGGAAGATTTGTGGTGAACTAACATTTAATATAGCGACATTTTCATTTTGTAGGACAAACGGTGCAATTATCGTTAATCGATACTATTTTAAACTTACTTACCTACTACTTAAACAAGGCATTATAATACAAGTACTAATAGTTTATTAGGTAGCCCATAAAATGAGGATGTTTTTCAAATATATTGTTAACTTAGTGTCATAGTAAAACTTTTAAATAATCAACCATGTTTAGCCCCCCCGACGATACTCCAATTTTCCTACTTAACTTTTAATCGTTACGTCCAAGTGCTTGGTATTTTCAAATTTATGATTATCGAGAATTCATTAAAAACGTGTCAGCTTCAAATTCAAACAGGAATCGACGCTATTGGGTTCCTTGATTTAGGCATAAATTAAAAATTATGACCACATTTGGGGAATGTTCTGAATTTATGAAATTTCGTCATATTTGCCAAAGGTCCAATCAATCAGTCAAATATAAATATATTCACTATCAGAAAATGGAACACTATTGTACAGAATTTATTCACCCTGAATATTCTTTTAAAAAAGTAAATTGAATTATAGGCCGCACACGAGCATATCAAAATCAAATCAATCAATTCCTTTTTCGAAATCTGATAGTGGACTCCTGTCCAAGGGAAATCCTATCTGAAACTTTTCAAATATATTTTCGTTGTTCCAGCCTGCCGCACCGACTGAACTATAAACTATTCGCCCTGCATATATATGCTTGCTCAAAAAACCTCTGGAATCCCCTTCCAGTATGTTAATGCTATAGACGAAAAATTTTTGAGGCAATCACATTGCTGTATAAATAACAAGCATTAAGCTTGGTATTGTGAGCAATTTGGCCACAATTGAAGAATGAATAGTCCATCGTTAATTAGAAAAAATAAGCACTGTGGGTGAAATTGACATTGCCATCATAACTATCAATAAACGGCTTGTTGATGGTAGTGATTTATTAATAGCATAAGAGAAATAGTAGCTATCTCCATGTTTTTTTCCTGAAAGTATTACCGATTCACCAGTACGGATATAAGTAGGTACTTATATTTAGCTCATATGTTATTACCCGCCTCATACATCTTTCGCAGCGGACGGCAGATAGAAGCCGCTCTTTAATCCCTCATATTAATCATACCCGCAGAAACAAGCGCTAAGAATTTCTGAAGAAACGCTCCCAAAAGCAAGAGATATGAAGCAGATATTCCACTAAACTTACAAGCGACGGAAGCGTCTAAAGAAAATTGCTTCAATTTTGCACTCAAAAGTTTAGTTACACATTTCCTTTAAAAATGAAGTGTTTACATTCTTACATACTGAAAATAGTGGTGCCATTAAAAATCATGAGAAACTCCCGCACGAATTCGTTGCATTGCACAATAATAGTAAAATATTTCACGCGCGCACAACGGAGCCGTTCGTTCGACACGCATAAGTAGGGCCGCTCTATTTAACTTAAATGGCGTTTTAGAAAATCTTTGCAACCGCGGAAATAGAGGGCGCTGGGGTCGCAGACTGTGACTGCCAATATACGCGCCATACAAAGTGGCTTAGAAATGTTCAGCCGTTGAGTTCTGAATCTTTCCGAAGTGCTTCAGAATTGTATGCAGTCAATAGCTGCGGAATAATGTATAGAGTTGCTTTTATATTTTGTTAGCGATTTCAACGTTTCTGTTTAGGTTGTTACGAAAGGCAATCTCTAAAGTGCATACAGTTGTGTGCGTCGATTACCAATAAAACAAGTTACCAAGTGAGGTAGTAAGAACTTAAACAATTGCATAATTATATGATCTGTATATCGTTTATTTAATTAACAATAGGCAAACAAAAACCTTTGTTGAAAAAAGCAGCCAAAAAAGCTCAATTTTTAAAAACAACTTCATTTTTATTTAAGCTTTGTTTATTTTACACAACACTTTATTTGTGAGGTTCAAAACAGTATTATTTAATGTAATTACAAGCATTCGTACAGTAAGAACTACGAATATTACGGAGCAAAATGCCGGTTTCTCAGCGGGACATAATTCGGTCGCTAACGGTTAACTACAATTGCGATGGTATAATGGCTTTTGATCCCTCTTTAGTTTTATAATAATACATTCCGAAACCAAATTAATATTGAGTTGCTTTTTTTTGCATTTAATAAAAAAAAATATAAATGATAAAATATAACACATAGGTAACCTAGGAACCAACGTTTAAAAGTTTCTACTGTATTTACAAGGCCTAGTAAGATATAAGAAATCATCCATCCTAATTTCTTTTTCTTAACTCTTCTGCAGTATTGAGGAACTAAAGTATGCATGGCAATCATCTCGATCGACCTACCTAAGCATGGGCATACATTATTATATACATATATTAGTTGCATTTTTCTCGCAAAATTACAAGCAAGGCTATGAGATCCGCAGATTGTCATCACTAACTTCGTGAGACAGATTAAGAGCACTTAATTGATTTGTTCTAAAATATTCTTGGTTGATATTTTTTTAAATGAACACTATTTAAGCACGTTTTGCCTTTTAAAACTATGTTTCTGTTTCTTCTGTTTTAATTCTTCATTGTGATATTGTCTGTATTAAAGAACCCATCTTATCTAAAAGTTAAATTATTGTAATACAATCTTTACTAATACACAACCACAATATTATTCGAGAAAAATATTCCAATTCTAATATAGTTTTGGACGCTCCCATAAACAAACAAACATACATTATAATAGATAGATCGGTCTATAATAGCCACGAATATCCACAAGCTCGTCGGTTACTCACTAACAGATAACTGAGAGGTATCGAATGTCCCATTTCCCCGGCTTCCCCTCGGGGGCTATACTTCAGCGGTATAGAGATATCAACTGACAAGTAACTGCATAGCCCATTCAGCACACTCACGCTAAACCCGTCACGAGCAAAAATGACCCTTATTGTAATGGAACAAGGTTTATAGATGTCGCGATGGCGATCCTGATGCAACTATCCAGTGGGACCACAGTCGACACCCGATAAATTGATATAAGAATTGAATTTTAAAATATTGTGAAAGTGTAGTGTCTTACAAGATATTTTATTGGGCTATTTCTTTATGATGAGCTGCAATGAATAATACATTGGCCATACCTACAATCTGAGTTCGTACGATTTAGATTTTGACGCTTTATTTCATTTTGTATTATGACACGTTTGGAAAGAGTGGCTGGTAATACGACATTTTGTGTTTGATAGCAGGCAGAAATGTACAGTTTAGATTGCTAGAAGGAAAAATGTACAGTTTAGATTGCTAGAAGGAAAAATGTACAGTTTAGATTGCTAGAAGGAAAAACAAGGTAGGAAGTAGGAAATGAAATGACCAAAAGTCAGACCAACCTTTAGACCACTCATATCTTACCTACACTCTGACCAGTCCATCTACTTCAAGAAGTTTATAACGCGGCACATAACATGACACCTCAACGTGACTAACTATTTATGCACTATCCACTAACCCACTGACCTTTCAAACTTGCTCCAGTGCACTGTCATAACTGGCTGGCCTACTCGCCTCGCATGCTTTACGTGGTTAGGCCGTCAAACTTTTGTTTCTAACTCGATCATTCGATATACGTTCAAAACAAATGTTTTAATACGTTTGACTAACACTAGGTCAGCCTTTATCTTTCGGGGATGAAATGGCTCAGAGATGAGGACCAAAAACTTTGAACAAGAGTATATAAACAGCGTTTGCTTCTAGCTCCAAGTTTTAGTCCTTAAAAAGCATTGAACGTCAAGTGGAAATCACTTCGAGCAAGAACTTAAAACTCTGGCCATTATAAGCCGTTACAACACTGCCCGTGAAAAACCGTTTCTTAATGTATTTCTACTTTTTCATGCGCAAAAAAGGAAAATATTTCTAAAGAAAAAAGTCCAACAAAAAGATAGAAAATATTTCATGTTTTCACAGGAATATTATGTGATTTATTTGAGGTTTTACTAAGAACAGAAATAAAACAATATAATCTTTGACATGATTTTGCAAAAAAAAAAAATCTTTAAAATATTTTTTTCATTTCCTACTACCCATTGATATTGATAGACCCAACGGGGGCAGACGAATCTTTAGATCTCTGAATATCTGTATCTAGCAAATATATATTATATTTCAATTACAAGGGACCCTCGGGTCATTTCATCAGCAACACAGGAAAACGTAATGAGCCAACCTATTTGTAAGAGTATTTCCTCCTAAATTTATTCAAAGCCTCGCCGCCGACATTCATCTTATTTTTCTCGGTTCAACAGATCCCTCCTTCCCTCCTGTGTGTCATTCAATCACGAAGATATAATCTGATATACCGGTAAGTTATATGGACTGTTCGTATATATTATCGATCGTACATTTTTCGATTGCTTTCACGCAACCATGCGCAAGCGCGCCGCGTCCTTGGTGCGCAGGGTACGGGGTAGCCCCAACATCATACTGGCGATGATTGCGGGTAGGCTGGATTGCCCCTTCGTCCAGCATAGTCCCAGCAGACATTTTGCTGTACCAGTGTCGGAGAGAGGGTACCTATTAATTTAATTTTATTGATTTGATTGAGTATTTATTTTAATTTGATTTGACTTATTTTAATTTGATTTGACTTATTTTAATTTGATTTTATTTAGTTTAATTTTATTATAATTGTTTCTATTTAATTTTATTTGTTTTTATTTAATTTGATGATAATTACTTTTATTTAATCATATTTTTGACAGAAGTAAATAAGGAATAAAATAGTTCAGAGAATTATGAAAGTTACGTGAACCGTTTAACAGTGATAACGATGGCGAAATGTTGGCTTACTTTTACAACCTGAGCACCTGAGCCTAATCCTCCAGGGAACACAGGCTCGACGTCCATGCTTTGTATTATTACAACGGTAAATAAAATGTCCAATTAAAATCAACACTTCTCAACGAGGCTGAATTAATAATCAACACGTTATATTGAATTATTAATCAACACGTTATATCGTCACTATCCTATTTCAAAATGCTATTATTCTTCGAATAGGCGAACAAAATCATGTTCGATTGAAACACGTTGCAGATGACCGTTGTTATTGCAATCGATGCTCCTAGCTATGTTTGCTAGACTCACCACTGAAGCAATGGGCTCCGGGTATAAAAGCAAATATGTTCAAAAATGTTACCCGCTGTTTGCAATTTTTTGTGCCCTGTAGAGGCGAGTGTCTTTGCGCGGCGTTTTCCTGTAAAAATGGTCGTTTCATAGGGACGAGTTTTGTCATTAAAAGGAATACTTTTCTCATTTAAAGCAATAAAGATATTAAGTATTGAGTACCTTTGTTGTTATGGTGCTTAATTTAGTTATTGTAAAAGAGTAACATTTTTACAGACTCAAAAGCTCTTAAAGTAATAATTCTGCATCAGACGTATTAAATCAATGCTCACCATTTTCGGTACAAGAAGAAGAATGGCATAGAAGCCTATAAGCGACCCAATTACAGACTGATATTATTGGTTCATGATAAAGTATGCATGTAGGTACCAGTTCACGTCCCACATCACAGAGCTGTTACCATCCGTATGTACAGAGGCACATCGAACATCACGCGAGCACTGTATTTGTCCCGAACAGTTTGTTTGGATTACCTGTTTGCCTCATATAATTATATGAGCAAATAAATAATTTATTTGCAGCCGTATCGATTAACGATTCGTTGAACGGAAATGTGAACGTAATTTAATTATTTGTTTCGTAACGTATCGTCACTGTTGTTGCTGCTGTATTTGTGCTGTGTGACTTAGTAATGCATATGTTTTTTCGTTAGGGTCCTTTCTATTACTGAGCCCTATAGTGGGAATTACCTTATTCTTATAACTATATACCTACTTCTTGATCATCCTCACTGACAGACTTCTGCCCCCCACACCCTACTCCAGAGTATAGTTCTTCTCCCTCTTCTGCAATAGTTCTTTGGTCTGTGCGCGTCTCAAATGAATATACTTAGATGGGCTTAATAAAAACGTAGGAGTAGGTATGATAATGAAATCACGCTTCCAGATTAAAGAACCTTCTAGATCATTGTTCAACTTATAAAAGAGGATTTTGCCTCCTCCATCTTTAAAACACATTATCGGATCAGGAAATTTAAACAAAAACCTCGTAAGCCGGGCCAATGAACGCAGTAATTATTTAATGAAGGTAAATCGAATTTGTGCCAATCTGATAATAAAATTGTCGATGGTTTATAAACGGTTCGTATAAGAGCCATAAGCGGGTTATAAAACTGGGCGTGTGAGTCAGGGTTGACTGACCCTTAGTAAGTCAGCTGTCAGCACGCAATGATCGTTTGTTCATTGCAATTCACAAGATCGTTAATGGAGGAAAATACATAAAAACAGATATTCACCAATTGCCAGAAGGCACTGACATATTGAGTTTTGATGACTTCTATAATCTAAATATTTGCCCTTGAGAGTACTTAAAGGGAATGATTTAATTTACTCGCACTTATTCTATTCATAAACATCATAAAATAAATTTTAGATACAGAGAAAAACAATAAGATTGTCAGAGGAAACTGAATCTAAATGTACAACAATTATCAAGGAAATCCACAAATGCAGATAACAAAATGTATTTCTAAATACTGTAGGGCCATTTGATTAATACGATCACCAGTAAATTATAGAAGACATTTACGGAAGCCGGTGGTTTATGACGAAACCAATAAAACATCGGTACGTTGAGGAAAATAGTCAAAAGTAGGCTTGGAGTACCAACGTCCTTTGTGAGAGGGCATGATACTAGGTGGCCATGACCAAACAAGGCCTCATGTAACACATTGAAAAAAGGTCCAAAATATTTTTAAAAATCGATAGCTACCATAACTTACAGACAACTGTAATAGGTTTTCGGATGCATGGCTAACCCTTACCTACAGAAAAAGATGAAATGTCTCATAATAATGTTTGATCCGCCTTTGTTTCCATAACTTGCTGATTTTATTTCGAAATAGAGAGTAAACACAGAAAAATCAGTTCACACAGTCATGATTGTTATAGCCCACCTCAAACGACAGAAGTAAGTTATTTTCGCAATAATAGAGCCATTTACGTTAAGTTCCGCTAACCGCGCCGCGCCGCAATTCGCTATAAAAGCGACCACGAAACAGCCTAATAAGCGTAAAGCATCGTCTCTTTGTACGCATCGAGAGCCGCTCATGTCATCGAATCGTCGAAGAGACGGTTATATTTGAGTGCCATTTTACTGTAAAACGCCTTCTCCTTGTCATGGTGACCGGCCTGCAAAGCGTCAACCTACAAAGTAACACATGTGATTCTGAAACTTATGTCTGGGAAACAAGGTTTGTTTTTGCGTAACAGTGAATCTTTTGCGTGCACGTCGGCAGATTTTATGATATTATAGCGACAATCGTTACGTGTATTGGGGAATAAAAGTTGTTGTTCGTTCATAAACGTCTGTTTCGTGTCAAATTTAGTACAATTTATTGGAAAACAAACTAAGTTTGCTCTACTCGTAAGAGCCGTAACGATCGGTATGGATACTACAGTTATGTTTATAGGTTTACTTACATGTATCACGTTGAAGTGGGTTTTTCCAGTGTAGAAGGTATTATTGGCAAGTGCTTAGTCAGTATCCAATACTTTTATTTATTTATTTATTTATTAAAACTTTATGCACAAGTAAAAAAATAATACTGTACAAAGGCGGACTTAATGCCTGAGGCATTTTCTACCAGTCAACCTTAGGGTGATGCAGAGATATACCATGGCAGGTGCAACATACGGGATAGATAGCTCGGAAATGACTATAAAATACAAGAATAAATACTACTATATAGATACATAGATACATACATATAAACAAAATAAACCTTGGTCAGGAGAAATAACGATCGGTAGAGGAGAAAACAAATCCAGCAACTCAGCGCTGGGATGTTTCAGCCAACTTCTGACGGATATGTTCACTTTTCCCTCTCATTTGTACTAAAGAATCATGGCAAATACGAAAAATAACAGAGGCGCGTAAAATAAAACGTTACATAGTTATTATTATTTATCGATAAAATGCGTTCTGTAGTTTCTGCCTACCCCATGGGAACAACGCGTGAGATTATGTTATGTACAACCGTGCTGACTGCTGACAGTGTTTTCATTACATAACTCACAAAACAACGATAAGCTACTGCCTCCTCCATAGTTAATCGTGGTGGTAAAATTACGTCATTAATATTTATATATACATATGCTTTCAAAGCCATAGCCACAATACACCTCTTTAATTTTCCACAGGCCATAAACAAAGGAACAAAAGCGGCGTAGGTACTGCAAATATTTCCCGGATTGTCCCCGCTTGTCCCACGGTTATCCCCGCTTGTCCTCCGTTTGTCCCACCGTCGGCGTCGCGTCGCCGCGTCGGCGTCCGTCGTCGCCGCTCTTTGAGTGTCTCACTTCCTTTATGTTCGGAATTTTGCTTTAATATTTATTTATAGATACAATGACATAATAGTCCAAATTCAGATTCATGGGATATTAATGGTCTCGCAGAACGACACACATACTACGTCAATATGCCGTATTACAGTCGTTTTTTATAAGACTGAATAAGAATGACGTTTATATAAGTTGTTAGTCAATTTGCTAAGCAATACATCTCCCCGACTGTACCTTCCGTAATCATTATCATAATGATTGTATGAGTGTCTTCCCTTTCCCAAAACATTCGCAAGCAACTTATTATTATAATGACCGGACAATAACGAACTATTCGAAACTATGACACTATGTCGGGGCAGCGTCGTGTTCGAGCTAATTAAATTACTCAGGTAGCACCGCAGCCGCTGTCCGCATAACGTGGCTCCCAGCTCTTATTAAAATGGAGAAATTAAAAGTATATTTTGCTCGGGATAGGTTATTGTATTTATCTTTAGTGTTTTTTTTTTGTTGTTGAATGGATGTTTTTAAGTTAGCAAAACATGACACATTTATAAATTTCAGTACTTTCTAGTCTTTGACAACCGACTTGCTGTGACATTGTTCAACACCTTAAATATGGCAGACTTTATTAATCCTTAATTACCCATGATTCACTTGATAGGAAACAGGCACTTATTATTGGATGGAATATCACGACTGTTCTGTATCACAGTAAACTCCATCAAGTATTCACATAAAATGTATAACTAATGTCCTAAAAGGTACGCAGCGTGGACTAATACATTTCCTAACAAATAGTCCAAAGGTTACGGTAATAACCTACTTCTATTTGTTGACATTTACGACTTGCGCAGAATATTAAACGGTTCAAACACAATTTTCTGTAACTCCCTCATCACGTTAAATGTTAATAGTTAACGAAATAAAGTTTACAATTAATGAACAAATAAGTAACAGCGACGGTGCAGAGAAAAGCACCTATTTTAATTTTCACGGAACAAACTCCAAGGGTACGTTAGTCAGCAAAAAATTACGTTTACCTGACGAGTAAGCAAAGGTTGGAATTATTGTACCCCTGTTTGTAAATAAAAAAACGTATAATTTGATAAACTGCGACGCGTAAAAAGGTAACGCGAAAGTTAGAAGCGGTTTACCTGCCTTCACAATTTGTGCGCTCAACAACAAAGATAAAACCTTTATAAAATGGCCCGTCACTGTGCGAGTCTGAAGTTAAAGTCTAGAATGTTTAATTTTCTGCGCACACAAAAGCGGCGTCTTTCTGTCACGCTAGATTTACGTATGGAAAATTTAATAACTGGTCGTCGAGTCGTCCCCATCCCGGCGGCGTCGTCACGGTCACGTCCCGGTACCGTGCCGGTCGCGTGCCGGTCGCGTGCCGAGAACCCGTGTCGCCGTGTAATAAGGCATTTACGCGCCATTTGTTTAGCACTTTCTGAGGGAGTGAGTGACTTGTTGGCGTTGTTTTTATCATTTTAGAGTTAGTCACGTTGTGGCTATAAATGTTGGTATTTTTATTATGCCCTTAAATACATGTTTTATTTTGGGCTCGTTTGAAATTACTTTTGGTAGCTCTATCAGTTCTCGCATCGAAAATAGATAGGAATGTAACAGAATACTCGTTTATTTGATGAACTTGATTGATTTTCTGCTAATAGGGATGCCCCTTGGCTTTAGTAGGAACAACGAATTTTCCACCAAAATAGTCACATGCTAGCTCGGAACAAGGACATAATGGAATGAATGCACCAAAGACCGTGTAAGGACCAACTAGAAGCTAACAGCCGCTGTACTTGCAAACACAGAGAAATTAAAGTCGCCGGAATTTTAAACTCACGTGCTTGCTAAGTAGGTACTAAACACGTATAATGCGTTTTGTTAGGCTAGAAGCAGTACACAAAACTGTAAACGGTGTTAACAGTAAAGGTTATCATCCAATGAGAAAAACGCAACGAAACAACGCAAACGCAAAAACGTCATGCTCACTCAAATGTGTCGCTGGTGGTAGCGTGTGTATTGGATCATTGAGTTCCCTTCAAAATGGTTGAGCTGAATGGTGCTGATCCATACGTCATGTTCGTGAACGGGCGCCGTCAGTAGGCACTGGTCATTTTTTAGCTGCGATGGCTTATTTTAATTCCATAATTGTTTTTATCTTTTTATTACGGACGATTTTAACGTGCACGTCTTTCTACATCGTTCTCACATGTATAATTACAACATGAATGATGTAACCACTTTATTGTAACAATATTTTGATTTAAAAGAGTGTCCATGGAGTTTCTTGCCCGTTCTTCTCCATAGGTACCTACTACGCTTTGGAATGGGCAACTAGCTTCATCTTTCTGACTGACCGACCCCTTGACAATTCAAAAGTGCCTGTAATTGGTTTATTTGAAATAAATGCTTTGAGTTTGAGTTTGCAATAATACGTTTACTATCGACGCTGTGTTTAAGCATGTTTAGCTGATTATTTATTATTTATTTATATATTCTTTATTGTACACCACAAAAAACATAACAACAAAAATTAAACTGAACACTACTTAATATACAATGGGCGGCCTTATCGCTTTCTGCGATCTCTTCCAGGCAACCTTGGAATGGACAGAGATTTTCCTGGACATAAAATGGGGCTGTTGTTGGTGCAAATAATAAGTATGTATACAATACACTAAAATAGATACACATATATACATATCCTAAATAATAGATACACTTATATACATATCCTAAATAATATATACATAAATACGTACATACTAAATTTATAAGCAACGAAAATAAATGAAGACTATAGATACACAGACTGATAGACTGATGTACATTAGTAGGTACATTATGTAACAATATAAGAAGATAATTATTAATTCAGCCATATCTGGTCACACTGGAAACCAAAAAAACAGAGAAACAGAAAAACCTCATCAGAAAACAAAATTATAAACACGAGCAAATTGATAGACATTGCGTGAGTTCAGCCCAAATTTCCCATGCATCTATTATGTCTCCAGCGACTGTACGCAGCTATAATAATATAAATGAAAGCTCAATAAATCAGCTGCGTGGGGCGAGGCATATCGTGGCGTATCGTATCGTACGCCCCGCGTCGTATCGCAATTTTTCATTCGCAAAAATTGCAAACGTGGTTTTTATTTTTTTTCTTTTTCCGGTTCACTGAGATTCGGTTACAACAGTCAGTCAGTGAAGTTGTATTATTCCTGTTTTGTTATCGTGCTGGGAACTGATATGCCTGGCTTATTTTTACACAAATGATATATTGTCGGGGGAAAAGTTCTTTCGTATTGTATATACAAATTCAAGACTAAGATCTCGTATGGCACCCAAATATCAAAATAAAAAGTCATTTATTCAAACTGGGCTGAGAATCAGTACTTTTTGAACGTCAAAATCCCCATAAGACAGTCCCCCCAAAACGCCCGCCCTTCACCACTTCCTAATGATTTAGCTGGGAAGAAGAAGTGGCGGTACAAACTCCCCAGCAGCACTGCTGTCTGTTCAGTTAGAAGAACTGGATTCTATACAGTAATAAGTAATTAACATTATGAAACACAAAAACATTAAAATTATTTGCCATATGTCAGCTAGCACACGCCAATATTTAAAACTATACTCAAGCAGAAATAAATAATAAAAACGTAAACAGAACTTAAGAGCGATAATACCTTATGAGTGGCAACGTCGCAATTTAGTGTCATATTTCGTGGTTTTCAATTTTTATCATTTAATCGGAGCTATATTTTAAAAATCTGTTTAATTAACTTTTTAGAATTACGTGAAAGTGTTTAAAAAGTAAGTAACCGTAATGCTTACAGTTATTTTGCAATGAAAATAACGCCCTGCAAGTTTCCAATGTATTATTTGCATATAAATTGAACTGTAAACGCAACGATTTCTTACCTTTTACACAGTTTTCACATAATTCTAAAAAGTTATATAACCAACAGATTTTTAAAATATAGCTCCGATTAAATGATAAAAATTGAAAACCACGAAATATGACACTAAATTGCGACGTTGCCACTCATAAGGTATAAACGCTCTTAATACATAATAAAAAGCCTCCAAGCATAAAGGGAGTGCCCGCTTACATATGCAATGCTGCATTATGTTTATATATATAGCTGTAACTTGTAGCCACAAATAATAAACTAGGACCTTCGAAGTAAAATAAAGAAACAGTTAATTACTAATAACAATAACAAAACCATAGTCAGCAAGATGACCTGTCACCACAAGCAGCACCCGACCTTTTTTATATGCTCAATACTGATGAAGTCAGCCAAAATTCGCTTGGGCCGGCAGTATTACCAGCTTTTACTGCTAAGAATATAATATATAAAATAAATATAAAATCAAATAAAATGTTTAGTGCATCATCTTAAATGACTTATTCTAGTTACAATGGGAAGAATCCTTATAAGCTAATAGTTTGCTTTTGTTAGGATGCTCCGCCCTTCCACAGGTTATATAATTGTTATTAAGTTATTGAGCCTGTTCAAGATTATGAAAACTTATTCAAATAAAAATAAAAAAACAAAAGAATGAATTGGAAACACAGTACTTTTATAAAAGGTAATCAAACGCGCTGGAATTGTGTGTTATGTGAGTAAGAGATGGTGTGGAGGTGAATGTAAGTAGTGAGTAGTGGGTCTGAGTAAGTGTGGGAGTGCGGGTTGTACCTACACCGTATACATGGTGGAGATTAATTATCTAATGTAATTTGAGGTATAATGCTGTAAAATTTTTGCTAACTAACCCTACGACTAGTCTTGGGATTGGAAAATTCTGTAGGACATTATCTTCCAATAGCGGCAGAAATATCTTAGCGTAATGCGAGAAGACACTATAACTTTTTGAGTCCTGTTACAATCTATAACAAAATTAATGAGAAATTAAATGAATATCTATCCGCTCTCGTTACGAGAGTGTAAACTGAAAATTGACAAATTTCTCCAAAATCTGACTTATGAGGAAACAGAGCCTCATACAAACTTAATAGGTCACATCCTTCCCATACAACTACACGCACCCTTCTCACACACACACAGACGCACGCACCTCCGTACCTCACTTTTTTTTTTTTTGAGGATGGGAAATCATCAAATGACCCCTCCTGCTCTGGGTGGAGCGGAAGGGAGTGTCAGACTCTTACTGACTAAAACCCACCCGTATTCCTTCCTTGGCTCTTTATGTTCCGGGTCAGCGGTACCCCTTATGGATGATCCCGCTTTCCCGGCAGGCTTGGGCCCTAGTGGGCCCCCTCTTCGATGCTGTCATCTCTTTGAGGCGCGCGTGGAACACGTACGCACCGTCCGGCACGGGCCTGATCCTGATCGGACGGTGAGCTACCCATTACTCACCGCCCACCTCCGTCCCTCCCTCACACACACACGCACTCACTCACACACGCCCACTTATTTATACTGCGACAACTATTATTTATAAAAGTCTAGTTCTAGTTTTATTATTATTAAATTTTTATGTCTAGTTTCTACATATAAGTATAACCAGAATTGTTGCTAGGGAACTCAGTTGTCTTTCGCTCCACCTGGGGTAGGCGCTAATATCTGCGACACGGTTACTAAACTAACGCAGTATTAACGTACACACAAATTGTTTATATGTTTTTGTTCCAATAAAAATATTTATGTTTGCAATATTATGTGTACCTACATAAATTATACTTTCATCGATTGCACCATATTTTCCACTTTGACATAGGTCTTTGACTTAAGCCATTTAGACAAAGCGTTTTTGCATTCACGGTAGGTTAGTAGGTATATATCAAGTTCTTTATTAAAGAAGATTGTATTGTATAGAGACGTGTTGTACTTTGTGAAGCAGATGAAGTTTGTTTTGGAAGTATTTAAGGTTAGAAGGTTATGGTCAAGCCAGGCTGCTATCTTTGCTAGTCCACGCTCGGCAGTTATCCGGACAGTGTCCCAGGTAGCTGCACTGAACATCTGTCATCTGCATATGAATGAGTGAACCCATGCACGATTTTCATGCTTCATATGGTATTTATAATTATATAAGAAACAATGTCGGTCCAAGCACACTACCTTGGTCAACTCCGAACTGGACGGTCTATTCAGAGCTAATGGTATTGCCTATCTTAATATTTTGTTTGCGTTCGCTTAGATAGTCTTTGAGCAAGGCGTGGGGAATACCTTTTACTCGAATTGCCAGCCTATCCACCAGAGTGGAGACAGAGACTGTGTCGAAAGCCTTTTAAATATCCAGGAAGACAGCAAGGCACCTGTTTCCGCTGTCCACTTGACTATTTACAGCGAAGGCAAGCGCCAGTACTGCAACTTCCGGAGTTTTTTTTTTTTTTTTCTGAAGCCGTACTGCTAGTGCGATAGGAGGTTGTTTTTGTTAAGGTAAGATAAGAGACGTGAATTAATTAATCTTTCCATTATCTTAGATATTGATGGCAGTACAGAAATATACATAATATAGTTCGATGGATTAGCTCTGTCTCCACTCTTGTGCACAGGTGTTATAAAAGCTCGGAAGGAAACGCCCGGGCATTGTGTGGTTTGCCCGGAGGACACGGTGGAGCATACGGTAAAGGTCTGCCCGGCTTGGGCGTAACACCGCCGTGTCCTCGTGTAGACGATTGGCGGTGGCGATCTCTCGCGTGCGGCCCTGGTCCAGGCCATGGTACGGAGCGAGAGGGCATGGGAAGCCGGCACTTCCTTCTGCGCAGCAGTAATGCTCGTGAAGGAGGAGGCGGAACGCGTGAGATAGAGGCAAAATTCGCGCCCTCACGCCCCTAGTCGCCGCAGGAGACTCCCTGGGCGTCAGAAATTCCAGGCCGATTCCCAGCCACCGTAGGCGCAGGCTTGCGGACGACGAGCTATGGGTAGCTCGCCGTCAGATAAAGACCAGGCCCGGGTCGACGGCGCTTTGTGTTCCACGCGCACCTCAAAGAGATGTCAGCACCAATGACGGGGTCCGCTAGGGCCGATGTCTATCAGGGTTGCGGGAAAGTCCGAAAGGGTTACCGTGGCCCCTGGCACAGGCAACTGAAGGAACACGGGTGGGTTTTAGTCAGTAAGAGTCTGACAAGCCCTCCCGCTCCACCCAGAGCGGGAGAAGTTATTTGATGATTTCCCACCCTCAAAAAAGAAAAAGGTGTTATATAAGCTAGTTTTAAGGCGTTCAGGTAGGTAGCATGCTCAAAGCACTGGTTCGCTAAGTGGGTTATAATTGGAACGACAAGAGCATGGGCGGTCTTAAGGAAGTTGACAGCTATGCCGTCCCAACCCAGGCCACTGTCTGACTTCAGAGCTATTAAAACACGGTGAACTTCATCATGGTCAGTGTTTATAAGTACAAAATATGAGAAAGGTAGAACATTAGGTGAGTCAACACATAGTTTTGACCATACTCTTTGGTGGAGCTGGCAATTATCTCGTCCGCAAGAAGTTTACCTATATTGAAAAAGTGTTCATTTACCATGTCAGCTGACTCTTTCGGAGTAGCCTTATGCTCTAATGGATCCGTATTAGGTGTTGTGCTTGGCTTTCGGTGACTAATATTATTTAAAGTTTCCCATATATTATTGGGATTTTTATGCGTTATGGATAATTGATCTCGATGGTGTTTCCGCTTTAGCTTTTTAATAATACAGTTGCAATAATTTCTGTATCTTTTGAAGGTGATATATAATATTTCGTTATGACTTTAACTTAAGTTGCATGTCATTGCGGTTACGTATACAGTGCAGTAATCCGACCGTCATGCATGGTTTTATTCATCTACAGTTTGCGGTATTACGGTTGTAATGTTGGTATTTTTAAGGCAAGTTTATATTATTATGTATTAGTCGGTCACAAATTGAATTAGGGTCGGTAAATTTAAAAAAATGTCATTGTCACCTAGGTTTTCCATTCCTTTATTAAAATTAATCATAGTTTAAGTTTAAGCGACTTTACGTATATGTTTTTTATTTGACAATTAAAAAAAAACACGGAATGATCTGTTATGGTTTTGTTTAATTTTGCCTCTAGTGGATAGTGAGTACCCTAGAAGTAGGCCGTGCATCGTCAGCATGTTGAGATAGGGTAACCTGTTTGAACGATCTTATGAGTGTTCAGTCTCGTAATAAATAAAATTAATACATATATCTCCTGTGACTATTATGTTTTTACTCGACGCAATAGTGGATCATCATCATCATCTTCCTGCCCTTATCCCATTTTACTTGGGGTCGGCGCAACACGTTTTCTTCTTCCATTCTCCCCTGTTTGACGTCAAGGCATCACTCATATCATTTCTCACACAATCCATCCATCTTTTCTTTGGCCGTCCTCTTCCTCTCCATCCATCAACATTCATACCCATCACTCTCTTAATCACATGAGTGTCATCCCTCCTCATCACATGTCCATACCAAGACAGTCGATTCCCTTTCACTTTTTCTGTCACAGGCGCTACTTTCAAACTTCCTCTTATATACTCATTCCTTACTTTATCCATTCTTGTCACTCCACACATCCATCTCAACATCCTCATCTCCGCTACATGTAATCGTTTTTCATCCATCTTCTTCACAGCCCAGCATTCCGATCCATACAATACGACAGGTCTAATCACAGATTTGTATATTTTCCCCTTTAACTTGACGGGCATCTGTGGGTCACAAGTTGTTCCAGTGACCTGTCGCCATTTCATCCATCCTGAGTTGATCCGGTGTGTTATGTCCCGGTCTACATCGCCATCTCCTTGGACAAGCGACCCGAGGTACCGGAAGTCGGAACAGATTGGTATGGGCGTTCCAGCAAGAGTAACAGGCACAGGACTGGAGAGACCGCCAAAATCGCAGAACAAGTACTCTGTTTTGGTTCTGCTAAGTTTCAGGCCAACATTCTCCAGTCTTTGCCACCACACCCCCAATCTGTTCTGGACCTCTAGACCGCTCTCGGCAATCAGTACTGTGTCATCAGCAAACAGCATGCACCAGGGAGCCTCTTCCTGTATGTCCGACGTCAGGGCGTCCATTACCATCAGGAAGAGGTAAGAGCTGAGAGACGACCCTTGGTGCAAGCCGACAGCCACATTAAAGCTGCCGGTAGTGCCCGCTGTAGACCGGACTTGGGTAGTGGTAACATTCTTAACATTCTTCATAACGAGAAAAAAAACGAAATGTATTAAGTTTACGATACCTCAGGTTAGACAAGTGGTGAAGAGTTGAAACCCAAAAATACAACAGTATTCTTAGGCACAACTTTGGATGCCAGGCTTAAATAGAACCCCCATATAGATAAATTGTCAAAAAAGCTTAGCTCTGCAGCTTATGCCCTTAGGAAAATTCGTGGTTTGACTGATTTAGAGACAGCCCGTTTAGTATACTTTTGTTATTTTCATAGTGTAATGTCGTACGGTATTCTGTTGTAGGGAAACATGTGATCTGACCAAGATTTTGTCTGGACTTTAAAAGAGACTGTGACCTCTGAGTTTGTTTCAGCCTTTCTTCTCAGAGTAGTCAGATAGGAAATGGCGACCTCATCTAGTTTTTAAAATACGATTGATGTGTAAAAGTGTTTGTTCAAACCTACTTACAGAAATAAAATCATTTATCATTTATTTATCACCAAACTCGGCTGCTCTATAGACGGAAGATATTTCAAAAACATTAGCTACGCTGACGATATGGTGTTGTTGGTAAAACCACTCGCTTTATAAGTTGAATACTAGGACTCATGGGCCCAGTCCTCATACACGGTGTTTCTCTGTCCAGAGTTTCGCGTTTCATGTACCTGGGATACTGAGTCTTGGATGACCTCTCAGACCAAGAGGATATTGAGAGGCACCGCCGAGCGTTGGCTGTCCGATGCAATATGTTTGCATATTTTCGCAGATTTGCACACTGCAGTAAGGCAGTAAAAGTAACATTGTTTCGGGCGTTTTGCCAATTTTTTTATACATGTAGTCTATGGGTCAAATATACGCAGAAGACAATCAATGCCCTGCGCGTACAGTAAACAATGCCTTTAGGATGCTGATGCAGCTGCCGAGGCACTGCATTGTGTCGGACATGTTTGCAAACACTCGCATTGATGGTTTACATGCCATCCTCAGCAAGTGGGTGGCTTCATTGCCCGCAGCAGTGGCTACGAAGTTCTTAGCGTTGCGGCAAGCAAAGTTGACTGTCCAATATTGTGGCATTGTGTGCGGTCGCATGTCAATAAGAACAGTAACTGTATGTCGATTCTGTAAAAATGTGACCGTGAAGTGAACACTTAGGTGAAGTGAGCTGTCAGTGTCATCCCACTGATGCTAGGGATTTACCAAGCATTACATTTACAATCATAATCGAGATTTTAATTATGTTTTTTATGCTAATTCTGTTGATCATTTTATATTATTTCAAGGCTAGTATTTAAGTGGCTAAAATTACTATTTATACGGGTTGTTTAAATAAAACAGCAATTCAGTTAGAAACTCAAATAAGTTCTATTGTTATGATTTCCTAAACTAGTTTCCGACTGAGTTTGTGTGTTGCTATTTTATTTAAAAAAAAACTCTAAATAATAATATTTAGACCCTTAAATACTAGATTAGAAATAATATAAAATGATCAACAGAACTAACATTAAAAAACATAATTAAAATCTCGATTAAGATTGTAAATGTAATGCTTGGTCAATCCCTAGCATCAGTGGGATGACACTGACAGCTCACTCCACGCTCACTTCACCTAAGTTTTCACGGTGAGATGGCTACAAAATCGCAATGCAGATCTTATCTGCGGATGTAATGATAATTTATTTAAATTTTAATTATTTTATTTGTTTGTATGATCATAGTTAATTTCTTGATTTTAATTACTATTAGTTTTATTTATTTTAAAGATGTTTATGATATTAAAGATTTTAACGAATTTAAAGATTTTAATGAAATTTTAAGATTTTAATGAATTTATAAATTATTGTGATTTAACTTGAGAATTTATTTTAAGTACAATTTGATTTTATGAACTACTTTAGTTATGTATTTTAGTAACAATAGTAATAGTGTGGCATGTATTTTAATCTTTGGTAATTAACATAAAGTTTAAGTAAGTATACTAACATTAATAATTATGGTATACTAACATTTAATTCAGTCACGATGATCGTGACTGAATTAAATAAAAATATATTAAACTAAGTACCCAGACATTTTCAAATAGGGGCCAAAACTGTTTTGTGGTCAACCCCTAACTCTTCAGCCATGTCATAACTGATCCGGCTCCACTTTTTCAAAAATGGCATAGACTTTACTGGTAACAGGATGACCAGAGCGAACATCAAAACATCAACATTCCCGCACTGAAAATGCTTAAACCAAATGTGTGCTACTCACACTGACACTGCGTTGTGTCCACAAACATGGCATATTATTTTCGCGGCTTGTACCACATTTACCCCTTTTTTGTTATAAAACTGCAAAATGTATCGAATTTCATCGTTAGATACACTAATTTTGGCGGACAGAAAAACGGTTAAAATTGCGCGGCATGTATTTTACTTGTTATTTTTCTTTTTAAAAATGTCATCTATTTAATTTTATCAAAACTAAGACATTTTACTTCAACTTTGTACATATAAAATACGAAAAATGTTATTCCCCGACCTAATATTTTGGTATAAGGTGCAACTGGGGGCTAGGTTTAAGTTTATGGTCCAACAGTTAACATAATTAGGACTTATTTAAATTTTTTTCACTGATAATCTGAAGCAACGCGGAACTAAGTAATAAATCCGATAAGTCAAGAATTTAGAATGATAACGTTGAGGTACACGTCATACTACTTAGCTTTAGAAATATTGACTAAGTCACTCTTCTATTAATTACGAAGCTATCCTCTTATTACAACTCATATTATGTTATACAAGCTCTACGTTACTTAGAAACATACTAATATCGCGTATCAGTCCAGGACACTCGTTGTGAGTTTTGTAAACCTCCCCCACACTGAAACTTGCAGCAGAGAGCACCCGAAACCAAAAACAACTTATCATTTCTAATTACTCGTAAGTGCAATTTACGAACATGTCACCGTTCCACAGTCGCGCGTAAAAAACGCAGTTGCCAGTGAAAACGCACACTTTCCGCTAAAAACGACCCACAAAACACTACGTTTCGTTTTTGTAGAACACTTGGTTTTATTCGTACCTAACCCCTTTTACTCCCGTTCTATATGCATAGGAATTCAGTATTCCCGCAGGTTTATAATACTGTAACATTAAAGTGTGGAAACTGGAGTTAGCTTGTATTTGCAATTCGAAGCCATAATGGTGCAGAAGTAGGTACAACTCAGCACTAGTAACCTACTTTCTGAAGTTACCTAGCTCTTATGAGAACCTGACACTCTCTGTTTTGGTTAGGCGTCTCGCCTTTTCTGTTAGCCTTTACCTTATGAGTACCTATAACTATGAGTGTAGATGCTTAAATTAAAAAAACCCGACGCAAACAAAAACTTCTAAAAATAAAAATATATTTTGTAGCCATTGATTCAAGCGTCGTCGCGTCGGGAGGCGGCTAATGAAAATAGGAATTTACCAGCAGCTCCTCCTCCTTTCTACAATAGCACACATTCATTATTGCTAGGTATAAGAATCGTGTGTTTGGCGTTTACATTAGCCGTCCCCCGACGCGACGACGCTTGCATCAAAATATTTATTTATTTATTTATTAAAACTTTATGCACAAGTAAAAACTGTACAAAGGCGGACTTAATGCCTTGGGCATTTTCTACCAGTCTACCTTAGGGTGATGCAAAGACAATACTTAGTAGGTGCAAAAATAACTTAGAAAATATTTATAACTTAAAAAAAATAATAATACAATAATAAATAATAACATAAAGGGAGGGAGGGAGTCGGGCGTTTAAAAATCTTTTAATTTCACTTCTATTTCCTGCTTTTTCAACTTTATATATAACTTGTAGACACGCTACGATCAACATGTGCCTCGTATAAATCTGCGCAGCAGTACGTATTTTTCGCACAGTGAAGCTAGTTACTAATTTATCATTTCTCTTTCCTACTCCACATCAGACCCTGATCACCATTTGTCTATTGATTGAGACCATTCCATTGAGCCCAAACACGATACCTCTGCTTTAAGTTGGTGAGGGAGTTTGGTAACCTGCAAATTCCATGTGCAAGGTTACTATGTTCTTTTATTATCATAGAAGTAACAGAATACCAAATTTCGACTCGATGCTAACATTCATTCATCAAATAGATGAGAACTGATAATCTTCAAACGACTCAGCTGATTTTCATGAACAAAGAACACTCTCAATGTTATTGTGATTGGCTCATCATACTCAAAATGATAACGTATTTATTTCCTCAGGTAAAAGCTAGTACCTACGCTATAACAGACATCAGTGGTCTACTATTGCTATTGCGCCTGTCGAGTGGTATTATTAGGCTCTATCGGTATGTAGGGTAACAAAACAAAAGATGAATTCGAATGTGGTAAAATGTAGCTCATGCAATATTGTAGTTAATGAAGTGCTCGCGTTTATGCAAAATAAAATCAGTGTGATGGACGAAATTACGCTCGTGAGGATATGTGATACAGCTTTCTCTGATGAGGAAGTGTTAGCTGCCAAAAAGTTGCTATTTGAAGCTGTATCAACGAAAAAAATGAAGTCTAGAAGAAAAGAAGGGAAGTCCAATAGGGATTTACAAGACATTATTGAGTTAATGAAGCACACAGAAGCTGCGGATCCAGAGAAGCTTCCCATTTTTGTTGCTAAAGATTTGCATAGACTACCGCCGGTCACTTTTGACCACTTGGATGCGACACGGGTACTAAGAGATATATTAATGTTACAGGAGGAAATAAAGTTTTTAAAGGCTGAGTGTGTCACGAAAGAACAATTATGTAAATTTCAAGTTGCTATGCGAACGCAGTCATTGAATAATTTTGACTTCAATCCTGTAAATCACAAGAGAGGGGGACATTTGTTAGAGAAATTTGAATGTGAAAGTGGGCCAATGGGATTAAGCCACATTACATTGGAATCAAATAATGAAAATAACTTATGCGATCATTCACAATCACCAGTGATAATACCGGTAGAAGTCGCAAACAATCTAGCGCATACCCTCGCCAACAAATTGTCAACTTCTGTTAGGCGCAGGGAATCGGTCGTTATTACTCATAGCGACAAAAGTAAGCGCGTGGACGCACATACAGCGGTGTCGAACGTAGAACCGGTTTCCGTAGGCGCGTGCGCAGCTGACGAAACCACTACGACTGTCGCGTCTCACTCACCAGTCAACAAATGTGTGAATCACAGCGAGAACGTGGGCGCTGGTGGCGTTCCAGCTATCGCGCAAATGAGATTATCTATAGCGGACGTACTGAAAGCGAGTAGCGATTGTAAGCAAACAGTAGGGGATACAGATGAATGGACTAAAGTTCAATACAAAAGGAGGCGAATGAATAGATTTATTAGTAACACTGGAAAGGCTACAAGTGATTCTAACAGCATGTTTAAAGCCGCTCAAATAAGTAGAATACCCTTGTATATATCTAATGTGTGAAAAGAATCGAGGGAAGAGGATATTAAACAGTACATTTGGAACAAAACTCAGGACTCAGTCACACTTGAAAAGATAAATATGAAGAAGAACAAGAACTACAATTCTTTTATAATTATGTTATGTCTCTAGCCATAAACTGCGCTTATTTCTAAATGATGAAATGTGGCCGGATGGTATATGTTTTAGGCGCTTCGTGCAGTTTCGTAGTAAAGCGAGCAAAGAGGATGCATTAGAAAAAGGGTCAACTGAGGTAAAACTAACATGATGAATAAAATAGCTACTAGTACAAATATACATACGAAGTTTGTGACTTTCAACTGTAAATCCTTAAAAAGATCTATTGAAAGCGTTAGATACTTATGCAAAACAGCTGACATAGTGGCATTGCAGGAGACATGGCTGCTGCCTCATGATTTACCCGTGCTTGGAAATATACATGACCAGTTTGAATATACTGGAAAATCGGCGGTGGATACCTCTGCAGGAATCCTCACTGGACGACCATATGGAGGAGTGGCAGTGTTATGGCGAAAAGGAATTTTCAAATCTGTGTCTGTGGTGGAGTGTAGTAGTGCTCGCATATCAGCTATAAAAGCTTGTTTAGAAGACCGAGCAATATTAGTGTTCAGTGTTTACATGCCAACTGATTCGACTGAAAATCTTCTCGACTTTACTGAGTGTTTAAGCGAATTAAGTGCTGTTATTGAAGCTAGCGATGTAGAAGCAGTGTATATGTTGGGAGACTATAACTCTCACCCGCATCAACCATTTTGGAATGAATTATGTAACTATAGTACAGATCAACTGTGGATATGTGCCGACACGGAATTGTTGGGTCTAGGGTCGAATAACCACACCTATGTGAGTGATATGAACGGAAGCAGGCGCTGGTTGGACCATTGTTTTGTTACCCAGGCTGCCTGGCGAACTGTAGTGAGTGTTAACATTGAGTATGATGTTTTTTGGTCTGATCATTTACCGTTGGCCATCGAGAGCAACTTGTGTACAGTTGCCCAAAAATCAGTCCCAATAAGTCGCTATGTGACAAAGTAAAATGGCATGAACGTGACAGTGATCAGATCAGGGAATATTTTGATATCTGTAATCGTGAATTCCGGAGCATGCACTTTCCAGAGCTTTATATGAAATGTGCTGATAAAAGTTGTAATTCTGAAGAACACAGACGTGGCCTTGATAGTATGTATAAAAGCATTGTAAATGTTATATCGAACGCAGCCATACAGACACACAAAGGTGACCGGCCGCGAGGTAAAAAACGCGTAATTGGGTGGAACAGGCACGTCCGCGCTGCGCACTTGGAGGCAAGGGAGAAGTATCAGGTATGGATTCTTTGTAATAAACCTAATTCTGGCAGAGTTTGGGATGAGATGCGAGAAAGCCAAAAGATTTTCAAAGGAAAACTGAAATGGTGTCAAAATCACCAAGAACAAATAAAAATGGACATAATATCTTCTCACAGATCATCGAAAAACTTTGGCCGATTTTGGAAATCCACAACTAGCATTGATCTTAAGCCCGCCCTTCCGGTGACAGTTGCGGGCTGTAGCACAGCTAATGGTATAGCAAATATTTTTAAAGACAATTTTCGCGTAATTTCGCCGCTGGGCCCCTCAGATGGGGTGGTCGATGCTGAGACTAGTCAGAACAGCCCTGTTATCAGATTTACAGCCAAGCAAATATCTAGCGTTATACAAAAAATGACGGGCGGAAAATCTCCAGGGCATGACAGTCTCAGTATCGAGCACCTAAAATATGCAGGGTTCCATTGTGCTCGGGTGTTGTCTATGTTTTATTCTTTAAGTATTAGTCACTCTTATCTACCACCAGATTTAATGGAAACGCTAGTGGTACCCATTATAAAGAATAAGACGGGTGACATCACAGACGTAAATAATTATAGGCCTATATCGCTCGCTACTGTGATTGCCAAAGTATTGGACGGTTTGCTGGACAACATATTGGATAAGTTCTTAAATCTACATGACGCTCAGTTCGGGTTTAGGCCAGGACTTTCCACTGAAAGCGCAATATTAAGTCTAAAGCAAACCGTCAAATATTATACTGATAGAAGCACACCAGTTTACGCGTGCTTCCTTGACCTTTCCAGGGCTTTTGACCTTGTGTCATACGAAATTTTGTGGAAAAAGCTCAGGGAGGCACGCGTACCTGCTGAAATAGTTCGTGTGTTTCAGTATTGGTACTCAAATCAGGTGAATAATGTGAGATGGCAAAACTCGCTTTCTGACGCATACAGACTGGGATGCGGGGTGAGGCAGGGTGGAATTACCTCACCGAAGCTTTTCAGTCTGTATGTAAATGAGCTGATAGCTGGGCTCAGCAGCAAGCGCATTGGATGTTGGATTGATGACACTTGTGTCAATAACCTTAGCTACGCAGACGATATGGTGCTGCTGGGCCCAACTGCCAGCGCAATACGAGAACTTCTAGACTGCTGTACCAAATACGCTAGAAGCCATGGTCTGCTGTACAACTCTAAAAAGAGTGTCTACATGATCTTTAAGGCCGTCGGCAAAAGATTTTCTTTTGAGCCAGTCATTACACTCAATGGACAGGTAATGCATAGAGTGACACAATTTAAATATTTAGGACACTTTGTAACGGACGACCTTAGGGATCATGCAGATATTGAGCGGGAACGCAGAGCTCTCGCTGTGAGAGCTAATATGCTGGCCCGCAGGTTTGCTCGTTGTAGTAAAGAGGTAAAACTAACCTTGTTTAAAGCGTATTGCCAAACTTTCTACACGAGTAGCCTGTGGGTCAGTTACACGCGTGGAGTATTGGATAAGCTGCGAATCCAGTACAATAACAGCTTCAGAATGCTTTTGGGTTTGCCGCGTTTCTGTAGTGCATCGGGCATGTTCGCACAGGCTCACACCCATGACTTTTATGCCATGATGAGACTTAAGACAGCCTCACTTTTGCAAAGGGCGCGGTCGAGCTCAAATGGCATTCTGAGGATGTTAACAAATAAACTTGACTCACCTTTTCTGCAACACTTTATGAGAATACTGGTGAGGCAAGAATAATGTTAAGTTTTTACTATTCCATTCTTTGTGTGTTTTACTAACATAGTTTATAAGTGTTTTGTGTAACTAACCCATGGACCTCTGATGTCAAATAAATGAATTATATTATTATTATTATTAAAACTCTTGAGTATAAAAAAATGTTTCACAGAATTACTTGTCGATAAATGTTATTATTCTGTGCAGGATTTCTTATATGATATTTTTTTGTAATATCTTTATTATCCTCTACTATGTATTACATGTGCATGCTATGTTTAGGCAGAATGTACATGGGTACTATTATATAATTTAACAACATATTTTTGTGTACCTACATTATAATCAAATAAAGTAATTAAGTTCTATAGCTTGCAGGTGGTGAACCCATCCCACTCCATTTGAACCCAGCTGATGCACAGGCACAGATTGCGAGAACACTCTTGTTAGGTTGTATAGGTGCTAAAGTCGAAGCAAACTCAAACTCAAAGCATTTATTTCAAATAAACCAATTACTGGCACCTTTGAACTGTCAAGGGGTCGGTCAGTCAGAAAGATGAAGCTAGTTGCCCATTCCAAAGCGTAGTATGTATATATGGAGAAGAACGGGCAAGAAACTCCATGGACACTCTTTTAAATCAAAATATTGTTACAAAAAAGTGGTTACATCATTCATGTTGTAATTATACAAGTGAGAACGACGTAGAAAGACGTGCACGTTAAAAGCGTCCGTAATAAAAAGATAAAAACAATTATGGTTTAAGCCGTGGCAGCTAAGAAATGACCAGTGCCTACTGACGGCGCCCGTTCACGAACATGACGTATGGAGCAGCACCATTCAGCTCAACCATTTTGAAGGAAACTCAATGATCCAATACACACGCCACCACCAGCGACTCATTTGAGTGAGCATGACATACTCTCAGCCGCCAGGGCACATTCAAGTCAATGAAAGACGAACCCAGTAAGCTTTATAGTGGGTACATAGTGCTCACAGATGTGCTATGCAATTATACAATACTAAGAGATTGAATTTATACAATGCAAAGATAGGTTGTACAATCTTCATCAGCTCCAACATTATTTTCGAATGCTAATTAATTAGTTTACGCGCCCTTATGGAGCAGGACCAGCCCTGAGCCAAGCATTTTTGTCAGCGATATAATCCCCCAACTTATAATACGCTTGGCTGTATAGTGTGCGTTTTATACAAGATTTAAATTTCGTTTTATTCAGTTGGAGTATGTGGGGAGGTATTTTATTGTAACCTTTTAAACAGTACCCCATGAAGGATGAGTCTACTTTAGCCAGTCTGACACCTGGTTGAACTAATTGGTCCCTATTTCCCAAAAACCAACTTATCTTATTTTAAAGTTCCCAAAAACCAACTTATCTCTTTTATTCATATTTTTTTGTTTGTGTTTTGACCCATTGTTTCTTAACGCGGCTTGTGGTAGGAGTTGACTGCTAGAAATCCTCACGTAAGGAAAAAGTGCTATGTGACTTTCTCTCCCTGTCTCTTTCATATTATATACGAGTGTGTGGGTGCGAGTATCGGTGGTCCCGCGACCGCACACGTTTTATTTTCTTCAGTAAATTAAACACCTTTTTTAATCAGCGCCTATGATAATAGTTAGGAAACATAGAATATTCTATTAGGAATGCAGATTATAACCCGTCCTGGTTTATTAACTAGTTCAGGTTCATGATAAAAAACATCCATTAAACATACCTATTCTGTTGAAGACCGCGAATACTCATAAAATATCGACGCTGAGCATCCACCATCGTCCTTGCAAGAGAGACTGCTAGCTCCGGTGTGCGGTGACCGAGTTGTTTATAAAACATGGGGCTTTCCTTTTGTTGACTTCTCACGCCATGCTCTATTATTAAAAATGCTTATAGGGATGCTGTTAAAAATAACTTATTATTATAATAATGTTGCATTTTATAGATCATTATACCTATTGAGATATACTAGATTGTTCTGTATATAAATATTTGAATTTAGCGTCCTGGCAGACAATAATTCAGAAAATCGGAGATCTTATCTACTGAATAAAGAAACTTCACAATTCAGAAAGATATTTCCTACATGAAAGACTATGAGCGGTCTGTTCAGGGTTCATTTGTTTTTGCGACGAGAAGGAATCCCATTACGGACGAAAACGTATCCCCATTGTAAGAAAACCCTCGCAAACGCACAATTGATGAGTCTGCGAGGTGACCTGCGGGGCCCCAAGTGACGGCTTTGCTAGCTCATTATTATGGCCCATAGGCACTCCACTTTCCCGTTCACGACTTTTCGTCAAATAATTTTTCCCTTTTCCTAGCACAAACTTGGTTGAAAACAACAGTTTATATATAAAATGTTAATGTTTATAAATTTCAACGAAGTTTTTTCATAACAATTAATTACTAGGTATACCTCGTAATAAATAGTTACGAAATAAGGTTTCTGTGGTATCTCAAATAAATACCGATCCAGTTTGTATCTCGTGGTATCCAGGGAATGTACAGACGTTGTGGTAGGCATCCTCTCAACTAATTATTTCAGACAGGTATTATTATCGATATTGCTCGCCAATAGTCGGGTTCACCTTCAATTTGAATTAGATTGCTACATTTCGGTTCGAGGAATTTGCGGTACAACATAAATAGTCACGTAAATTGATGTTGCTTAGGTTTATAGTAGGTATTTATAGGGCTAATAACGGGCGTAAAAAGACACACCACGAAGGCGAGAGTCACTTGTAGGGGAAGGTGGGGGGACACCGGATAGTTAAGAAAAAGACACAATAAATAAATCACTATATTATTTATTGAGGTAATCAATGTCATAAATGTTTAAGTGTACCTTAGGCATAACTTTGGCATAAAAATATTTGAGATCAATCTTAGTAATTATAAAATATTTATTTTTTTGATAAAAATTATAAATCCGAATTCACCCCATACCTATGGGTCAAACCGGATAGGCATTTTTTATTCAAGGGGTGAATACAGATACTAACAATAAAACTAAATAATCATATTATTCGCAGTTTTTGCATACAAAAAATAATATTTCTTGTTCAGAACAACTGATGCAACTTTCGTAAGCCCATTTAAGACAAGCAGTGCATTGGTACCATTCATCTGTGGACTTAGTTTGACTGTACTTTTCGCCACAAACCAAACAGTCCGAATCCTCCTGATAGTTTTCTTTATGCGTCTTTTTACTGATACCTTTACCTTTGCCTTTTTTGTTTTAATTACCGATGACATAGCCTTATCTGCCAGTTCATTTTTATACGGTGATTCAGTCAAAATTGCGGGTTTTCCTCGACGCGCTGATGGCCGCATGTTCTTTTTAAAACGAGGAATCGGCATGATATCTTTCGGTGATACAAGACTTAAAAAATCTGAAAACGTTTGTCCTTCTGTAGATGTTCCTGCTTGCGGGGACGGAGTTCTTTCACGAGGTAACGGATCCTGAGAGAATTCATTTGTGTTTGGTGGTACAAATGATATGTCTTAAAGATATCCCATTCTGCCTTCCAGCACTGAATTTATGGCTAAAAGCATGTCTGACTCCGACCACTGCAGCCTATTTGACTTTCTCACATATGTTCGTGGCATGTTGACGCTCGCACTCTGTGAAAAGTAAAAAATAGTAATTAAACACAGGAATAAAACAAACGGCCACAATACTTACATAATATATAAAATCAATCGGGGTGAAACCGGATAGTCGAAATCACCCCGTCCGCTTCTACCCCACAGGTGCCATATTTGAAATTGTAATAAATACTAACAGAGATTATGTTTACACTCATAGCAACAACAAATACCGTTTTTAAAAGTTAAATATGTATTACTTCATAAAAAATACAACTATTTATGATGATAGCACATAGCTAAACTTAATGATAACACTTTAAAAAAGTAAAAAGATTAGATAACTTACCTTGGTTTACAATTTTCGTTTATAGACGCACGCGCTGAGATGTTACCGTCGCCGTCATTTGCATCTGCACTGAGTAAGCGTTCGCGCGTATTTCACTGCTAGCTAGAGCAAGACAGCTGTACGCGGAGTAATTAAATAGCAACTATCTGGTTTCACCCCCTGTCCGGTTTCTCCCCACCTTCCCCTACTCCCCGTCATTTATTTATTTATATATTCTTTATTGTACACCACAAAAAACATAACAACAAAAATTAAATTGAACACTTCTTAATATACAATAGGCGGCCTTATCGCTTTCTGCGATCTCTTCCAGGCAACCTTGGAATGGACAGAGATTTTCCTGGACATAAAATGGGGCTGTTGTTGGTGCAAATAATAAGTATATATACCTACAATACACTAAAATAGATACACATATATACATATCCTAAATAGTAGATACATAAATACGTACTTACATGCTAAATTTATAAGCAACGAAAATAAATGAAGACTATAGATAATTACAATTACGAGAACACGATCAAAACGATAAGTAATGTTCCTTCACGAGTCTTTTAAATACAAGCAATGACGGCGCGCGTTTAATTTCAACTGGCAATGCATTCCACAAACGAGCGGCCTGGACAGTAAAGGATTTGTCGAGGAAAGTTGTGGAATGCATAGGCATTTTAAGCTTCAAGTTATCTGATGACCTTAGAAATTTCGTGTGGGAGTCGCAAAGAAACTGGAAACGTTTCTTAAGACAGAGAGGGGTGGAAGGGGAGAAGAGCACATTATACAAAAGAGAAAGGATACGAGCGTTCCGGCGAAGGCGAATTGGTAACCACTTGAGCTTCACACGAAATTCGGAAACATGGTCATTGTTATCATTTTATTGCTTTGGACCATACGGGAGCCTTCTGGTTACGGAGATATTGCAGGTCAAAATTCCAACTTTTACTGGGGTTTTTTTTACGAAAACATGTTTATGTAATAACAAAACTTTAAATACCCCCACAACCCCTGCACCGCAGCATGCACCCTAAGCGTTACGTCGCGCATTACCGTAAAGAGCGATATGTAACACCAACATTAAAATTCGTTTCCCTGTAATTATTTTTGTGCTATGTTACTTAGTTTGATGTACAGAACGCGTAGTTGACAGCTATGTGATGGGTCTTTTTACACCCTGTATTAACAATGCCAAAAATTCTTAGGTAGACGACTAAAATAACTGAAATATTTAACATCATAACAAACTACTAAAATAACTGAAATATTGACCATTAGAAAGTTCTATTATTTTACTCAAATATTTTTGTAACAATTTATCCTTCATAAATATTTCACAGAATATTATTTACGAAGCGGATTAATATTTCCACTATAGTTCAAAATTCTCATATTTTAAGCGAGTCTGTCACGTTTTAGGTCAATAGGGTGTTTTTTTTAAATCATAATTAAGGGGATTCTTTGTCAACCCTACACCCTACATTTCCGTGATAAAAAATGTAAAGTTACCATTCTTAACGATTACTTTTTCACGCGCATCACGTCCTGGGGAGCTGCTGTCTTCAACTATTCAGCACCGGGTGGGGAGGGGGTTCCGTGAGCACTCTCGGAATAATCAAGCTTTGGTTGTGGTTGTTTTGTTAAGGAAGGTCATGGGCCACCCCGCATATGTGTGGGATACGATTGGATGGGCTTATTCCACAAATCCCCCCTGAAAATCCCCATCAGGGAGAAAAATGTAATCTATAAAAAAAAAGTGTGGAATTCCCCCCTGATAATCCCCTCCAGGGGGGAAAACTGGAATCGAAAAAAATACTTATTCCACAGATCCCCTCCGAAAGTGTCCCTGAGGGGGACTCCTGGACTCTAAAAAAAAAAAGTCTTGAATTCCCCCCTGATAATCCCCTTTACGGGGGAAAGCTGGAATCTGAAAAAACCAACGTCCAGAAATCCCCACTGAGGTTCATAAAATTTAAGGAGTGCTTCTGCTACCGGCGCTGGGTGCCAATTTCATCGCCGGTGCTGGTTGCTAAAATATTTACCGCGGGCGGCCGGCAGATATTTTACTTAGATAACCTAGAATGCAGGAGCGAGCGAAGCGAGCTTGGGAATAATTTTTAACCATTCCAACACTAATAGGAGCATCGCCAAGCAGGCCTTCGTCGACCTGGTCAATAAAGCTAATATAACATGTATACTGAATTGTTTAATGTTATTCGAGTTTAAATTTAAATATGCAGACATGTTGCAGTTTATTTAATAAGAAGTAGCTGCGCTCCGCGGTTACACTCGCAGTATCGCTCGATCCCGTACGAATATCGCGATAAAGTATTCTATATCCTAATCCAGGTCATGGTCTACCCATGTGCCAAATTTCATGTAAGTCCGTTCAGCCGTTTTAGCTGAAAGTGTAACAAAAAAACTTACTTTCGCATTTAAAATATTAGCAAGGATACTAACTAAATTATTATAAACTGCGTTTATTTGATATCTCTTCACGCTGCATGCCGCGACAACGGATTATTCGATTGTTATGAAACTTGCTTTGGAGATTGAGATACTTTGAATTGTTAATATTTTTTATTGTTATTGCACTGCATTACTTGTACACGTTTATGATTGTTTTACTCTCGGTGCATTACCTACCCTTATGATTTATTTTTACTTTGAATTGTTAGTATTTTTGGTTTAGTGTTACTTACATCGTTTTATTTTTATTTTTGTACGTATAATAATGTTTTTTTTAAGTACCTATTCGTAATCTGTCTAATTACTAGTCAACCGTGTTGTCGTTTACTAGTGATTGTTTTTATATTATTTTTCTCTTTATCTTTGTACTACATTTTTACTTTTTGCAAATTTCCAAAATAAAAAGACTGATTAATGATTATATAATTATGTAGTCGTGTTTTTGTTAATTACATTGTATCTAATCACTATTTTTAACTTTAAGAGCGTAGAAATCGAAACATATTCTGTGAAAAAAGACAAATTAGTGAGTATGATTATATTGTCGTTTTTTGTTTATTACATTGTACCTAATCACTATTTTGTTTTTTACTTTGAGACCGTAGAAATAAAAAAATAAGGGGGAAAAGTGGAATAATCCAAAATGATAAGGGGACTTTCTGGATACTTTTTACATTAGGGTCCAGTTTTCCCCACTGAGGGGGATTCTCGCAGGGAGGAATAGTGGAATAAGCCGATTGGATGACACGTTGCAAGACTCATTGCAAAGAACGCGAGGGACTGGTTGAAAAAGAAAACGTATATATCCGTCAAAGAGACTGACTGCAGTTCTCAACAAAGTACAAACATACGTTCATGTAAAAGTTGTTTTAATACTCACAACAGATGATTACAGTTACCGACGCATTCCCAACACTAAATAGAAAAGTAAATTACCAACTACATAACTGCAAACGGTTTAAATACTTACCACACGTGGCATAACAGGAAACACACTACTTTCGGCGCCCCGTAACAATAAGCGGTCCCACACTGACCCAGTTCGTTCCATTCCTAATATAGACAACATACTGAGGACTGTTTGTGTAGAACAGCGTGATAACCGCGACTCTAGCACTCGGTTGTTGTCGTCGATACACGAACGTTTCCGAAAAATAACGAAGGTGTAGTGTTATTGTCAAGTTAGGGTGCATGGCCTACTCGGAAGTATGTACACAACTATACCTAAATTAAGATTATTTTTATTAATTACCAGATATTATTATTTGACCTTAATTATATTATTAAGGCTTGGCAATTATAATTCTGCCGAATCTCCACCTTTTTTATACTTAAAAATGCAATCACTTGTCATCGTCACCTACTAATAATACGAAAAATATATTGTTAAATAAATATGAAGCGTCCAATAAATAACTTACCTTTGGGATAATATTTTTTTTTCTTGAAAACGTTGCCCCACACTAGGTATTTCTCCTTTATCGTGGGTGTGTTTCCAACATTTAAACTCGCATACACAAACAGCTAGAGACCCGGAACAACTACTTGCGGGTCACACAAATATTTGTTCCGTGCGGGGATCGAACCCGCGACACGTAACGCAGCAGTCAATCGATAATCGATCGAATCGATTTAATTTAATTTTTTATTTAATTTATTTATTTAATCAAATAATAATGTTAACATTAAAATAGTAGTAGTCTGTAGGTACACTTGACTTATGCTAGTTAACAAATCAGGTTATAGGTATTGCAACCAGCACCCTTACTAAGTTCGAATCGATTATGTAATAAATAAAAATAATAATAAGCAAATAAAACATTAATGAGTAATTTAAAAAAAATGGTTTTTACAATGTTACTAAATAAATAAATGAATATAATTTATAAAACAATCATTATAATTCTTAAATTCAATTCCGTATTATTAAAACAGTATACTTTACTAACTACGTAACTAATAATAAAATATATCACATTCAACACCCAGTGTTCTTCCTCCTCTCTCCTACTTGATTTATGCTGTGCAACAGGGTCCATAATTGTGATTAATATAATTATTTCCCTACCAACTATATACCGTATGGTATGCAATAAAGAATTGAGGATCGTGGTTTTCATAAAATTTTAGCATAACGGAAAAAGTCAAAACCTCTCGCGAAATGCTCAGTGATCAAAATTCGGTATTCGTTACTTCTATTGATTTGATCGTTTTGCAATCCGTTTGAGAACTGGTAGGAATGGAGGCTGAAAAAGTTGTGTACCTACATCCAAACTGACCAACCTATATATTTTTTCACAAAATGATCAAGCAAATCTTTCCATTGACATAAGTCTGCAGCATTAAGGCAAAGTTACTGAATGCATATAATATTATCTTTCTTAAAGGCGTAAGTAGCCATTTACAGCCAACTATAATCTGAAAGATCTAAAAGCTTTAATAGCACATTGTACTAGTAATAAAAGTGAAACATGAACCGGGATTTTTGCACCCCCAAATTAGCTTCAGCTAGTAGTCTGTGTCTAATAAGGCTTCCATTTCTAAATCAGCAAATAAACAATATACGATAATGTCCGCCACGCCTAGGATGTAAACACGCCCGGACAATATTGATTATACAAACACCCAATTATCACCTCCATTGTCTGCACAATTAGCACGTGGAGACAGTTCGATGGTCACCGACGAGCAATGGACGCAGATAGCAGTTTTAGTACAAAACAACATAATTGGGACGTGAAAATACAAATAAGATTGGTTTATAGCCGTTGTCTGTGCCAGCAAATAATTTGGTCCTTCGGTCCTAATGACCTCGAACAAAAGGTTGTGTATTCAATTCGTGAGGTAAACAATGTTCCTAATGTGATCGGGACTGAATCGATGTATTCACTTAATGCTCTGTAATGTATGTTATTTGGAGCTGATTCGGCTTCTGTCGGGATCTGGATCGCTGAGTATTTCGTGAAATCTATTTAGCGCACTTGAGCTAGTGGCAAAGTCAATGTATTTGTTTTCGTTTGGTGTATAATGCGTTGTGCTGTTCCTGATGTTGTGGAAATAAATTTGCTGATGATATCATTTTATTTTGTCTTGTTAAAAATTAAAATAAAATAAGTTTATTTCATATAATTTTGGCTTACATTGCATGTCGAGGAGTCTCCATTTAGGCATAGCAATGCCTGTAGTTGAAGGCTCCGCTCTTCCCTTTATCCATTCCATCATCCATCCATTATTAACTACTCCTGATTTTCCAAAGTCTTCACCAAAAAGCTGATCATCAATTATGTTATCTAGTGCAGCTTTATTTGAGATTGATAGATGCTTTCATTCTTAAATGGCGTGTATCTCTACTATAAAATAAAATTTGGACCAAAGAACAAACGGAACATAGACAGTTACTCACAGATTTTCCACAAACAATATCGGGGACTCCAAAATTTCGAATATTAGTATTACCATGTGAACCTGTCCGTCCTCCATCACAAGCAACATTATCGCACTCACTTAGCCTGGGTAATGCCACCGCAGTCGGGTAATACCCTCGCGACTTCAGATAATCCCTTTATTAGTTCGTGACGTAATAGGTTTTAGTTGGTTATTACCTCCCGGGGGAAGCGCCTATTTACGACCAAACATTACCTGCCTTTGTTTATACAGGCTGTATTGAACGAAAATTCTGAATCGGTGATTTCGATTCGACCCTTTTAACGTTCAATTTAGTAGCAGGTTCCCGGCAAAAGAATATGAAGGCTCGGCTAAAAACCCAAGAATACTAGTTGTAGAGGTCGGAAAAGCTGTTGTTGCTTGAATTTTAGGGGCTGTCGACGAATAGGTTAAGGTGTCTAGGAGATAAAATTTCAGAAACTCTCTCGAAGAGGCGCCACGAGATTATTCAGTTATGATCTTTACTTTGCAGATACTCAAAATTTAATTAAATATAAATCACTAATAAATACATCACTATTATTAAAGTAACGGTAGTAACCTTCGCGAATATCCATTTAAATTATAAAGGTTATTGAGGTGAAAATTATATTAATAAACGTTTCATCTAATAGTACACGCTGTATAAAGTCGTAGCGTTGATTAAACTGTCACTTATGGAAATTCAAGTTGTTCCGTAGATTGAATTCTATTCCAAACGATGTTGATTAGATCAAGTGTCGAGTTATGATGGCTAGCTAATTGAAAATACATAATTATGATGTTTTTTGATCTATTTACAAACGAAAAACAAATTATTTCGTTGCTTTTTGTTTTTATTTTCCGGAATCGTGCGCAGCGAGACCAATCATTTATCTAAGTAAATTAGAATACAATTTTATTTGGGTAACAGTTTTTAAGTTTATTTGTCCGACTTCGAAATAAATACATATTTTGATTGTGAATGTAATATAAGCTTGTGGTATCGACTTAAGACCGGAACTGGTTGTCACAAAAATTGCAGAAACGCTTTAAGTTAAATTGAAGCTGATTAAACGCACGCGAGATGTTATCAATAATTGCTCACACAACACAACACAGGCCCTTCCACCTCCCCCGTGTATCACAAACAATACAGTTGGTACAACTTCTAATAAAGCTTACACACCTCTCACGAGCCCCTACAACACACAGGCGGTAACTACCCACATGGTACATACGTATGTACAGTCGAACAAGCTACTTGGTATACATGCAAATATATTCATCTTTCCACTACCACTGCCAAATAAAATTTATATTGTGTGCGCATTTACTTGTAAATCGTATGGCATACTTAAAAGAGTGATGTAAATTAACTGACTACTTAGTAACTTTTAGAAAGAAATAAATTATTTGTTTTTTTTGGAAAAGTAGTTGCAAGATTTACAAATGACTCCGCCCAGCACCTTAATTACGTAACACACTATAAATCACAGTCTGAATAATTTTAAAGGGTATTGCTAATCCATTGCTTCATATGTTCGAAAAGTTTTAGCTGCTCAACAACGTAAACAACGCAATGAATGTTGTTAAACAGTCAAATTGAAAGCCATTCTGACTGTAGGCAAGTGTGTTACGCAATTACCCCGCTGGAGTGTAAATATGATGCTGCTCCACAGACAATAGGGCACTCAATATTGTGTCCAGCGTGTCCTGTTGCCTGCACGTTTTAGGAACTGATGGATACTACTAAAAGTGCCAATATTTGGGCTTAATGTATTCAGATTGCCACCGACACGCTAAGAAGAAGACTGTTGTAAGTTATCTACAAGTACCTATACCAAATAACTTGTTCGACTGTACCTACTCATACAATATCTCCCAAAATACGGGCGATCAGTATCAAGGCGCAATATATCAAAAAGGTAGCTCACAGTAACTCATACTCTAAAGATAATTTGAAAACGAACAAAAGGGTTAAATTTATAGAGTGCGTGCTCCACTGAAAAGCTTTATTGGCAAAATTCCTTTGAAATAGCGGCATTAGTCGCGTGTCCGTAAACACGCTAAGGCCGTACTGACGGACGGAGAATTTTAATAACTTGATGCAGTCAGATTGCAAATTGTCGAAAAAGTTAAGGCGCTATGGCAAACTGAGAAAACTCTAAATAAAAAAACCTAAACTATCAGACTCATTTCTATCCACTGCACGGGTGACCGCTTACTAAAAGACAAGATTAATTTTGGGTCAAATACCATTGAAACGGATGAAAGGAAAAAATACTAAACCAAATTCATCATCATTATTAATTTCGGTAGCGATATGTACCTACGTTCAAAATAATTAACAATTTTATTTGGACAACGCGTTCAAATATCGGGATGAGCTCTCTGAAAATACGTGACAATCAAACTGACATAGGTGAGGCTCTATGCATGTTGCTGTCAAACAGAATGTCAAAAACAATAACATAATACCTACGTTAACAAGTCGGTATCATCATTTTTATTTTGTGAATTTCTATCAGCATTGTGAATTTGTGAAAAAGCTCAGTTAAGTAATATAATTCCCGGTTGTGGTCATTCCATCCAACAAATTGCGAGTGTCCGTGGCTTCGAGCACCACAATGCATCTTACATTGACACCATAAACCTGCTCTCACACACATAAACTATGGTTGTTAAAGTGAAATAGAAATAAATCAAATCGGCTTGTTGTGCAATAAAACTTAAAAGCAAAAGTTAACACCGCAACCGCACACACCACAACAGCTTACCTTTTATAAGTGGTTTTTATAACCGTTTAAATATTGACAACCTGAATTATTTATTTAAAATGGTAGTGAGTTGTTAGAAAGCTAGCTGTATAACCCGACAGTTTCTCAGAAATCCTTTTTGAATAAGGCGTTACTTTAGTTGACCTGAGACTCACTGAAATGTCATATTTTATGGGTAATTAAGTATTAAACCCACTTTAATTCTAAAAGAGCCATTACATAAGTTACTTCTGAATATGAACAAAGTCCTCACGTCTTACACTAACTAGTAAGAAACCCGTTTAATTTGCTAACATTCCGAGCCGGTGTCGTCATAAATTAGTTAGAGATGCGAGATTTAATACATTGTGACAGTGTAATAAAGTGGAAGAGCCGCAGCCGTGCTGCGCCGGCCCGGACCGGCGGTGCCGGCACGTGCCGGACGAGCTGATGAGAAAATGTCGGCTCTATTAGAATGTAAGTATGTTGGAGGAGACCAAATATCATTCATAGTTCGCGCTGGTTCAAGAAGATGAACAAGAGTTATGAAGTGCATTGCGGGCCAACACTTTTGGTATGAAAGGGTGAAAAATATTTATTTGGGACAGTTAAAACTAGTGTGGAATAATAACGGCTGCGTCAAATTGATAAATTTCAGGGAAGAAGTTTAATTAAACTCACGATTCCTGGTAGTCTATCTGACACTATTCTATCGTTGTCAATGGAAAACATTCTTGTGAACTCGTTCAGTGGACCAAAATGTCCAATATTTTGTAGGAATTATAACGAGTAATTCAGTGTGCTATTACTAGCACACATAAATGCTCTAGCATTTACATTTAAAAAAAATACCAGTGCTTTCCAACAACTAAATAATTAAAAATTTCTCTAGTCAACTCTACTCAGGCATAGAAGCTACTCGAAACATTGAGTTCATACAAATGTTGATTTAATACCGAAAAATAGTAAAACTTTCCTTCGAACCCAAACTACCTACCTAACTAAAATAAGAACTACACCAATCGACCGCGAGCCTGAACACGCGCCGCTCTAAAAAGGGTAATTACTTCGCAGAAACAGCTAACTACCGCACTCCAAATGTAAATGAATCGCTACCAATTTTTTATGAAATACGTTTCTATGTAGTGGGCGCAGTATTCATAGAACTACGAGTATGAAGGATATACTTCGTTTTGGAGTTGATCTCGTGAAAACATTATTTTACACGTTACACAAAAACACAGTCAAATGACAACACTCTTGTAAAGGAATTTAATGTGATGGATGGCAATTGAAAACTCATCTACTAAAAGTGTTAAAACTATTAGTAGATACAAAGTAACTTCAGCAACTTCCAAGATTCTGACACAAGTTAACCGCAGGTGCCGTGCCTATCTTCTGCAATATGTTGAAAACTACGAGTATGACACACTAAGTTTGCCCTTTGAAGTTCACTTACTCAAATAGGAAAAAAAACACGTTAACATAATTATAATAATGATATAACCTTTGTTCGCAACGGAGCTGGAACGCGCCGATGCTGAAGCTCGTCGATGCGTCGCGGATGAAACGCGACGGGAAGTTCTGCGCCGGCGACGGCCATCTTTTTCTGTGTGTGCTCTAATAAAAGGACAAGACGCGCATGACTGCATGTAGCGCTAATTTAATTCTATTCTCTTTCTAATAATTCTGTAACTGTAACTCATGTCAAGAGTAAACGCTCAAACCTACTTCGAGACTAATTATTGAAGTTGACCCCAACACCTTTGTTTATATGAAAACAGATTGCAGTACAAGTATCAGTTTACAATCTATTAAATAAATACATACTTAAAAATGGTTATAACAATATATGTAACACAACTAACTATCTATACTAGGTGTAATTAAACGAAATGATACCAGCCAACGTGACATAAACTACTGAGCTCACCTACCATATTCCAGCCAATGTGACATAAACTATTGAGCTCATCTCCCATATTCCAGCCAACATGACATAAACTATTGAGCTCATCTACCACATTCCAGCCAATATGACATAAACTACTGAGCTCACCTACCATATTCCAGCCAACGTGACATAAACTACTGAGCTCATCTACCATATTCCAGCCAACGTGACATAAACTACTGAGCTCATCTACCATAATCTAGCCAACGTGACATAAACTACTGAGCTCATCTACCATATTCCAGCCAATATGACAATATAAGCTACTGAGCTCATCTACCATAATCTAGCCAACGTGACATAAGCATTGTTTTATAAGTTGAGTTTCCCTAAAGTTATGAATGAATTAAAATGACAGACTTAAGTACGAAAACCAGCTAGTTAACTAAAGGTCTAAGAATCAGCAGTAAACGTAAGCGCTCGTCGCGATTTATAATTACTAGCTTCTGCCCGCGACTTTGTCCGCCTGAAATTTGTGGTTCTGCCGACTCACCCCTTCCGAATCGCATTGCCTGCCTATGCTGTTACTTCGTTTCGCATAGCGTTCTTTCTGACTTTTTTTCTTTTTGCTTGGCTCCTAATGGTCCTAGCGTGAAGGTATATAGGCTATAAGCCTTCCTCAGGAAATGGGCTATCAAATGCAAAAATAATTTTTGAAAGCCTACTGGTAGCTCATTTAAATCATTATTTAATAGTTCATGTCATGTTATCGGTAAAATAAGAAGTATTAAGTGGTCAACTTTAAAGAACTATAACTTTTTTTGATGTACTTCTAATAGAAAACTAATTATAATATCAAGTTCTGTAATTATTTTCCTTTTTTAAGATATACAGTTCATTTTTGTCGGTTCTGGCTGAGTTTTGTAGGTAACCTTGGCATTCCCCTTTTAAAAATTAAAGTAAAATGGCTTGAACTCTTATAAACCAATAATCAGATTGTTCGAATAAATTATCATTATAGATTCAAATTAAATTATCATTAGAGATCAATTAAATTATCATTAGAGATCATGTAACGTAGGTTATTTTTAGTACTCTTAGGTAGGATTAATCATTCGTATAGATATTAGTTTTTAGGAATTTTGCTTTTTATTGGTATATACATATGTATAAGTGTAGGTAGGCGCTAGGGGTTATAGCTCTTCTATAAAGATAGTCTTAATGATTTCTTTATTTTTAATAAGGATATACTTATAACACGATGCCATCAAGAAAGAGACCATCTCTTTCTGCTACATCGAGACACGCTAGGCGAATGAGACTAGCCAGATCACATGAATCAGCTGAGGAGCGAGAATCCCGGTTAAGCCGCATTCGGGATAGCATGACTGAAGCAAGAGCACGCGAAACCAGTGCCGATTGAGAATTGAGGTTAAGTGCTGATAGTGAACGACACGCACTCTCGCGTTCTTCTTAGTCAATTGTACTGCGTGAGTTGTTTTTCACATGGTCAGCTTTACGTCGCTCTTTCCCGTTTGAGCAGTCCAAGGAACCTTTATGTTCATATTTCGGACGAGCTCACTGGCAATGTCGTGTATGCTGAAGCTCTCAATTGATGTCGTACGGTGACTATCTGTCGTTACCATTATCTTTGTGAGCATTCGTTGCAATGAACGTCAGTTTCGCTATCGGTTATCCTGCTAAAGAGGTAACAAAGTAGAAATCAACTACAAAAAACTTATAGAACGCGAGCGATGCCGCGGACAAAGATATCATATACCCTCTTAATCACCGCTAATGAGACACAATTGGTTTACTATTGTAATTAGCCACAAAGGGCCCGCTCATTTCCAAGAACAGAAAATATTAACCCTCCCCGGCCTATACATTCTAGAAATATGCAAATTCGTTCGAAATTACCAACACTTTTACACGACAAGTGAAAATATACAGTCTAAATATACATTACGCCACAAAAATAGATTAAACGTACCAAGCTCTAAGCTAAAAATGCACTCAACGAGTACACTAGCCGCTCGGTCGCAGAGCGCGGGAAAAATAATCGAGCCAGATGAATGCCAGATGCGTCACCGGCGCGCGCGACGCGGCGGGGCGCCGCTCGGCCGCCCGATAATGTAAATAAAGCATTTTTACGACTTGGGTTTGTTTGAATGGTGCTAACACTTGTGTTTTTTGTTATGGTAAGGAACGGGGCTTTAAGATAGCGGAGTTTCGTTTGAAATAGGATAGTATTTACGTAAACACTACGTACGATACGTACGTACGATAGTATTTACGTAACTTTGTTTTCAAATAAATGGTTATAGTTCGAAAAAACGAGCGTTGACCTATATTGTTTAAGGTTTTAAATACATTATGTGTATATACTTAACGCAAAACACTAATAAAACCACATAGCATTAGTACAATATGTACTATTTACGAGCGTGCAAAGTTGAAAAAATTTGCCGACGGCAAAAAAATAACAATGGCCGCCAAGACAATGGAAACAAAATGTTGTTTTATAAATATAAATCTGATACGTAGAATAAAAATATTGGTACCTGTGGAAAGCTTATTTAATGCTTCAACTTTGTTATAAAAGTAGTGGTATTAGAATAACACACTGTACTAAAATAAGGATCTGAAAACACATACACGTAATAACAATAAACATGAATCGGTCAGCGCCGGTTGTGGAATAAAACCGAAATTACGTAATATTTTTTCACTCACCGACCTTGAAATCCTGCAGTAATTCACTTCACTATAATATTTATCACACACTTAACAGGCCATAGCACTTCAAACACTTGAAAACCCACTTAAAACACAAATTATTTATCATGTAAACAAAACACGCGCGAGTCCGTACGTCACTGACAAGACGCCATATTTTTTTAATTATTTGATTTTTTTGGTTGAACGCTTGTAGTGTTGTCATACATCTGAATACGCGGCTTTTAAGCACGAAATCGACTAAGCAATCGGATACAGTGTGCCACAGATCTTTTAAAAATGAAAAATTGAATAAAGTTTATCGGATTTCGATTAATTAAAAGGTTACGCGAGTGGACGCTAGCGTGCGGCGCCACTTTCTATGCGGCGACTTTGGTCACCTCATCCACTCCAGCGGCTAGTCATGTCAATTAAAATATACAGGGTGGCCGGAACATTGACGTCCAAAAATAAAATTTCGGTCCCTCGTATCGTGGGGTATTCGAATCACCCCCATGTATGTTCCGCGACTTTTCATAGTTTTCGAGTTATGAATTTTTTTCTGAATGTTTGAAAATTTTCGACCTGACCAACCTAAAAAAATTCAAAAAAAAAAGTAGAGGGTTTTATCGAGTTTCTTTTTTTGCAACTGAATTTTCATAAGTAGTACTTTTATGCATAAAATAATCAGCTTCGTAACTGTGGTGAAAGTTATGAAAATGTTGATCTAAAGTGAAAAATTTACGTTCGGTAAATTATGACTTAAATTTTCAACTTCAAATTAAAAATCTAAACAGGTGACTTCATGGTTCTCAAGTAGGCTTCAAGAATGCGCCAGACTCTCAGCTTTCATAATCATTAAAAAACGTAGGACTTAATGGGGCTAACTTTGGCCTTAATCGGCCTTCAAAGACTGCGAAGTGGAAAATTCTTAAAATTAGCTATCTGATTAATAAATTTTTTTTTCCATTTTCTCGCTCCTAAGGTTATTTAGTTTGCTAACCAAAAATTACTGCAGGAAAGCTAAGATTTAAACACGGAGATTTTTTTAAATGTTAGTTTAATGAATTTTGCGCGATCCGTTCTCGTGGACTATGGGTTGTAAACGAGGGTGCAACTCTTTTACCTGCAATAACAATGGACCGAGAGGAAAAGAGACCGAATTATTGCTATCTCTCTCACGCAAGGCGCGCAACCGAAGCCAACGCAAAACAAGTACCTCAGTCGTACTCACATTGTGTTTACTGCTATACGCGTGTCGCCATTTTGTCTTTACCACACTCGCTTTGCCCACGGACTCCGCTGCCTACTTGTTTGACTACTTTGCTCGTTTATTGGACTGTGTTTTGCATTCTGATTTGGACTTTTTTTACGTGGAAGTGTAAAAAATGAGTTACACGTTAAGTGAATATGCAGAAATGCATTATTTTTATGGAGTTGCACAAGGAAACGGCCATGAAGCAGCGCGACTGTATCGCGAACAACTTCAACGTCGTGGTGGGCCGCAACCTGAGCGATATCCCGACCATCGTGTTTTTATTAACACGCACAACACTTTGATGGCAGGCCGCATTCCTGGTCGACGCGGCAGTCATGAAGGAATCCCTAGAGCTAACCCGGATCGCAGAGAAATGGTGCTGGAAGAAGTTCAGCGAAATCCGTCTACGAGTACGAGAAGTATGGCTCGTGCTCTGAACATCCCAAGGACTTCTATCCAAGACATTCTTCACGATGAAGAATACCACGCGTTCCACATCCGACGAGTCCAAGCTTTACTGCCTACAGATCACCAATTGTGCGTTGATTTTTGCCAAACCATGTTACGAAAAGAGCAAGAGGATCCTGGATTTTTCAATAAAGTTTTATGGTCAGATGAGTCACGATTTGAGCGATCCGGAATATTCAATATTCATAATTACCACACGTGGGCGAATGAAAATCCACTCGAAGTGAGAGCTTCGACATTTCAACATCGCTTCAGCGTTAACTTGTGGTCTGGTATTCTCAATGGCGAACTAATTGGTCCGTTTGAACTGCCGTCCAGACTTGATGGAGAAACATACAAAAACTTTTTGGAAAATGAACTTCCATTGTTGCTGGCAGATGTGAATCTCGAACTCAGACGAACCATGGTGTTGCAAAATGACGGCGCCCCGTGTCACTATGCAACCCAGGTCCGAAATTACTTAGATGAAACATACCCCAACAGATGGATCGGACGCAGCGGACCAATTAGGTGGCCTCCACGCTCACCTGATCTCAACCCCATCGATTTCTTTATTTGGGGCTATTACAAGGAAATAGCATACGCCCGAGACTGTTCAAGTGAACAAGAGCTGAGGCAGTTGATTGCAGAAGCTGAACGTGTTGTGAGAGAGAACAGAGACGCTTTTAGACGATTGCCAGACAATTTCTTACGTAGGTGTAGAATGTGTATTGCTGCTGGTGGTGGCCACTTTGAAAACCTTTTCTAAATGTTAAAAATAAATTAAGTACTTTTTTCACATTATCATCTGTGTTTTATTCAAAACCACTTTTTACGTAAAACTTTTCTTACCCAACTCTGAAACTATTTGTTGGTTAGTTTTCAGTATTCTTATCATTAATTAACCTTAGGAACGAGAAAATAGCCAAAAAAAAATAATTACTCAGATGGGTAATTTTAAGAATTTTTCCACCTCGCTGTCTTTGAAGGCCGATTTTAAACAAAGTAGCCCTATTAAGTACTTCATTTTTTTTATGATTATGAAAACTGAGAGTCTGGCGCATTCTTGAAGCCTACTTAGGAATTATGAAGTCACCTGTTAAGATTTTTAATTTAAAGTTGAAAATTTGAGTCATAATTTACCGAACGTAAATTTTTCACTTTAGATCAACATTTTCATAACTTTCATCACAGTTACGAAGCTGATTATTTTATGCATAAAAGTACTACTTATGAAAATTCAGTTGCAAAAAAAGAAACTCGATAAAACCCTCTACTTTTTTTTTTAGAATTTTTTTAGGTTGGTCAGGTCGAAAATTTTCAAACATTCAGAAAAAAATTCTTAACTCGAAAACTATGAAAAGTCGCGGAACATACATGGGGGTGATTCGAATACCCCACGATACGAGGGACCGAAATTTTATTTTTGGACGTCAATGTTCCGGCCACCCTGTATAATAAATTACCAGAAAAAAATTAAGAAGAACAAAAACTTAATACATTCACAAATAAATTAAAACAATTTCTAATATCTAAATGCTATTGTACTGTCAATGAATATTTGAATTACATGTTTTATAAAATAATTACAATCTATATAATAACTAATTTGTCAAATAAAAGCCCTCTTCCTATCTCCTACTTTTGCTTTGCCCGACAGGGTCCACAATGATAATTTTTGTAAACCTACCACTTAAGTACACATGTGGAAGCAATAAATATATTGAGTATTGAAGGTCTGTTCCTTCGGCCATACGGTTACGATGACATACTAAAATTTATAATTGCCTTAAACAACTCCAGGAGCGGGTCGGGTACGATGAGAATTCGACTAAATTTCTAAAGGTTTAATAAATTAGTCATTTTCAGAAGGCTGAAATGGAATGAAATTGTTTATTCTGTGAATAGGACCGGAATAACTCTTACAAGTCACAATAAAATAAGATGGATAGACGCTAGATGGAGTCGACATTTCCTACCTGACTACTCCTGAGAAGAAATGGCGAAACAAACTCATTGCTGCTTACCTACCAGTGTTGTCAAAGTTTTGTGATTGTTAAGCCTCTTTATAAAAAAGGCGATAACTCGAAAGCATATATTTACAGACCTATTATTTATTTATTTAACCATTTATGTACACACTTATAAATCTTCCTTATTATTAATCTCATACCAATAATTTTTAAAGTTTAAGAAAAAGCTATGCAACAACGTCCCTTAGAATTTATCGGGAAACATCAGATTCATAAGAAAAGAAATACGGGTTTCAAAAAAGGAAATCGACCACTCATGCAGGATTCATCGATAAACTGTTAGTTAGTTATCAAGGTAGTGTTGGTAACAATGTAGTTACGTGTCTATGTTACGTGTCTATGATGCATGATAATGTTCTTCATTTGGAATCCCCAGCTTCCGATACACAAATCCAAGCGTAATGTAATCTGCGCCACACCTGTCCAGCCGGTCCTCTGGGATGCCTTACATTGTACATAGATACGATTATTTGGTACACATCCACAATATATCGTTGTTATTAGTTGGGGCAACATGGAATCAAGTAAACTACTAACCTGATCATGAGAGACAGTCTTACGAATTTGGTGAATATTATCGATAACCATTAGTGATATAGGGAAAATTGCTTGTTTAGAAAATATAATATTATCGTATTGGTTAAAGCTTGTAGTACTATTTGTAAATACACAACACTGACGTATTTCTAAGTAACAATGAGGGCTGGAGACTAATCCATTATTCACGCAATTTGCTTTGAGTGTTCGTATGCAGTGGCATTAATAGTTTCTGTCAACATTGATGAAGTATTCTGGGAATTCACGCTCAATGTGTAATAGAATCTGCTTAAGTATAATTCAGTCGTCTCAGTGAATGGCATTGAGATGTATTCAGTCTACAGATATCATACAAATAATCTGTTACTCCGAGTGTAAGCCGGTGTCAAAGCTGCAGAGCCGGAGTTTGGACTGGATGTAGTGAATATGTAATGGGTAAGTCTGCACCTAACTGTAGCATCGGCTCGCTAAACTTTGCAGATGTGTATAATTGCAGATCGATTTAGTCAGGACGAAGGCGACGCTTCTTAAGTTGTCGAGGAACTAAGTTTGTCATTAAATACAACTACTAAATGTAGTTTTCCAGTTTCATTTATTGGCAGTTCTTCATTCATTCGGAATCTTTTAGAAATGCGAGTGAAAGGTTGGCTAAGATTAATTTCAGACAAATCTATTTTCAGCATTTCCTTTCCACAAATCACGTTACAACGAAAAATTCCTGTCATTGCTTTAAATCAGAATCTCACATATGTTTCATGTAGCAGAGAGAACAAATTACAAAGGAAATGAAAGGCTACCAAAGAATACAAAATTGCATCGTTCTAGATTGTGCTGCTCTGTGCCATTCCGAAAAAAAACAAATCCGTGTGCGAGCCCAGATATTCGTTTATCCAACATGCTTATTTTATACAATTGTTGAAACCGACGATTTTTACAGAAGTCGTGTCATTTCAGTTTGTTCTGCTCCTGTGAACGTCAGACCTAACTATAAATGTATTATACTGTAAACGGTAATCGATTATTGCAGTAGGTAGGTAATACTGAAAGAGATCTACCTCTGCCTAGCTCCTGTGTTAACAACTTATTCTACTGTTCAGTTCAATAGTGGCGGGTATACTCTTTGCTAAAAAATAACTGAGTTTATGGGTCGTGAGTGCGCGTCTCCTTTTTTTTGTTCTATCATTAATAGTTTTCGCAGTGCACGCCAATAACAATTTTAGGGTTTCTACCTTGGGTTACAATATTGCAATTATCTTACGGATCCCTATTTTTTTTTATAAATTATAACCTATGTTATTCCGTAATAATGTAGCCATTGGCTGGTGAAAGAAAATTTTAAATCCGTTCAGTAGTTTAAAAACAAACGAAAAATCTTTCCTCTTTATAATATTATTATAGTGTAGATGTAGATTGAATGAATATTTATTATTTGGATATAATTCTACTATTATGATATTATTTAATGATAATGATAAATGATTTTATTTCTGTACGTAAGTTTGTACAAACACTTTTACACGTCAATAATATTTTATTTTAAAAACCAGATGAGGTCGGCGCCCTCAAGTAATCCCAAGCCTTTTTGTCCTCAATAAAATCTTTAACGGTATAAAAGGCTTTCTAGCACAACTTACGTTTAATGAATGATTTACATTTATTATGGCTTAGATCTTGAACGTGGCTTGGAAGTTTATTATAAAAGCGTATACATTGACATCTGAACGAGTCACCTATTTCCTTGAGCCTTGTTGTAGGTACAACGAAGTTGTGTTTGTTCCTAGTATTTATATTATGGATATCACTGTATTTTTTAAACAAGTTTATATTTTATGGGCATATAAAAGATTTTCAAAAATATACTAAGATGGCACAGTCATTACATTAATCTCCTTAAATTTCTCTCTGAGACTGTGTCTCGGACTTAATTTATAAATTGATCGGACAGCTCTTTTCTGCAAAACAAAGATAGTCTGAATTTCGGCGGCATTTCCCCACAACAGAATACCATACGACATTACACTATGAAAATAGCTAAAGTACACTAAACGAGCTGTCTCTATGTCAGTTAAATTACGAATTTTTCTAACAGCGTATGCTGCGGAGCTAAGCTTTTTTGATAATTTATCTATGTGTGGGCGCCACTGAAGCTTAGCATCCAAAGTTAAGCCCAAGAATACTGTGCTATCTTCAGGATTCAATTCTCTGCCCTTTGTCAATACATTAGTTAACACCTGTCTAACGTGAGGCAGCGTAAACTTAATGCATTTGGTTTTTTTTTTCATTAAGTAGTAAATTATTAACATTGAACCAGTGAACTACTTTTGAGATCGCGCTATTTACATCGTCAGTAACCAGCTGCTGACGTTTAAGTTTAAACAAAAGTGAAGTATCGTCCGCAAACAACACTATATCATTTATTTCTGTAAGTAGGTTTGTACAATCACTTTTACACGTCAATCATATTGTATTTAAAAAACCAGATGAGGTCGGCGTTTCAACAAACTCAGAGGTCACAGTCTCTTTTAAAGTCCAGCCATAATCTTGGTCAGATCATGTGTGAAGACCATGTAGATGGGTGTCTGAAACGGCATTTTGAGGAAAAACCACAGATTGAGTGGACCTGTCCAGTCATTGCACGCGTGTGTCAGTAATCGTGCAATTCAACTCAGAACTTAAGGAGCACAACAATTCGAAAAATATCAATGGTGCAGGTATGCTGGAAGAGATTTCATTTGAAATAAGCATCACCTTTGTACCTATTTTTCTGTTATTTTCTTCTTGTCTGTTTATATAAGTGTGTACTTAAATGGTTAAAATAAATAAATAAATGAAAGGTGATTTGGGTAGTTCACATAGATTACTCAAACTGCTAGATCATTATTAAAATGAACTGAGAAAAAAAAACCAATAACTCACAAAGTCTTCACATTCATAATAATTAAAATAATATTATACTTTACAAAGTAAATACTCATGTCACTGTGTGTATAAAATTGATTAATGTCAATGTATACATTTATAAAAGTTCGCACATAATCTTTGAGGACCATGTGATGGTGTCTGAACCTCAGAAGAACGATTAGCGTAAAATGCAAGTGTAAGAGACCAGAATATAGCAAGCCCACGTCCAAATAAACGACAAGAACATTGCAACGAACGCCTTTGGGCAATACATTGAGGCAAAGACAGGCGCGTAAATTAAAATGATTAAAAATATGATAAATAAATAAATATAAAATTAATATAATAAGTTTGTAATATACAAGAAAAGTGTATTTGTTCCAGAAACAAATAAGCGGTATGGGAAAACATTGCTACAATTGTGGGCAATGGATGCCACGACGAGCGTTGCAAATAAAATATATTTATGAAAAAAATAGCACTAAGATTTAATTCGGCAACGAACATCAACAGTCGCTGCATTGCATGTGACTCCATTAATCATCATCATCAACATCAGCTTACAATGTTCCCTCTGCTGGGACACAGGCCTCCTCTCGGTGAGAGGGAGTGGGCTGTAATCCACCACGCGGGCCCAGTGCGTGTTGGTAGATGTCACCTGTCTTTCGAATTTTTGGTTCTTGGACATGCCGGTTTCCTCTCGATGTTCTCCTTCACCGTTTTGAGAGCGTGGTGATGAAATAATTTACAAAAAGTAAAGCGCCTGTCTGGGTTTGAACCTACGACGTACAACTCGTAGGTCACGGCCGTTACCACTGGGTCACCACTCCATTAATATCATATCCCAAAACTTTAATCATTGTCAAATTTGTGGCTTGGAAACGACAAATTACATAGAACGAAAAAAAAGTATGGAAAGGGCTAACTTAAAATCAAAGGACTTCAAAGACAGGCTTCTCGCCCATACTTCCGACATAGAAGACTTGGAAGACTTAGAAGAATTAAATACATTTGACATAGGACAAATATAATAAATATTATTTTCACTTCAGTAGCTCTCGGGTTTTGCTCCCTGAAGTCAGTGAACAAAATGCAATTTTGCTCTATATGAACGTAGAATGCAGGGAAAAATAATAAAAAAATCATAAAGTTTTGTTTCTAGAGATACCTTCCGTATCCCGTGAGATACATTGCCATGTTCGTATGGAATGACCATCTCAGGCGAATATATCTCACGAGGCACACTGCCAAAAAGAGTTAATAATACAAATGGTATATAAAATAATTATTTTTAATTAATGAGATCACATAATTGTACTAAACAAGACATTACTGGTGGTGAAAACTATAAAAACAATTTCTGTCATGTACTAAGCATAATCTGACTCCACACTTAGTACATAACACAGTGGTTTGACCTTTGATACATAGTTTGCACCTGCCTTTTGTCCCAAAAGTCGCGAAATGGCCAAGTTGGTCACTGCGAATTTCTGTTGTTGGCCTTGGAGCAACCGGCGCCTTTATTAGTTTTGATGGGGTTGGACCCTTTACATTGTCCGTGAGTTTCGTGGTGGTTCTGTGGGGTAATAATAAGTTTTTGGCAATGTTGTTTCTTCAAACTTATTATTTTTCCATTACCAATATTTCTCCGGTACAATATCCAACTATTTGTTATACATATGTCTAACAGCTGTGTTACCAATGGTAAGTACCAGCGGTGCCCCTTTAGCTCAGTTTTTTATATCTTCGACTGTAAAATTCAACGATCTATTAGTTTGTTGATTAGAATATAAGTTGGTTTGTTCCTTTATGTAGCTAAAAATGTCGTCAGTAAAAAAGCTGAGAAAATATTGAAATGGATCCTTGAGACAGGCTTCTTCTTGAAAATCATTATTGGCTATTTCTGCTCTATGACGGAATCGTGGTCCAGTCCATCTAAAATTGAGAGGTTGCACTTTTACTCTCGCAAGCTGAGGACGACGTGCTATAACCAATCTTGGTCTAATTGCTCTGGCGCGTGTTGGTGTTAAAGGAGTAGCTGGAGACTGTGGAGCTGTAGGAGTCGGAGCCTGCTGTGGAGCCGCTACAGATTGGGTCAAATTTTGCGCAGCTAGTGGAGTGAGTGGAGATGCCGGTAATGGTGACGCAGTGACCGCTTCTTGGACATCAACTATTTCATCGTCCGATAGCAGGTTGAGATTTTCCATCGACGATGGTAGTGAAGGCACTGGTGATGATTCTTCGTCTGCCCTATGTCGAATTGGATCTGCCGGATTTCATTTTCAGACTCCGTCGACGAATCGTCATTCGACGATTTTCTGCCCGATTTTGGGATAAGCGCACAAAGCTTTCTGCCTCATGCGAAGGTTTGCTGAACTCCACCCTAAGATAAACAAGCTTAATTAACCCACTATGCTAAGCGAAAATCAAAACCATAAAAAGACCAGAAACCAACCACCAGATTTCAAAGACAAGAGCATACAGTATACCTACCAAGACTAAAAGTATGTACAGACCTGTAGCCATGTATAAAATCGATTTTGTCTCGACCGGGAATCGAACCCGGAACCTTTTATGATTTAGCTCAACACCATCACCTCATTCACCAATAAGCCACCATCAAAAGTAATTAACACAAAACAATAAAAATAAAAACACCATAAACGTGGCAGTGTGCACTACATGACACATAACACCAAAACATAAAAAAACCAGTAAACATGGCCGTGTGCACTGCGAGATACATAGCAATTTGGCTCTAGTTTACTAAACCAAATATACAGTTTTGCATCAAAATTCACTCAATTGACACGACCGTATACAATAATGTACTTTATCGTGATATGCATAATTATTATATTATTGAGTAAAAACAACATAAAATATCAATTTTCTTACCTTTTTCGGCGGGATTGCTTTGAGTCGGTTCATCATTTTGATTGTGAATCATTGTGAATGAAAAACGGTTATGTCAAACTGACATGGCATGACGTAAATGCGTTCAGAAACAGTTACTTTCTTAAACAGTGGGAACGTTCCGTTTCAAGTAATAATATTTTTCTTGGTATGATTTTTCAAAGATGACTGTATCTGACAGTGCACTCCGTCAAGAAAAGGGTTAACAGCAAATAAATTAATCAGCAATCTCAAAAGTTTAATTCAAAAACTGTCCCTCTGCACCGGGCCTGCAGGCATGCCTACGGGACCAGTACGCCAGGAAAGGGCAGTCTGGTCTTTCAGCAATAACGCTTAGGATGCAGTTGGAACTCCCACGTATCCTACGCATCAAGGAGGCCGCCCTTTTGCGCATGATAGCCTCAAAACTGTCTGTGCCTGCCGTAGCAAACATGCCCGACGCACTACAGAACCGTAAATGCCCAAGACAGCCTATGGGAGTAAATAAAATAGGAGCAATACCGCGAGGAATTGCCACTTTCTTAAAACTGGAAGAGCCTCAGCTATACACGGGTCACTGCTTTCGGAGAACTTCGGCAACGCTCTTGGCTGATTCCGGAGCCGATCTCACCACTTTAAGACGTCACGGCGGGTGGAAGTCCAATACGGTTGCAGAAGGCTATATTGAAGACTCAATAGAAAATAAGTCGAAAATCTGTAAGCGTATAGTGGAAACAATAAGTCTGAATTCGATCTCGGATCCTTGGTCTCACCCACGCCCATCCACTTCCAATGACGCACAGTGTACTTATACAGAAAGCCGATCAGAGTCACCAACGTTCACCGTTGTTCCTTCTCAATCCGCCACCGAAACAGAAACCTTAACCCCAGATAATCAAACTCAACTCAATTACAGATGTTATACCAAGCCACAAAGAAATAATAAATTTACTAGATTCTGATCATTGCGGGCAAAGGATTACTATCCAAAACCTAATCAAGAAAGTGGCTAAAAAGGATATCACTGTCAACCCCAAAACTGCTAGTCGCTTGGAAGCTTTTAAAGTTAAACTCATTAATAAATTACCAGTTTTATCTATTAATTTTGATCCTAATCATCTATATGATGATTTTTTTAATATATACTGTAAACAATTTAATTCCACCTTTGTTCCCAAGACTATCTCGGTTAATAGCAACACATCTTTCAGTGATTGGGCTACCATTGGTATTCATAAAAGTAGAACACGGCTTTATGAACTGTACAATGAAAGGACCGTTTTAAACACTGCTGAATTTAATTTATATGTTAGAAATTATTCAAAATTATTTAAAAAAGTTTGTTGTATGGCCAAGTCCCGTTATTTGAGTTCGAAGATTAAAAACAGTAGTAATGTAATTAAAACCACTTGGAATATTGTTAATAGTGAAACGGGAAGGTCTAGTAACCGAAATACTGACTACAGCCTGTCCATTAAAGACAACATAATAAAATCTGACTCACAAGTCGCCGCGGCCTTTGAAAATTTCTTTTCAGATATTCCCGTTTCAACTACTAAATCACTAAACTCATCACCTTCTGTTGCTGAGTATTTGCTTAAAGAAAATGTTAATGTTTGCGATTCGGAATTTCATTTTGAACATATTACTTGTAGAGATATAATTAAAACCTTTCACACTTTAAACGTAAAAAAGACTGCAGATCTGTGGGGTAATTCTGTAGAAGTTGCTAAGTCTATTATTGACATTGTAGCACCTACTTTAGCTCTTATTTTTAACAATTGTATCGACTGTGGAGAGTTTCCTGACCTCATGAAAAATAGTAAAATAATACCTTTGTTTAAATCAGGTAGTACTACAGACCCCACAAATTATAGACCTATTTCAGTACTACCTACCTTTAGTAAAATTTTTGAGAAATTAATTTTAGCCCAATTGCAAAGATTTTTTAATAAACATAAATTATTACATAGTAAACAGTTCGGTTTTACAAGGGGTCGTTCAACTACTGATGCCGGTGTTGAACTTTTAGGACATATTTATAATGCATGGGAAGATAAATGCGATGCCTTGGGCATTTTTTGTGATTTGTCCAAGGCGTTCGATTGCGTTCTTCATGAAACGCTAATCAGGAAACTCCGCCACTACGGGATCCGGAACACCGCTCTGGATCTTCTTACTTCATACTTGAATAATAGGGTTCAGAGCGTTGACGTTAATGGTAAAAGATCTCCCGGATCTATAGTAACAATGGGAGTCCCACAGGGCTCAATTCTCGGTCCTTTTTTGTTTCTTATTTATATTAATGACTTGCCTTACCTCATAAAGGATAATCATGATATAGTGTTGTTTGCGGACGATACTTCACTTTTGTTTAAACTTAAACGTCAGCAGCTGGTTACTGACGATGTAAATAGCGCGATCTCAAAAGTAGTTCACTGGTTCAATGTTAATAATTTACTACTTAATGAAAAAAAAACCAAATGCATTAAGTTTACGCTGCCTCACGTTAGACAGGTGTTAACTAATGTATTGATAAAGGGCAGAGAATTGAATCCTGAAGATAGCACAGTATTCTTGGGCTTAACTTTGGATGCTAAGCTTCAGTGGGGCCCACACATAGATAAATTATCAAAAAAGCTTAGCTCCGCAGCATACGCTGTTAGAAAAATTCGTAATTTAACTGACATAGAGACAGCCCGTTTAGTGTACTTTAGCTATTTTCATAGTGTAATGTCGTATGGTATTCTGTTGTGGGGAAATGCCGCCGACATTCAGACTATCTTTGTTTTGCAGAAAAGAGCTGTTCGATCAATTTATAAGTTAAGCCCGAGACACACTCTCAGAGAGAAATTTAAGGAAATTAATGTAATGACTGTGCCTTCACAGTATATTTTTGAAAATCTTTTATATGCCCATAAAAATATAAACTTGTTTAAAAAATACAGTGATATCCATAATATAAATACTAGGAACAAACACAGCTTCGTTGTACCTACAACAAGGCTCAAGAAAATAGGTGGCTCGTTCAGATGTCAATGTATACGCTTTTATAATAAACTTCCAAGCCACGTTCAAGATCTAAGCCTTAATAAATTCAAATCATTCATTAAACGTAAGTTGTGCCAGAAAGGCTTTTATACCGTTAAGGATTATATTGAGGACAAAAAGGCTTGGGATTGAGTTGTTCCAATTTTCTGCATACTGAATGTTTTCTTTTATTTCTGTTACATACACTGATAAATTGATAATTATTATAACAGAACGACTTGAATACTTACCTTGAGAAGTACAATTTATTGTTTTAATAATATTGTGAATTTGAGGACTATGTGGGTCATTGTTTCAGTTTTAATCATGATCTGGCAGTTTAAGTAGTTCATGCGGCCTACCCAAATGTCCTTTCTTTGGTATTGTTCGTCGAATCGTTGAGCTCCTAAAGTTCTGAGTTGAGCTGCACGGTTACTGACAAATGCGTGCACTGACTGGACAGGTCCTCTTAATCTGCGTGGTTCTTTCCTCAGAAGACCATTTCAGATACTAATCTACATGGTCCTCAAAGATTATGTTCGAATATTTATATACACATTGACATTCATGAATTTTATACATACAATGACATGAGTAATTACTTTGTAAAGTATTATATTATTTAAATTATTGTGAATGTGAAGATTATGTGGATTATTACTTTTTTTTATTTTATTTCTTAGTTAGTTTCACGATCTGGCAGCTTGAGTAATTTATGCGGCCTACCCAAATGTCCTTTCTTTGGTATTGTTCGTCGAATCGTTGTGCTCCTTAAGTTCTCAGTTGAGCGGCAAGATTACTGACAAATGCGTGCACTGACTGGACAGGTCCGCTCAATCTGTATGGTTTTTCCTCAAAAGACCGTTTCAGACACAAATCTACATGGTCTTCACATGATCTGACCAAGATTATGTCTGGACTTTAAAAGAGACTGTGACCTCTGAGTTTGTTTCGGCCTTTCTTCTCAGAATAGTCAGTTATGAAACGCCGACCTCATCTAGTTTTAAAAATATGATTGACGTGTAAAAGTGTTTGTAACAAACCTACTTACAGAAATAAAATCATTTATCATTTATCATTTATCAATGCAACTATAACGTTGCCAAATAAATCTGTTACTTATAATTTGCAGAATTGCAGTAATTTTACTTTTAACTTTCTAAAATGTTCCATTTTATTGAATTGGTACCTCTACATACCATGTTAATTATTTTGATTCATAGTAAATAGTTATTTCAATCTATTCCTGTTCATGAATTTATCTCCTAAAGTGTTCTCGCTGCTGCTGAAGTGAAAAGTTATGTGTGTTACACGAGAGCAAAGTTTTTTGCTTCTCGTGCCTTTGAATCCCTCGCCACACTCAGGATTCAAAATCAACACTCGCAGCAAAAAACGACTTTGCTCTCTTGTTACACAAATAAATATTATACAGTCATATGAATAAGTAAACAGTGAGAAATCAAAAAATTATGACTCAACCGTATATATTTGTTAGAAGTACCTACCTTATTATAGAAACACAAAAAAAAAATATCATATTTAATTTGAAGCTGCAATTTCGAGCATTTGTCTCTCATTATTACTCTGTTTTTATTAACTATAATGTAACAAAATAGTAAATATAACACAGGTATTATGTAACTAAACACAACATTTAATAGTTCTAAGGCGGTACGAAGTTCGCCGGGTCAGCTAGTATTATATAAAAATATATACAAAAATTACAGTAAGTATAAGTGCAGACATGACCCTAATTTTTACACAATTTCAACACGAATAGTTGACAAGTTGACAAAAGTTGGGGAAATCGTGCGTTACTTAGAGGTAATGGTTATCTATTTTGGTGGGCTTGGCGCTTGAACTTTTAAGGTGAAGTGCAACAAATATCGATCCCTTCATCACAATTATTCTTAAAAAGTCTGTAAAGTCTTGGGACTGGAGAGTTAGAACCGAAACTGTTCTGCGGAAGGGGGGACGTAACAGTTTAATGGGGTGGCGTGGATATTTATGAGGTAAGTTAAAATTAAACTTACTTAACAACTGGGGGCAGTCTAATTCACTGTGAAGAATTTTGTACAGAGAGATTAAGTCAGTTTTATATCTACGTTTTTCGAGTGAGGTCATGCCAAATTTTAACAAAGATAACAAATATTAGAGGACCCAGGTGGGAACCCTGTGAAACCCCAGAGGTTATAATCAGAGTTTCGAATTTATAACCATTGACAATTACATAGAAGGACCTGTCCGTTAGATAAGAGTGAAGCCAGATAAGAAGAGAACCAGCAAAGCCGTACGCAGCAAGCTTCTGAATAAGCAATCCGTGAGACAATTTGTCGAAAGCCTTGCTAAAATCACTGTATACGGCGTCGACTTGCTGATTACAGTCTAGCAAAACTGCAACATTTTCAACGAAAGTGACCAAATTACTACGGGTTGATCTTGTGGCAGTAAAGCCATGCTGGTGGTCAGAAACATACTTTTTAAAGTGTTGTTTAATGTCCGGTCATACTAATGCTTCAAAAACCTTTTCAAGTGCCCATGCCGTGAGGATAGATATAGGACGATAGTTGCCAACAAAATCCTCAGCGTCCGTTTTATGAATCGGAAACCCCTTTTTTTTTTTTTTGTTTCCGGGGTGGAAAATCCTCATGGATGTCCGCCGCCCTGGGGCGGGTGGCGGGGTCTGTCAGACTCTTACTGACTAAAAACCACCCCGGTGTTCCATCTCACACCTACGCCGGGGGTCGCGGGAACGTACGATCCTTCCGCAACCCCCGACTGGCGCCGGCCCGCCACTGCGGGCCTCTTCGGGTCTGGGGGGGGAGTGAGGTGTTTGACTCCCCCCGCGACGTCTAAAAGGGGCGCGCGTGGAACACTACGCGCCGCCACCTCGGGTCCTGATGTATGGGGGGCGACGGACGTCCCCGAGTCCGTCGCCCCTGGACCCATTTAGGGGGGCTGGAAGAGGGCGTTGTCCGCCCTCCGCCGACGCCCGGTACGCCTTCTGCTGGCCGGGTGAGTGGACGAGATCTCCCTCTCCCTTTCCGCAGCCTCCTTCTGCGAGACGACTATCTCGCAGAAGGAAACCACCGCGTCCCAGGACTCGTCGCTGCCGACCATCGACTCGACTACGGCCGGCAGCGACAAGTCACTGCCTACTTCTGAGATGAGGGCACGGCGCGGCTCCTCCCAAGCGGCACACTCTGCCAGCGTATGCCGCGCCGTGTCCTCTCGGCAGTCGACGCAGTGGTGACACCGGGCGTCCGGCTCCCTGTTTATGCGACACAGGTACTTCCCGAAGCAACCATGCCCCGAGAGCACCTGCGTCGCCCGAAACGACAGGGAGCCGTGCCTCCTCCCGTGCCAGCGCTCGAGTACCGGCCGGACCGCCTCGATGGTGACGAGGCCGGCGGTAGGCCGAGAAAGCCTGTCCCGCCATTCCGCCACCAGGACCTCGCGAAGCTGAGACCGACGCAGCTCCATGTGCCGCTGCATCGGTCCCTCGCCCCGCGCCCTCGCTTCCTCGCGCCACCGATACAATGACGCGAGTACTTTCGCCTCGAGGTCCCAGGGCGGGGATCCGGCCAGAATCGGAAACCCCTTAGCCAACTTCCATTTTGTTGGGAAGATTTCAACGCTGAGCGATCGGTTGAAAATTATGTGTAGAGGGGTTGCCATTTCATCAGCGCACGTTGCTATAAAGTTGGAGGGAATATCATCGCGGCCGGAGCCCTTAGATATGTCAAAAAAAAAAAAAAAAATTAAGATACTCGACTATTTTGTCCTTAGGAATCTGAATCAATGAATAGCTGTCGGAGCTGTTTACTAGTTATGACATCACCAATTAATACTGACATAGTTAATTACAGAATTCACTACCACATACCAATGAATAACTAACGTATATCCGGCTTTAAAGGCAAAATAAACTACTTTCCTGGGAGTAGCATTAGAGTTCCCCTGGAAACCAGACGTAGAAGAAGTCCGCAACAAATTAAACAAATTCGTGTATGTTCTATAAACACTGCGAAAAACCTTCTCGCTGAGTATGATGTTGATTGCGTATCACGGCTGTGTTTTGATAGATTTTACAATACAGCCATAAACTATGGGGTAACTTAACAGACGTGGATAAAGCTTTTAGGGTACATAATAAATTCATTCGAGCCATTTGTGATATTCCACCATGGGCACCTGTAAACCGTTCTTTCTAAAATTAAAACTCCTCACATTACCCAGTATGTATATTTTAGAATGTGCAATTTTTTTAAATTTGACAGCACCTTTACCTGTTTAAAAAAACTCAAGACCGTTACCCTCAAAAAATAAGAGATCCAGATAGAATAGTTCTGCATGGCATTATGGTCTTCTCTGTACAAAAATAACTGCTATCTGAATGGACTTATCTATAACAAAATACCAAAGAACTTTAAATAAATATCTAATAATTTATTTTTATATACATTTAATAATATGGCTGCAGCAAAAAACGATTTTATTCTATAAATGAATTTAAAATCACCATTGGCCATCTGTTGTGCGAGCAATGTGCCCTGCCCACTGCTACTTAAGTTTGACAATTGTTCGGGCCAGGTCTAATATCTTGGTTCTCCTACAGATTGCTTCATTTCTGATTCGTTCACGTAGGAAAACTCCAAGCATAGTAATGGAGAGGCATTGCCCTTTGGATAACTTACAGCCTTCTAATCAGGCCCATTGTGAGCGACCGCTAAGCGCATCACTTCAGAACGGCTGGACCGATTTACCAAATTTTTGTTTAAAAACAGTCCGAATTAAGTTCTTACGGAAAGAAAAATTTTGTACAGCATACATACTTTTCTTCCTATCCCCAAATAATAGGCGTCAATTACATCAAAAAATATTGACAGCATATACACACTGCATTATATCCACAAAGCGCACCTTCCCGCCCCGTGCAGAGGCGACACTCGGTCGTCTGGAGTCAAGGCTGCCTCCGACGTGTATTTACTTCACACATTAAACTGGAATTAGCTCACACGAGCCACGTTACGACTATACGCCAGCCACACTCCAGTTTGAGTGGTTAATAGCTTGAAACTGAGGACTTTGGGTTGTCGGTACCTATGGAATTTTAAAGAGGTCACATTTCTTGTTCTGGTGGTTTGACCTATGGAAAGCCAGGGTAATCAAAACTTTTTAAGGAGTAAAATAGACAAACAACATAATTTACATTAATCACATTAGTGTTCCCGTGATCCAATTGCTCTAAATCGGGAACAAAATCAAACTCCTTACTGCTACTGAGAAATTCCTATTAGGGAAACCCAATAATGATTTTTATAGTTCCAATTTCAGGCTTAGACATGTCACATTTTAGTATTCAATAATATGAATAATTAAAAGCAAACTCCTAATATAATTATGCACTAACAGATGTGTTGCATGACTTCACTAGGTATACACGCTTATCTTTAATAAGCGTTGTTTACATGTCGGGTCCAGATCCGGGTGTCTCCAGACACAAAAGAAGGCGTGTGACACTTGTCTCTTTTGTGTGCTCCAGACATCCGCGCCCTGACACTGATGTGACAACAAAGCGCTAGTTAATGTCATACTCAATGTACATTGTATAACCAGCCTAATAGGAACGTGGAAGAATAGCACAACGTATTTGAAGTAAACAAAAGATTTGGTCATTTGTTTTTGTGGTTATTTTAAAAATCGATTATTACGGCTGTATGCGTGGAAGATAGGTGGAGGACGAAGAGAAGACGGAATATTTACTTACTGATGTGTAAAGAATGAATGAATGCCAGGCGAAATATAATGAAGGAGTGGAAAACCGAGTAAGACGGGTGGACAAATGACGGACGGACAGATGGAGAGGAGATTTAAAAGGCTAGGTGGTAAACTAAAGTTTTCAGATGAATCTGGTTATTGTGCTGAAATTGATTTCATCTGGACTGCCTCCTGGCAATCTTACCCGAGCCGGGAATCTAAACTAGAACGCATGAGGCTCTAGTTTAGATTCCCGGCTCGGGTAAGATTGCCCGTTTCTTGGCAATGGGCTAGCCCCTAATAACATGGGGTTTAACATAACTGGTGAAATGTGGGTCTACCTACTATAGGTACACCTTAATAGGTAATGTGGGTCTACCTGCTATAGGTACACCTCAGTAGGTAATGTGGGTCTACCTACTATAGGTACACCTTAGTAGGTAATGTGGGTCTACCTGCTATAGGTACACCTCAGTAGGTAATGTGGGTCTACCTACTATAGGTACACCTCAGTAGGTAATGTGGGTCTACCTACTATAGGTACACCTCAGTAGGTAATGTGGGTCGACCTGCTATAGGTACACCTCAGTAGGTAATGTGGGTCTACCTACTATAGGTACACCTCAGGTAATGTGGGTCTACCTACTATAGGTACACCTCAGTAGGTAATGTGGGTCTACCTATTATAGGTACACCTCAGTAGGTAATGTGGGTCTACCTACTATAGGTACACCTCAGTAGGTAATGTGAGTCTACCTACTATAGGTACACCTCAGTAGGTAATGTGGGTCTACCTACTATAGGTACACCTCAGTAGGTAATGTGGGTCTACCTACTATAGGTACACCTCAGTAGGTAATGTGAGTCTACCTATTATAGGTACACCTCAGTAGGTAATGTGGGTCTACCTACTATAGGTACACCTCAGTAGGTAATGTGGGTCTACCTACTATAGGTACACCTCAGTGGGTAATGTGGGTCTACCTACTATAGGTACATCTCAGTAGGTAATCATAAAGGGCGTGCCCGCTTACATATGCAATGCTGCATTATGTTTATATATTTTGGAATGCTAATCAATTAGTTTATGCGCCCTTGTGGAGCAACACCAGCGCTGAGCCAAACATTTTTGTCAGCGATGTAATACCCCAACTTATAATATACTTGGCTGTATAGAGTGTGTTTTAAACAAGATTTAATTTTTAGTTTCATTCTGTTGGAGTAGGTAGGTATGTGGGGAGGTATTTTATTGTAGCATTTTAAACAGTACCCCATGAAGGATGAGTCTACTTTAGCCAGCCTGAAACCTGTTTGAACTAATTGGTCCCTATGTCTCGTTCTATAGTTGTGTCTTTCGCCTCTTTTACTGGAAATATTGAAATTTTTCCTAACGTACATGATGTTTTCATAGACATATTGACAATTAACATCATTTTATTTCGTTCATGTGGTGTTTTAAGTTTTTGTTACACTGTTCAAGTTTTTAAATACGTGTTATTTTTTGTGAAGATGTTAGTGTAAACAATTGTTGGTGAACCAAATAAATAAATGTCTTTATACAGTTCCCTTAGAGAATCCCGCCTTTTTTTTAGGGCGTGAATTCATCAAATAACTTCTCCCGCTTTAAGCGGAGCGGGAGGGCGTGTCAGACTCTTACTGACTAAAACCCACCCGTGTTCCTTTAGTTGCCTGTGCCAGGGGCCAGGGTAACCCTTTCGGATTTTCCTGCAACCCCGGCAGGCATCGGCCCTAGCAGACCCCGTCATTGTTGCTGACATCTCTTTGAGACGCACATGGAACACAACGCGCCGGGCCTGACGGCGGGATCGACCCGGGCCTGGTCCTTATCGGATGGCGAGCTACCTATTGCTCGCCGTCCGCAAGCCTGCACCTACAGTGGCTGGAGATCGGCTTGGGATTCCCGATGCCCAGGGCGTCTCCTGCGGTGGCTAGGGGCGTGAGGGTGCGAATTTTGCCTCTCTCTCACGTGTTCCGCCTCCTCCTACTTAAGCATTACTGCTTCGCAGAAGGAGGTGACCGCTTCCCAAGCCCTCTCACTCCGTACCATGGCCTGGACCAGGGCCGCACGCGAGAGATCGCCACCGCTAATCACCTGCACCAGGACACGGCGCTGCTCTGCCCAAGCCGGGCAGACCTCCACCGTATGCTCTACCCTGTCCTCCGGGCAATCCACACAATGTTGACACCCAGGCGTTTCCTTCCGCCTTATCCGGAACAGGTACGCCCCGAAGCAGCCGGTCCGGTGAGGACCAGCGTCAGGCGGAAAGTAAGGACGCCGTGGCGCCTCTCCACTCCTCAAAGAGGGGACTTATCGCCACAATTGTGGCGTGCCCGGCGCTGGGTTGCGAAAATCGCACTCTCCATGCCGCCCTGAGATCCCGCTGGAGCTCTGTCCGCTGTGCCGTGATTTCTCGCGGCAGCGTAGTTATGCCCTGGCGTTTCGCCTCTTCGCGCCACTCTCAAATGGGCACGAGGACTTTTGCCTCCAGATCCCATGGCGGTAATCCAGCACGAAGGCTCGCCGCCTTGCCGGAGACCGTACGATATCCCCGGACCAGCAGGGTGACCATGACCCCTTGGGGCGCCAGCCGGCGTGCTGGCCGCCGCTTCAAGGAACGTGCCCTAGAGAATCGCGCCTGCAGAGGCTGTATATAGCTCTGATGGCTCTTTCATGCAGAATAAAAATAAACTCAATATCGGCAGCCCGTCTCCATAATAAAATACCGCAAGACATGATACTATGAAAATAACTGAAATAGAGTCGCCTCGCGGAATCTACATTAGTAAATTGACGGTTTTTTCTTACAGCATAATAATATGCTGCTGAACTTAGCCATCCTGCAAGAGATAGAAAGAAAGAAAAAAAAAGTATTTATTGTGACTCGTACAGGAAGTGCACAAACTAAATTATAAAATAAAAAACCAAACTATATAAAAACAAAAAGTAACAAAAGAAAAAGGAAACAGAAATTCCTATACGAGGCCAAAAGGCTCCTATCTCAGCATGATGCTGCGACATGACGACACACGACAAGATGTTAAATGGAACGCCATTGCAGCCTTGAGTCGAGCGTTATCCCCAGGAAAACAGTTTTTTCGACCAATTCTAGATTCTCTTTATTCATTACTTTGTCACAATCACTACTTTTAACTTTCGGTAAAGCAAATCTTATGCATTTAGTTTTTTCCCATTTACTACTAAATCATTAGCAGTGAACCAATTGTGTTCCTACAGTAGGTCATTATTTACGTCGTCAAGATTTGATGCACGTCTATTTATCTTAAAAATTAAATAAGTTATGTAATGTTGGTGTATAATACCGGCCTGTTGAAACTAACGCGCTGGTATTTAAACAAGAACATACCGTTAATGACTTTGAAGTTCAAGTAAGTAACGAAACTCGAACTGCTTTGATGAATGAAGGAAGTTCGTAAATAATTTGCATCGGTGCAACAGCTGGCTCGATCCACGGATATTTAGCGCCGATTAATCAGAGGCTGCTGCGGCCAACTGTTTAATTGCCATATCGTAACCTTTGATTAACGAGTTAAACTAAGATTAGAACCGATCTGAGCTCCTTGTCAAAAGGAACTTGGTTAATGCTCTTTGTAGCTGATTTAAAATTTTGCTTTGTATTGAAATCAATGGATTGCACCATAAACACTTGAATGTCCAAGCCGATTTAACCCTCCGTTTAAGGTGGCTCTTTCACAAATTGCACCCTCTAGTACGAATGACACGGAGGCGGATTACTAAGTTGCAAAATTATTAATTTCATCACAGTTACAGTATTTCAACGAGTATTTACATGAAACATACTGCTCTTGCTCTAAACTTTTCACTATTAATTTTAAACGGAAAACTTGTAACAGTTTCCGCGCCACTAATACCACTTCAAGGCCGATCTAAGGAACTTCATAGGCAATTATGAAGTCTCAGCGCTGATAAATTAGCCAATGTTTCAGCTTTCAGACCGCAGTGGCATTAATTACTAAAATAAGTGATAGACATAATTTTAATACAAGAAATAAAGATAAAATAGATCAACCATTTTTCAGATTAGCTAAAGTACATACATCTTTTATGGGGTACTGTGTTAAATGCTACAACAAAATACCTTGTAATATATTGCAATTAAATGAAAGAAAATTTAAAAGTCATATAAAAAGTTCACTGTGTAAACAAGCATATTACAAATTAGAGGATTATATCCAAGATAAGAATGCTTGGAAACATGCTGGTCCAGCTCCACCGGACAATCTAGGGTCTTGACAAAATTAAAACTTGTTGCTACTTAATTGTATGGTTTGTTATTTTTATGACATTGGTTTACATTCTGTGAGTACTTTAACTCACAAACTGACATATTAATTGGTTACATAATTTGGGAAATCGTATACTTTTACAATGTTTGTAAATATGTGAACACCATGTATCTATCATTTAATTAACTTATTTATCATTGCTACGTTTATTAAATTCTTTTTACCTATTTTGGTAGGGTAATTTTTATTATAGGTGCATCGTCTTCACATATAATTATATAATTAATGTATACAAAGTATTGTAACACATTTTAAAAGAGTAACGATGGAGTTTCTTGCCCATTCTTCTCCATACGAAACTACCTTTTGGAAGGGGCGACTAGAATCAATTCTATTTAAATGTAAATGCTGACGTTCACAAGTGCCTTTTATGTGCCTATTTGAAATAAATGCTTTGACTTTGACTTTGACTTTACTGCAAGATGGGGGAGATGGGATGCGATTCGACATACCTTTCGAACTCAACTGTTTAGAGGATAATACCTTAGTTACGCTTGAGTGTGTAGATGTGAGTTTGAGTATATTATGTGCCTATAGTATCAATATTGCTTTCGAAGTTCAAAACAAGAATAAGTAGTTCGTGGGTTCAAAGTCAAGGAAGTATTGTAAAGTAAGCAAGGCAACATTGAATAGCTCTAATCCAGTAGCAATGATAAAGAAAAAATGGGACGGAACTAGCATAACAGCACAATATTAAATACTGACCAAAGTAAATACGCCAACTTTCATCTACTCTTGCGATATCGCGGTCGCAGGTTGTGCCTCTACACTGACAATATAATACTCCTTCATCCGACTTAAAACTAGTTCGTTTTCTGCATGTGGTCCCACATATCTGTAGGTACATCTTTCGTGCGGACGTTTTCTGCATGTGGTCCCACATATCTGTAGGTACATCTTCCGTGCGGACGTTTTCTGCATGTGGTCCCACATATCTGTAGGTACATCTTCCGTGCGGACGTTTTCTGCATGTGGTCCCACATATCTGTAGGTACATCTTACGTGCGGACGTTTTCTGCATGTGGTCCCACATATCTGTAGGTACATCTTCCGTGCGGACGTTTTCTGCATGTGGTCCCACATATCTGTAGGTACATCTTCCGTGCGGACGTTTTCTGCATGTGGTCCCACATATCTGTAGGTACATCTTCCGTGCGGACGTTTTCTGCATGTGGTCCCACATATCTGTAGGTACATCTTTCGTGCGGACGTTTTCTGCATGTGGTCCCACATATCTGTAGGTACATCTTCCGTGCGGACGTTTTCGGATTGAATTTAATGTGAACATGGTTTCCTTTAAGCACGAGACATGCTCCAATATCCTTCAAAATTAATGTTCAATTAGTTTATTTTCCCAAATTTGCTAGAAACAGTATTGTATCGCATGTGGCTTCCTATTAGTGCACACTCCATTGTAGATGCATTTACTTTAAACCCCGAACTGACTGCAGTACGGATAGACAGCTGGGAATGACAAGAGAATTATGTTTCGTGCAGGTATTGTAGGCACAAAATTAACCCTGTTGCAGTATAAGCCCAAACACGATGTAACTGCTGTAAACTGTTGAGGAGCTCTCTCAACTGTCTTTCGTGTTTATCATGAAATCATCTCCAGATCTCTATTTTGTTGAAGTGTCACCAAAACTACCTGAATGTATTCCAAGTCACAACAGAATCGGTTCACAAATGAAAAATCAATCAACCCCTTTTTTCTGATTGAAATTGAATTTGCATGCATGAGTTAATTTAACAATAAATTATATACTCAAATACTTATATAATTGCATTGTAATAAAGTTGTCATTGTAATTTAATACTAATGATTGAATAGCTTTTAATAATATTAATCATTTGTATGTCAATATTGGCAAAACATAGCGCACTACCTAATATTTAAGATCTTTGTATACAATCACCTATGTTTGACAAATAAATTATTCTATTCTATTCTATTCTGAACTAAGGGGTAGATATTGTTTTTCAATTCGAAATGAGACAAACGTTGAGGTATATATAATATATCCTTTCAAAATCGGACTACTCTATAAAAAGTTATGGGTGGTTATATACTCCTTTTTTCCGTCGGTTAAAAAGTACCTAGCTTTGTTTGTTGCTGATATTTAATTTAAAACTTCATTTGTTTGACTTCATATTAAACCCTCATTGATCCCATTTATTATTAACTCCTCACTTCCATCAAACCATCAATTGCGTGCTTCAAAGAAAACCGCTTCACTTATTCACTTACTAAGAAAAATCCCTCATCTCTAATTCAGTCACGCGAACTAGACCATAATGTAGATTGATGAGGGAATATTTCCGAGCTGGTCTCCGAAGATTATTAGCACATTAATTAGTCGCAGGCTACCATTCGTCATGCGCTCGCGGCGCGACCCAGATTTTAACGGCTGCGTTGACAAATGGACCGGCCACTAGTCAGGATGAGACACTATTTTAGACCAAACTCAAACTCGAAGCATTTATTTCAAATAAACCAATTACAGGCATTTTTGAACTGTCAAGGGGTCGGTCAGTCAGAAAGATAAAGCTAGTTGCCCATTCCAAAGCGTAGTAGGTACCTATGTAGAAGAACGGGCAAGAAACTCCATGGACACTCTTTTAAATCAAAATATTGTTACTAAAAAGTGGTAACATCATCATGTTAAAATTATGCATGTGAGAACGATGTAGAAAGAGGTGCACGTTAATAGCGTCCGTAACAAAAAGATAAAAATAATTCAGGAATTAAAATAAGCCGTGGCAGCTAAGAAATGGCCAGTGCCTACTGACGGCACCCGTTCACGAACAAGACGTATGGATCAGCACCATTCAGCTCAGCCATTTTGAAAGGAATTTCATGATCCAATACACACGCCACCACCAGCGACACATTTGAGTGAGCATGACATACTCTCAGCCACCAGGGCACATTCAATTCAATGAAAGACGAACCCAGTAAGCTTTAAAGTAGGTACCTACATAGTACTCACTTATGTGCTATGCAATTATACAATACTAATAGATTGAATTTATACAATGCAAAGATAGATTGTACAACCTTCATCAGCTCCAACAATATTTTCGAATGCTGATTAATTAGTTTACGCGCCCTTGTGGAGCAAGATCAGCCCTGAGCCAAGCATTTTTGTCAGCGATGTAATCCCCGAACCTATAATATGCGTGGGTGTATAGTGTGCGTGTGCGTTATAAACAAGATTTAAATTTCGTTTCATTCAGTTGGAGTATGTGGGGAGGTATTTTATTGTAACATTTTAAACAGTACCCCATGAAGGATGAGTCTACTTTAGCCAGCCTGAAACCTGGTTGAACTAATCAGTCCCTATGTCTAGTCCTATAGTTGTGTCTTTCACCCCTTTTACTGAAAAGTTTTAAATTTTTCCGTGACGTCAAATTCGTCCGTGACGTTTCGTGTGACGTCACTGGGAGCGGTTTTGTGTGATCTATGACCTTTTCTGACCTTTTTGGGCAGTCCAGGTGTACTGTGTGCAAGGAGGTGGCAGGATGCTTGAGGGAGAGGCAAAAGTCGCGCCCTCATGCCCGTAACCACCACAGGAAACGCCCTGGGCGTCGGAAAACACAAGGCGATTCCCGGCCACCGAAGGCGCGGGCTTGCGGATGGCGAGTAATGGGCAGCTCGCCATCCGATAAGGTCTAGGTTGGATGCCTAGTCTTTTCCCAACTATGTTGGAGTCAGCTTCCAGCCTCACCGGATATAGCTGTTTGCGCCCCGCTCAGCTAATCAACTAAGCAAGCCGAACCATAATAATGAAGCACATCATTAGCGAGCGGACCACGCTAGCGTGGGCACCGCACAATGGCGATACTTCACTTCCTTCCTTCAATCTACCAACAACCAACGCTATTTTATATCTACTTTGTAATGAGTAACTGTTTGTTTTCCCAGTAAAATAAAATAAAATAATAAACGCTCAAGTTTACCGCTGTATTTGAAAAGTAATTATACCTTTTTAACTATTAACGTGCTTTATTTTCAAGTAACCTGAACCAAAAACAAATCTTTTGTCCGAAGAAGCCTACGTGACTGGGACAGAGCCGCTCCATCGGTCGGTGGGTCTCAAATTGGCAGATCAAGAAGATCTGACAATTTAAGTGAGCTCGTTCCTTTTTTTTCCTTTAATCTTCCCTGTTTTGTTTGAGTGACGCCGTGCGCCTACGATTTGACGTTTGGTGATTACTGCTCAAGTTATTATAATAATCGCCAAATGTTTTTCACGTGTTTGCGCTAAATAACGCTTAATCACTCTTTCATCCTATGCATCTATGTTATTTTTGGTCCAAGCAAGGGTCGTAATTTAGTTGTATTTTGACAAACTAAATTAGCAACGTGTTCTTTTAAATTTATTCTCAATGCATCCACCATATGCCTATGCATACAACCACCGGCCTCTGCTGCACACCGGTCGGCAAAACGAGGAGCGTACCGTACCTATTTTCTCATTATTTTATTAAAATCTTATCGCAATGACTTCTGAAGCAATGCACACTGACCCTACTGACTTACCTCATAAAGGATAATCATGATATAGTGTTGTTTGCGGACGACAGTTCACTTTTCTTTAAACTTAAGCGTCAGCAGCTGGTTACTGACGATGTAAATAGCGCGATCTCAAAAGTAGTTCACTGGTTCGATGTTAATAATTTACTTCTTAATGAGAAAAAAACCAAATGCATTAAGTTTACGCTAATGAGCTCAGTACTGACAAATTTTCAATGTATCAAAAAAAAATGGGGAGATTTTGGGTTCAATCAAATCTTAATTTTGAACTTTCGAATAAATTCTAAGTAAGTTCTGCAATTCCTAGATAAACCATAATTTTTTAGGGTGTTAGGTTAGACTATGCTAATTAGTTATCACAAAAAACTGAACCAGAAATGTTCAACAGAACGAGAAAAAAATCGAAAACTGAGGTTAGGCCAAAATTACGAAAAAATCATTAAAAAAATTATATCTCGAAAACTACGAAAAATCGTAGAACATACCTGGGGGTGATTCGGATACTCCTCATCATAAAGTATCTAAATTTTACGTTTGAACGTCAACTCCCCGGCCACTCTGTATATTTTGATTTTGATTTTAAAAACGTTTAATATCATTTATTGTGCATTCGTCCGCAGCCACTTGGAGTATGATTTACAAGTGTAGAATCCTAATTATTATATATATATAATATATATATAGAAAGAATTGATGGAATTCTAAAGAGGTTCTTACGTTTGTTCTTGCAATACAAAACTAGGAAATAAACTCATAATTATATAGCGCGATGTAAGAGGTTTCACATCTTACCACTGCATGAGCACAGACCTATTGCCGATGTGACGTACTTATTTAAAATCGCAAATAGTATTATAGATTGCCCTGAGCTGTTAGGCAGTTTAGGATTAGTCACACTGTAAAATGTTTCGCAAACCCAGCTTGTTACATGCCCCTCATTCCAAGTCCACGTACAGGCAGAATTCAGATTACCGTGCGAGTAAAAGTTTTAATAAACTGTCTGGTGAACATGATTTGAATATAATTATTCAATACTAGTGTCTCTCGGCTGAAGCAGTTTTGTTGACGAAAAGCTTCTTTACGGAAAAGTTTTTGTTTGCATATAAATAATTGAATGGCAGAGTTATTGTTTGTATTTCGATCGTGTACTTTATTTCCTAATTTATGTTATAGGTAGGTAATTGAACCCACCCTTTTTATTTCGTTTTTGTTTTTAGTGTTTATCAGTGGAAACTTGCAAATGCCCTTCAATTTCATATTGTTTCAGAAAACTGTATAAGTTAGCTGTAAGTTCCCCAAATAGAATAAAATAAAATAATGGTATCAATGAACGAGTCTTCTAATAGACTGGCAGTTGTCAATGTTTCGCATCAAATATCAACCTATCAGGTGCTTTGACAATTTCCCACGAGAAATATACGTATGTTTGTATGGAGGGGAAATTTTGAGCGAATCAAACGAGCGTCGCCGCGCCGGCTGTATCGCAAGTTCCGCAAGTCCTCGGTTATTACGCGTAATGACCACCGTTCATCGGCCAGCCATATAAAGAGATGACACAGAAGCTTCGCTCCATACAATATTTAATCGTGCACAAGAGATCTTATCAAATACTAATACTATAATAATCTCAAAAACAATAATCTCTTCAAAGTGAGAGTGAACAGGCTTCTTCTGGGTAAGCTCACTCCATCGTCGACTCTGTCTCGGTCACCACTGACCTAGACTAGAGTTAAGTGCAAACACATTTTAAATAAAAAATAAATAAAAAAACAGTTGAGAGAGAATATTTCTGCTATTGCAAGTCGTAGTCACGAATACGCTCAGAATGTTACAGGCTGGCAGCTTGTTCTCAGTAATTTTTTCAATATCTCGGCAAGGCTATTTATTTCACAGCATTAGAATATATCCGAAGAATATCGTCTCTTGTTGTATTCTGCTTATCTTGTTACTTTACTTCCACTTCCATTACTGAGCAACGTATAAAATGGACCTTCTGGGTGTCCTGTGCGGACGGCATCACCGTTTATAGCCCAATTTAGAGAGCAATTACTTGTTCATTATGAGCTCAGTTATTAAATGCGACAGGCTAAGTATGTGGGTCGTTTTGATACTAGGCTTGGTCAAGGATTTTGTTAGCCACAGCGTGCTAATAACATTCATGACAAACTGGTCAAGGATTTTATGGGCAGCTGTAATGGCAGTTGAACAGAGCAAATATGATCGAACAATAGCTTTCTACAATCTGGCATATCCACAACATATTTTAGTATCGTTGTCTATGCATTTCATAAATAAGTAAGCTCAGTAACAAAATAGCTTTACTAGTAACACAGCATGGCACCACATTATTTGCCGGTGTTCTGACATTAGAACTACTACCCACCTGTTCGCATTATCCCAGCATCACTCCCCCCCCCCTTACTTCAGGACCTCCCCGGGACCTGCATATTAACGACGTGTCGCCACTCTAATGCCCCACTTAGACGGTGACGTAACTGCCTTATTGCATCCTTGAGACTTGCGGTGTTTAGGCACTAACACACACACACACACAGATTAATTTACATTTCACAGTGCGTGATGAGACGTTAAATACTGAGTTGAGCTACATGATTACTGAGAAATGCGTGCTCTGACTGGACAGGTCCACTCAATCTGTTTGGTTCTGTCCTCAAAAGACTGTTTCTGACACCAATCTACATTATCTTCACACGATCTGACCAAGATTATGTCTGGACTTTAAAAGAGACTGTAACCTCTGAGTTTGTTTCAGCCTTTCTTCTCAGAGTAGTCATATAGGAAACGCTGACCTCACCTCATCTAGTTTTTAAAATATGATTGACGTGTAAAAGTGTTTGTAAAAACCTACTTACAGAAATAAAATAATTTATCATTATCATTTACTGAAGTAGGGACTCAATGTGGTGTAAGCTGTGATGTCCTTTATGCCTGGAGGTTTTTATTTAGGCATTAAGTTTTGTTCACAATTTTAGTTTTTGTTCGAGTATAGTTTTCATTGTATTTGTTGGTATATTGGCGTAGCTAGCTGACTTGTGGCAAATAATTTAATTTCTGTGTCTCGTAATGTTAATTACTTTGCATACCTACTATTGTATAGAATCAAGTTTTTTTAATGAACTCTGCTGTTGGGGAGTTTGTTGCGTCACTTCTTCCCAGCTAAACCACTGGGAACTGGTGAAGGGCGGGTGTTATGGGGGAGTGTCTTATGTAACTTTGATGTTCAAAAAGTGCTGATTCTTAATACTAATTTGCCTAATTTGAATAAATTACTTTTGATTTTGGAACCAAAGAGAACGCGACGTGTCAACGATGTGGCAATATGAATGAACATGAAAATATATTTTTGAAGGTATAGGTATCATGATTTAATTTCATAATACTCGTATTTGTGTTCAAAACCTCAATTTGAACTCAACCACATTCATTCCGGATTCCATCTAGCCATAACGATATCGGATCGTTAGTTTGCGGTCATATCGTAAGTTTAAATCAATGACATAACGATATCGGATCGTTAGTTTGCGGTCATATCGTAAGTTTAAATCAATGACATATTTTCATGTTTTTCCCAAATCTTACCATTAATTTGGGAACCGTAATTCCAGAAATGGTTCAGTTATTTTTATTATATCATTGCCAAACTGGGTTATGCCGTTATTTTATGGAGGGGCAAAACTTAGATCAACGTAGTTTGATGCCGAGTTTTATACATTCTCTACAATCGTCACTATTTTATGGTGCGGCCCCTCTAGGTATTAATTGCAGTTGCCTTACTTACGCAATACATCAAAAATTACTCCACGACTGACTAGGTAAATGATTTCACCCATTTAGGGTCAGATATTAAATTTTAAACCCAATTCATTTTTACTGTGGTTCAGACAATGAATTTCTCATTGTTTTAATTATTTTTGAATTGAGTGCAGCATGGCAGTTCAGATTAAGTCATTCTCATTTAAATGTCTCACTGATAGTGGCGCGTGTTAGACCATTCGGTTCCCAACAAAATGTTTGAGTTGGACGATGCTGACCCACGCGTCATGTTCGTGATCGGGCGCCATCGGCTGCGACTGGCCATCTCTTAACTGCCACAGCTTAGATTTAATCTTATATTTTTGAATAAATTCGTCACTTAATTTTTTTACACATCACAAGAAGCAACAAGAGTAATGTTACCAGGATTTTGTAATATCTTGATTTAAAAGATTGTCGCGTTCTTCTCCATAAAGATCTACGTTTTGGAATGTGCAGCTAGCTTCAACTTTTTGACTAACCGACTATTTGTCAATTCAAAAGTGCCTGTGAATGGTTTAAACGCAATAAATGCTTTGAGTTTGATTGATACCCTTACTTTTTTCTTTCACAGTTGTAATGTGCGAGTCATTTATACATTCTTAGGTTGATTAGAGTACTATTTTATTGGGGTGTAATGAATAAACATGGATCTCCTCGGATAGGTAGTTCTATTGCAAAACAAAAGAAGGTGCAAATTACTTGATATGCCTTAAAAACCTACGTGCAGAAACATTTTCGCCGGAATCTGTTATCACAAAAATCAACTCAGTACACACAATAGCAATTTCATTTCAAAATCAATACAGTAAAGCCGCGCCATTACTGAGTGCCATGATGTTCATATTGCAGACAATGTGAAGAATCGCCGCGCCGGGCCAGGCTAGTACGGCACGTGCCAAATCGCTAGCTAAACGAGTGCGTATAATTTGAGCGGGCAATTTGCGCTCTTTGTATGAACGCCATTGTCGGGCGTAATGGGGGAGCAGCGAGGTACCTGTCAGTTTGTTATAAATTTTGTTATCAAAAATGTTGTAGCTAAACGATGTTTTTCTTCGTTCTCTTGTAATTATTACTAGGGAGACAATTTAACGCTCTTCTAAAATAGGGTAAATAACGTGACAGTACATAATTAAATTAAAATTGCTGTTTTTATTAGTAAACTAGTAAGATTAAAAAAAAAATGAAAATGTACAGAAGCCCTACGGATTTGGTTTTTCTTCAAATAAACAAAACAATTAAAAATTATTCGATATAATACGTTTCTCAGAATAACGTTAATCTTACAGCTGTATTATTTTGGACTTTCCCGAAAAACAATACTTATCTCGCCATTTCTTCTATTAAATAATTACGTATTTTCTTTTAAAATGAACCCATTTTACTTATTGCAACACTGGTAAGTGTATAGATTACTCATTCAAAGGCCGTTATTTCTTGTTCCTATAACTCATTAATTCCCTTTTTTTTTTTTTTTTGAGGATGGGAAATCATCAAATGACTCCTCCCGCTCTGGGTGGAGCGGAAGGGAGTGTCAGACTCTTACTGACTAAAACCCACCCGTGTTCCTTCCTTGGCCCTTTATGTTCCGGGTTAGCGGTACCCCTTTCGGATGATCCCGCTTTCCCGGCAGGCTTGGGCCCTAGTGGGCCCCCTCTTCGATGCTGACATCTCTTTGAGGCGCGCGTGGAACACGTACGCGCCGTCCAGCACGGGCCTGGTCCTGATCGGACGGTGAGCTACCCATTACTCACCGCCCGCAGGCCCGCGCCTACGGTGGCCGGGAGTCTCGGGTGTGACGGGAGACTCTCCCTCTCCCGTCCCGCCACCTCCTTCGCTAGCATGACTGCTTCGCAGAAGGAGGTGACTGCCTCCCACTCCCCCTCGCCCCGGACCATGGCTTGAACCAGGGCCGGGCGTGAGAGGTCGCCGCCGCTGCCGATCGCCTCTACGAGGACACGGCGGTGCTCCGCACATGCAGGGCAGGCCCCCACTGTATGCTCCATCGTGTCCTCGGGGCGATCATCGCAGTGGTGACACCCGGGCGTTTCCTCCCGCCTGATGATGTGCAGGAACCTCCCGAAACATCCGTGTCCGGTGAGGACCTGCGTCAGGTGGTAGGTGAGGACGCCGTGACGCCTCTCTAGCCACTCCTCAAAGAGGGGTCTTACCGCCGCTATCGTGGCGTGCCCTGCGCTGGGTTGCGACAGTCGCTCTTTCCATGCCGCCATGAGATCGTGCCGGAGGTCCGTCGGCTCCGCCGCGATTTGCCGCGGAAGCGGGGTTTCCCCCCGGCGTAGTGCCTCCGCGCGTCACTCATACAGGCGCGCGAGGACTATCGCCTCCAGATCCCACGGCGGCAGTCCGGCAAGGAGGCTTGCCGCCTCGCCCGAGATCGTGCGGTAGCCCCGGATCAGCCTTACGGCTACCACCTTTTGGGGACTCATTAATTCCCTTACACTCAAATCCGCAACGGATCTATCGCTAGTGGACACGTCGACCAGGCGGTTCCATCAAAAGTCTCTAAAATGTGCAAATAAGTGAATTACCGGTGTTGTGTGGTGATTAAACACCAATTGACTTGGTGTGGGAAGTCACAAATTATTAACCAAGCATCCGAGCTGTCGAAGAATTTATCTATGAGTATTTTTCCCATCCAAGTACTGGTCCTTCCGCCGGATATAGAATAAAAAACGCATTAACTACTCAATTACACTGATAATCATCACACATTCAACTTTCTTTTTATCTTTGAGTGTGGAAATCATTCAATAACTTCTCCCGCTCTGGGCGGAGTGGATATCAGAGGGGCAATTCCCGTATTTTTAAGAACGTTCGCATTCTAATCTCAGTGTCAATCTGTCAAAAATTGTATAGCGTTTACCTACATTTTTGACATTAGACTGTCGCTGAGATGAGATTGCTACTTGAATTTGAACGTTTTTAATTACGGGAATTGGCCATCAGATATCAGACTCTTACTAGCTAAAAACTTCAGTTGCCTTTGCCAGGGGCCACCGTAAAACCAGGGGCCACCGTAAAACCAGGGGCCACAGTAAGTGGCATGTCATGCTGACACTAAGGAGGTGTAATAACTAGATAGTAATTTCGGCTGGAACTGGAACGTAACAAGTGGTCAAAGGATGTGCCGAACGTAAAAGTGGGTGACGTGGTAGTGAAAATAGACCAATGTAAACCACGTAACCAATGGACCAAAGGGGTCATTAAATGTGTGTATCCCGGGGCAGACTCTGTAATTAGAATAGTAGATATAAGAACAAATAATGGGGTCCTGCGTCGGCCAGTTGTAAAGATTGTTGAGCTTCCTACTGACTGTAGTATAGTTGGTTGAACCCTCTTACTGGGGGTGGGATTGTTAAGAAGCGCAGCGATCTAAGTCGTAAATTTTAAACGACAAGCGAGGGAACTTCCATGAAGCACAGACACGTACACACACTAGGATACACTTGTGGCCTCGCCCACAAATGTAGAGCGTCTGTAATTGGGTGAGAGCTAAGATTTTGATTTTGTAACTGATAGCCTCACCCACTACCTGTATCCTAGTAAAAACCTATATAAGACGACCCAAAAACCAGATTTACCTTATTCGCGCGCTCAATTTCTACAGGCCAATAAGGCAAACATTATGAGGGGCCCGTATTTACGGGCCACCGAGACGCATCCGCGGCCAGGGGGCAACGCCCCGGTACCGCTCGCCACGCGCCCTTACGGGGGCGTAGAGACTTCCAACGAAGATTCAGTACCCGTCCGATCAAGATGTTTGGCAAGCCGATCCCTTGGGAGAAGCATGCCAAATATCTGGGGGTGACTTTGGACAGACGTTTCTCCTTCTCAGAGCACATAAAGGTGGTTCGTTCACGAGCCGCCTTTGCTCTGGGTAGACTACATTCCGTTTTAAATGACCGCAGTAAATTGTCACTCAGGTGCAAACTGCGCATTTATACCCGACGGCATTCATCCGACCTATCATGACATACACCTGTTCTGTTTTCGCACAGGCACACCCCTGGCACGTCCATAGGATGCAGACCCTACAGAACCGTTTTCTACGTAAAATAACGGGTTCCCCCTGATTCGTTCGTAATATTAACTTACACTTAGATTTGAAAATCCCCACCATTCAGCAATTCATGAAACGCGCTTGCAAGCGTTTCTTTGATACCACTGGCAGCCATCGCAACCCTCTGGTTGTGAAGGCTGCCAGTTATGTCCCCTCTAGAATCAGTAGAATCCGCCGACCAAGGCATGCACTGACCGACCATGACGACCCCATTACCCTCCTCCAGGAAAGCAGTAGGGCCACCAGTACAGTATACAGCAGACACAGACACAAATTGAAATTCCGACCTCGTCGCCGAGGTCCTTCGCGTCTGTGTTCCTCCCGATTAATTCCCCTCCCTGTCCCTTGATCGGATCCGCAGAGCCAGCTGGTGGCGTAGCTGAGCCAGTAGTTTTAAACTCTTCTAATAATAATAATGAATCCAATTTGATCCAGCCTGTCCCCAACTTGCTGTCCTCTCCCAACGACACCCTAAGCCAAGGTTCGTAACCCACAGGGGGTGCCCTTAGGTGATGGTACCCTAATTTGTAATTAATATTATGCCCTTAGCTGGAGGCTTTGAGTTAGCTCAATGGCACCACAGGATAGACTGGTTAAGCTGTCACGTCCTCTCAAGGCCAACGACGAGATGCCATACATAAAAAAAAAGTGTCCACAGTATCACAAATGTCCACACGGTAAAACACAAATGTAATCTAGTGTAACTCCAGACATGGAGAAGTAAGTCACAGTCAAAGCGTCGTCAGCAGTGTTCTACGTCATACCTCAGCACAGTTCATAGTTTAAAATAAGTTTAGCTTCAGTGTCAAGTTAGTTATTAGTGTTTTTTACGATTATAGTTATAGTTGGGGGGCATCGCCCCCCAACCCCTGAAATGGGGGGGATGGAAGTTTGAATGAGACTTTCACCAATTTTATGAATTAGGACATGAAAGTTTACACGGGACTGTAGACAGTAACTAAAAAACCTATTAATAAGTACTTACAAGAACCTCCGCCTTAATCAAGAGTCTCATGGTAGGTCTCAGTTATTTACGCCCTTTGACGACGAGGTGAGCAAATCAACAGTATTTTACTGACTGTAATCGAGTAGCTTTTAATATGCCTGTCTGCATAGTGTGCGTTTTATACAAAATTAGAATTTCGTGTTATTCAGTTGAAGTATACAAAATACAAATACAAAATCTTTATTTCTGTACCAACTAGTTTACATTAGTTTATGATTGGAGCCTCCTTTTAAGCATGATGACGCCTGTGTTAGGAGACACCGCACTTCCGTAGCTTTAGCTGTTTGTACAACTTACAAAACTATAAAATAATTTTATTTTTAGTTTCTTGAATTACACTTTTATACATTAATGTGGGTGTGTTGGGTGTGCGGAGTGTGTGTGGTGTAAATGATAAATGATTTTATTTCTGTAAGTAGGTTTGTTACAAACACTTTTACACGTCAATCATATTTTAAAAACTAGATGAGGTCGGCGTTTCCTATCCGACTACTCTGAGAAGAAAGGCCGAAACAAACTCAGAGGTCACAGTCTCTTTTAAAGTCCAGACATAATCTTGGTCAGATCATGTGAAGACCATGTAGATTGGTGTCTGAAACGGTCTTTTGAGGAAAAACCATACAGATTGAGCGGACCTGTCCAGTCAGTGCACGCATTTGTCAGTAATCTTGCCGCTCAACTGAGAACTTAAGGAGCACAACGATTCGACGAACAATACCAAAGAAAGGACATTTGGGTATGCCGCATAAATTACTCAAGCTGCCAGATCATGAAACTATCTAAGAAATAAAATAAAAAAAGTAATAATCCACATAATCTTCACATTCACAATAATTTAAATAATATAATACTTTACAAAGTAAATACTCATGTCATTGTATGTATAAAATTCATCAATGTCAATGTGTATAAATATAAATGTTCGAACATAATCTTTGAGGACCATGTAGATTAGTATCTGAAATGGTCTTCTGAGGAAAGAACCACGCAGATTAAGAGGACCTGTCCAGTCAGTGCACGCATTTGTCAGTAACCGTGCAGCTCAACTCAGAACTTTAGGAGCTCAACGATTCGACGAACAATACCAAAGAAAGGACATTTGGGTAGGCCGCATGAACTACTTAAACTGCCAGATCATGATTAAAACTGAAACAATGACCCACATAGTCCTCACATTCACAATAATTAAAATAATAAATTGTACTTCTCAAGGTAAGTATTCAAGTCGTTCTGTTATAATAATTATCAATTTATCAGTGTATGTAACAGAAAAAAAAAAAAAAACATTCAGTATGCAGAAAATTGGAACAACTCAATCCCAAGCCTTTTTGTCCTCAATATAATCCTTAACGGTATAAAAGCCTTTCTGGCACAACTTACGTTTAATGAATGATTTCAATTTATTAAGGCTTAGATCTTGAACGTGGCTTGGAAGTTTATTATAAAAGCGTATACATTGATATCTGAACGAGCCACCTATTTTCTTGAGCCTTGTTGCAGGTACAACGAAGTTGTGTTTGTTCCTAGTATATAAATTATGGATATCACTGTATTTTGTTAACAAGTTTATATTTTTATGGGCATATAAAAGATTTTCAAAAATATACTGTGAAGGCACAGTCATTACATTAATCTCCTTAAATTTCTCTCTGAGAGTGTGTCTCGGGCTTAATTTATAAATTGATCGAACAGCTCTTTTCTGCAAAACAAAGATAGTCTGAATGTCGGCGGCATTTCCCCACAACAGAATACCATACGACATTACACTATGAAAATAGCTAAAGTACACTAAACGGGCTGTCTCTATGTCAGTTAAATTACGAATTTTTCTAACAGCGTATGCTGCGGAGCTAAGCTTTTTGGATAATTTATCTATGTGTGGGCCCCACTGAAGCTTAGCATCCAAAGTTAAGCCCAACAATACTGTGCTATCTTCAGGATTCAATTCTCTGCCCTTTATCAATACATTAGTTAACACCTGTCTAACTTGAGGCAGCGTAAACTTAATGCATTTGTTTTTTTTTTTCATTAAGTAGTAAATTATTAACATTGAACCAGTGAACTACTTTTAAGATCGCGCTATTTACATCGTCAGTTACCAGCTGCTGACGTTTAAGTTTAAACAAAAGTGAAGTATCGTCCGCAAACAACACTATATCATGATTATCCTTTATGAGGTAAGGCAAGTCATTAATATAAATAAGAAACAAAAAAGGACCAAGAATTGAGCCCTGTGGGACTCCCATTGTTACTATAGATCCGGGAGATCTTTTACCATTAACGTCAACGCTCTGAACCCTATTATTCAAGTATGAAGTAAGAAGATCCAGAGCGGTGTTCCGGATCCCGTAGTGGCGGAGTTTCCTGGTTAGCGTTTCATGAAGAACGCAATCGAACGCCTTGGACAAATCACAAAAAATGCCCAAGGCATCGCATTTATCTTCCCATGCATTATAGATATGTCCTAAAAGTTCAACACCGGCCATCAGTAGTTGAACGACCTCTTGTAAAACCGAACTGTTTACTATGTAATAATTTATGTTTATCAAAAAATCTTTGCAATTGGGCTAAAATTAATTTCTCAAAAATTTTACTAAAGGTAGGTAGTACTGAAATAGGTCTATAATTAGTGGGGTCTGTAGTACTACCTGATTTAAACAAAGGTATTATTTTACTACTTTTCATGAGGTCAGGAAACTCTCCACAGTCGATACAATTGTTAAAAATAAGAGCTAAAGTAGGTGCTACAATGTCAATAATAGACTTAGCAACTTCTACAGAACTAACCCACAGATCTGCAGTCTTTTTTACGTTTAAAGTGTGAAAGGTTTTAATTATATCTCTACAATTATATGTTCAAAATGAAATTCCGAATCGCAAACATTAACATTTTGTTTAAGCAAATACTCAGCAACAGAAGGTGATGAGTTTAGTGATTTAGTAGTTGAAACGGGAATATCTGAAAATAAATTTTCAAAGACCGCGGCGACTTGTGAGTCAGATTTTATTATGTTGTCTTTAATGGACAGGCTGTAGTCAGTATTTCGGTTACTAGACCTTCCAGTTTCACAATTAACAATATTCCAAGTCGTTTTAATTACATTACTACTGTTTTTAATCTTCGAACTCAAATAACGGGAATTGGCCATACAACAAACTTTTTTAAATATTTTGAATAATTTCTAACATATAAATTAAATTCAGCAGTGTTTAAAACGGTCCTTTCATTGTACAGTTCATAAAGCCGTGTTCTACTTTTATGAATACCAATGGTAGCCCAATCACTGAAAGATGCGTTGCTATTAATCGAGATAGTCTTGGGAACAAAGGTGGAATTAAATTGTTTACAGTATATATAAAAAAAATCATCATATAGACGATTAGGATCAAAATTAATAGATAAAACTGGTAATTTATTAATGAGTTTAACTTTAAAAGCTTCCAAGCGACTTGCAGTTTTGGGGTTGACAGTGATATCCTTTTTAGCCACTTTCTTGATTTGGTTTTGGATAGTAATCCTTTGCCCGCAATGATCAGAATCTAGTAAATTTATTATTTCTTTGTGGCTTGGTATAACATCTGTATAAATATTATCTAGGCATGTTGCACTAGTAGGGGTTATTCTAGTGGGCTCCAAAAATAGGTTTACAAGATTGTAGGACTGAAACAGACTTAATATTTTACTACAAGAACCTGAGTTTTCTAATAAATTAACATTAAGATCACCGCAAGTGATAATGGACTTGTTCGAGTTACAAATCTTGTTTAACACTTCATCCATTACCTTTTTAAAGCAGTCATACAATCCTGAAGGGGGTCTGTACACACTTAATACAACAAACTGCTCCAATTCTATACAGGCTATTTATATTGTCCGCTCAACAGATAAGCTCACAATATCCTTACGTTCTTTAAATTTAAGCTGGTTGCTTACTAAAATTAAGGAGCCACCATGTATAGCATTTACTCTGCTGAACGAAATACCAACCTGGTGATTATTAAAATTGAACAAGAACTGGTGGGTTTTAAGCCAATGTTCTGTTATACAAAGAATATCTATACTGTTACAGTTCATAAATAATTCTACTTCTAAATCTTTGTTCATAAATCCTTGAATGTTTTGATGCACCAGGTTGATACTATTTACTGATTTCAAGCTTTTACTTGAATTATTCTTACAATTCTGTACATTATTGCTAGAGGTTGCCTCTATTGTCTTATTTTTTAATTTAAATGATTAGCAATGCCAATGTGTGATACCAAATTATTGGCTGAATTATTTGATACCTATGTTATAGCTTTGCTCAATAGAAGCAATTTGTTTAGCCAAATTCTTGGCTGTAATACAAAAGTAATATGATAGCGACACAGCTATCTGTCTTTTACAATATTTTGACAAATAGTACCTATCCACAAAATATCTATCTTTAGTCAAATATAAATGATTACCAACATAATTGTTAGTGTCAATTAGATGGAATAAATTGTTATTATTTGTCAAATTATGCAATGTCATATTAATTTCATACCTTAACTTGTTTTTTTCCTGTGGCAAACTTTGGATATATGGGAATGTGAACATAACAATTTTTCTTAACTTCAGGTTGCATAATGATGTATAATATTGGAGTAATTCTCCTTTGTTCACATTACCTCTATTACCAATAAATATTAATAATGTAGTATCCTGGTTAAAATTGCATTTCATAATTTTATTCTTGTATGATGTATTTGGGGTGTGCGTGGAGTGAGATGTGTGTGGTTGGTGTGGATGTGTATGATAGGATGTGCGTGTGGAGGTGGCGGTGCCAGTTAACTAATTTCCACTTATTGTAACAATAATTCAATATCTGCATAGGTGCGTGATTTTAACCATCTCTTAGCATTTTCTTGCCTTTATGAAGATGTTCAGTGTAAGTGTATATGTCTTTATTAATTTTATTATCTAACCGTGCTGATTGAGTATTATATTGTGTAGCAGCAAAATTGGTTTTAGATTGTGTCACTTGAGCAATAATATCCTTTCTTCTCTTTAACATTATATTTTTATCATATAAAAGTGTCTTATGCTTTTTTAAGATCGAGGCACAGATATACAATTTCCTAACAGATAGCAGGCCACTAATCTCATATAGACTTTCAGTAGGGAATCTCCGTTTCTTAAAGTACATTATTTTTATCAGACCTCTTTGCGCTCGTTCTACGTCTATACATTTTGATTTCGCTGCCCCAAGTACGTGGGGAGGTATTATATTGTAACATTTTAAACAGTACTCTATTAAAGATGAGTCTACTTTAGCCAGTCCGAAACTTTATTGAATTAATAGGTCCGTATTTCTAGAACTATAATTATGTCTATCACCTCTTTTACTAAAAAGATGTAATTTTTTTCTTACCTACATGATGTTTTCATAGATATATTGACAAGGTGCCGCCATGGTCCTAATAACCTTAAACGGTTCTCTTAGAGAATCACGCCTGCGGAGATTATATAATTCCATAAAAACTCTCTAAAACGTGCAAATAAGTAAATTACCGGTGTTGTGCGGTGAATAAATATTAATAAAATTTAATAAATAAATAAAATAAATAAAATTGACTCGGTGTGGGAAGTCACCGATTAAGAACCAAACAACCGAGCTGTCGAAGAATTTATCCATGTGAGTACCTTTCCCATCCAATACTAATTGTGGTGATTCTCAAAACGCCTTACAAAAAGAAAAATATTTTTATACGTATGTAGCGGTATATTATACATCGTCACAAGCGAGCTGCACGTCATACTGACGTCACGCAAATCCTGCATCGCGCAAGCAGAGTTTACCGCGCGACTAGCATATATACAACTTCCGGACATCAATCATCTGGCAGTTGCCCACCAGACACGACACCCGTCAGGGCCCCAAGTCTGATATTTTTTTCTAAATTCGTCATTCCAACACGATCCCATTGTCATTTTGCTAAAAGTTCGTAATCTGCAAAATTCATAATGGTCGATCATTGGTCGGTCAGTAGACTCGTAATAGAATAGTGGTAGAATGACATTGTCGTATTGCCATTATTATAAAGCCCGTTAGTAGAAATTATTTTCGAAAAACTATTACATAAATGAACATTTAGTAAAAATAAATCAGTACCGCATACGTCAGTCATTCATTTGACATTATGTACTATAAACCATACAGGTACCCCACAGTCGATCTATATAGAATTAGTGGCTTACTTTCAGTAAGAAAACTTTATTTCTTAATTACAACCATAAAACAAAAATCTACCCTATTTAACCAAAACAGTCAGGAGAAAAGACGACAGGATATAGTGGCTTACTCCCCATGGGTCTAAACCGCTTTTGCACGGCGTCAGTATGCAACCCAATCAGCCTTCATTTATATTAAAATAAACGTAAAATTAAGGTTCCACCATGAGTGTAATGCAAAAAGTGCCACATGTATGCAAAAAGGTAATAACCGAGTGGCTAAAAAACTTAACATATGAGGAAACTGAGCAAGTTTTAGCTAGACTTGGTTAAACAATTTCTTTCTTATCAATAATGTAAGTACTCACCGAGTTTATTCTATCAATTGCGCTTGAACACGTCGGCACTATAAAGAAGATATACACATTCACACACACACAAACACATATACACACAACAATAGGAATCCTGTTTAAAATAAGACGCACATACAGTTTCATAACGGCATACAACTACAAGTTACACAAAGAGCTGCAAATTAGTTTATAAGTCATTTATTTTTTTCATTTATCCTTTCTTCCGAAATTTAATTTTTAGTCACCTTTTGGTAAACAATCGTCTCAATATTGTTAATAATTTAAGGGAAAGAGCAAGATAGCCCCAACCCAAGTATTATTAATTACTAACTGGGGTTGTCTCATTTTTAATCCACGTAACTGTTTTGGGACACATAAACATTTTTCATTCCATTTCATTTTCATGTAAGGGCGCAGACATGCTTTTTTTCACTTTTTCAAGTAGTTGAAATTTACGCCAAAGATCATCATAATATACATCATTGGCACGAAGCCTTCTTTTATATCAGGGGTACGTTTGTTCATCCGTACGGAATGATGACCAGCATTATCGATAACAATTAGTGAAGGTCTTGTCAGATTTGCATTTAGCTTCTATATCACCCATTTTGTCTCCTCTAAGGGAACTGTTTAAAGACATTAACATCATGACGGTACCTTGTCAATACATTTATGAAAACATCATGTACGTACGGAAAAATTAAAATCTTTTCAGTAAAAGAGGTGAAAGACACAACTATAAGACTAGAAATAGGGACCAATTAGTTCAACCAGGTTTCAGACTGGCTAAAGTAGATTCATCCTTCATGGGTTACTGTTTAAAATGTTACAATAAAATACCTCCCCACATACTCCAACTGAATGAAACAAAATTTAAATCTTGTATAAAACACACACTATACAGCCATGCATATTATAAGTTGGGGGATTACATCGCTGACAAAAATGATTGGCTCAGGGCTGGTCCTGCTCCACATGGGCGCGTAAAATAATTAATTAGCATTCGAAGATATTGTTGGAGCTGATGAAGGTTGTACAATCTATCTTTGCATTGTATAAATTCAATATCTTAGTATTGTATAATTGCATAGCACATATGTGTGAGCACTATGTACCTACTATAAAGGTTACTGGGTTCATCTTTCATTGACTTGAGTGTGCCCTGGCGGCTGAGAGTATGTCATGCTCAATCAAATGTGTCACTGGTGGTGGCGTGTGTATTGGATCATTGAGTTCCCTTCAAAATGGTTGAGCTGAATTTTATTTATTTATTTTATTAGGTCTACCAACAATTGTTTACACTAATTTACAAACAAAGATAAAACATGCGTTTAAACTCTACACAGTGCAACAATTACTTAAAGGTAAACACCACATGGACAAAAAAGAAAACAATAAAAAGTAATTTCGTAAGCTACATATTGCACAAGTAAACTAAGTTAGATATATATCTATGTATAAATAACATAACTAAATGCAAAATATTAATAGCAACATTTCTTTAAAAAAAAATAACGTACAGTCACGAGCACCAACATGCCAACACTTGGCAATCGTCAACTGCGATTCCCTCATGAAATAACGAATGCAACGTTGAAATACGACACTTTACATAAACCTATGGATTCGAAAATACTATGTTCGTAATAACATACAATTTCATTCAAAAATAAAGGAGAAAATTACTTTTTTAACAAATCTGATAAGCAGTTCAGAAATTTAGATTTTTGTTTATTGATTGGTGCTGATGCATCTCCGGTCCGCCGGTGGTCCGTGTTGCTCTATGTGATGCATACGTCATGTTCGTGAACGAGCGCCGTCAGTAGACAGTGGTCATATCTTAGCTGCCACGGCTTATTTTGATTCCTGAATTGTTTTTATCTTTTTATTACGGACGCTTTTAACGTGCACGTCTTTCTACATCGTTCTCACATGTATAATTTCCACGTGAATGATGTAACCACTATTTTGTAACAATATTTTGATTTAAAAGAGTGTCCATGGAGTTTCTTGCCCGTTCTTCTCCATAGGTACCTACTACGCTTTGGTGGGCAATTAGCTTCATCTTTCTGACTGACCGACCCCTAGACAATTCAAAAGTGCCTGTAATTGGTTTATTTGAAATAAATGCTTTGAGTTTGAGTTTTGAGTTTGAGGTTGTAAAATTGTCCTTATTCATATCGTGATGATAGTCAGCAGGTACACTTGTTGTCCTGAACACCAGACAACAATTTGGTACAAAGCCATTTTCTCCACCAGCGTTTACAATGGTCTAACTCGCTCCAAGAGAAATACTTTTAGACGGACTTGCAATATTCTTGCTTTGCAGCACTTGTACACAGAACATGAACCGTGAATGTAAGTCTCATCTAAATAAATCACATCCAATTTATTATGCTGTAGCTGTATTTTCATCGCCACATAGGAACTACGCATCACACTGACGTCACGAAAATCCTGCATCGCGCAAGCAGAGTTTACCGCGCAACTAGGATATATACAACGTCTCGACGTCAATCGTCGGGCAGTTGCCCACCAGACACGACACCCGTCTGTTAGGCGGATCCTCCCTTTTCTATGGAGGTATGAGTGAACTTTACATCCTGTTCCTCGTACCTCTATACTGGTGACCCCGAACATGGACATTGGACGCGGCCTTCGAGCAGCTAGTTCAGCGTGACGTCATCACCATTACTTTCTTTAGCTTTCGAGCGGCGAGTCCCAGCCAGCCACGGCTTCAAACGGGTATCCTGACCACCACCATGCAGCGAACGCGCATTACGCGCTTTTGCATTTTTCTGTGTTTCACGAACTGTGTCCAACGTTATTCTTTCTTCTTTCTTTCTTTCTAAAGTATCCTATGTATACAAATTATACTACAAGATATGGTATATCTATGTCTACAAATTTCATTTAGCTTAATTATCTATCAAATTTAGAAACTAAGAGTAGTAAGAGTAGCTTATACCCTGCATAATATAATTATTTGTCTTTTGTCAACTTTTGATTATTTATTAATTTTATAAGACTATTTTAGCTCTTCTCGCCTGAAACACAAGATTACCTAGTTCAGGCATGTAAATCTTACTTTACGTACTTATTTTTATGCCCTGTAATTTTCTAAATAAAAAATATTATTATTATTATTCCTGGTCATCACCCTCAGCCTCTTTAGCAACCTTGGCACAGCACACTGCACTTTCGGCCGGTCCACAAGCAGAGCCCTTTACACCTCTCTTGGTCGACGCCAGCAGTCAGCCTCAACCCGGCGCTGTACCACATCCGACGCACTGGAGCAAAACGCAGCGGCACCCCGACTCACTAGGGAATCACCGCAGACAGTTACGACTCACCTTGAACTATGCGGCACCCGGTTCCGACCCACTGGAACCTCAACTGGCACTGGCAAGCATCGCAAGATACACGACTTAGACCACTATCGACCTCCGGTCTCCGGAGGGGAGTAATGTAGCGGTCTCTACATCTCCACATACGAACTACGCATCACACTGACGTCACGAAAATCCTGCATCTCGCAAGCAGATGAGAACAAGCATATATACAACGTCCCGACATCAATCGTCGTTCAGTTGCCCACCAGACACGACACCCGTCTGGTCGGAGGATCCTCCCTTTACTAAGGGTATGAGTGAACGTTACACCCTGTTCTTCATACCTCTATAATGATCTTCAGCTTCGCGATTTTTCTTTATTCACTTCAAAAACTTGTATCTTTGTAGTTTTATGTCATCTCTCTCCATCAAAATGGAGTCCTTTATTATTGGAATTTAACGTATTCAAAACCAATCTCCTTAAGTATAACTCTGTAAAAAAAAAAGTTATCATGTTACTCAAACGATAGCTTAGTCATGATCATCATCATCATCAGTCTATATACGTCCCACTGCAGGGCCTCCTCTTACGAGTGAGATTGAGAGGGATTATTACATAATATTTTTCTTACCTCAAAGATTCTCTCCCTCCGTTGAAATCAATAATATCTTGTCGAAGAATTTGTAAGTTTCATTACTTTTGGAAATTCCTTGCGAACTGTAAATAATTATTTTACTTTATTCCTAATCAACTCTTAATCGAAACTGTCCAAGTTGATATTTTTCTTCCCGCCTCTCCTCTTTTTACCAGGCGTGGAAAACCACAACTATTCGATGTGCCCTCACCCACGATTCACCATATAGTTGTAATGGAAACACCTATAAAAAAGCTACAAAAATATAAAATAAACTAAAAGTTTGATAATGTTAGTTTATTTTATGTATACAACTCAGTCCAACTTACCGGTCAAATCTACGTCGCGCTTTAAAATAAAAGATTGAGTTTGATTTACGCCTTCTTCTTCCCCTATTTTACGATACACGTTGAAAACAATATTTCTCGCTTGAGATGGAAGTGGGTTTTTCGACATTTTCACAAAAACCACAAATTGTCAAGGAGATATCACAAAATATCAGCAACGGTTGATACATTTCGTAATTTGATTTTGCCATAATTATGAAAATCAAATTTTTTAATTTTTTTTATGCCATGAGATTTCGGTAGACTTATACTTATTAAATACAGTATTAAAGAAATTTAGGCCTATCTTTAATATACAATAGAAAAATAAATGTAATGTAAATAAACACGAAGTTTGTCTTTTCATGTTTCACCATCGACCACTATAATCTCCGTCCAGACACGCTACATAATATATTGTGTTCAAAAGTTAGGGGTCTACAACATTAACTGACAAAGTGCAACATCTCACCTGAATTGTAAACACACTGTTTCCCTGATTGCGTCCAGTGGACATAAATATGTCGAAACACGAGTGATACTCCGTCTGCCTACGTGCAGTCTGGGTTATAAACGTGCACCTAACACTAACGTATGGCGCATGTGTTATTATGGACCGGATCGGACAATTGGACTAAATCTGCCTGGGATGAAGTATTAAACTTCAACAAGATGAAATTAGCGAGGTGCCCTAATTCTGTCAAACTCAAACAAAAACTCAAAGCATTTATTTCAAATAAATCAATTACAGGCACTTTTGAATAGTCAAGGGGTCGGTCAGTCAGAAAGAGGAAGCTAGTTGCCCATTCCAAAGCGTAGACATATAGAGAAGAACGGGCAAGAAACTCCATGGACACTCTATTGTTACAAAAAAATGGTTACATCGTTCATGTTGAAATCATACATGTGAGAACGATGTAGAAAGGCGCGCACATTAAAAGCGTCCGTAATAAAAAAGATAAAGACTATTCAGGAATTCAAATAAGCCGTGGCAGCTAGGAGATGAACGGTGCCTACTGACGGCGCCCGCTCACGAACATGACATATGGATCAGCACCATTTATCACAACCATTTTGTCGTGTCCTCCATTGTGTCGAGTGTCGTGTCCTTGAAAATGGCTTCTAGTGTGGTAAAGTGTAACTCTTGCAATGTTGTTATAAACGAGATGCTTGCATTTATATGCAATAGATTGGACGTTATGGATGAGGAAGGCCTTAGTCGCGTATGTAAAACTGCTTTTTCGGAGGCGGAGATTGAAAATGCTAAAGATCTGCTTTTCCATTCTATCCCTACGGCGAAGCGGAAGAAAACAAGGAAGAGGGATGGCAAAACGCTCCGTAACATTGATGATATACTCTGTTTGTTAAAAGAAACTGACCCTGAGGAAATTCCCATATTTGTGGCTCGTGACCTGGAGAAAATACCGCCAGTTCTATTCGATCATGTCGACGTGAGAAGACTATTGAAGGATATAGTGAGGATGCAGAGAGAAATCACCCAGATAAGGGAGCAATATGCCACCGCTGATCAGCTAAGACTGTTGCAATTGGATCTTGAGTCGTTGAAAAATACGTCAATAGTTAACTACTTTCCGTGTACTGTGAACACAAAACGAGGGGCCGCAGCGATTGATAGCTATGAAGACAGCAACAGTGGCCCTGTTGGATTGCTACCAATAAATGTGGAGGAGGAAAAAGAGTGCAAAGCGCCGTTTGAAATTTTATCCGGTAAGGGAGGTCGTTGTAAAACACCTCAACCGGTACGTGCAAAACGGAGCGCCCGACTCAACGCGACGCTCGAGACCGATGAGGCGGCCAATCAGAAGATGCAGCCGGTTCGATCATCCACGAACGTAGCCGAGCTCACGCCGACTCAGGCGCCTCGGTTATCTATGCAGACGTTGGGACACACGAGCGCTCAGAATGAACAACACTTCGTAACACAAAATGAAAAATGTTTTGCGGATATCGTACGTGATGGACAATGGAAACCTGAACGTCATGATGAAGGATGGATTGAGGTACAGAGAAAGAGACGTAAAAATCGTTTTATTGGGAACAGAGGGAAGGCTGTGACTGACCCCGCTGTAAAATTTAAAGCGGCTGATGTACAAATCCCGATGTACATTTATAATGTGGCGAAGGAGGTAACTGTGTGTGACATAGTAAATTACATCAGAGATAAATGTAATATTACCGTCACCTTAGAAAAAATGAACATGAAAATGGCAAAAGAATATAACGCCTATAAAGTATTTGTGCCAAAATATAAGCTGAACATGTTTATGGAATCCAACTTTTGGCCAGAAGGAATAGCTTTTCGTCGTTTCATAAACTTCGATCGGCAAAATAAAGACAAAGGGGTGCTTTGAAAAATGATGTTGCCAACCCAAATCATGTTAAGACGAACTAAGTTAATAAGTTACAACTGCAAAAGTGTGACTCGTTCGGTGGATTGTATAAGGCGACTTTGCAAAACGGCAGATGTAGTCGCCCTACAGGAAACTTGGTTACTGCCCCACGACGTCTCGTATCTCGGTAGTATCGATGATGACTTTGGTTTCGTCGGTAACTCAGCTGTGGATACCTCCACCGGCATACTTCGTGGCAGACCGTACGGAGGTGTGGCCATACTATGGCGGAAAAGTTTATTCCCTACGGTGACAGTGTTAAAATGCACCAGTGTGCGTCTAGTGGCTATAAAAGTGGAACTCAGTGATCGCGCTATAATAGTTTTTTCAGTGTATATGCCTACAGACTCAACAGATAATTTATTAGAATTTACCGAGTGTTTATGTGAAATAAATGCCATTATTGAAGGTAACAATGTAGAATCGGTGTTTATGCTGGGGGACTTCAACGCACACCGAGGTGAGCTCTTTGATTCTGAATTAACACACTTTTGTGCGGAACGGTTGTGGTCGTGCGTCGACAGGGAAATTTTGCCGTCGGACACATAATATACCTTTGTGAGTGACGCGCACGGGTCTCGGCGCTGGCTTGACCACTGTGTTGTGACTAGTGCCGCGCGCCTTGCTGTTGTTGGCGTGTCGGTTCTTTATGACATTTACTGGTCCGACCACTATCCTGTTCAACTGGAGTGTGATTTAGGTTTAATAAAACCAAAAGTAATGCTTACTGACATCTGTAGCAATAATGTGGTCTGGGGTGAAAGGGACCAAAATCAAATCAGTGCATATAGTGAGCTATGTCATGCTAAACTGCGGAATATTGATTTTCCGGCGGAAATGACTAGTTGCGCTAATAACATGTGTTCTAACATAGAACATAGACATTGTTTAGATAAAATATACGATGAAATAGTTTGTATACTATCAGATGCGGCTAAATATACAAAAACTGTTAAAAAGAAGCGTAGGAAAGGTAACATTACTGGGTGGAACAGATATGTGAGGGTCGCTCATGTGAGGGCCAGGCATTGTTTTCAGATGTGGGTACTACATGGTAAACCCTATGTCGGGTATGTGTATGATAATATGTGTGAATCCAGGAAACCTTTTAAATCCCAATTGAAGTGGTGTCAGGATAACGAGCAAAACATTAAAATGGACATTATTGCAGACCTCCACTTAAAGAAGGATTTTAAAGGTTTCTGGAAAAAGACAAATAAATTAAATCCGAAGCCTGGTCATCCTGCGAGTGTCGCTGGCGTGCATGAGCCACAGAAAATTGCCAACCTGTTCCAACAGTTTTTTAAGGTTGAGTCGCCTTTGGGTGCGGCGTCGCGGACGCTTGATGTTGACTGTGGAGCCGGAGACCTTAAAGTCAGGTTTTCAGCCAAAGATGTGGCAAAAATTATTAAAGGCATGGTGAGAGGTAAATCTTCTGGTCATGACAGCCTCAGCATTGAGCATTTGCAAAATGCGGGCTGTCACTTGCCGCGGGTTTTGGCAATGTTTTTTAATTTATGTGTTAGCCATTCTTACTTACCTGATAGATTTATGTTCACGGTGGTTGTACCAATGGCTAAGGATAGAACCGGAGATACTTCCGATTTATTGAACTACAGGCCGATTTCGTTAGCCACTGTTATAGCAAAAGTACTGGACAGTCTGCTTGACCAACAGTTGGCCAAGCATATCAAGCTCCATGATGCGCAATTTGGTTTTAGATCCGGTTTGTCCACGGAGAGTGCCATCATGTGTCTCAAGCAGACTGTTCAATACTACAGTGATCGGAGGACTCCTGTCTTTGCTTGCTTTCTGGATCTGTCGAAAGCTTTCGACCTAGTTTCATATGATAATCTATGGGAGAAGCTGGAAACTGAGACAGAGTGTAATCCGGAAGTTATTTCTATTTTTAGATATTGGTACAACAACCAGGAAAATAGTGTACGATGGGCAAACTCTTTCTCGGACGTGTATAGGTTGCAGTGCGGTGTGAGACAGGGTGGACTGACCTCGCCTAAGCTCTTCAACCTGTACATTAACCGGCTTGTCGATGAACTCAGCAGTACCAATGTCGGGTGTAGCATTGATGGAGTCTGTGTAAACAACATAAGCTACGCAGACGACATGGTATTCCCCGCCATCTTCGGCTCGACCTGATGTAGTTAGTCGTTTCAGAAAATTAAAATAGCACACTTTCTAAAAGTAAGTTTCCAGTTAAGAATCACAGGCGAACCCAATGCACGAAAGGATTCCGGATTCAGGATTCATTTCATTCCTTCTACTCTATTTTAGATGCTGCAACATAAGAATCATTAACTGCAGCATAGAAGAAAACATAATCCTCCTTATTCACAGAACTGAAGTACCAAAACAAGAGCACTTGTTTCATAAATAGCCCCTCAGACCCCATTCCTCCTTACATCCGGCATGTTAACAGTAGGGCGACTAGCCGGTTATGGTACGAATTAATATTAACGCGTGTTTGAGCGTCAGAACACGCGGCACTGGGTCACACCGGGGTCACTGATTGACCCCTGACGCTAATTCATGGGTTGCCCACGGAAACGAGAGGAAGTGGCTCATTTAAATTTTTTGGGAGTGAACTTCGTACGCGATAGTTTTTTTGATTTTGATTGATGGCTGGTTGTTATGAGACGGATGTTCTGGTGCATATGAGAGCCAATTGTCTGGCTACGAAATGCATAGTCATCACTATGGGACTATGATATCATGTGACTCAATACTAGCTTTATAATCACACTTGACAATAGTATTTCCGTGGCATTGGATGAGATAACAACTGCAATCCCAAAGGCATCGCAGGTGTGTTCCCATCCCAGACATACCGCTGAAATGCTTGTGATAAAAACCTGCTTTACCTGTTTTTTATCACACAATATGCCGCCCATCTTATAAAAATCCTACTACGAGTACAAGTTTAGGCATTGTCTTCTATCCTATGCAGAAAACTACACGAGTGGTGTCTTAAACTTATCCTTCCAGTAATACGGTCTCAACGGCTCATTACATCCCCAAATCTATAAGGAGGACCATTAATCCAATTACCGGAGTTGCGAACTATACGGAGCAAGTTGAGTCATTACAACAAGTCGCCAACACTGTTCTAAGACTTAGGAACTACATGCAGAAGGTTTATACAATGTACTAAGTTACGTAGATGCTTAAAGATGTGTGAATTCAGATTATCCAAACTTCAAAAAGCACTTGATTGACATCCTGATTTTCTACAATCAGAATTAGTCAATTAGAGACCGGCGGGGTAATTGCAGAACACATATTTAATGGCAATCGATTGCAATGCCTTTCATTTTGACATCATCATAGGTTAGAAAAAATCGTCTGCTCGACAACGTTAATAACGAAATGAACATGGCTGAACTGTCAAAATGAAAGCCATTGCAATCGATTACTATTTTATGTGGGTTACATAATCTCCAGGATTGACGATACTGAATTATTGTGGCAGTAGTATCCTGGACTATCTAACCTTAATAATATCAAGAAAGCATTAGTCATCTAAGATGAAAGAAAGAAAATACGTTTCTTCGCGGTAAACATGATGCAAAGGAAGAACACAAACACAAAAATGAACAAGTTGGGGGAAAATTGCGTCACGTTGCAAAACGGCCATCGCTCAGCATAATGATGCAACCCTTTGCGAGACAAAGCCCCAGCACTGGTTCTCAGCGACAAGCGGCGTTGACGTGATGACGTCGACCGGTGCAGCGTACAATGCGACATAAATATAAAATACAATCTTTAACAGATCATGTCAACATGGAAGATTTATTAATTTACACAGTTCCTTTTTACTGACACTTATACATTCGTCTTCCACAGTCATGACCACCTTCTGACCTTGCTTACCGCATGGTGGTCTGGACTAAGTCGATTGATACCATCTCTCCGGGGTTTGTGACGTCACAGTTGGATGGAGATGCGCGATCACCTGCGACGCACGCCTTTATTAGTTTAGATAATGAACGCTGGAGACAGATTTCTGGTTTAATTGTTGTCTTGGTCTGAGCTGAAATTATTTCATGGACATTACGCAGCTTTGACGTAGAAGAAGTTGTTTATATTGTTAGTAGGTTCACTATCACAATGACTAGTTATCAATAGCCGACAGCCGCTTGTCAAATCATTGATTCATTTATCTAAGTGTCCATTTTCGTGAACTTTCTGTATATCGCTCGATATATTATACTTTTACATTTAATTGGTCCCCGTTTTCGCTTTCTCAAAGATGGCTATAAATACAGCTATTACTAACCCCTTTCGCCCCTCTTCTTAAATAACTTAAAAACTCTTCCTATAACAGCTTACCATCTGAACAGAGTGCTCTTAATGACGTTCACCGTCTCTTTTGCAGGGATCACTGCGATGTCTCCATCAGCGTCTGAACCTGCAGTTAAGCTGGCTGCACACCGGCACTTCAATTTGAAGCACAGATTTTAAAATTAAATGAGGTTTTCACTCAGGTAAACCTTCATTATCCATTAAGTCTATTTAAATCTAGTTTGAGGGTGGCTTTGCTGAAAAGGCTGCATAAGGTAACCTCAAGATCAAAACCAGCTTTATAAGACGGAACGAAGTTATACGGTAATCAGAATTGTCACTGACTGTGCATACATACTTTTCTTCTGACCTACACTTTATCAAAATCTGAAATATTATTAAAACTAATGAAGTACTTCATTCATGTGTATGACTTGTTTCAATGAGCACCACAAAACATCAGAATATTCACCTATCATCTAAAATCCTTTTAACTGTAATATAACAGTATCACGCCACTGACACAATCTCGCTGTTTACTACACACACACACACGCACGCAGGCACCTGCAGTCAGCTCAGTGAAAAATGCAATGTGAATTTTACAGATCTTATTACGAAGCGTTGCGACGCGACGGGAACAAAAAGACGAGCACTGTTTGCCTGAAAATACTTGCTCTTCTTTGTTCCGTGTATTATGACCTAAAGCGCTAGTTAGTTTGCACTGATAATTTGGAAAATATAAATCATATTTTTTAATGCATATTAAAACAGGGTCAATTTAATTGCTTTTATCTTTTCTTGAAGCAATTCTAGAACTTAGCAATATATATTATTATGCATTTGCTATAGAAATCCTAATAGTTATTAAGATTTAATGCAGATTGTGAAATACAAAATAATTAAAATCAATTTCAATCTAAATCATCTTAACGATATTTTAGCAGTAATTATCTAACATCATCTTACGTTATCATCACCTCCCGTTATAGCCATGTCATCCTCACAGTTCTTGCAAATCTTCGACATTCACTCCAACCTGCTCCACATTACCTTAACATTCCGCCACGCTACGATCGCTCTCAACCCTTAAACGCGGCTGGCGATCCGCCAGAGCTCGCTCCTGTGAATTATTCATAGCGCGGGCCCGTTACATCTTCAATTAACCCGTCGGCCGCCCGGATCGGCCTCGTTCACCGCGCCGCCACGCCCGCCACGCTGCCAGTCGCCTGCCGAGCTACTGATTCAAACGAGAAGCGTGACGGTACCCAAAGTAGAAAGGCGCTTACACGAGCAATTTTTCAGAAATGAATGCCTACAGGAACCCGTTGAAGAGGAGCAATCTAGTTTATTAGAACCTTTATTCTTTATACGCCAGCTTAATTATGCAGGTTTAGCAATATTGGTTATCTATGCATTTGCGGCAATACCGAGCCACTATGACAAATCCGAGATATTATTTAAAAAAATAAAACAGGAATTTCGCGACTTAATTCATAAAAAAACAAATCCTTATTGTTTTTTTAATGAATTAAGTTGCTCCATATCGATCAATGTGTGACAATCAAGTGCCACAATGTTTGCATCGCAGTAAATGGTTTGATGGTTTGGTTTGGTTTGCTGTCGTGACGTCATATTTGGCCAATTTAAATTGCCTAGAATTGAGAAATTGAGTTGCCCGTGTAAGCTCACCGTTCATACAAGCCAGTTTTGCAAAACTAAATTGGAATTTTTGTACGGCCTCCGGATAAATTGTGCGTTGTGCGTGTACGTGTCACTCATATTTTACTTCTGTAGGTCACACACGGAGCTAGGGAAACTAAAATGAAATTGTAGTATCAGTTCCGACTACGTTTTGTGGTGTGTCGGATCTACAGGATACACCTATGAACGAAGTTGATTGAAAAGCTTTTTATCTTTATAGAAGTTATGTCAACTCCATATACAGGTACTTCCCTTCCCCTATACAGGTACTATATGGATATGTACCTACACAGTGTATCTACTTGAATTAGGCGTAACTACTATATTTTACAAGTCGTAGTAGCACCAACCTATAGTAAACTAAACGTAGACTCAATGAACCGAATCTTAAAATATTTGCTCGTTCAAGGACATTCGAAGATTATTGAATAGCGACGCTCGGTGTTGTGTAGACGTGAGTCGCAAAGACGTTAGGCTGCAGTGTGTAGAAGGCTTTGTGCATTCTCTCACTTTGTGCACTCTCACTGCGTAACGAGAGCCAATTTTTATGTGATGCAGCAGTCGCAGCAAATTGGATCAACGCAGTGTCTCAGGAAACATGCTTAAGTGGAGAAACATTACGTACGGTACGCCGTACAGTCGCGGTCTAAAAATATTTATCAGTTTTTATATCCTCAAAATGAATCTGGTCACATAACAGTCAACTTTTGAGGGTGCATGAGCCACGACGACGTTGGAAAGTGGGGCTACTGCGAATAATATGTGTCGCGTGTGGAAGAGGTGATGCTGCCTACTATGTGCTTTGTGTATCCTGCAGCAGAGTGCCCTACAAATTGATTACTTTCAGGATGATGCACTGATACACAAGGCCCAGTCTACTATAGTGTGCGGGGTTCAACGTGCATCGTGATATTCATCTCATTCAATGGTTGGGCATAATGGTTCAACGCTGGGATAGCCAGAACGAAAGAAACCCTGTAGCTCTTAGATCACGTTGTGCACGGGTATGGGATGATCAGAGGGACTGATTAATGCGCGCGCCTTTTTACATCTATCTGAGATAGACTACGAGCAATTATAGCTGCTAATGGATGCTACTAGATACTAAAACAATAAATTGTTGATAGAATTTAATAAATTTTCAAAAAATAAAGATTTCATTAATTTCTATTTGATTATTTCTTCCTATTTTTGCATTTTTAGTAATAAGTTCTACCTCGCTTGGTTAGTGTCCGTATAGGTTAGTTAATATTTTATAGTTTTTTTTACAAAAAGTATTTCTATATCTGTCCTAGAGGTTGCATATTAGAAAATCAAAACTTTCCTGAACAAATTTCAAAAGAACAATAAACGAAATAACAAAATTTAAATGACCAAATATTTTATTTAGAAAAAAAATTAAATCCCAATGTATGTGACATCAAATGAACGACTGATCAAAAGTTGCTAGATGTAATTTTAAAATATCAAATCATTACTAATCAAATTACATAATCACAAATGACGACTGAATAAATTTGCTGTGTAAATATAAGTACCTACCAAATATATATATATATCTCAACTTCCTTCCAAACTATACTACATAACTTACGCCTGACAAGATTTAAGATTATAGTTTAATAAAATAATATTTATTTCTGGCTCCTCGCTCGAGCTCGCTTCGCTCGCATTTGAATTGTCTCTCGTTTTCTGTCAGCCATGTCGCCGCTCGCGCTATCCTGCGCTCGCTCCTTTGTGTCAGCTAGGTTCTTGATACCCTGGGTGGCTCCTCGCTTACGCTCGGGGTTCATACAAATAGCTCGCAGGTGATGCATCATTTTAGGTATTTTGACCATTTTGACCAAAGGCTTTCTGTATCAGACAGGCGCTATTCGCTAATATTAATAATTATTATTTTTACCTTTTTCAGTTAATCCATTTGATAATTAATAATTTATCCAGTAATCCATTTTGACCTTTAAACGATTTGGTCAATAGTGTAATAAATAATTTAAACATTGATATTCCAGACTTTGGTCAGCTGAACTTTTGATCAAATGACCATCGTTATTTTAAACTTTGTTGATTTGTACGTTGTTCTTTTGAAATTTGCTCAGGAAAGTTTTGATTTTCTAATATGCAACCGTCTTAGATGACGATGTATTAATAAAAAAATCTATGCTCTTTATTTATTTAAATCACTTATAATATCATCGACCTTGTGACATAGATGTGTGCATGTCATCATAAACCTTAAGGTGGTAAGCATCTTCAGACCGTGACTGTACGTCAGTTGTCTGCAGTACCTTTTTTTTTTGTTTCTGGGGTGGAAAATCCTCATGGATGTCCGCCGCCCTGGGGCGGGCGGTGGTGTCTGACAGACCCTTACTGACTAAAAACCACCCCAGTGTTCAATCTCACACCTACGCCGTCGACCCTGGACCCATTTAGGTGACTGGAAGAGGGCGTTGTCCGCCCTCCGCCGGCGCCCGGAGCGCCAGGCCAGCCTTGGTCAAAGTGTTACCATTGACGTGCGGCCACTAGGCCGTCTCCACATTACCATACTCGTACTGTGAATATTGTAGTCTGGAAAAATATTAGGTAGAACGAGAGTTTCTGAATTATTGGCTATTGTAGAAACCCCAAAACCTCTACTTTGTAAAACATCTATCATACTTATGTCCCATAAAACATTAATTCGTTCTATTTCTACGTTCGCTAAGAGACGAAAAATGATTACTATTAAGGTTAAATAAAAACCGCCTTCACTTCCACAATCAATATAGAAATGATTGAGTACCCACAACAGAACTGGTATTTATTAGTAGTTACAGTTGGAGTAAGCCAAACTTTTGATATTAGCTAGTTGCGATTAGAAGCCAGGTGAAGGCCGCCAAAAGGTTTGAAAGCCCTCGTTATATATTTACGAACTTGTGGACTGCCACCAAAATAGTGTTTACTAACATGTTGAAGTTAGATCAGAAAGTTGGAAATACTCAGAAGTTATTGGAATAATAAACATTATTTGGACCTAATTACGACAAAGGCCAAAGTTGTTATTATCCTTGACTAGAAATGTCTCTACATTCTATCCGCGGGTCTAGATACCAACATAGTTCGTTTATGTGTCTGCTATTGTAAATGTAAAAGTTTCAACGCACGCGCATAAAAGGTATCATGAATGATTGACACGTGGAGCATTGTACTCACCGTTCCCTCGTGTCTGCCACTCCTATGATGGATCCTATGATATATACGGACGGTCCTGTACGGCCTTGTCGTTGAAATATTCAATTTTGTTTTCCATGAAATGAAGACCGCCTAGTCTCCGCAACTCTCGATAAAACATAACAATAGAGCGGTGGTAAATATAGTTTGTTCCAAAAGTATCTGATGTTTAAACAAATGGTGTGTTAACACATCACAAACTGAGTGCTTACATTAAATGATAAATGATTTTATTTCTGTAAGTAGGTTTTTACAAACACTTTTATACGTCAATCATATATTTTTTAAACTAGATGAGGTCGGCGTTTCCTATCTGACTACTCTGAGAAGAAAGGCCGAAACAAACTCAGAGATCACAGTCTCTTTTAAAGTCCAGACAGAATCTTGGTCAGATCATGTGAAGGCTATGTAGATCGGTGTCTGAAATGGTCTTTTGAGGAAAGAACCACACAGATTGAGTCGACCTGTCTAGTCAGTGCACGCAATTGTCAGCAATCGTGCAGCTCAACTCAGAACTTAAGGAGCTCAACGATTCTACGAACAATACCAAAGAAAGGACATTTGAGTAGGCCGCACAAGTTACTCAAACTGCCAGATCATGATTACACTAAGAGTAAAAATACAAAAAAAAGCAATGACCAACATAGTTCTCACATTCACAACAAGTAAAATAATATAATACTTTATACAGTAAATATTCATGTCATTGTATATTTAAAAAGTTATACTTATAGCAAAGATTAAAAGTACAATATTAGCAAAAAAACAATAAAATAAATCAACATTCCCTGTGTAAATTTATTGGAACAGCTCACTCCCAAGCCTTTTTGTCCTCAATAAAGTATTTGACAGTATAATAGGATTTCTGGCATAGTTTCCTTTTTATAAAAGATTTGAATTTATTAAGGCTTAGTTCTTGAATGTGGCTAGGAAGTTTATTATAAAAATGTATACATTTACATCTAAACGAGCCACCTATTTTCTTGAGCCTGGTTGTAGGAACAACAAATTTGTGTTTGTTCCTAGTATTTATACTATGGATATCACTGTATTTTTTAAATAGATTAATATTTTTATGTGCATACAAAAGATTTTCATAAATATACTGAGAAGGCACAGCCATTATAATAATCTCTTTAAATTTTTCTCTGAGGGAGTGTCTGGGATTTAATTTATAAATTGAACGAATTGCCCTTTTTTGTAAAACAAAAATCGTCTGAATATCGGCGGCATTTCCCTACAGCAGAATACCGTACGACATTACACTGTGAAAATAACTAAAGTATACTAAACGGGCTGTCTCTAAATCAGTTAAACCACGAATTTTTCTAACAGCGTCTGCTGCATAGCTAAGCTTTTTTGACATTTTATCTATATGGGGGCCCCATTGCAGCTTGGCGTCTAAAGTTATGCCTAAGAATACTGTAGTATTTCGGGGTTCAACTCTTCCCCCTTTATGAGAACACTTGATTCTACCTGTCTAACATGTGGTAACGTAAACTTAATACATTTAGTTTTTTTATCGTTAAGAAGGTTATTAACGTTAAACCAGTTAACTACTTTTGATTGTTTTCCTCCATACGGACATTCTAAATTTAAATGATAAATGATTTACTTCTGTAAGTAGGTTTGTACAAACACTTTTACACGTCAATCATGTTTTAAAAACTAGATGAGGTCGGCGTTTTTTATCTGACTACTCTGAGAAGAAAGGCCCAAAGAAACTCAGAGGTCTCAGTCTCTTTAAGAGTTCAGACATAATGCTTCAGATCATGTGAAGACCATGTAGATTGGTGTCTGAAACGGTCTTTTGAGGAAAAACCACACAGATTGAGTGGACCTGTCTAGTCAGCGCACGCATGTGTCAGTAATCGTGCAGCTCAACTCAGAACTTAAGGAGCTCAACAATTAGACGAACAATACCAAAGAGAGGATATTTGTGATGGCCGCATAAACTGCTCAAACTGCCAGAACATGATTAAAGCTGGAACAATGACCCACATTACAGTCCTCAAAGTCACAATAATTAAAATAATAATATTATACTTCTCAAGGTCAAATATTTATGTCATTGTGTATATAATTTATCATGATTCATGAACCTTTTTGGGGCAGCCGTGAGACTCACTATGGTTGTTAAACATTATTTTCACAATTTATTTTGTTATTTGTGTTTCACAAACTGTGTCCTAATAAAAATTATAAAAGACATGGCGAGTTCTATTTGCAGGAGGGCACTGGATGAGTTTCTGAGTAATTTTGATTATGAACGGACAGAAAAAATTTATACAAATATGCAAGTAATTATATATAATCTTAATACACAAATAAACAAAATATATATAAATATTAAGATCTTACACTAATCCTGCTATATAAATGTAAGCATTATGTAATTTTTAAATATACACATAACATACATTCACGAATAAAGTATAGCTGAAATGATTTCATGTCAAATTAGCATATTACTGTAAATAACATACCTTTTTTTAATATGAGTATAATATAGTTAAGATATAAAGTATAATTATAAAACATTATTTTGTAACATGGTATTTGATTTATAAACTGACAATAACACTTATGGTTTGTTATAAGTCATGTTGTCTGATATTTTTGCATGTACTACTTGTTTACGTCAAACTCATTATCGTCTGTTATCGCATCTTTTGTACACTCATTTACGGTCATATACATTGGATAACTAACTGTCCCTATTTCAATTAACTTATAGTTGGTATTTCTAGAGCGAGAATTCTTACCTTGCCGTAACACAGTCTATGACTAGCGCGGAAGTTGAATAATTTTTATCTGTATACCACCAATTGTTTATTTGTTCATAAATCCTAACATTAGATTTTTTTGTTTTTTTTTTTATTTGAAATCCAAAGTAATACGTATAACTTTAGCGTACGAAATTGTGCGTGTTTTTGGAAACTTATTGTAAGTACTTATTATGATTAATACGTAGTCTTAAGTTGTGGTATACAATGTCACAGTTACACTGGAATAGTAGATTGTTATACAAGGAGCTAAAATGACCCATTATATACAGCGAGGGAGTAAATAGAAACCGAGTTTTAATGGGTTTTTAGCGCCGTGTGTTACACTCTACTTTTCACTACGATTGCGAGAAAATAAATCAATCCAATACAATATGAAATATGTAGTTTATTTTATTAAAAATTAAATGTACAATTTGTACAATACTGGATATTTAACGAGATGTTTTTTCCCGGTAACTTAATTTCAGTCCTCTGTGAAGATGAATGTTGAGTGGTTCTTTTCCTTTCTCTTCTATTTGCAAATTAGGGTCTCCATTCTCACGAGATGATGACATTTTCACTATTGTAAAATTAATTACGGTCACTACCAATTCAATTTGCAATTAGAGAAAAATTATAAAAATTTCGCGCCAATGTCTTTTTTTTGTTTTTTTTTCTACAGCCGCAATGCATTGCATGCATTCTACCAAAGAGATCGCCGATTATAGTTCCATTTTCAAAAATAAAATGAAGTTCTTTTTTTATGAAACAGTAATAAGTCGAGTCTATATTCATTTACACACACATTTATACACAGATTATTCTACTTATGACTAAAGACTTTTTCGTTTTTGTAGGCTCATTGTCATTTGACACACAAAAATTAAAAAAAAAAAACTTTTTCCCCTAGAGGAAGAATTATTGCTATTTTTTCTTCGCTCTGGTACGCCACAATGACGGTCTTTTTGAGCAAGAGGAGTGAAAAAAAATTTTAACTCTTTCTGCGAAGCAGTAATGCTCGCGAAGGAAAAAGGAAAAGGAAAAGGCGGAACGCGTGAGGGAAAGGCAAAATTGGCACCTTCACGCCCCTAGTCACCGCAGGAGACGCCCTGAGCGTCAGGAATCCCAGACCGATTGCCGACCACCGTACACGAGGGATTGCGGAGGGCGAGCAATGGGTAGCTCGCCGTCCGTTAAGGACCAGGCCCAGGTCGATGGCGCGCTTTGTTCCACGCGCGCCTTAAAGAGATGTCAGCACCAACGACGGGGTCGGCTAGGGCCGATGCCTGCCAGGGTTGCGGGAAAGACCGAAACAACTGAAGCAACACGGGTGGGTTTTAGTCAGTAAGAGTCTGACACGCCCTCCCGCTCTGCATAGAGCGGGAGAAATTATTTGGTGATTTCCCAAACAACAAAAAAAGGGCTGCTACTGAGTTTTCCATAATTTAATTCGAATAATAATTGTAATAAATCCCTCTGGTGAGTGATTGCGTTACAACTTAATCTGAACAGGGTTTGTATATGTCGTAGGATAATTTGATACTTCGAATCTTCGCGAAAATCCTAGGGGTTTTGCGAAAACGCGGATAATTAGACATAGGCGAAAAAAAACGCGGATAATTAGAATTTAGGTTAGGTTATGTTAGAACAGTGACCATTAGCGCGCGAAGGCGAGCGAGCGAAGCGAGCGTGCCGCGGCAGCGGCCGCCAAGCGCCAGATACCCTTCTTTAGATCCTGACTTTGTCCAGTAAGATTTGATAATTTTTCGCCTATGTCTAATTATCCGCGTTTTCGCAAAACCCCTAGGATTTTCGCGAAGATTCGAAGTATCAAATTATCCTACTACATATACACTTTCATCAGATACTTTTGGATCAGACCATACTAATTTTACGCCAAAGCGTCAAAGCAGCATTGTACTCGTTCCCAACATTACACAAAAAGCGCTAAACCCAGCTAATTTTCATGAACCCTTCGACACTGGTTTTGATAAATTGAAAATAATGCAGCCTCTTTAAAAGCAACACTTAGGTTGTAGAAAACAGTGAATGGGGCGGGCATTGAGGGCGTCGTAAACAGCGCTCGGCGCGTCGGCCGGCTGTTCATTAGCACCGACCTTTGTTCGTGGCCGGCCCTGCAAAAACAAGTAGTTACACTTACCAGTACCAACCACCCTATCAAACAAAAATCAACCGTGTCAACCTAAAGTTGAGGTTGTTGTAAACTGTATGAGATAAGTTGGTCATAGTTGGGCCGGGCCGGCTTTGAATGTATAACTCAGGATTGGCAATCGTGATAATTGTCGCCTCAGAATAACGGGTCTCCACAAACCTAGTGTTTTGATACCCGCGTCATTGTGAGTGCTACCCGCAATAGGTGAGCAACTCACTAAATGTTATTAACTTTGGGCCACCTCTGCATGTCCCAATAATATTTTAAATAAACATCGGTAATCGTATTTTACATGAAAACTTAATCCATGGAAAGCTTTTATCAAAACAGAATTGCTCATATTGAGTTAGTATTATTAAAATTTGAATTATACCAGACGTAAATAAAATAGATACCTACAAGTACTAAAATAAATAATAAAATATGATTGTATGTGCTTTGAATCTAGCTTTATTATAAATAAACCTAAATCTAAAAAGTTTTAAACATTTTTCGATTCCCAGTAACTACTTCAATCAAAATCCTAAAGTAAACTAAATTTGGATCCCTTTTATAAACTCTCTCCAATTCGTTAAAATATAAAGACTATTTTTTGCTTTCATCTCGAAAGCGGCGGCTAGTCTTGTAATATATCCACATTACCATTAGGCGCCGTTTTTTCAGCAAAAGATTACAATCTTTTGTGTAGGTCTGAAGGTTTTAGATTACCTTTAGAGGCCCGAAAAAACGGAACCTGTATTATGACCCCCACCAGCACTATCTGAAAAATGCTTCAAATCTTGCATGTTAGAATGTCAGTAAGTTGTTGATCGGTTTTTCTGTAGAAATAATAGTGTTTATTATATAAAAAAATAAAAAAAATAATAACAAATCCATAAACGTGTTCCAAAACAAACATTTAAAACTCAACAACCACTCATTTTATCATCCCGAAAATTACATTTCAAATCCATGTACGGAAACCCTTAGAAAATCTCATTTCACGTATTTATTTCCTAAAAGACAATATCTTAGCTTCCTGCAGCATCTTGTGAAAACAAAATGCATAATTTAGGAGATATAACCGAGATGGGCACGACTGGTCCTTCCGTAGCACTCTCGCCTAAAGCTGCAAGCTTTTATTTAAATAAACTCGACACGACACACTGCCTCGCATTTTTTACGCGTCCTTTGTAAGAAATAAGGATCCTACTAACAAGAATGTTTTCTTTTTTCAAGAGATTCTTTCAGTGTAATATTTAAAACTTGGGTCAGTAAGAAAACTAGATACCTATGTGTTTTTTTATGTCCAAATATGGGTCAGACAAATTACAGGTTACATTGTGGTTGTAATCAAACTTTTACCGTAACGTTTATGACGTCACGAGTGTCTGATGCTTGACAGTAAAATGTCATGAGTGTCCGTCACTTGACGACAAAACTTCGCGAGTGTCCGTCACGTCTTGTCGAAAAACCAGCTTTTGTTCCGCTGCAGGACACGGTCTTATCTTCCCTCCTCATACTAACTCCAAAGACAGCTCAGATTTTGGGGTCTATAAAAGTATTTTAAAAGGAAATCCTTTCACGGATCTGAAAGGCATCTCAATAAGTCCTACTTCAGTTTGTTAACTAATACACTCAGCACAAAAATATTTCGCCCCCAGATTCCAAGCGTTGTCTGCCTGTATGTGTGTAGCAATCAAAGTAATAGCGAGTACCATCTCAATGGACAACCTAACGCGACACAAACATTAATCCTCTCTGTTTTCTTTGTCTATAATATGTCGTATTTCGTGAATCACTCGGGATGTTATAAAGAACGTATTTATTTGCGACTAAGATTGATAAAAATATTAAAATAAATAAACGATGAGGCCACTCTTACGGCACTTTAAAAATGAATAGGTACATGGATTTCGTCATTGTGACCTAAATTCAGATTTAACACAATCATTTTGCAACCTGTCCATCCCTTGCGAAACTGTGTGCTGTAATAGGCTGTTAATTGATTGATCGTGAGAGGTGGTGGCGTAGATGACTGCACAGGGCACACTGGAAGTACATTAAAGTATCACCACTCTTGGAGGCTACTTTGTCCGAACGTGCATCTTGTGTGACACCGATCGGTGCTTCTGTCTATAAATCCCTCATGTTACCGGCTATACATCGTACGCAATCGTATGATTGTATTATGATCGGAGCACGTCGGATTTTCTTATTGGTATTGTCTGTCGTTGCGACGTCAATTTAACTTTTGTGATTGGAGCACCTCTCCACTTTATTGGAAGCTCGTTCGCTCCGATTTTTCGTAGATATTCGTATGTATTTGAATATGTCGTTATGAGAGGAACGCGAGTTTGAATTTATTTTGTATGAAATGTAAAGAATTTTATGTTCACGATTTTTTTTCTTGAAAACAAAATGCTTCAGAGAAACTCAAATTGAAGAAGTTACCTTTTAAATAAGTTAGTAATGTTCATTAACTAGTCAAGTAGGGTTCTGAATAGTTTTTATAAATTACGCAGACTAAAAAGTAAATAGATGGAGCGTATGTACTCTGAAGTCGCATACAACGATAATAGTCTTTACAAAGAAATAACCAATCAAACTGAGAAAAAGTCATACTCCTGAAAACAAAAATATAATCTGAAACACACTGTTTATCTAACAATTTTTCACCAAAAGACGTTAAGTACCTACGAGGTACCTACCTAGAACCAGTAACTAAACTAAGTATTCTTACATTTGAACACTAGCGAAGCGTAATTTATTCTGTGAGTGCAGGTTCTTAGTAAACATTCTTACCTTACTTAATCTTTACTTTGTTAAGTAAGCGTTTCATACGAATATGAACATTAACTAATAAAGTTCACATTTGTATGATACGCTTACTTTACTAACCAACGTAAAGTCGAAGTGCCTTCTGTGAATCTACATATTTCTAAGTTTGCAAGCCTCTGCACAATGTTCGGTGGCTGGAATCCATCTGGCGGCCACCGTCTCATCACACATGCCGAGCGCGGTCAGCGACAATGAGCACGTACGGCACGCGGCGCGGCCCCGAAGCACCTCATTTTCCATGCACGTATTATACCGGCTGCCACACGAGATATTAATGTATTAACATTTGCTTTGTATGGGTATGTGTTTTTAGATTTTGTTTCAGCAGAATGTGTACCTTTTCTTTTATTAACCGACTTCAAAAAAGGAGGAGGTTCTCAATTCGCCAGTTTTTTTAAATTTTTTTTTTGTTACGCGTTCATTCCGCCTATTATGAATTGATTTTGATGATTCTTTTTTTTTGTTTGGTAGGTCATACTTCAGAGGTGGTCCCATATAAATTTTATCGAAATCGGTCGAACGGTTTTAAAAAAATCAACAATAAATGATTTTTAAATTAAAAAAACCGCCTTCGAATGGACGTGGACGTGTAAGACGATCGTTTTCGAATGGGTAAGTATGGTTAGGTACCCTATCTAAGAAGTGATAAATAAAAAACGTTTTTTACAAAAAATAACAACCGACTTCCAAAAAAAAAACACTACAAAATGAGAAATAACTTTAATTTTGGAAGTCGATGGAAAACGCTAAAATACACTTACAAAGACGCCGACTTCCGAAATTAAAGTTATTTTAGTAAACGACTCGTGAAGTATGTGACTTGTATAATGGCCTATCTCGGCACTTCCAAAACACATGTTAACAGATTGTGGACAAACTTGTACTTGTACGAACAAAACAGATGAAAACTTGACACAAAGGTAACTAAGTTGAGAGCTAATTAAGGAGATATTCCGGCTAAGAGTTGCAGCGGAATAAGGGACGTGCATTCGATTCGCAGGACCTTATATACCTTTGGGTTTAGTCAACTGGCAAGGTCGCCAGAGGTCGTTTGCTTCTAGGTACGATAAAATGCAACATCATGATGTTTAATTTTACGGTCGATCGCACGTTCCGTTTTCTCAATGATAATAAGTACATGACTCAATTAACTATGTATAGTGTAAACAATTGTTTGTTTAGTTAAATATTATGTTATTTAAGATATTGTGTAATCAGTATGTTTTCAAAAAAGGAGTTTCGACTGAAGATGCAGTGCTTGCCTTATGTGAATTCGTAGCAAGAAAGCTTGCCCAAAACAAAAATGTATAGGCCTATTCCTAGACTTCAAAAAGGCGTTTGATACAGTCTCTGTTCCCACCCTCCCTTATAAACTTGAGGACATCGGTAAACACGGACTGGCTCACAATTTTTTCGAAAGTTATCTCACTAATCATAGACTGTGTGTTAGAGTTGGTAACCACGTTAGTAGTGAGGAAACCACCACCTTCGGTGTCCCGCAGGGATGTGTGCTGGGGCCTAACTTATTCCAGGTTTACATCAACGAGCTATGCTCCATACCTCTCATAAACTCTAATATGTTCACCTGTGCTGACGATGCAGCAATTATAATCTATGGGGCCGATTGGGAATATGTTAGAGCTGCTGCCGAAGCATCACTCGTAGCCTTTATTAGATGGCTGCGGCTTAATCTCCTTACCCTGAAACTGGATAAGACCTACTACATCTCTTTCAAGCTACATCTTAGTACGAAACCCCCTACAAACTTTACCATTAACGCTCACACTTGTAATGGCCAGTCGCACTGCTCATGCTTGCGTGAGGTAAATAATCTCAAGTATCTGGGAGTTGTGATTGATGGCGGACTCAACTGGTACTTGCACTTGGATGTGATAAGCACCAGAGTTAGAAGAATGATTTATATATTCAAGCTTCTTAGGTCCTATGCTGACCTAAACACGATTAGAATGGTGTATATTGCTATCTGCCAGTCTGTCATCACCTACTGCATCACAGTGTGGGGAGGTGCAGCTAAGACTAAGTTTCTCTAGTTGGAGCGAGCATAAAGAGCAGTCCTTAAAGTGATGTCAAAGAAACACTTCAGGTATCCCACTTTACAATTATACAAAGATATTAAAGTACTTTCTGTTAGGCAGCTGTTTGTGCTTCGGTCCGTACTGAAAAACACTCCAAGGTTCCCCCCGCCTGACCCGACATGCCGTTAGAAAAAGCCTATCTGTCTTACGAAAACCCACATAACCGCTTTTGCTAGAAGCCAGCATTATATTCTTGGCTCACACATAAACACTAAAATTAATAATAAATTAAATATTATTCAATTGGATGCTTAAAGGGTAAAAGCTAAAATTGATGAGTGGATTATTGAACAAGATTATGAGGCTGTTGAAAATTTACTCACCTGGATCTATTGATTCTATTACATAGTTCTCCTTCCTCCCGACGGCAGCACCCCCTCATCCCCACGCACACACGAATATGCAACACTTCCCACCTACACACACTAACACACACATAACTGTTCTACACAACGTTTTCATTTCTCTAGTACATAAACTTACTTATCTATGACAATTATATAGATAAAAAAATAGCACTACTTGTATGCTCACATAAATCGCTCGACCTTAATGTTATGCGAAGACACTGCCGCCCAAGATACAGGATTTTCCTAGTTTGGGGGGCAGGGTACCTATTCTTATTAGACTTTCGACCTCACTACCTACCTTTTGTACCCAATCATTATAAATTGTACTTCAAGTTTATTTACCATTCTGTGTGTGTTGTAAATATAATGAATAAGTAAGAGTGGTGATATTTAATTTGTCTGTCACGATAAGCAATAGCTAATTATTGTAATCGTCGTTTGTTGTCTATGACGGAACGAAACGTCATTGTGACATGACAGTTGACATTGACAAACGAAGATTATTAACGTTATTAAATGAATGTGGGTAAGCAATGTGTTGTGTTATGTGTAGTGTTACAATTAGTTATAAATGATAAATAAATAAACTGTCAGTGGTAACCACTACAGAATGAAGAACCAAATCGTCCATATACTGAGAAATCAAAATTCCGCTGCTCATAATACTTGCACAGATACTTGAAGTTACTATGTTAAAAAGCAACGGCGACAAAGGGTCACCTTGGGCTGAACCACGGCTGGTAGTTCGACACACGTAAAGCTTATCAACGAAAACTTCCTTTCTTTTAAAAAATACCATAAATATTCACATATTTTAGATCCCACATCAATTAGATCCATTTTTTGCAAATTTTGAAATTATATCTACGTTATTATATGCATTATCTATATCCAAAAAGCATCCTATGGTTATCTTATTGACTGTAAACCCAGTTTGAATATGAGAGACTAAATTACTAGATTGTCCATTGTAGATCGACTTTTTCTAAACCCCGTAGTATAAGGAGATAAGATTTGTTTTTTTTTTTCGATAAACCATTCTATTCGATTGTTCAAAATACTGTGGTAAATTTTACATAAATACGACAACATTGATATCGGTCTGAGTGAAGACTGAGACTGCGGGTCGCGCCCAGGTTTAAGTATTGGAATGACTGCGATGTCCCTCCACTGATTGGGTACAAAACCGATTGACAGACAACCATTATACAGCGTTAATAAAATAGATTTGCCGTTTTAAGGAAGATATTTAATCATCAAGTACGAAATATTATCACAACGGGTGACGTGTCCTTAGCGCGAATACAACAACCAAGTTCTTGTTTCGTGATTGGCGTTTCTAATTTTTAATAATTAGTAACAAATTATAGGTCGTGAGGAGATGCATAATCGGGGGTTAGGCTACGAAGTAGATTATTGGCTCGTTCGCCGTCAACATGTTGTCTAGTACTTCTACGTCCTTTAAACCATTTCATTTTATGCCACATCTGACTTGGTGAAGTGGTTCCGTCTAATAATGTGCAGAGATACTTTCAACCTGTATCCCTTGCTTTGCGCAGTAACTCTTGTGACTCACATATTTTTTTTATTAAGAAGCGCTAGGTTATTCGGTGAAGGATTAAAAGGATAAAAGGTCTAAATGTTGAAAGGGCCAATCTACGTTTTGCAACTGATTTGGATAGGTCTGCATTCTAGTAAGGTTTGGGAAGAAAGACTTAATCAGGATCCATGTTATATTTTATGTAAGGAATATGAACGTCTGCTGCTAAATTTATACACTCAATAAAATTATCGTAGTCGGTTTGAATATTGGCCGACTGCTCAAAGTTAATAAATAATTTTCCAAGTAAGTTTTTGTAACTATGCCAATCCGCCTTTTTAAAATTCCGTCGATAAGTATTTCTAGGTATAACATTGAAATTGGTCGTTATATTAATCATTATCACTTCCAAGGGTTTCGTTCATAATGTTCCAGTTAAATGTCAAAGCTAAATCGGAGGAAACTAATGTTATATCAGGCGCGGATTGTTGGAGTTAGTTATCAACTAACCTAACATTTGCCATCTGCCATCATGTAAGTAAAGTAAGTAAATCATTTATTTGCGTAAAACATGGTATACATTGATGTTAATATTAATACAGTAGCTCAACATGTTTCGCTAAGATATAACATAGCATGCAAAAATTTATATTTCGACAAAAGGAATCAACATCTCACATCCATAAAATCTTTTAAACTGTAAAAATTACATTCAATAAGCCACTTGTGTAATTCTGTCTTAAATTTTCTCGAGTTCAATATTTTAAAGCGACTTGGTATTTTGTTATAAATACGTACGCACATTGCAAGGCAGTTTTTGTTGTATTTCGCAAGTCTTGGCAAATCACTTAATACCAGTTTATGAGGATCTCGTCTGTTTCTGGGATTTACATCATTTGCTGATTTAAATAAATGTTTGTTGTTAACTACAAATATACATACCTCATATATATACAGACATGGGAGAGGTAGCAGACCAAACCTCTTGAACATTGGTCTACATGAGTCATCCGGTTTAATACCACTTATTGCTCTGATGCACTTTTTTTGTGCGATAAATGCTCTATCCATATTGGTACCATTACCCCACATTACGAGACCATATCGCAGTAGCGACTCAACATAGGCGTAGTATGACATAATTGCAGTTTTTATGTTAGTTACGTTTTTAACTTGCTTCAGTGCGTATACAAATTTATTGATTCGAGTGCTTACATTATCTACATGTTCTTTCCAGTTCAAATCTTTGTCTATTATTACGCCTAAAAACCTTGTATGGGTTACCTCTTCGATTTTATTAATATTAAGTTTTATATTGTTTTTATTATTATTTGATTGATTAAATTGAATGTAAACGGATTTATCTAAATTTATTTTTAAATTATTCATGTCAAGCCAAAGCAGTAATTTGTCTATTGTATTATTTATGTCAAACTCATGGTCAGTCTTGTTTTTATTTTTATCTGATGTCACTATGATTGATATATCGTCGGCAAATAATATGCATTTATGATTGGTTATTTTTATGATGTCATTAATATATAAAAGAAACAATATTGGACCAAGCACGCTTCCTTGCGGAACGCCACATTTATTTTGCTTATATTCTGATGAGTATGGTATCATATCTCTATTACTGTTAATTTTACTAATAATGACACGTTGCTGTCTATTGCTTAAATAGGATGATATCCATTCAAGTGCCGGTCCTCTAATCCCAATAGTCTCTAGTTTATCCAACAATATGCTGTGCGACACAAAATCGAAGGCTTTTGATAAATCAAAGAAAAGTCCCGTAGTCAGATGATTATTATTAATATTTGAAAGTACTGCCTTCATAAGAGAGTAAATAGCTAATGATGTGGATTTCTTTTTTTGAAATCCATACTGTTCAGTACTTATTATTTGGAATTTATTACAAAATTCTATTAGCCTTTTATACATACATTTCTCATAAATTTTTGAAAAAATAGGTATCAATGTAATTGGCCGGTAATTACTAATATCACTTTTATCTCCTTTTTTAAATAACGGCTTAATAATTGATAATTTTAACCTATCGGGAAATGTTCCTGCTGCAAAAGACATGTTTATTAAATGGGTTAAAATACTAGTCAATTCATTACAGCAAGGTTTTATGATTTTAGTACTAATTTCGTCATAGCCCTCTGATCTAGTGTTGGACAGGGACATTATTTCAAGGCGCACTTCGTTTTCTGACATTGGCTTAAGAAACATTGAGTTGACATATCTATTTTGCCTATAATTTTGAACAGCTTGATCTTGCGGTAACGTTTGCGTCAAATTCACGTAATAGTTATTGAATGTAGAAGCTATTTCTACATATGCATGGATTTGGATTGGATTTTTTTTTTCATTCATGGTTACAAAACCGTTATCCAAAATAGCATCACATATTAAGAGATCCTCTCAAATCGGTCTTGTAAGACCAATTAGTGTAGTGCCCGTTAAAATCCCCTACAACAAGACGTTTTTTATTTAATAAAGAATAAACGGAGTTCTTATCTGGCTGACTGGTACGCATAGAGGGTGCACAGTACATAGCAATAATATGTTCGATTTCACTACAATTGAATACTTTAACACACAAAAGTTCAATACCCTGGTTGGTGGTTTGTACGTCACAGATACATGCATGAATCGACCAATGTACAAAGATAGCAACCCCACCATAACCATCATCCCTATCTTTCCGGTAAATACTATAAAAAAAAATATACTACACACACTAGAAAGAAAGAAGAAAAGAAAGAAAAAATGTTTATTCTGCACAAACAAAACGCACATTACAAATAAAAAAAATAATAAAAAAAGACAAGTATACACATCCAACGTTATCAAAAGCCTCATATTCAAGCATACCTACATATTGCCGACAATTTTGTCCATTGCTTGATGTGTCAGTGCCAGAGACCAAAGACAAGACACCTTAGTTGACATCTCTAAGTAGTATGTGACATTGACAATACAAATCAATCCAGATGCGTCTGCGACACTGACAGTTGACAACAAAAGTTGCAAAACAATACAATCACAAACGAATCAAAACAAAATCAAAATGCCACTTGCAGAGTGGAAAAATAACTACTTTTGTAACAAAAAAAAAACAACAATAATATAAGCAATTATGCCGTGCGTCGTATCTGTGCAAGAAAAGGTCGTTGCTCAGCAAAATGCTGTGACTTCGGACGAACTTATCGTCAACAGCGCTGATTTTCAGCAACTACCTCTCGAATGACGTAATGACGTCCCACCGTGTGACTGAATCGGGTAAGTCTAGCTTTCCGCAGAATTAAACTAGTGTGATTAAATCTGATCATAGTGTGTACTTTTATAGATAAAATAAAGATAAATATATAAATATCTGTATTTTTAGGTAACTTATAAAATTAATGAATACATAAATTACAAACATAACACAATTATATAAAAAAGAAAAAACAAATGACAACAACTCTAAACGCTATGAACTGTACAGTGTGGTGTGGTGTGTTTTCTTATTTGCATGCTCTTAGTATTAATAACTTTGATGTTATTTAAAATAATATAAAATTTTTATTTTTTAGGGTGAATGCACCATGGGAAATTGGGATCGCGATGGCGGCCATTTGCATAACCGCCATGCACTTAGCTTAGCCAAGACGACAACCATGCTTTTTCCGTCGTACCTACCCAAGGAATTTAAAACCATAGGTACAAGGCTCCATGATCTTAATGGTACGTATTATTAATACATTCAACCGAAAAAGTCTTACATTAAATAAAATTGGTCCTAATCCTTGTGACACTTCACTAAATATTCTACCTGTTGTTTAACTTAGGTAATGCAGCTTCAGAAAGACACCCAGCAAACACGCCCCTGATAACAGAGGACTATCATTCCCTTGTGACAATGACACAGACCGGACCTAACCAGGGAGGAATCAGACAGAGGTCACTCACACCATTGGAATGCCACATCCATTGCCCATAGGCCGTGACCCTTGAGGTGAGTACAAAAAGAGCAGCTATGGTTATTGATACAGGTCTCCAATCATGTGGAATGCTGTATCTGCATGAAATATTTCTTTAGAATACTCAAAAAATGCCTTTTTGTTCTCAGGACTCTTACTGGTGGAGGAAGGTTATTCCAACAGTGCGTGGCCGCATACCTGAAGCTCCCCCTGAATGCTGCGGTTCTATGTGGTGTTGGACAAAGAGGTTCGGTAGAAAAACGTGGTTCGTATTTGCTCTGTCTCCAACTTAACTTCTCAAACAGATAGTGAGGTTTTCGTGTAGTGACTACTCCAAATAGTAAACCAGCCATATGTAACCTTCTCCTAGCAGCCATTTTCAAAATATTATTTTCATTTATAAAAGGTGTTACATGACTTCTACGAGTTATCTTTACACAGAACCGTGTACATGCATTTTGTATGCGCTGTATCAGCTTTTCTGTTCTTACTAACAAGCATGGGCCATACACGGTATCACAATAGTTAAGTCTTGATAATATTAGGCTATCTACTAATTGTTTACGAAGATCAACACTCAGGTAGTCTCTAATTGAATATAGTAGTTTCAATCTATAAAAACAATTCCTCATGCAGTTACTGATATGCTTTTCAAAACGTAGTTCTGGGTCCATGGTTAACCCAAGGTTGCATGCTATCTCTACCCTATCTATCTTTTCCCCCCTGATAACAACGACACTCTCTCTCTCTCTCTCTCTATACCGTAAAATTGAGATGGCTATCAGGCTCTAACCAGGTTTCACTAACGGCGGCAATGTGGACTTTCTCCTGTGACAAAATATTTTCAAAAGTAACTAACTTTGACCTTAAACTATGCATGTTCCTTTGGAGAATAGTCAATTTAAATTTTTTCCTGTTATAATTCATGATTTACGAAAAAAAAACCCTAATATCCGTTTTACTTTAGGCCAATCTAAAATATTAGCTACCACAACTAAAATCATCCATTCGACGTAACACTTTATAATACTAGTAACATTATTTAAAATAAATGTATTTTTTTAAAAGATTTATTTCCTTCAGCCTTTTAATGAATTCTCCAAACGTCACTTCTCTTTCTTTCTTTTCTTCAACTTCTACAAACAACACCTCTGATTTATCGGTATCCTGTGGCTCTGGATTTAAAAAGAAATCGTATTTAAATCGATTAGGAACAGCATTCTTACGTTTCCCTTGTTTTTGGGACGATGATTTTACAATCAGGCTTGTTTGACCTGTTCCCCTTTGTGTATTTGTGCTTTGTCGTTATGATTTCAACGTAAGGTGCAGATTCACTGGGCGACGATATCATTAAAAGTGGAGGTTTAGACGCTAACGCAGAGAACGATTCAATAGACGACATCTTAGGGGCAACATTTGCTGGTGAACTTGGTGCTACATAAATAGTGGGGGCCTTTCTATACCTGCAATTTAACTCCTCCATAATATCTCCCAACCTTTTTTCTTTGAGGAATGCCGGGCAACCTTTGTACAAAGCCATGTGTACACCGTCACAATTGACACATTTAAATGACGTTAGTCGTTGGAAATGCGCGCGAAAAAAAAAAGACTGGGCTGAATGCCAGATGCGTCACCGGCGCGCGCGGCGCGGCGGGGCGCCGCTCGGCCGCCCGATAATGTAAACAAAGCATTTTTACGACTTGGGTTTGTTTGAATGGTGCTAACACTTGTGTTTTTTGTTATGGTAAGGAACGGGGCTTTAAGATAGCGGAGTTTCGTTTGAAATAGGATAGTATTTAAGTTAACACTACGTACGATACGTACGTACGATAGTATTTACGTAACTTTGTTTTCAAATAAATGGTTATAGTTCGAAAAAACGAGCGTTGACCTATATTGTTTAAGGTTTTAAATACATTATGTGTATATACTTAACGCAAAACACTAATAAAACCACATAGCATTAGTACAATATGTACTATTTACGAGCGTGCAAAGTTGAAAAAATTTGCCGACGGCAAAAAAATAACAATGGCCGCCAAGACAATGGAAACAAAATGTTGTTTTATAAATATAAATCTGATACGTAGAATAAAAATATTGGTACCTGTGGAAAGCTTATTTAATGCTTCAACTTTGTTATAAAAGTAGTGGTATTAGAATAACACACTGTACTAAAATAAGGATTTGAAAACACATACACGTAATAACAATAAACATGAATCGGTCAGCGCCGGTTGTGGAATAAAACCGAAATTACGTACAATTTTTTCACTCACCGATCTTGAAATCCTGCAGTAATTCACTTCACTATAATATTTATCACATACTTAAACAGGCCATAGCACTTAAAATACTTGAAAACCCACTTAAAACACAAATTATTTATCACGTAAACAACACACGCGCGACTTCGTACGCCACTGACAAGACGCCATATTTTTTTAATTATTTGATTTTTTTTGGTTGAACGCTTGTAGTGTTGTCATACATCCTAGTACGCGGCACAGAGTCAAGAAATCAACTAAATACACGGAATGTGTGTGTCCGACCTTATAGTAAAGCAATAAATGTTGATATAAAATAAAATAAAATTAAATTTAAAGGGAACTCGCGGTCACTCGTTCGTTTTACTGAATTGTTGGAGCGGGGCTGACGTGACCAGAGTACGTTCAAGCGGGTAGTATCACCTTTACTATGATTTTCTCCGCACTTCGGACAGACAACTTTGCTTGATGGACACCTTTTAGTTGGATGACCCAACTTCCAGCACTGCGTACACTGTGATACAGAAAAGATGTATGGGTCCACTTTAATTATCAAACCATCTACAGATTTATTATGTATATATTATGGTGATAAAAAGGAGCCCTTGAAACATAAACCAACTGCTTCACTTCGTGGCCAGCCTTCTTTCGAATTACGTCGGTTGAGTCGAAATATTGACACCAATTGGGCTGGTTTAGGGCACGCTATTGTGTTTTGTATCTCCTCATCGGTTAGATCTATATCCACATCTATTATATGATACACTCTTTTCCATAGACCGTTGTATACGCCAGCCCTTCGCAAGTAATTGTTTACAGTTCTCTAATCTCTATGAGCTGACTTCATTCTGCATATCGAGGCGGACTTTGTATGGGTTGATATATTCAATCAATCAATCTATGTATTTATTGTGGATCATAGGTACAAAGAAAATATATAGTTACAGGTGTTCTGCAGTACATTTTATCTGCTATGTCCCGTCTTTTAGACATACCTACAACATAAATTAACATTACATATATAGAAAATAAAATAAAGGTCAGTCAAAGAGCTTAACATTAATAGCATGCAATAGATACTGAATTCAACATGACATTGATCAAAATAAAATATAATTTAAAGAGACTTGTCCGACAAAAAATCTTTTAAACAATAGTAAGATCTATCGACTAGCAGGTCATGAAGTTTATTTTTAAATATCCTAATTCACCCTTAGAATATCGGTAATGCCGATATCTTTAAATAATCTGGCCAAAGCAAATTTTTTAGCCAATTGCTCACTATATGATATATACATCTCTATTTTATCTATCTCAAGCTTGCACTTCTTTTTTTCCTTTGGTTTCACCTCTGTCCATTCGGTATCATCGTCATCTCCTTTCCTCTTCTCCGACCTAGTTTCACCCTCCGCTTGCATATTATTTTCCTCTTGGTATTGTGTCCCCTCTAAATCTCGTACTACTAGATCACTCCACGGACTGCTGCTCAGCATAGTAGTCGCATCACAAGTCACATACACATGGTCATCATCGCGTAAAATTAAAAGCCATACATCGTTAGCTATTGCGCGCAGCGAGTCAACCCAACGGCATGTACATACTCGTTGGGTATAGCTACCGCAGCTACGCGCAGGTAATGTACCTAACAATAATGAATGTATGGCTATGGTAGAAAGGATACCTGCTGGTTACTTCCTAATTTCATTAGCCGTCCCCCGACGCAACGACGCTTGAATCAAAATATTACAGATAACTTACTAATAGGGGCAATACAATGTTTTTTTTTTTTTACTTTTTATAAGTTTTTGGTCGTGTCTGGGTTTTTTTTTAAATTTAAGATTTAACTTTTATAGCATTCCTAACTCGGCAACGAATACAATCTCGGGTGGAAGCACAGACATACCTACATAGATTTTCTTTTAATCTCCTGAGTGGATTAGAAACTGGAGCGCTATATCCAAAAATACCCTCCCCATTCACAAGTTATTCAAACACTCGTGTTCATTCGGGAATGAAAGAGCAACATTACCTAACATCCCTCTGGTGAAACCTGACAAACTTTATTACTACTGAGTAATAAAGTTTGTCAGAAATAACCTTTGTTATCTAATCAATAAAATCATAATACCTAATTATATTCCTGTTAAAAGCCAGTTCACGGCTACGTCGACCTCAAAACTTCAACGAAAGTAATTCAAGCTTTAGCAAGTACTTTCAATTCCATCTTCGCCCTAATTCCTGCTTGGATTCGACTGGGAATGCCTAATTAAATCACTTGATTGAATCAGCTGATTGGATAACGCAAAAGTTAATTGAATGTCGATAATTAGGTGTGGTGAGCCGCCGCAACGTGCGCCCCTGTCGGAGTTAGTAGCATTACATTTAATTAATCAAGAACCCGTGATACACACGCCGTCCCTTGCCGACCGCTACTACTCGACCACAGCTAATACAAAACTAGTCAGCGGTCACAAACATTGAGGCACTCCAGAGTGGTAATGGCTGTTTCAAATTATTAATAACGTACATTCTATTCTCTATATTATGTACTCAACCGAGCTGGTACAGTGAGTGAGGTTTACTTTTGACAAAGGTGTAACACGACTTGTTTATTTTCCGTCCATTTGTCACAATCATCTAAACCTTTTCTGGGGCGTGTTGACATTCTCAGTTTACCTTCAGGCAGATTTCTTTCTATTTATATATGTGCATCCGATACAACAGAAATTAATGAAAATTTAGATTGTACAGTCAGCGTCACAATGGGGTACCCAATTGATGCAGCCCACCGTACCCGTCTGTGACGTATGCCGTTTAATTTTATTGAGTTAACTACTTAAATCTTCTTTTTAAATCTATCACAAACTTCAAAATCGCGTTTGGGCGAGATATTTGGTTTCAACATAGAGATACATCAAGAAGCTTTCAAGAATGTTGTAGATCATTTTGGACTTCCAAATCGTTTGGGACGAGACATAAAACCCTTCCCGATGTGTCTATCGCTCAAGCGAACACTTTCCATAGTCTAAGCAGAGCCCGGAGTGACTATAACGAGGTCTGTTCGGCCTCCAACCAAACACGTCCTTGGTTTAAAGATTGAGATAGTGGCCTAAATAGTAACAAGTTTTTGAGAACCATTTCGACCCAAACTTAGGAGAAGCCAATACTATGAATGAGCAGAAAACCCAGACTTATAAACGGGGCTATATATATAGGGTATTCACACGTAAACCGTCATCATGAGACTGATGAAAGTGAACATGCTACTCTGATTGCGGTTGAAGATTGTGAGAGGTTTGGAGATCATAATGTTTCCAAAGTTTATTGACAAACATTGTACTTCATAGAATTGCTCACATGTAGACCTTCTGTCTTTATTCTCTTTACATAAAACCCTCTTCGGAATTGAATGGCAAGATAAGCAGCTGTTACAAGTTTTCCTTTCGTTTCTAAATCCGTTGGAATTTCAGAACATCCCGCAGATATGGAGCAGTTGGAAACAATAGGCCAACTGTGGCGACCTACGTGCCAATGTTCTACAAATACTAAGTGTATTAGAAAAATAATCCACGAACCAGAAGGGTCGCGGTCTGGGACAATCTGGGACTTTCAGACGATGTAATGGGACCAAATATGGCATCTATTACCATTATGTACTGTATTGGTGGGTAACGGAACAGAAATTGTACACCGGGCGTGGTTTTAAATAACATTTGTTAGATTTCAAATGTGGAAAATTTCTAAATTAAATGTGATGGGGTTAAAGAGTTCTAAAACGTCCAATCAATCTAAAAAAAAAACTGAAATGTTGAAACCCAATCTAACGATTGAGTCTCAACGGTATCACATGGTTATTTTAGACATCAAAGGCGGTTTACGTTTAATAATATTAGTAGTTCTGATTGAGTTAATAGTTAACCTTTATAATGGTATCTTAAGGTACTTCAGCCTTGACCTTCTATACGGATGCTACCATGACCAGGTCGGACCTACTGGCAGCACTACAGCACTAACACTCCCTAAGGCTTCCTAACTGCAGCCGCTTCCCCGAAGGAGCCCAATTAATTATCGGCGATCAATCACGGCGCGGTATTAGCAAATCATGACATAATTCAATCAGACTCGTTGCGTACACGGCGTGAGCCAATGGCGAGGAAGGATTTCGGTTTTGCTTGATTGAGTTGAAATCCGCACTTTACTGGAGGAGCGAGTAAATATTCGGATGTAATCTTATATGAAAGACGTGATACAGTGATGAAATGTAATTTTATATTCCAATTTGACGCACCTGATGTATCTTTCATATTTTGTGAGTTTTCTAAAGGTCAATCAAGGTAACAAAGGGCTAAGCTGTTACGTGGCCAGGGGCTAAGCATTGCCATACAACGTGGCAATGCCACCAGTCTCTTGGTTCGACAGCGATGCGGATGCATTTATTGATGCCTTATTTTAGAAGTTACGTTACTGTTCGCGCCGAATTTGCTTTCAATCGGTAGTGAATCGCGGTACTGCCCTTAGAAAATATACCGTCGCTGGAGTCGGATGCGCGCGTGACTAGCGAAAATCAGCTACAATCGCAAATATAACCTCCGCTAAATAAAAGCTCAAAATCGTTATACAATTACCGCTCTGTGAACGTGTCTCGTCTTCTGCTGGCTGCTGCTTCATAACCTTAGCTCAAGGATCGAAGAAACGTGGCGTGCCAATTGGTAAGTGTAATTTATTATGGTTGTCTTTCGATTAAATGCAGATAGACTCGTTCATGATATACCCGCTCCGGTCGTTATAAGTTTTACCGTATTAAAATTGTCCCATAGAGGCGCCTTAAAACAGACGCGACGACGAATCGCACGCGATACAAAGGCACCGCACGTCGCGCTACTGGCGCAATGGCGGTGCCGTTGTGTCTGCGCCTGTTTGAATGAGCCTTCAATCGCTCCACCAGTTACGATATTTAATTAATTAATTATTTATGTATAAGTTGTTTTTCATGTAGATTTAATTTTAATTCTGAATAAATTTATTATTATGTAAGTAGGTAATAATTGGGGTTTCCAGATCATAGAAGATCTGGAAACCCGCAATTATTACCATTCATTTTAAAATCATTTCAGATACAGAAACACCTAATTACAGCCATCATTCATTGCTTTTAAATAGTACTTGCAAAATATTCTGACTTGACTATTGAGTGGTCTTTATTATTTAACAATTTTAATGTAATAGATATCATGAGAAATTTTAATATGAAACATTTATTTTATTGAACATTCGTAATTATGTTTTTTACATTATAATCTATCATTACATTCATTCAACAATTCAATGACACTGAAATTGGAGCAACATTGCACAATTGGACTACCGAGAATGAAGTGCACTCGCCATTGTCCATCGCGCTACCTTATATATGCAGTGTAGTCACGATTTAGTTTAAATGTTATGACGTAGAAATAAAAGGTACTTTATTTTAAATACTTTTATTTATAATGAATATTTACAGTATAAAGTAACCATTTGAAAAACAAATAATAATAATAAAACTATTATACGTCTATTTTAAACATCAATATTAGGTACATGAAGTTGAACTTAATTTTTTAACTATTTTAGCAACTAAATACTCGGTTTCACTCATTATGTCATCAATATCACTACGGACTAAATATTGTATGTTCACGCTTGCACTGTCGGGGTCACTGTCTATTTCATTCATCTGACGGCCTTCCACATCATGTACAATTATTTTTATAATTCGGTGAATATGTCCGGGCTCTTTACGCGTGATAAAAGATGTGTTTTTAAAAGGTTTTGATTTTTTCTTCTTCTTAATTTTTTTCTCTTGTATTTTTTGCTGTCTACTCTCTTCACACGCTTTTTCCGCCACTTCGGCATACCAGCTTTCTCGGTCTTGAGCATAGTAAAATGGATTAAGAACTGGATCGGAGCAATCTATCAAATTCTGAAACAATGAATAATTTTATGCTATTAAAAAGCATCATAAATATGAATTCAATTGCTAATATCGATGATTACTTAGATACTTACATCACATTGTAGGTTAATGTTTTCTAAAACAGGACTGTAGGATGGTGAGTGTGACATATTTAATTCTATGTCCCGACTTTGTTAAACACCTGGAAAATAATAGTCTAAATTAGTATTTCGTTAACCCATGATATTCTATCTCAAAACAACAATTGCGATTGAAACATAGTGCTGTATAGAAAAAAATATGTACCAGACCTATATGTATTAAACATCGATTATACTGTCTTGTCTGATAATAATGCTGGATAAAATACGGAAGAATAATATTAAAACTTACCAATAATACACGATCAAGCCAGTTGTAACAGTCAAGTGTAGAATTCGAATAGATTTTAAATGATTTTTTCTCTCTATTTATATACCCTAATTTAATTTTATGGATAGAGTTCAAAATGGTATGTTAATAGTATATCAAAGTTGCACAGTAAGCTGAATTCTTTTTAAGGAGACGAATCAAAACAATATAGCAATATCGACATACTATTGCAACGTTTGGTTTCGCCTGTTATTATTATGATATTTTTAAGGCTAAGGTATCTTATATTTTGCCACAAATAGAATGGTAAGTAATGATTTTATTTGTTATTTGTTCATAAATTAAGGTTGATCGATATATCATCACACCGTTAATTGATATAATGAATTAGTAGAACAATATAATAATAATATTCCACAACTACCTATCACACAATGCCGTCTAGTTCCAAGCTAAGCAGAGCTTGTGTTAATGAGTACTAGACAACTGATAAACATACTTAGATATTTCTAAATACATACATATATTATAGATAAATGATAAATTACACCCAGACAAATGATCGTATTCATCACACAAACATTTGGAGGTGGGGTGGGAATCAAACCCACGACCTCCAGCATAGCAGTCAGGACCACTAACCACTAGACCAACAGGCAAGTCAAATAATATTGTTTACAATATCGCATCACAAACCTGCATTTGGATGCAGACAACTGACACAGCATTTACTATACACGTGCGTCTTCCCAAATTTGGGATAATATGACGTAGATTTATCACTATTTAAGCGTCCCGCTGCTGAAGTTCAACCACAAAACACCTCTTCCAGAGCTAGTGGCATCATCATCGTACATCAAAACTTCGCTGCACTATTTAAAATGTAAGTAGCATTATTATTTTATATATTAATAATTCTATTGTTTAACTATTCTTATAACAGGGAACTCCTTAGACGAGTGCTAGTAATCTCGACTATTGAGCATGAGACATTGGGTTCGATACCCAGGAAATTAAGGCATAATGATATCTTCTATGTAATTATTCTAATATTCATTCTAATAATGTATCATATGTATACACTATTCTAGTGTATTGGCACGGAAAGCCAGGATTCCAGGTTCGAATCCTGCTTATGAATTGATTAAATAGCATAATTAATAAATTAATTTTATATTATTTCAGGTCGCTAGAGAACGCAGAGACTCTCTTCCCGTCTGACGACGAAGTGCAACCTCCAGTCGCGAAAAAGACGAAGAAAAGGAAGCAGGTGCCAACTCAAACGAAGGAGTCGGAGGCGGCAGCGCGGACTGCATCACATTCGCCATCGAGAGCAAGTCCGGCCCCGAGTACGTCGCGGTCAGCTCCGAAGAAGCCGTACTTCAAGCCAATACCACCAAAGAAGGCTACAGCTTACGACCTCTTCGGGACTGACAGTGAAGATGACGAGAAAGAAGATGTCGCTGTTCCCGGTAAAGCTCCAATACAATTAACTTCGTATTTAACTCGGCGCCTTGCTAACGGTCATTCGCGCCAGACGTACGAGCATAAGCCCGGTACGCACTATATAGATTTAAAAGTGTACCGGTGCGATGAAATTAAAAACGTTCAACCAATTAACAGATGGCGCCAAGCAATAGTTACTGTGAAAAACCAAACATCTGAAAACACAGATGCATGGCAGCACCTGACTAATTTTATTATGGCAACTAGAAAAGAATTTGTAAAGTGTCCACCAACATTTGTTAGCAACTATTACTAAAATATTAGTATTCCATTACAAATATCTAATTACTATAAATACAATTTTTTCACCATGAGTTACTTGCTTATTTACGACATTTAATTTTAATCATTATCTCAATATTACGAAATGATTTTTATGTACTAGTATTCTGTTTTAATGTCTTTTTAGGTTTATATTATGATGTATTAAAGAAATATATTCAAGAATTAAAAATTCATTGTTTTGTTTTCTTACAGTTTCACCAATTCCTGGAAAAATAACAAATTATAATGATATAATGAATTGTGAAAAATGTCATATTGAAATACCGAAAAATGAATATCACTATCATGTGAGAACGAATTTACACAAATCTAATTGCATAATAAAAACCAAATATGAAAATATTTATATTATTGCTACGGCTTTTAGAATGAGAATAATAAGTTACAAACTGAATCCATCGATGGAGTACCTTACACCTGAGGAATTCCTAATGGATAATCAGCATCAAGTCATAAAACTAATTAATGCTTGTCTAAATAAACATAATTGTGTTAAATTAAACTTCGAGCTTTATGCTTACTTTATTGTCCCAAAATCTGGTGAGCAACAGCTTAAGTCATTTAACACAAAATTTAACATTATATACAAAAATACTGATATACATGAATTTTATTTGAATACAATAAACGCATTTGAGAGGAAACTCTCAGAATTCCAACACCGTGAATCTGGTTGGTCCTGTTTCTGTATAAGTCACCTGGAAATTAATATAAACAAATATTCTCCTTTAAAAGGCGGTACTTACATAGATTTGCCGCATGTTATACAAAAAACGAGAAGTTGCTTAAATATAAAAAACCATGATAACTATTGTTTTTTGTGGTGTGTTGTTGCAGCATTATATCCAGCAAAATGTAATGTTTGCAGAACAAGTTCCTACCCAATTTTTTCATCAGTCTTAAATATAAATGGTCTATCATTTCCTCCATCGTATAATGATATTAAAAACTTCGAAAAGATAAATCCTACTATAAGTATAAACGTATATGGATTGGATGATAAAAACGCAGTCACTGTTCCCTTATATGTGACAAATTTAAGAAAGACACACCATGTAAATTTATTATATATTGAACGAAAAGGCAATGGACATTATTGTTTAATAAAAAATCTGTTCAGATTAGTTAGACGTCAAATAAGTAAACATAAAGGTAAAATGTATCTATGTGAGACGTGTTTACAAGTTTTCTCGAGTGCCACAAAATATAGTGCCCATACTACATGTCCTAATATATTAACAGTATTACCTGAAAAAAATAGCATTCTTCAGTTTAAAAACTTTGAAAGAAAACAAAAAATTAATTTTGTTATTTATGCAGACTTTGAGAGTATTTTGCTAAACTGCAACATAAGTAAAACTGAAAATACCCGAACATATAAGGTTCACGAACCTTCATGTTTTGGATACTATATTTGCTGTTCACATAATTCGGAGCTAAATAAATATGTAACATATAGAGGGCCCGACTGTGTGGAAGTATTTATAAAATATTTACTAAATGATGTAGATAACATTAACAGCATCTTATCGAGTAAAATGTCTGTGGCCCCTTTAACCACAGACCAAAAAAACGATTACAAAAATGCTACAAAATGTCACATCTGTAACGATCTGCTCTTTGATGACAAAGTAATGGATCATGATCATATTACATCTCAGTACCGAGGCGCCGCACACTCCCATTGTAATTTAATGTTTAGAGTTTGCCCGTTTGTGCCTGTTATTTTCCATAACCTAGCTGGATATGATTCTCACCTATTTATTACAGAATTAGCAAAATATGAAGGTGCTTTTAAAATTATACCTAAAACCAAAGAAAAATATATGTCTATCACGAAATTATTCCACAGAAAGAACAGTTCAAGGCCTATTCAAGTTAAGTTTATAAACTCATTTCAATTTCTTAATTCAAGCTTAAACATATTAGTCAACAATTTGTCTGAATCTGATTTTGTTAATTTGTCAAAAGAATTTTCAGATGTTAATTGTAATAAGTTAAAACTACTACGACGAAAAGGAATATACCCCTATGATTACATGGATGCAATCTCAAAATATAATGAGAATCGACTACCACCTAAATATTGTTTTTACAATAGTTTGACATGCGTACATATTAGCGATGATGAGTATAATCACGCCCAATATATATGGCAAACATTTAATATAAAATCGCTTGGAGAATATACAGATTTATATTTAAAAACCGACGTGTTACTACTTTCTGACGTTTTTGAAAAATTTAGACAAACTTGTTTGCATCATTATCAGCTTGATCCGGCCTACTATATTACTGCACCTAGTTTAAGCTGGGATGCGATGTTATTGTATACCGGTATTAAATTAGAATTAATTAATGATGTGGAAATATACGAGTTCCTGGAGAAGGGCATTCGTGGAGGTTTGGCACAATGTTCTCTTCGCTACGCTAAAGCAAATAATAAATATTTACCTAGTTACGATGCTTCTCAAAGGTCAACATATTTAATTTATCTTGACTGTAATAACTTATACGGTTATGCGATGACAAAAAAAATGCCTATTTCAGAATTCCGCTTTTTATCAATCGATGAAATAAATATTATAAACGTACTATCAATTTCGGATGATTCTGAATATGGATATATTTTAGAAGTAGATTTAGCCTATCCCGAGAATTTACATAATAAGCACAGTGATTTACCGTTTGCTGCAGAGAAGTTCAAACCTCCTGGAGGCAAAACACCTAAATTAATTGCTAATTTATATGACAAATTCAACTATGTAATACACTACGTTCACTTAAAAGAATGCTTACTGAATGGACTTATTTTGAAGAAAATTCACCGTATCTTAACTTTTAGACAGGAAAACTTTTTACAAAAATATATTGACCTAAACACAAGCTTACGCCAAGCTTCAACAACCGTATTTGAAAAAGATTTTTTTAAACTCCTTAACAATGCTATATTTGGCAAAACTATTGAAAATCGACGCAAACAGGTTAATGTAAAATTAGTGACCAATTGGGACGATTATTATAACAAAACAAATAAGCACCTCAGTGCGGAAAAGTTAATAGCGAAACCAAATTTTAAAAGTATTAAGATTTTTTCTGAAAATTTTGTCGCTATTCAATTGAGTCCTGAAAAAATTATTCTAGACCGACCTATCTATATCGGGTTTTCAGTCCTAGAATATGCCAAACAACATTTATATAAATTTCACTACAATTATATTAAAAACAAATATAAAACTCAGGCAAGGCTGTGTTATACAGACACAGACAGCCTTCTTTATTTTATCAGCACTGAAGATTTTTATGAGGACATAAAAAATGAAGTTGGACAATTCGACACAAGTAATTTTGAGACTAATAATTGCTACAATATACCGAGAGTAAATGCAAAAATTCCAGGACTATTTAAAGATGAATGTGGAGGTGAAATCATAAGTGAATTTGTAGGGTTGAGAGCTAAGCTTTATTGCATAAACAGCCTAAAAACTTGCATTACAAAAGCAAAAGGAATATCGAAAGCTGTAACTAATCGATTAAAACTATGCCATTACAACAGAGCTTTAACAAGTGATACAAGTTTTAAATGTAAAATAAATATAATTAAATCAAACAATCATGTACTGTACTCTCAACAAATTCATAAAGTAGTATTGAATAAAAATGATGATAAGAGGCAGATACTTGCGAACCAAACAGAAACTTTACCATGGGGTCACTGTGAAACCATATTTTAAAAATAAATTTTTTCAAGATTAAAATTATCTCACTATAGTAAAGCTTTAACAAATAATGTCAATTTCAAATATAAAATGAATATAATTAAATCACTCAAGCATGTACTGTAACTCTAAATAAATTCATAAAGTAGTATTGAATAGAAATGATGTTATTAGACAAATACTCACGAACCTTATTGAAACTTTACCTTTGGGTCACTATGAAACTTTATTTTGAGAACTAATTGGCGTCAAAATAAAGAAATACAAAAATGTTTATGTAAATAAATTGTAATATTATTGTAACCTTTGTTTATAATTAGTATAAGTATACCATACATTATTAATTTAGTGAGTGGTAGTGTTGATTGTTGTTTTTTATATTTGTAATATCGAAATAAAGTATTATTTATAACTGATGCATGTTTTTTTTCTTGTTATGACCTTACAGTCTTCTTCATTTTAATAATCTATATGATCACTGAGCATGAATATAAATACCATACTAATTAATTATTATTTACAGCAGACATAAACATAAAATGGTTAAGCACTTTAAGTAGGTATACATTTCGCTTTACATTTGACATGACAACTTTAAACCAATCTAAATCATTTGTTTTTATTATACTTATGCTTTATATATCTATGTTTGGGTGAAATTGAATTAATAGTCAAAATGAAGTTGATCAAACAACACACATCACTTAATGTTAATCATATAAATCTTGGTGACTCTGATAACCACATTAGGCATAGCATTCTGTTACCGAATACGATTCGTTGTATTATATGTGGTCCCTCGAATTGTGGAAAAACAAACGTCGTGCTTAGTTTATTGTTACATGAGAATGGTCTAAAATTTCAAAATCTTTACCTGTATTCGAAAACTAACTTTCAACCAAAATACAACTTCTTACGAGAAGTTATAAAGAGAGTGCATCAAGTTAAGTTTCATGAATTTACTGATAATAAAGAAGTCATAGCCCCAGATGAAGCACTAACTAATTCAGTATTTATTTTCGATGATGTGGCATGTGAAAATCAAATAAACATTCGTAATTACTTCTCTATGGGTAGACATAAACATATTGATTGCTTTTATTTATGTCAAACATACTCAAAAGTTCCGAAACAGTTGCTGCGTGATAATGCAAACTTTCTCATAATATTTAAGCAAGACGATGTTAACTTGAAACATATTTATGAAGAGCATGTTAGTTCTGATATGTCCTGGAATCAATTCAAGAAGATTTGTAATACAGTTTGGAGTGAGCCATATAACTTTGTTAGTATTTGCAAAGACTCGTCTTTAAGCAATGGAAGGTACAGGCAGAATTTAGACAGCTTTTTTAAATTTTAAGCAAATAATGTGTAATTATATAAACTAATAACAGACAAATATAACTTAGTAGTATATTTTCTTTGGCTGAATACACTTGTCACAATACGACATGGAAAAGAATATTAAAGTAGAATTAATGAAGTCTGTGGAATCCATAAAGACTAAAATAAAACAAATGAAGAACCAGGAACACTCTATGAACTTGTCACTTGATAAAATGCTAAAAACCGTCACGGAACCCCTTAACGCACTAGTCGATTCGAAAATATCAATGGAAAAAATAAAGCATTCACAAAATACACCACTCCCAAATTCTGACGACATTGAATTGGATGACATGGATACTAGTTCATCTACAAAGTTTGAAGACTGCTACGATCCAAAAGTGAAGTCTGCACAAATACTTAAAAAGTCTCCTACAAAACAAATACTGGATGATTTAGAAATTTCGCTAGAGGGTCGTGATATCCATGATATTTATGACGGTGTAAATATACCGTTTGGAATAAGAAGTGTAAATAAAACATTGCTAATGGGTAATTCTATAGTCTCATTTTCTAAAATCGATAGTTTAAATGACGACAGTGTCATTTTAATTAAAGTTGGTGACAAATCCTATAATTTTACCCCCGGATTGAAGGAACTTTTACTTCGAAGAAAACCTGATTTAAAATTAATATCGAGCAAAGATAGACTTGTCTACAAAGACATGCTGCATTATACAAATGCTCATAAGAGAGATTTTAATCCTGGAGGGCAAATAAGAGGTGATAAGGGAATAAAATATCGTGACGTAATCAAACCATTATTTTCTGAATCAGTAAATGAAAATTTTCACACTGGAGGAAGCTTACCAACTGTAAAAAAATACAAAAATAACACTGACTTGGTATATTGGGATGACCCTAACGAACTCGTTGAGAGATTGAAACTATTACTTGCTTCCAGAGATGCTGGCAACACAAATCATGATAATGAAATTTTGTCGATCGTTGAAGAATTGAAAGAAGCTGGCATAATTAAAGAATAAATACTCAGCACCATAAAATTTTCATTCAGTATTGTAGACGGATTCAAAACAAACGTATGTACTGAATTGTAAACATGAGCAAAACCGACGTGGTTAACGAAATTCATAAAAATGCGAGGTTGAACTTTCCACGTAGATGTGTTATCATGAAAGATATAGATGACCTGTGGCAAGCAGACTTAATCGATATGCAATCAATTTCAAAGCAAAATAAAAATTACAGATTTATTCTTGCTGTTATTGACACATTCTCAAAATATGCTTGGACTTTTCCTCTAAAAAGTAAAACCAAAGATGATGTATGTAACTCTTTTAAGAAATTATTGAATAAGGGGCGTGTTCCTAAAAATCTACAAACGGATAAAGGAACAGAATTTTACAATAATGAATTTCAAAAGCTTATGGAAACTTATCACATTAATCATTATTTAACGTTCTCAACAAAAAAGGCTTCAATAGTTGAGCGATTTATCAGGACATTGAAATCGAAAGTCTATAAGGAATTTAGTTTAAGAGGCAGCTACAATTGGATAGACAACACGCTTAATAATGTTATTAACAAATACAATCACACTTATCATCGGACAATTGATGAAGTTCCCGCTAATGTGGATAACATTAATAAAAAACATATATTAGAAAGGTATTCAAGGTTGGTAAAAAATCATAATATTAGAAGAAAATATAAAATTGGTGATTATGTGCGTATCAGTAAGTACAAAGGAACATTTGAAAAAGGTTACACTCCCAACTGGTCTACAGAAATATTTAAAATTCGAATGATACAAAATACAAATCCTATCACCTATTTAATAGAAGATACAATCAGAGGTCAACCCATTTTAGGTGCATTTTATGTACAAGAGCTTCAAAAGACGAAAAATCCTAATTTATATCTTGTTGAGAAAGTTCTTAAAAGAAAAGGAGATAGAGTTTTAGTAAAATGGTTAGGTTTGCCTTCTTCTGAAAACAGTTGGATTGATAAATTGAATATTTATTAAGTATTCTGTCCAAAATGGATCAGTCTTATGATGTGTATTGAAGAGAGTAGTCTTCTCAATTGGATTATAAATCATTTACCATTTGAATTACATTTACCAGGATACAATTATTGTGGGCCTGGCACTAAATTAATTAAAAGACTTACACGTGGAGATAAAGGTGTTAATAAATTAGACGAATATTGCAAACAACACGACATTGCCTATCATAAGTCTTCAAACTTAAAAGATCGCCACAAGGCAGATTTAGTTTTGTTAAATATGGCTAAAGAGCGAGCACTTGCCTCAGATGCTAGTGTAGGGGAAAAACTAGCAGCGCGTTTAGTAACCAGCGCTATGTCAACAAAAATTAAAACTGGTTTTGGCCTAAAACAAGATAGCAAAAAGTGTTCTCCTAAAATTAAACCTGGAAAAGGATTAAAAAACAAATTTAAAAATGTTATTAGCAAAACGAAGAGACATATTAAAAAATTAAAACCAAAATGCAAGAAAGTGGCAATAAAATTAGCAATGGCCGCTGCCAGAGAATTAGCTGATGATACATCCATTAAACTTCCTCGTGTTATTCCTATACCAAAAACTGGTGGAGTATTGCCTTTGATTCCGATTTTTGCGGGATTATCAGCGGTAGGGGCTTTAGCAGGGGGTGCAGCTGGTATTGCTAAAACCATTAATGAATTCAAGATGGCTAAAAAGTTATGGACTGAATCAAAGAGACACAATGAAAAGATGGAAGCTCTCTGTATCGGAAAAGGACTACACCTTAAACCACATAAAGATGGGCTCGGAATTTTTGTATCAAAAGAAAAAAACTAAGATATCGGCTACCCAAACGAGCCTTGACTAATTTAGACATTTTGAAGTATGGAAATAACATTCCCTATTTCAGAGGTGTCTTTATGAGAGATAAGCTCCCTAAACACCCTTTTAAAAAAGAATGTGGAGTTATAAATTTGGATAGCTCTAAAAATCCTGGTTCTCATTGGGTAGCCTATGCCAAATACAACGATTATATCGAGTATTTTGATAGTTACGGCAATCTTAAGCCTCCAAAAGAATTTATCAAATACTTGGGGTCCAAAATTCACTATAATTATGATAATATTCAGCGTGATCACCCTTTTAATTGTGGACATCTATGTTTAAACTTTTTGAAGAATTTTTGGTGTAGTGAAGGAATATAATAAACAGGATCTTCCGAAAGAGGCCAGTATAGAAGCATGTCTGCTACGGTTACCATCTCTGGAAATAAATCGGAACTGGTTTCATACTTTCAACCACCACTGCAGTTGGCAGATCAATACGAGTGCGGTTTGATATACTTTTCAGTATTAAAATCAAGACCAAGTATCCCCGTTACTAACAGAGGTCTGTCTGTAATCAGAATCGAATGTGATCTTGTTCACGGTTCGTACTGCAACGGATTACCAACTCATTTTATTCATGAATTTGTGTCTGATACTACTCCAGGTCATCAGTGCATTGAAATACCACAAAATGTTATTTACTTTCCAGTAAACAAAAATATAATTTCACAGGTATCTGTTAAGATTGTAGATCAATTTGGTCACTGTATTAACTTTGGGGAGGAACAAGTTCAGTTACGTCTTCATTTAAGAAAAACAAAATGATAGTTTATTATAAAAATACCCCAGCGATTGAAAAACATCTTAGTTCTTCTGCGATTGCTAAGGTGCAAAGACGTAAGAAAACAGTTAAGAAATTGACTAAAGTAAATAAAGATTTTCTTAAGGCCCTAGGGTTTAAAGTATGAATATACTACAGATTACTGAATTACCGCACTTCGACACTTCGATCGAAAGTTACGAAGTCCATTCATACAATCCCTACAATAGCAGCTTTAGAGAAAACGATGAAATCAGAATTCCCATCCACCAGCAAGACATATACGTCCTACCATCAGCCAGTTCAATTTACGTCGAAGGACAGGCGAAGCTCTTCGGCAAAGATGGGAGTCCAATCAAGAAAACTGTTACGTTCACTAATAACCCTGTTATGTCTTTGTTTCAAGACATCAGATACGAAATGAATGGTATTGAAATAGACCGTATAAAAAATTCTGGAATAACGTCAACAATAAAATCATACATCTCATTAAATGAAGCAGAAAATAAAGTTGCTGCCCTATGGGGTTGGAGTTTGCAGGGATTTCAAAGTGATGGAAATTTTAGTGCTGTGATACCATTAAATAAAGTTTTAGGGTTTGCAGAGGATTACAATAAAATAGTGATAAATTGCAAACATGAACTTATATTGAACAGAAGTAACACTAACTTAAATAGCGTTATGCTTACTGATGATATTGCTCATTTTCAAATAGACATAGAGAGAGTTCAGTGGAGAGTGCCACACATAAAAGTATCAGACCGAGAACGACTGACACTTTTAAAACATTTAGAAAGAGATAAACCTATTCAGATAGCGTTTAGAAACTGGGATTTATATGAGTATCCGTTACTACCCCAAACCACAAAGCATTCTTGGTCAGTTAAAACTGCTTCACAATTAGAAAAACCCCGATATGTAATTTTTTGTTTACAAACTAATCGAAAAAATAATCAAACTAGAGACAGTTCAGTATTCGATCATTGTGAAGTAACAAACGTTACGCTCTTTTTGAATTCACAATATTATCCCTACGAACCTTTAGGTTTAAAGTTTTCTGAGAACAAATATAGTATATTATATGAAATGTTTGTGAAATTTCGTCAGTCGTATTACAACTGTCCAGTAGACCCGTTGCTTGACCTAAAGGAGTTCAAAGAAAAAGCCCCTCTCTTTATCTTGGACTGCTCAAGACAAAACGATAGCCTAAAAACAGGTCCAGTGGACGTGAGGTTGGAGATTGAATGTTCTACAGCAATACCAGATAAAACAACTGCATATTGTTTGATTATAAACGATCGACTTGTGGAATACAAACCTCTCAGCAACATTGTGCGCAGGTTATCATGACTGCCATTGTAGATGTTCAAGGTTTTAAAACAGAAACAAATGAATTTATCATTAAAGAAATTGCTGTATTATGGAATAAAAAAATTCACGTGTTTTTAATTAAGCCACCATTTCCATTTTACGATTTGACGAAATCAGAAAAACGGCAAGTCAGTTGGATTGAACGTAATAGAAAGATATACTGGAAAGACGGATTTGTGCCTTATTCAAATCATCAGAATTTGATTGTAGATATTTTAAGAAATAAAAGTGTTTATACCAAAGGTTTAGAAAAAGTGTCGTGGTTAAGAAAATTTTTAAATAATAATAATATTCATAATTTAGAAGATGAAGGTTGTCCTAATTTATTAAGCTTGTACAATAAATATGAACATTCTCATGATGTGTATAGTTGTATTTATCATGATACAATATGTGCTTTAAAAAATGTAATATGTTTAAATAAATGGTGTATAGATAATAAATTTTTGAAATAAATACTTACTTGTTTAATTTTTCACAATTAGTAATAGGTAACTGTTTCCTATCCCTACTAATCCCCCAATGTTAATCGTTATAAATTGCCGGTAACACCTGTGCGATGTCATTATACATTTATAATTAACCGTATCAAGAACTAGGAAGTGAGTATGCGACATTCGATTCCTGAAATTGTAGTTAAAAGGTTGGATCACAGACTAAATTAAACAAATTTAAAAATAAATTATATTAGCTACAATGCAAGATTCAGTAAAATATACTTCTGAAGGCATTTGTAAAATTATTATTCAGAACGCTAATGGTGAGGCTATATTTGTCCGTGATATGCAGCCCGCTCATAAAAAATCGAGCGCAGATTCATCAAAACCTCAAGTCAGAGAAACAACACAAGAAGATTTATTCTGTCAAAACATGCATGATGCATATTCGGAAAACATTCAAAAACTTGTCTTTAAAAGCGGTAATAGAAAGCTAATATTCTCCCGAGTTAACGATATGCAGATTGGTCCTGAAAAATTGAAAGCGGGTTCAGCAAAGTGTCGGGTCACCGGCACATCGTCAATGAGGAGCACAATGCGTGAATTAGTGATACCTGATTCAGAAGACGTTATATGCTACCAGATTCTACCGGAAGATGAAATTCCTTTTATTTAAATCAGTTTCAAAGTTATTTTCAATTAAATAGTGAATAATATAAAATTGGTGAAAATAGCGGCTTTCCAGATCTTTCTAATGTGCTGAATGAATGAAATGATGAAAGAGGGGAAAATTGCGGGTTTCCAGATCTTCTTTGATCTGGAAACCTCAATGGTAATAATTGCGGGTTTCCAGATCTTCTTTGATCTGGAAACCCCAATTATTACCTACTTATGTACTTAGGTAACAAAGTTACTGCTATTCTTCATGTTTTGACATCAAATCAATAATAAAAACATCGCCACGCAAGAGTTACATCGTACTGTAGTAAACAAACGGAACTTTCGTTCACAAAGCACGATGTATGACGTCGCGTCGCGTCGCGTCGGTTGCGTCAGTTCTGTCTAACTAACTGTGAATGATGGATGAACGTCTACGAAAGCAGGTGAAACTCGAAAATATATTACATAATATCTACACAGTTTAATGAATATAAATATTCTAAACTATATAAATTATATTGATCCTGTCACTCAATGATTAAATTGATGATCTTTGCAATTTCTAACACGTAAACTACAAGAGATAAATGTTTCTATTAACTTTGCTTTAAACAATAGATCGGTTTGTGATGTCGCCGCCGCACCGAGTGCTGGTGACGAACTTAATGAGTCTACGATGACATTATAAAAACTCGTTAATGCTATGAAAACTATTCAATAATGAAAGTGCTGAACTGACTATTCGACGACTATTACACGTGGAAGTCGGAGTGAGGACGAACTATTGTAGTCCACTCAACCTTAATTTCATGAAAATCGGAACCTGCCTGCAATAGGTAAATTAAATTGACTGTACGCGTCTGCGTACCTTGGTACATCTACATCTATATCTATAAAAATCAATGCCACTTTTCGTTGTAATTTTATAACTCAAGAACGGATGGACCGATTTTGCTAATTCTTTTTTTAGAATATTCCTTGAAGTACGAGGATGGTTCATACGGAGAGAAAAATTTGAAAAAAAAAATTAGGCGGTACGAAGTTTGCGGGCTCAGCTAGTACTGTATAAAATTAACCGCCATGCTTATTTAATTATGGGTGGAAATTAAAAAATAATATTACTAGTGTGATGTGACGAATCTCTTTATGAAGTTCCGAGGGTTGCTCTTTATGAATCAGCCATGTTAATATCGAGAACAGTAAATGATAATGGTTAATCTTCCAAGGTCTTATATTTTCTGCTGCTAAGAGTTTAATTTACCAACGAGAGGGCATCTGTCTAACACCAAAGAGCCAACTTATTGAACAGCAATAATCGGAATATTGTATTCTTATATTTTACAAAATCACACACCAATCGTCACACAGGAATTCAAACAAAACAAGGTAAGGTAATTGAAGTGAAAACAGAAATGACTTTGTCAAAATATAAGCCAGCACGTAATTCACTATTATTATTATTTGCTTTCAGGGCTTAGTAGAAACTTATTACGAAGATTAAGATATAAAACAAACAGACCTTGAACTACCAACTTAATACAACGGTAAAAAGATATTAGTGTACTTAGTAGAACACGAAAATGTCGATACTAAGGCCAAACCAACAACATCATCTGAAGAAGCTCAAACTGCAAAGTAAACAGTTTTTGCAATTCTCTGAACAGAATAATATGAAAATAATAATGAAACTTGCGTCTCCTTAAAGAAACATGCACGAGACTGTATTACGAAGAAGATTGTTCATTAAACTGCTGTTAAGAAACTATTCGATGTGCGTGATATCATATCACTGTTACATTTCTGTCGTTTCCTAATACATCCCAAACGATGTTCAACTTTACGTTGACGCACTGCAGCTCAAAATATATCACGAGTAGTCATAAGTATAATAAGTGTACAAGCCATTGTTTGTTCGAAACTATTTTTAATTATCATGTGACAATTTGAAGGTGGTTGGGCTTTGTTATACATACTCGTAGTTGTTGTACTGTGTGTAATGAACAGACTCTGTTGAACATATTATTATTTATTTATTTATTTATAAATAGGAGAACCAACAGCTGTAACAGATGTATAACAATTGCATATATGTGACACAAAGCCAATTACAGGTTCTCACTATGTCACTCAAGTCAGGGTTAAGCCATCGAGAAATTAAATGAGATTAGTTTAACCAGTTTCAAGAACATGACTCAATATACCTACAACCGACATGTCTGACATATTTGGTCTGGTTGATGACTTTCAAAAGACTATAAAGCCTATGTAGTTATCATTTACAACAGTTTATAACAGTCGAATTTTAATATGGATCCACTGTCAAAGTCAAAGCATTTATTTCAAATAGGCACATATAAGGCACTTTTGAACGTCAACGTTTACATTAAAATAGAATTGATTCTAGTCGCCCCTTCCAAAAGGTAGTTTCGTATGGAGAAGAATGGGCAAGAAACTCCACCGTTACTATTTTAAAATGTGTTACAATCTTTTGTATACATTAATTATAATTATATGTGAAGACCTATGCTAAAATTACCCTACCAATGTAGGTAAAAAGAATTAAAAACTGTAGCAATGACGAATAAGTTAATTTAGTGATAGATACATGGTGCTCACATATTTACAAACATTGTATAAGTATACGATTTTCCAAATTATTTCAACAAGTCAGTGTGTGAATTAAAGTAATCACAGAATGTAAATCAATGACATAAAAATAATAAACTATACAATTAAAGTACGAGCAGCAAGTAGCGAGCAGCAAGCAAGCTCGTAGCAACAAGTTTGATTTTGTCTAGACCCTTGATTGTCCTATGGAGCTAGACCAGCATGTTTCCAAGCATTCTTATCTTGGATATAATCCTCTAATTTGTAATATGCTTGTTTATAACGTGAACTTTTTATGTGAGTTTTAAATTTTCTTTCGTTTAATTTTACTGCGATCAGTCTGAAATATGTTAAAATAAGAAACTCATCCTTCATACATACATACACTCAAAAATTGGCTCAGATTGATTCTATTCACACAGAGCCTTACATAAATACAGACTTTTATCATATCTGGCTAAAAAAGTATGATTGATCACTCACATAATATATGCAATAAAGAAATACTTCTAACATTTTGTAGCAATAAATATTAAAACCTGATTGATTTCAAATACTACTAGAGCACCTTTGAATCGGTGTGAATACAACGTGTTGATACAAATTAATATTTTTCGAACACGATACAAGCCATTGAGTTAGTGCTTCCACCCGTGGCTAACACATTAATACTTCCATGTAAATAGATTGGAACACAATATTAATTTACATGGAAATGGATTTAGATAATGAACGCCGAACAAAGCCGACTGAATAGTTTTGTTTGAATAGAGAGTGGGCAAACGTAAACTAGTTAATCAACTGCATGATGTTCGATCATTTATTTTGGTATTTAGATACTAGTTCGAAAACCGTAAAATTAATGAAGGAAATAGAAAAAAAGAATATTATAGAAAATCACACAGTTTTTTGTCCTAGATGTTCTTCGGGCTAAAGAGTTTGTTCAATGATGTACATATTCTCACAAATGTCAACAAATATGTATGACGCAATAATATCCCTGTATTGTACAAACTTACATAAATCCTTTTCATTATTTACGTTTACCTCAAAGCCTTTCGTGATCGAACTGCTTTAATCCGGTTATCGCCCCAACGTTGTTAAGGGATTATTATTAATACAGATTATACGATTATCCGATAAAACAGTTTATTGGGAGCTGATCCTCTCAGAACTACCAAATGACTTGGATTTGATTACAGTTTAGGAATATACCTCGTTATATTATATGTCACGTATACGATAAAATAATCCAATATTCATGTTCCGGATAATTCTTGACGTTTTAAAATTTGATTAATAACGCACTGATTCCGAATAAGAAACCCTTATTTTATCGATTTATTAATATAACGGGTTCTATTTTCACAAAAAAAAAACAATTTATATTATGTTCTGATGTTAACAAATGGCTGGTGGTTCTGTCAGGCCGGTTATGCGGTAATTTTCCGTGAGATGGTTGCTATTGTGATGTAAATCGCGTGCAGTAACCCGTCGCGACACGGGCTCGGGCGAGAGCAAAGCGGGGCGGATCATCGGCACCGTCGCCACGTCGCACAGTGGGCCCATATTGAAAATCTGTGGACTTAGGCAACAAAGTTCCAATATCGATGCGATTTTTCTTTTATATGACGTGTTATGATATTCCTGATAACTTTATTCTTATAAAATTTATTTTTAAGTAGATTTTTTGTCTGAAAATTGTTTTTCTTCAATTGTATACCTAGGGTCATTCTCTATCCACGAAAGAAATATCAGCGCAGGCCATCCGCGGCAGCGCGAGTAATCATTCGGTAAAAAAAAAGTTTTGTAAGATATTTTTGCCATTTAAAATAAATCCAAAGTATATTTTTTGTCTCATTTGACTATTTTGATCCTCTTTTTTGTAAAATATATAGTTTTAATAGCGCAGAGGTAAGTACTTATAACTAATTATTCTGGTAGATATTTAGTTACTATTGCTATGCTATCGGTAGAACGTGCATTGTGATTGATGACTCATGTGTTTGTGCGCTCGGCTAAGCGCTTAACAAACGAGTCACCGATAAATGCTTGTCTCTGATTGGCTTTATTTTTTTAACTGCACTTTATCTATTGTTGAATAAATATCGTTTCAGGTTATACTCATTTTGTTAATGATAGGTGAAATAATTTAAATCTGTACGGGCAAGTCGCTGATAATTATCTACATAATCAAGCATATCTTTATTATAGTATAAGTTATCGTACGTATGATCAGAAAAGTAAAAAAGAAAAAATATTAAACGTGATTCGCTCCATACAAAAAAATCTAATTTATTTATTTTCAGACAAACTATCAACATAGAAATAAATTTTAAAGGAATAAAAGTAATCAGAAACATCATAACACGTCATATAAAAACAAATCGCATCGATAGTGGAACTTTGTTGCCAGAGTGCACAAATTTTCAGTATAAACATAAATATTTTTTTTATTCACAAAACCTAAACTGTGACAAATAAGTATGCACTGTGCGTCGGCGTCGAAACCGGCCAAGTGCGTGTCGAACCACGTACAATGAAGTGTTCCGTAGTCGGGATGAATTTATCCCAAAAACAAACTTAACAATTTAGTAGAAAAACATGTTCTCCGATACATCGATATACGTCACGGTCAATTCTCCAACTGCAAATGTAAGTTTGTAATCGCTTCTTGCCTCATGATTCTAGGTCAACGGTAAGTACCCTTATAATTTATTTGCGGGTATCAAAACATATCGCTTAGATAGGCGTATTTTTTATTGCGCAGATTAAGAAGCTTGATTTTTTAGAGCTCCAAGGGACTGGTAACTTATGTATTCGATATTTATTTCAACTTAGCACGCGCTCCTGAGAAAAAGGGTCTTGACAGACTGACACACAGACAGACGAACCACGAAGTGATCGTATACGGGTTCTGTTTTTCATTTTGTGCTACGAAACGCTAAAAATGGTCATCTTGTTATTGAAAATTTACAAGACATTTTATAGCGGTCTACTAACATTAGCACGTTCATGACATCAACAATAATTACTACTTATCCAAGTACTTTGCAACTTAAAAGTTCAATTTAGCCAACAACATCACAACAAAATAATACGAATAAACTTACAGTTCAACCCTTGAAACAAACTTTAATTCCGATAATAGTTGCCAAGCTTTGGTTGCAAGTTAAATCTACTAGCTAACTGCTAGCTCGGTGGCTTCTGTAATTGTCCATTAAATAGTTCATAATTATGATGTAGATGGCGCTCGGTTGGCTGTGATGTCATGACGTGTGTGCCATACTGTCGCGCACTCAATAAATGTCGGACCAAGGGATAGTGTGCTAGTGGAATAAGGCTTTTTTAGAGCTAAGAGAGATGCAAAATGAAAGGTTAAAATTCAAACTCAAAGCATTTATTTCAAATAAACCAATTACAGGCAGTCGGTCGGTCAGAAAGATGAAGCTAGTAGCCCATTCCAAAGCGTAGTAGGTACCTACCTATGGAGAAGAAAGGGCAAGAAACTCCATGGACACTCTTTTAAATCAAAATATTGTTACAAAATAGTGGTTACATCATTCATGTGAAATTATTCATGTGAGAACGATGTAGAAAGACGTGCACGTTAAAAGCGTCCGTAATAAAAAGATAAAAACAATTCAGGAATTAAAATAAGCCGTGGCAGCTAAGAAATGACCAGCGCCTACTGACGGCGCCCGTTCACGAACATGACGTATGCATCAGCACCATTCAGCTCAACCATTTTTAAGGGAACTCAATGATCCAATACACACGCCACCACCAGTGACACATTTGAGTGAGCATGACATACTCTCAGCCGCCAGGGCACATTCAAGTGAATGAAAGACGAACCCAGTAAGCTTTATAATAGGTACATAGTACTCACACATGTGCTATGCAATTATACAACTAGTTTTTAATCACAATTAGTTTTTAATCTCAATTGAAAAAAAAGATTAGAACTACAAATTAACGATTTTCGGACTTTTTCCTTTGTTTGTGCTGTGAGACATTGCTTCTCGCCAAATTTCTTAATTCTAAGTCAACGGGTAGGTACTTAGTACTCTATAGATTTTTGATTAATTTGTGAGTATATATTTATAGGTATCGTACAAATGGCCGTTTTTTTTTATTTAGGACAGACTGACGGACCACGAAGTGATCCTGTAAAGCATCCTGAACAGAACCCTAATTAACAGCTTCCGGCACCGTTGCAATTAAGGCTAGGTGGGCGCGCTTTTGAGTTTTTTTAAAACAATCTGAGACTTACAAAATAGTGTTTAAAATTCTGAAAAAAATATATGTATTACTTAAGGATATAGTCTAGTCAAAGTCGCATTCAGTTACACGATTTAATGAATTTCACTAGATAGAATAAAATCCCAAAGTAACCCCTTTTTGAAATGTTTTTTCAATATCATGTCTAAACTACTGATATTTTACATTTAGTTTTTATACTTAACTATAGACAGTGAATATTTATAGACAAATTCGCAGAGTTTGACTTGATAAAATAATTATTTTTATTGCTATGACGAAATACCTACAAATGCGCGAGCGCGGCGGCTCAACAGGCCCGGTCAGTCGCGCGCTGGCGCTTACGGACGACGGATGTGTCGACTTTTCCCGCGACAACCAGAACGTATTGTTCCGTGGAACTGATAAAACAGTTTTCGCAAGTTATTTATAATGGGCAATAAACAGCGAAAACGAAAAAAGTCGTTTAGAGCCATCAAAATAACAAACAAAAAGAATGCAGTCCAAAGATATGTGCATAAGTAAGTAAATGTTTCGTTTATAATGTAATTTGGTTTTGAACATATTAAAATTAAATTAAGTAAGATTTCATTTTACTTCAATCTCTGATTGATAATATACTTATAAAGATAATCATGCCTAAAACTTACGGTCAAGTGCCATAGTAGAATTGAAGATCGCTTACTTCAATCTCTGATTGGTAATTTATAAACATAATCATGCATAAAGCTTACGGTCAAAGTGCCATAGAATAAGAATATCAGTATAATTACTGAAGATCACTTACTTCAATCTCTGATTGGTAATTTATAAACATAATCATGCATAAAGCTTACGGTCAAAGTGCCATAGAATAAGAATATCAGTATAATTACTGAAGATCACTTACTTCAATCTCTGATTGGTAATTTATAAAGATATTCCTGCCTAAAACTTACGGTCATAGTGCCATAGTATAAGAATATCAGTATAACTATTGAAGATCACTACGATTTTGAATAATTTGTAAAAGTAAATACTAATACCTGTAAATTTTACCTGTGCAATAGGTAATCTATAAAAATTATATTGTAGCTCAATGGGGCAGCCTCAAAAAACTAACATGGACACCGCCACAGCAGAAATAAATCTGCTACCTGCGGATTCAACTGAAAACAGGTAAGTAATTACCATAGATCGGAGTAGGTAGGTAGTGTTTTTGTATTGGTATGAGTGTTGCTTCCGCGCACCGATGTGCTGTGTGACAGTTTTGGGAACAAGATGGTGGAACCGATTATCGATTAATATCGATTAACATTGTTTTTTTTTAGAATCTATTAGCAAAACTTGAACACCGGTGTGCTTTTAATGTTTATCCATAAATCTCCAATATCTTGATTCACTATACAATAAATATAAATAAATAAATATACATATCGTCTGACATTGCACACAGCACCATCTATTTCCAAGTTAAGCACTATTATAGGCTTGTGTTATGGATACCAGATGGTTGATATACTACTTAGATACATATTTTTTTCGTAAATACATACATAGGTATTATAAATATACATCCATGACTCGGGTACAAATGTCCATATTCATCATACAAAAATTTGCCCCTACCGGGATTCGAATCCAGGACCATCGTTTGGTTTCGCTGACTACACTTAGCCACTGTAGCCACTACACTAAACGTGACGTAACTAACTAACATATTGTGGTTGGTTTTCAGGCACATGGATATTGTAACGTGTAGCAACATGACGGACGTATCCCAAAACCCTTTTATTAGATTGGACCCTGCCGATCCACAACCAACTGTAACTTTTACGTAAGTATCTCAATTTGTATGATAACATTTATCTTTATATTTTTTTTGTCAGTCTATTAACTTTACATTGTGCAAACATTAAAAACTGTAAAGAAACTTGGTAATTATGACTCCTAACAAAATATAATATTTATTTAAAAGATGTAATAGGTACTTACATATACTTACACTGTTTCAGAGATACCGAAGAGACAGAAGACTCCCTTATCGTAGAGTACCTACTGAAAGAAGATGAATTCCAACCTGTTTCGGGACGGCGAATTATTGATATAAATTATATTTTACAGGAGTTACAAGAAAAAGCTCGTCATAACGGTTTATTTAACTGCGTATTAGGTAACTTCCGTTTAATTAGTGAAAAACGACGAGGACTTTTTTCGGTGTTTCGTTTTGAATGCAACATGTGCAAAGAAGTTTGCTTGATTAACTCTGAAGACCAAAACGACAAAGAACAAGTGAATGTAAATATAGCCGCCACTACTGGAATTGTGGCTTCAGGTATCGGCTTTTCTCAATTTGAGGAGCTATGTTCAGCTATGGATGTTCCGGTATTCAGTTCAAAATACTATTCGAAATTAGAGGATGAAGTATTTGAAAAATGGAAAAAGACAGCAAGTGCTTCCATGGAAGCTGCAGCTCAAATAGAAAAGGATATCGCTATCGCAAAAGGTCGAACTAAGAACGGCTACCCTATGGTTGATGTTTACGTTGATGGGTCATGGTGCGCTAGATCTTACGGCAGTAACTATAAAGCGTCATCAGGTACAGCAGCCATAATCGGCAGAAATACAGGTCAAGTCCTTTACATCGGAGTAAAAAATAAATATTGCTTGGTATGCGCTCGAGCTCAGAACAAAAATATGTCCCCAAAGCAACACAAATGCTTTAAAAATTATGAAGGTTCTTCATGCTCCATGGAAACAGAAATAATTGTGGAAGGTTTTAAGGCGTCGATTCCAATGTATGGCATCATATATGAGCGAATGATAGGAGACGGAGATGCTTCTACTTACGCTGCAATCCTCAAAGCCAGACCGTATGAGACCGAAAATGTGAGCGTCGAAAAAATTGAATGTCGGAATCATATACTGCGTAACTTTTGCAAAAAACTACGTAGTCTGACTACAGAAACAAAATATGTTTTAGCGCACCGTAAAACACTTACTAATGTCAAAATTATGACGATGCGGAAATCGATTGTACAATGTATAAGACATCACAAAGTCTCTGAAAGTTCTCGCAATGTAGCAATATCAAGTCTTCACAATGATATTATTAACTGTGTAGCGCATGCTTTCGGCGACCATAGAATGTGCCAAGAATATTATTGTACCAAAGATAAAAATGACAACGAAGAGCTCAAAAAGATCCAGAATTCAACATTCATTTTCAGGATAAACGCGATTGTTACAAGCGTTGCTGCGAAATCACGCAGCTTAGTCGAAGACGTTGACACAAACACTGTTGAGTGTTTTAATAGTGTCATCGCCAAATTCATAGGTGGGAAAAGAACAAATTTTGCACTGAAAGGAGGTTACCAAGGGAGGTGCTCAGCAGCTGTCGTTTCGTTCAACTGCAAATCCGCACTTTCAGCCATCCAAAACGCTTTTTTGAATAAAAGTCCTAAAGGCAGAGTTAAGATAATTGAAGCGAAGAGAGCACAAAAACGAAAGTTGAATTTAGAGCATCCAAGAAAAAAAATACGAAAATTAAAAGAAGTAAATCAAAAGCAACATGACTATGGCCCAGCGAGCTCAGCACCAGATATGTCTCCAAATGATCTAAAGAAAGCAGAAGAAGAGTTTCTAATTAATTTAAAAAAGCTGACGTCTGATAGGCATGCTATTGAGAGAGCTACGGTTTTGCAAAGAGACAGCAGTGAATGGCTGGAAATACGGAAAAACCTAATCACCGCATCTAATTTTGGGCAAATATGCAAGAGAAAAACTAATTTAAATACTGCTCCTTTGGTGAAAAATATATTGTATCAAAAAAATTTGACATGTGTAGCTGCTGTTGCACACGGAATAGAGCACGAAAGGCAAGCACTTCTACAGCTACAAAAACAAAAAAATATGAATATTATGCCTTGCGGTTTGTTTATTGACAAAACTTATCCATTTATTGGAGCAACTCCTGACGGATTAGTAGACGATGATATGCTGGTGGAGATCAAGTGCCCTTTAACTGCAGCAAAACAAGGGCTAACAAATGCAATACAGCAGAACAAAATACAAATATTAAAATATGACAAAAACACTTGCAGCAGCACAATAAATAAAAAATCTAATTGGTTCTATCAAATCCAGGGGCAGCTCCACGTCACTGAAAGACGACTCTGTCTGCTCGCAATCTGGGCAGGAGAAAATGAACCCTTGCTTACAAAACGCATCGAAAGGGACGATAATTTCTGGAAAACGCAAATGGAGCCAAAATTGGTTAAATTCTACATGAAATGTTTAATGCCGGAAATTGTAGACAGTAGACACGCACGTGGAATGCCAATAAGAACATTGTCTTTACAAGATGACAAGGAAAATGAAAATTGTGTAGACTTCCCAGCCTTGTCATCTCCTGAGCCACAATCAGATTTGCAACCGGGTACAAGCTCACGAGAAATAAATTTTGAAGAATTTTGAGAGTATCCGCCTGTAGACATCCACTGTTGGACATAGGCCTTCCCCAAAGCGCGCCACCTCACACGGTCCCCCGCCCTCCTCATCGAAGACATTCTCCATTGCGCTGGTGAATAGTTTCGGGGATACTAAATCCCCCTGTTTATATTGAGATTATACCTATACATATTAATATTTTAAATTTAATTTGTTTTATTTGATGCCCTTTATTATATTTATGCAAAACAGTCTTTGAAATAAATAACCCTGCAATCCTCTCTGGTGGATACTTAGCCCATAAACTTGTACTACCTAATTTAAATTTTGAAATAAAAAAAAAATAATTTAGTCTAACCTAACCCTAGCAACCAAACGAAAAAATCTTAAAAACACGGACTGGCTGTTTGTTTATTTTCTATTATTTATTAATTACTTACTTCATTTATATACTAAACTCTAATTTATTACGACTATAAACAAAGTTTCATCCTAAAAAATGCATTTTTAAAGTGAAATAAAATTATCCCACTGCTTATTTCTATACTGTGTCGCTGGCGGGGTCATGCGCGAGTTCATTCCCGCTGCGTCCGCGCGATGTATTTCTCGCGCGGCCGGGGCAGTGCCAAATGCCTACTTTGGCAGGCCTACCTGGCCTTAAACACCAAACGAAGCTAACGTGTGGCATGTAAGTAGAATGATCACCAGGCGGGAGACGCTGCGCCGTGGAGACATGTGGCCGAGGGAGGGGGCACTTACCGAGCGCTATAGATAGCGCAGTTGGGCAGCAAGAGGATTTCGACATACTTCGTTTGACGGCATTCATTGATCTCCTTGTGATTGTAAAAAGATTCACAAGTAAGAGTGTTAGCAGTCATGTCTGTGACTGTTCTTAGCAATTTATAAACATGCATAGTAATTCTACAAACTGTTTACGTCTAGCGAATGACCACTAATATAAGAACGCTTGACCGGACTCCGCCATACACGCGTGTCCCCAAAGCGGAAATACTAAACAAACACCAAACAGAGCAACATCTAAGTCATTCAGCACGAAATGCATTCCAAGAATTATGGAGCCAACGTTCGTTATAGCCGCCGCGACGGCTATGTTTACAGAAAGATAGCCCATTCTGTAGCCGGGATATTTGCGCCGGCTTAACTGTGTGACCAACTAGACTATAAACTATAACGAGGTAAGAATGTGGACAGGATGAGTGTTATTAAGCTCTAAATAAATATTTAAATAAAATACCGATGCAGAAAATAATAAAAGCGACTTTATTTTACGCAAAAACAAAGCTAGCTTTTTTTTTTGTAGGTTTAGAAAAAGGTTATTTTGTAAATAAGAGAATAAATTTTTCCTACATCATCAGTAATCATCACGAATTGCCCATACGCCTCGTTATGAATGCTACAAGACTCATTAAAACATGAGCTCAAAGCTTGGAAATATATCGCCTTACCCCAAACCTAATGGAATGTAACGTTCCCTGCCCTCACCTGCCATAACATAATAACCCGGTACCCCACTTCGGAATGAAAACACGTACATTAACAGTAAATAGGTTTCGTATTGCTACGAAAGTGTGTTAAAAACTACTCCGCGGCAGGAAGCGAATACGCGAGCGGTAACACGCCGCGCGGGAGCGCGATACTCGGCGATACCAACCCGTAGGCAAGGGCAGAAGACCCACTTAGATGCGATATGGGGAACAAACTTAAAGGTACCTATCATGTTTCTTGCGTCGGGAAGAAAGTGAAGATGAGACGTATCGATCGCAGACTCCTTCGTTTCTTCTTATATAACGCACGCCACCTGCTTCTGTAATGCTAAAGACTTAATTTACAATTACAGCTCATCATGTCTAGTCTTAAATAGGCTTTATGTAGTCTTTTTACGTATAAACTAACGAACAGGAAGAATTATATTGATTCGGCACGAATGTGTGGTTAAGGCCTTTTTGTTAGGTACGTATAATATGTTTTAGTTGGGCCAAACATCATTGGGTTTTTCCACTTCAAATTTTCAGTAGAATCTTCGTTAAGCTTTGTGCTCTGTTACAGTATTTTATCTTACGAAGTGACGCTCGCTTTACTTGTGGTAACCGAGTGAACAAATACGATGTGAATGTGTGCGTCAAGACGAGTAGCGTCAGCACGTAACTCACACATACACATTACACATACACTTCCAACTTCACCCGTGTTTCGGACGGTACTCCTCCTTACACACGCATTCACAGCGTGTTTGTGAGATAAAAATGCTGTAATGGCAATAGGCTCACCTCCCATGTTACGGGAATAAAACATCACCGGAGAAATGTGCGAGTACCATTGCTGAACCCTTCGGGCATGCAGGCGTGACGTTATGCTTATGTTTGTTCGAAGTGTGTTGTGAAGTTTCAACCACCCCTCGTTAGTGGTCACAGTCAAAGTCGAAGCATTTATTTTAAAAAGGGACGTATAAGGCACTTTTGAACGTCAAAATTTACATTAAAATAGAATTGATTCTAGTGGTCCTTCTGCAGTCCTTCAGCGACGTGCGATATCACGCGGACTTGCACGGCCGCACGCGATCGAGGCCGCTCGCCGCGGGCGCGCCGCGCGCCGGCCGCGTCCGCTTCCCCACGTAATCGCAGCTAATCGCGCTCGCATCGAACGGCTTCACAAATGAGCTCTCGGTTATTCTATGAAATACTCACTCCTATGCAACACTGTTTTTTTATGTTTTTCTGAGAAAATGAATCGTCACAAATCATAACCGACCTCTGCGGTTTCAACCAATTTTTTTCTAGTTCATATAGTTCAACTGGCCATCGATTTTTATTTTTTTCAAATTTCAAAATTTGAATAAGACGTGACATAGAAACTATATTGCTGAAAAATATGGATTGAATCCAGTAGATTTTTATAAATTTTCTATTTTAATTTTAAATTGAGGCAAGTCAACTGTATTGATTATACTATACCTTAATTCTTACTCAAGTTTCAAGTTATTATCTTCTGTTATCTGCAGTCAACCATGTTATATTGTTGAGTTCTGCACAAGCAGTGTAAGATATTCTTCAAGTTTGGTGTGCATTTTCCCTTATTCGCTCCCTCAGCGGACGGTATTACAGCAGTGTATTGCCCTATTTCATTTGTCGTGATGCAGAACCAGTTAAAAAGGGTTGCGTCTAGCACCGGACTATTCACCAGGCTTGCGTGCTTTTGGCTTGATTTTACCAGCCACATAGAATCCATGGAGTTCGAGACCGACAAGTTTAGTCCCTTTTGGTCCGCGATACAAACGATCATCGTATCACATGCGAATCCTGCGATTCTGTCCAGGGCCTGCAGTCTCCACATGGTTAGCAATCGTTTTCGGTTGCTAAGTCCTAACAATCGATATTTGGTGGACTCCACACTCAAATTTATCGGTTGTTACTGGTATTTAGGTACCGGTAGGTAACAACCGATTTTGAGTGTCGAGACTACCAAACATTTACATCAACGTTTACATCTGGATTGTTAGGACTTAGCAACCGAAAACTATTGCTTACTATGTCGAGACTGCAGGGCCAGGCGTGCTACGCTTTGAGGTAGCGGTTCGTCAGCATCGACTTGTTATTTAAACCATCATACTTAAATATTATATTTATTTGTACTTTGAGCGTAAACATTTTAATAATAAGTACTTAGTTGTGTTTAACCAGGACTCTTTCCATCGGGATAACAGCTTAGGTTCATCTTTATAAGATAATATTCATTTAAAAGTTTACGTAATTTAGTGGTTATGAACCTATAACCGATTGCAATAGGGAATATGCACGTTATTTAAATTTGGTTCAAATAACGAATTTTTACCAAATTCCGAATCTTTATTGACCCGATTTTTGAACTAATCCATTATTTCAGTAATTAATATCGTTTTAATTACTTAAAATGAATAAATAAAAGTGTAAATTAAGCGAGGGAAATTCAAATTTGTAAATACAACACCATTGGTTGAAACAAAACGTGACGTCAAATACAATGTCAACAAGTTCGTATTGCTTACATTTGTATGGCATTGCAGGCTTTTGATTAGAAAACACAGTAATAACGTGTGTTGTGAATTCATTTATTGTTTAAGTGTAATTTTTGTATACTAGTGAGATTAAAAATCATTTAAGAAAATGACTGAACTGACCTAAAGTGGTTTTGTAAAAGCACAATCAGATAATCTGCCGAGAATAGATCCTTGATATTGATCCAATCATGATAGGTATTGTCGTCTTATTTTCTTTCAAATCCAAATTTTACGTCCGCTGAAGTAAAAAGAGTGAAAACCGCAAGGTAATTATTCTTTAATAACACATTAATATGTACGTTATTTTAGCCATAAACACAATCCTAAATATAATTATATTGAGGAATAAACATAACCTATATTTTTTTATTCACAACAATGTAAACAAGTTATTGCCATCGATCACTAATAAAGAACTTTATTAGTGATCGATGGTTATTGCAGATACTTCATCTCTTTTGATAACCTTACACCATTCCTTATGTATTTTTGCACCTATCGGGACTGGACAAAAACTTTATCAGGTGCACTTCTGATAGTTTTTCTGCATTCAGGCACAATGCAATCGTTATAAGCTAGCTTTTGAGTTTTTTTCATGCTGAAATAAATTAAGACAATGGACTGGACTATCACTGGACATAGTATTTGACGTAATCAACAGAGCGCGCGAAAATGGCGGCGTTTAAACAGCTCAAAATTATTCTCTATTTTTTTTTTTTTTAACCTAATTACAGCATTTTTAAACAGTATTTATATTTATTATTATGTTATAATGGTGTAAACAATGAATTAAAAATATAAAACAAATACATGCGTATACCTTATTGATTCCCTACTTCGGAAACTAAATGCGTTCCAAAGATTTACCATCACAATATGAGTACCTTAAGCTTTCTCGTAATCTCTTTCCATTTAGGCCAAATGACCTGTTCCGCAACTGTGTTAATGATATTTCATTTTAGCTTATTATATTATGCTATGCTATAGTATAGCATAATATAATAAGCTAAAATAAATATTACCACTTTAACGCGTTTATTATAATAAATAGCAGCATATTATGCTGTTATTATATTTTTTTTATTTCGCTACAGTATGTAGGTACTTAGATAAAGACACGGCAGCACATTACCACTCAATTTTTTTTTTTTTTTTTTTTTTTTTTTTTTTTTTTTTTTTTTTAAGTAGGTTTTTACAAACACTTTTACACGTCAATCATATTTTTTTTTAAACTAGATGAGGTCGGCGTTTCCTATCTGACTACTCTGAGAAGAAAGGCCGAAACAAACTCAGAGGTCACAGTCTCTTTTAAAGTCCAGACAGAATCTTGGTCAGATCATGTGAAGGCTATGTAGATCGGTGTCTGAAATGGTCTTTTGAGGAAAGAACCCCACAGATTGAGTGGACCTGTCCAGTCAGTGCACGCAATTGTCAGCAATCGTGCAGCTCAACTCAGAACTTAAGGAGCTCAACGATTCGACGAACAATACCAAAGAAAGGACATTTGAGTAGGCCGCACAAGTTACTCAAACTGCCAGATCATGATTACACTAAGAGTAAAAATACAAAAAAAAAAAAAGCAATGACCAACATAGTTCTCACATTCACAATAGTTAAAATAATAGCATAATACTTTACAAAGTAAATACTCTTGTCATAGTATATGTATATAAAATTCATTAATGTCAATGTGTATATAAAATCCGGACATAATCATTGAGGACCATGCAGATTGGTGTCTGAAATGGACTTTTGAGAAAAGAACCACACAGATTGAGTGGACCTGTCCAGACAGTGCACGCATTTGTCAGTAACCGTGCAGCTCGACTCAGAACTTAAGGAGCTCAACGATTCGACGAACAATACCAAAGAAAGGACATTTGGGTAGGCCACATAAACTACTCAAACTGCCAGAACATGATTAAAACTGGAATAATAACCCACATAGTCCTCACATTCACAACAATTAAAATAATATAATACTTTATACAGTAAATATTCATGTCATTGTATATGTAAAAAATTATAGATACTTATAGCAAGGATTAAAAGTACAATAGTTAGCAAAAAAAACAATAAAATAAATCAACATTCCCTGTGTAAATTTATTGGAACAGCTCACTCCCAAGCCTTTTTGTCCTCAATAAAGTATTTGACAGTATAATAGGCTTTCTGGCATAGTTTCCTTTTTATAAAAGATTTGAATTTATTAAGGCTTAGTTCTTGAATGTGGCTAGGAAGTTTATTATAAAAATGTATACATTGACATCTAAACGAGCCACCTATTTTCTTGAGCCTGGTTGTAGGAACAACAAATTTGTGTTTGTTCCTAGTATTTATACTATGGATATCACTGTATTTTTTAAACAGATTAATATTTTTATGTGCATACAAAAGATTTTCATAAATATACTGAGAAGGCACAGTCATTATATTAATCTCTTTAAATTTTTCTCTGAGGGAGTGTCTGGGACTTAATTTATAAATTGAACGAATTGCCCTTTTTTGTAAAACAAAAATCGTCTGAATATCGGCGGCATTTCCCCACAGCAGAATACCGTACGACATTACACTATGAAAATAACTGAAGTATACTAAACGGGCTGTCTCTAAATCTGTTAAACCACGAATTTTTCTAACAGCGTATGCTGCAGAGCTAAGCTTTTTTGACATTTTATCTATATGGGGGCCCCATTGCAGCTTGGCGTCTAAAGTTATGCCTAAGAATACTGTGGTATTTTCGGGTTTCAACTCTTCCCCCTTTATGAGAACACTTGTTTCTACCTGTCTAACATGTGGTAACGTAAACTTAATACATTTAGTTTTTTTCTCGTTAAGAAGAAGGTTATTAACGTTAAACCAGTTAACTACTTTTGCGAGGGCGCTATTTACATTGTCAGTAACCAGCTGCTGACGTTTGAGTTTAAATAAAAGTGAAGTGTCGTCTGCAAACAGCACTATATCATGTTTATCCTTTATGAGGTAAGGCAAGTCATTTATATAAATAAGAAATAAAAATGGACCTAGAATTGAGCCTTGAGGGACCCCCATTCTTACTACCGATCCGGGAGATCTTTTCCCGTTAACATCAACTCTCTGAATCCTATCACTTAAATAAGAAGTAAGAAGATCCAGAGAGGCGTTCCGGATTCCGTAGTGGTGCAGTTTCCTGATTAATGTTTCATGAAGAACACAATCGAATGCCTTGGACAAATCGCAAAAGATGCCCAATGCATCGCATTTGTCCTCCCATGCATTATATACATGCCCTAGAAGTTCAACTCCGGCATCGGTAGTTGAACGACCCCTTGTAAAACCGAACTGTTTGTTATGCAGTAATTTATGTACGTTGAAAAATCTTTGCATTTGATTTAGAATAAGCTTTTCAAAAATTTTACTAAAGGTAGGTAGCACTGATATAGGTCTATAATTAGTAGGGTCTGATGTACTACCCGATTTAAACAACGGTATTATTTTACTGCTTTTCATAAGATCAGGAAACTCACCACGGTCAATACAATTATTAAAAATAACAGCTAAAGTTGGTGCTACAATGTTTATAATCGACTTAACAACGTCCACAGAATTACCCCATAGATCTGCGGTCTTTTTAACATTTAACGTGTGAAAGGTTTTAATTATATCTTTACACGTGACATATTGGAAATAAAATTCAGAATCACAAACTGGAACGTTTTCTTTAAGTAAAGACTCTGAAGCAGTGGGTGAAGAGTTAAGAGATTTAGTAGTCGATACGGGAATCTCTGCAAAGAAATTTTCAAAGGCCGCGGCGACTTGAGAATCTGATTTAATTATATTGTCATCAATAGCTAGGCTGTAGTCACTACATCGGTTGCATGACCTTCCCGTTTCGCTATTAATGATACTCCATGTCATTTTAATTACATTACCACTATTTTTAATTTTTGAACTCAAATAACGTGACTTGGCTATACTACAAACTTTTTTAAATAATTTTGAATAATTCTTGACATATAAATTAAATTCAGCAGTGTTTATACATGCCCGTTCATCATACAATTCATAAAGTCTTTTCCTACTTGTAATTACACTAAGGTATAAAAAAATTCCACCAACCCGCACTGGGTCAGCGTGGTGGGTGACGGCTACCCAGGTGACGGACGTGGTGATAAAACGTGTATTTTACACATGTTATATCTTCTGGTTCCACATCTAGCAAAGGAATATACGAAACTAGTAGAAAATAGATAATCGTAAACAAGTTGTAAAGACTAGTACTAAACAAAAGTTGTATTACTTTACTAGTATACAAAAGTGTATTATTTAAAAAAAGTAACCAATAATGGTAACAATACATGTCTGAAACTTTTGACTTAACAACTTAACATTGATTATGTCAATAATAAACAAAAATAAAATTAAAATAAATTGACTAATAGTCAAATAAAATAAACATTTATATGAACTCATATAACTTGTCAGTAGGTAAACTAATTCTGGAGAAAGAACATTAACATTGTCTTGAGTTAATCACAGCGACCAACTATTTTTATCGTTTAAGTAATCGTTGATTGAATAGTATGCCTTTGAACAAAAGTTAGATTTTACTTTAGCTTTAAACGCATTAAAAGGCAAATCTAACAAAAAAGAGGGAAGCTTGTTATAAAAGTTTATACCAAGCCCAACAAATGAGTTATGGGCCTTATGAAGCCGGTGAAAGGGAGCACGTAGTTTGTCCTTGTTTCTGGTGTTAATATTAGGTATGAATATCACTGATTTTTGTGTATAAGTGTATATTTTGCCTAATAAATAAGATGTTGGCGAAGATGAATTTATTGTGAGACCACCGTGAGAATACTAATATCTTTAAAAAAATCTCTCAGAGTAACTCTAGCACCTAGCTGGTAAATTGCTCGAACAGCTCGTTTTTGAAGAACAAATATATTTTTTGAATATCAGCGGCTTTACCCCACAGCAGAATGCCGTAGGACATGACGCTATGAAAATAACTGAAATAGACTAGCCGAGCTGAATCAACGTCAGTGTAATGTCTTACTTTCGTGACGTCATAGGCGGCCAAACTGAGCCTTTAACAAGACAGGTCGAAAACAAGTATCACAGCCCATACATACCTACCGATGTGGGTGTGACGCGGGGTTAGAAGAGTGGTTGCAAATAATAATAATAACATGAGACAACATCCACACAAAGTCTTCAGGTCCCTAACTAGGTAAAACCTGTACTACGGTAGCCTGATGACTGATATACATACTTATATACATATACACACCCAGACACAGGTCAAACAGACATGTTCATGCACACAAATGTTTGACTTGTCCGGGGATCAAACCCGGGACCAGCGGCTCAGAAGGCAGGGTCGCTACCAACTGCACCAACCGGTCAGCCTCATGCAGTATTCCATTTAAAGTTAAAACGCTCCTTGTACAGGAATATTAAAATGGTAACAAGATCCGGTGTTACATTAGTTTTAATTAAGTTCAGATGAAACGTTGTGATATTAACATATAGGTACATATTAACATATAGGTACATATTAATCATTCCGAGATTAATATCGTGTTTTAGAGAAGGAAACTCTTCATTAATTTGTGAATATCTCTTTTTTAAAGAGAATTCGCGTGGTATTTAAGGGAATGCGAAAGTGTTCGTGGAGTAAAACCTCACGGAACAATGTGTGTGCAGCAGCTGCAGCTATATTACAAGAACACAGTTGAATGTCTGAAGTTTGTCTAAATGATCGTGCTAGTGCTCTACTGAGCTGGTTATACTATTTCATATTTTATCACGCCTAAAGCTCGTTCAAACAACATTATTCTGTGAACGTGCACTTTACATAAATAGCACAGGTAAACACACATCAATAAAACAAACGCCAATCACAATAACAACCATCTCTCAATCTTACAAAGAAAGAAAAGACGAAGAACGAAGATGTGCGTAGTAGGTATGACGCATGGAACTAAAAATAACGGACCAAAAGAAAAAAGGAATTTTGTAATCTGTGCGCACAGCTGGCACAGAGAAGAGACTTTCTGACATTTCATTTAATTAATAACTTGATTACAACTTGTGAGTGTTACGTCAATTAACATAACGGATTTTCAATATTGACAATGTATCAATTATTTAGAGTGGTTGTTGTGATCGGTGTTTGTGAGTTTTGTGCTTGAAGGTGTGAAAGCATTTGCAGATGTGTTCAACCTACCTACCTACCTGGGCTGGCTAGGCTACCTATATTATGTTGTAAAACTTCAAATTAGATTTTATTATCTATATCTATTTTAATATTAAAACATAGGTACCTGAAGTCGATTTTCGTGTCTTTCTGTGTGACCGTTTAGTTCTTCTACTGGGTACGTATTTGAATATCGAAGATTAAAATACCTACTGTTAAAATATCGATGTTCATAACATCGAAAATGGAAAAATCGAACGACCATAAACCCGAAAATTAAAATAACGAAAGTTTATAGTATCGAATGGTTAAATATCCTACGTCCAATATATCTAAAATCTAAATATCTACAAAAGTTACATCGAAAGATCCAAATATCGAAATACAGATTCTTCTGCAACGTCTCCGGCGCTACGGGAAGTGCAACCCCTTCGCCCTTGCGTAACAAAGAATAGGCACCCATGTTCACCTCCGCAGCTTCGGCTTGCTGGTCGCCTCCGGCGACCAGCCTCAGCCGCTACGGCTCCCACGGGTGCCTATGCTTTGTTACAGCGGGCGGGGGTTGTCCTCCCTTCGCGCCTCCGGATTTTTATATACACTCTAGGGGTAACAGCCAAAAGACTACGTAAATTCGGGGTGCCCCAATTCGGTTTTGGAACAATTTTGACCTATTTTATCCATGAAAATCAGTGTCTAGTGTACAAGCATAGGTCAATCGTGAAGGTATTATTTAGGTCTTTAAATTAAAATATTTTCTTGAAAGTCAATATGTTGTGCTACTAAAGTTAGTGACAGAAACGTATCGCTGCAAAACCGACTCCACGTAGTCTTGTCTGCCCTACCCCTAGAGTGTAATTTAGAATCGCGTAGGCGCGGAGGGGCGGGGCAGCCCGCGAGCTGAGGAGCAGGTGGTTTTAACACCCGCCGCCGCAGCTGAGGTTGGCCGGCGAAGCCGGCCAACAAGCCGAAGCTGCGGTGGTGAGCGTTTAGACCATCTGCGACGTTAAGCTCGCGTGGGACTGCCGGAGCCCTGCAGCGCCGGAGCCGTGACAGAAACCATGCTTGCTTGCATGTTGCATGATTGCTGCATGCTTGTTTGCTGCTAGATGGTAATCAGTTACTAGGTGGGTTACAAAAAAAACAAGGAAAACCTCCTTTCCTATTTTTACATAATAAAAACCCAAAATAAAACACATTTGTACGCAAATGTACAATATAATCAGTGACAATAACACACTTATGAATACACATCATACGTCCATCTACCTACATTTATGAATACACTCATACTGCCTATATAATTTTTTTTCGGTATTTCAACTAGTAGGTATTTTTAACGTAGATATTATGAATTTAGATGTATGAAATGTTGATATTTTGAACTTAGGCATAATGTCATTCGATATTTTGAATCATTCGAAATTTTAATCACTCGGCATTTCAATCTTCGACGTTTTAAGCTTAGGTATAACAATTTTCGACATTTTGATATAATCGATATTTAAATTTTCGATGTTTTGAACATTGGTATTTTAAGCGTAGGTATTTTAATCTTCGATATTCAAATACGTACCCCTTCTACTACCTACCTACATAATGAATTTGGATACAACTTTCATTATAATTTAAGATATCGGAAGGATATACATTTTTTTTTAATTTTTTTTATTCTTTATTGCTAAAAGGGGTTTTTATCCACACGGATATGCCAACCCCATCGTACATTTTAAACTATTAACTTAAATAGAATAACTACATACTATTATTAAGTACCTAAAAGAAATAAAATCATTGATTAGACTTCTTCACCAGACCACACAACCTCTTTGCAATCGCCGATCCTGGTTTCGCTAAAATGTTCTGAACTAACCCAACGTCCAAAATGTTTAATTCAAAGTCTATAATCAATGATTTCCTTTCATTCTTGCTCTTAACACATTCCATCAACAAATGTTGCACATCTTCAATTTGGTTGCATATTTCACAATTAGGTGATGCGACCTTCCGCATTAGGTAAGCAAACTTTGCTGATGGATAGTGCCCAGAGCGCAGCCTTAGTGCTAATTTAACATAACTCCTGTTTAAATTAATACTCTCAAACCAGGGCACGCGAAGAAGCTCGTTCTGGATTACCTTGTACCAAATTCCTTTCACTTTAGATTTCTCATGGAAGTAGTTCCTCCATCTTTCAAAACACAACAATTTAAACTTGGCACAATATTCCCAGTAATCAGGAATGTATAGCTTTTCGCTACCCAACTCCACTGCAAGCTTTGACAGACGGTCAGCCTTCTCGTTGCCCCGTAAGCCTATGTGTGCTGGAACCCATTGCAATATTATCTTAGTCTCGTTTTTGTTAATGTGATTAATCAATTTTAGAATATCGTAGGCTATCGATGCACCTCTGAAACCAGAGACGCATCGAGCCACATGTTGTAAGCACATGTTGTTGTAAATGTTATAATAAGAAAATCTCGATATTTTGTCAAATCCTAAAAACCGAGTGAAGCAGTGACTGGTAGCTAGTTATAAACACATACTACTCAACAATAGTGTTACGATAAACTTTGATTAGCATTTTATGACGAAGCCCCATCCCGTGCCACTGGTTAAAACTGGTTTAATGAGTTTAAACGTGGTCGAAGCAAACTCACTGATGATTCGCGAGAAAGACGTCCTTCTACGGCGACTACTGAAGATAACGTGAGTGCTGTGCGGCTAATGATAGAAGCTGATAGAAGCGTGACATATCAACAGATGGGGGCAGCTTTAGGCATTGGTATGAGTCAAGTACAAAAAGTCTTAAATGAACATATAGGCATCAGAAAGCTTTGTACTAGATGGATACCTCATAATTTGACGAAATATTAAAAACGCCGTCGTTTGGATTGACGCCGCTCAGTGCTTGAAAAGTACGACGGAGGTGACTCGAATACTGTATATGACATCGTCAGAGGTGACGAAAGCTGGATATATTATTACGAACCCGAAACCAAAAGATAACCTGCGCAATGGATGTTTCCATTCGAAGATTTGCCGACAAAAGTAAAGAAGGGCAGAAGTCAAGGGAAAAAGATGATTGCCTCATTCTGTTGATGGACGGGTCATTTCGGAACAATTATCCTAGAAGATATAAAGACTTACTGTCGATTGATATGCCAGTCATTGAATACCAGTTGTCTTGGAAAATGTTAGACAGCAGCGCCCAAGAAGCACGATCCTCGTCCGCCACAACAACGCTCCAGCTCACTCCGCCAGACGGACTATCGAATATTTGTCTATCGATAGGGTGGAGTTATTAAGTCACCCTCCTAACTGTCGTGACCTGGCACCTTGTGACTTTTATTTATTTAGGACTTTGGAATACATACAGCTAAATACAATGGTGATAAATAACAATATGGTAATCTGACAGCCAATTACGGGTGCATAGAAAGGAACGGAGACTACTTCGAAAAGCAATAATAGTTATTTATGCAACTGTTGTCTACTAAGGGGTATTAAAACTCAAATGTAGGCTTATCGCACGAGGCGAAGCCGAGAGTGATAATAGTATCACATGAGAGTTTTAATACTTAATTATGTACAGTTGCATACAAGGCTTTATCTAAACCCATATGAATCCTCTATAAAGGATTCTGAAACCATAGGGTGTTGTGCACTGTATGTAAATTCATGGTAGGTTTAATTGCTGAGTATCTAATACAAACAAACTAAGAAATATCTGGGGGTGTGTCATCAAAGCTTGTATCACTCATTTTTGTAAACAACAAAGTAATAATTTTTCGCAATACCTACTATATCAATAGGTATTGCGAAAAAACTGCAACAAAAATGGCGGGATACGACGTGAATTCGAATAATCTATAAGTATTTTTTTAAATAAGTAGCTGTAGTAGTGAAACACGCGTGCAAGACAATCTTCTTTTCTCGAAATTCATAAATATACCACGAATTGAGTAGTGAGAATGTGGCTGTTTGGTGATTAAGAACGGGATAGAGTTTGAGTTGCATAATGAAATTTAGTACAACATTATAACATTCGTTTGAATTATATTATGGTTACTATGACATTGGTTGTTTAAATGTTGGCAATAAGCTAACTGTTTCAGAAACTTTTGTAGACGATTTATATATCATGGACGAAGATAAAAATATTAACAGGCTTCTACATCATTCCATTTGTTTTTTGTGTACCCACGTATATGTAATGATGCTGGTTAAGGAGAGAGGAAGTGTTTTTAAACAGAATTTTAAAAGTGGACACATAATTATGATCAAGCCTTATCGTCACGGGCAAGGCAAAAACTACGTAATAACGTAATGGCGACCAACAGATAGCAGATTTTTTTTTAAGTGACTTTAAATCAATCGGAGAGGATCATCCGCGTTAGTGAGTGTTCTTGCTAATCGACGCGCGATTAATTTTATTGTCGCTGACGGATACCTCGACAAGAAATAGTAGTTTATGAAGCTCGAGTGTACGAGTGTTTTAATACCTAGTTTTGTGCAGTTTCATACACTACTTTATCTAAACTCATCCAATTTCATCTAAAATAATAAATAATATCGTAAAAATATGGCGTCCAAATACAACATTCTACCGCGGGGTTAAGCGCCACCCATGGAATTAGTATGTACCTACACGACATTACAGTAACCGATGATCAGCTGTTATGATAACTTGGCGCCATTTTTCGACACAGGTAATGTAGACATAGCGGATGGGCAAGTGTTTTTTGTAAAAAAAATAAAATAAAAAAAAAATTATTAGACTTGACCACAGGCAGAAAAAATTTTTTTTATAAAAAGGTCGATATGTAGCGTAGACAGTTTTCTCTGTCTACGATATGTAGTCTCATCGTGGATTGACTGGTTTATCCTAGGTTTGACCAACGCCTTTTGGCAAACCCCGGAATAGATTCCATTTTTTGACTTCAACTGATATATTTTTTGGCAAACCTAGAAGTACCTAACTTTTTAGTCAAACGTCGAAAGCAAAATAATCTGTTTTGAACTTAGCCTAGTCTATCCTAGCAGCGACTAAGGCAAATTCATCAAACGTCGATTTGTACTGCACTTGCTGCACGTTCATACAATATCCGTTAGCCGATTTGCGATAGCCGTTTGCGGTCGTCTTATAAACTCAATTATTATTCCTTATTTGTAAATTGAACGTGCACGTATGTAAGCATAAAGATGAGTGAACCAAACTGCGTTGTGACTGAAAATTTGGATAAAGATGCCTTACAAGCGAAAAATTACCAACTAGAATAAAGATAAGTGTTCATTATATTCAGAATAAACGAAAATATGAGAATACTTACATATTATTCCTAACCATTCTTCACGAGACAGGCTCGACCTAGTGTGGAGTCCACTAGTCAAAATATTTAAATTATGTTTCCCTTATAACATTAATTTTAGGAGTAGTTCATTTGTACTTTAGTTTAAAGGAAATATAAGAACTTAAGCTGGTTAATAAACGATTTATTATTATTTTTATTATCTGTGCCGTGATAGAATCTGCTAAAGTTCTGTTAAATCTGTTATGAAAACTTCTTTGTAGTATCATCGACGTGGTGTGCCTCGGGGACGAAAACAAATGTATTAAACCATTATCCGATACAAAAAATATTCAATAAGTACAAAGAGTAGCCAGATAGGAAACGCCGACCTCATCTAGTTTAAAAAAAAAATATGATTGACGTGTAAAAGTGTTTGTAAAAACCTACTTACAGAAATAAAGTCATTTATCATTTGAACTATGTTTTTTTTAATACCTTATTCTAACAAACGAACACATTCCTGTACCAAAGGAGATCGGCGACTTGGGTACCTCATCAAATCTAAACGTTTCAAAATCTACTTATAAGCAAATTGTAGGTCTTATATCCGTAGTTATTTGCCAAGCTAAAATGGTTTAATAGTTGTTGGGAGTAATTAAAAAACCATGATTTTAGGGTGCAGCCCCGTTAGGAAAACAAAACGCACTAATGCAAAACCAAACACATGAAATAGAGCCAATCAAACGTATAACTTCAGTGTTGCTGTACAATAATCAAATGGATGATGATGAGTTTAATGAGTTAATCACATAAAGTATGACTCAGAACCGTGGGTTATATTGTAGTCTGTGCGTGGGTTGTTGTTCACATGTCATGAGTGTAGTGTAGTACTTAGCTTATGCTCGACACGAGGGAACAACCCCCCCCTTTTTTTTTTTTGAGGGTGGGTATTCATTAAATAACTTCTCCCGCTCTGGGCAGAGCAGGAGGGCGTGTCAGACTCTTGCTGACTAAAACCCACCCGTGTTTCTTCAGTTGCCTGTGCCAGGGGCCACGGTATCGCATCGGCCCTAGCGGACCCCGTCATTGGTGCTGACATCTCTTTGAGGCGCGCGTGGAACACAACGCGCCGTCGACCCCGGCCTGGTCCTTATCGAACGGCGAGCTGCCCATTGCTCGCCGTTCGCAAGCTCACGCCTACGGTGGCCGGGAATTGGCCTGCGATTCCCGACGCCCAGGGCGTCTCCTACGGCGGCTAGGGGCGTGAGGGCGCGAATTTTGCCTCTCCCTCACGCGTTCCGCCTCCTCCTTTGCGAACAATACTGCTTCGCAGAAGGAGGTGACGGCTTCCCAAGCCCTCTCGCTCCGTACCATGGCCTGGACCAGGGCCGGACGCGAGAGATCGCCACCGCCAATCGCCTCCACGAGGACACGGCGGTGCTCCGCCCAAGCCGGGCAGACCTCCACCGTATGCTCCACCGTGTCCTCCGGGCGATCCACACAATGGTGACACCCGAGCGTTTCCTCCCGCCTTATCCGGAACAAGAACCTTCCGAAACAACCGTGTCCGGTGAGGACCTGCGTCAGGCGGAAGGTGAGGACGCCGTGGCGCCTCTCTAGTTACTCCTCAAAGAGGGGACTTATCGCCGCAATTGTGGCGTGCCCAGCGCTGGGTTGCGACAATCGCACTCTCCATGCCGCCCTGAGATCCCGCCGGAGCTCTGTCCGCTGTACCGTGATTTCTCGCGGCAGCGGAGCTACGCCCCGTCGTTTCGCCTCCTCGCGCCACTCCCAAATGTGCGCGAGGAGTTTTGCCTCCAGATCCCATGGCGGTAATCCGGCAAGGAGGCTCGCCGCCTCACCGGAGACCGTACGGTATCCCCGGACCAGCCGGGTGGCCATGACCCTTTGGGGCGCGTTCAACCGGCGGGCTGGCCGCCGCCTCAAGGAACGCGCCCACACCGGTGCCCCGTAAAGGGCCATGGACCACACGAGCCTGCGTAGAGCCTCCGGCAGGAGGCGTTTGGCCCCCCTAGATTGGGCAGGAGCAACTTTAAGGCAGCCCCGGCCCTTTCCAGTCTGGGAGCCAAACGTCGGAAGTGCTCCACGAAGTTCCACCGGCTGTCGAGGACGAGTCCCAGGTACTTCATCGTCGATTCGACGCCGCTGTAAACCCCTCCTACCGTTATTTGGGAACCCGACGGTGGCGTGTTCCGAGAACCATGAAAACACATGGCCTCGGACTTGTGCAGGGCCACCTCGAGTCCCAATTGCCGGATCCTCTCGACGATTGTCGCAACCCCGCCTGTCGCTAGTTCGGCCGCCGCCTGGTGCGATCTCCCCTGCGCCAGGACCAGCGTGTCGTCGGCGTAACAAAACACGCTGACGCCGCTAGGGAAGTCGGCGCGCAGCACCCAGTCGTAACCGATGTCCCACAGATGCGGCCCCAGGACCGATCCCTGTGGGACACCGCACGACAACTCTTGCCGGTTCTATACTCCCTGGTGACCGGGGTAGATGACGGCCCTGTCCGTCAAATAGGCCTCGACCACACGACCGAGGTAGGTCGGCATCCGGTGATACCGGAGTGCCTCCCTGATGCAACTCCAGGGCAGGGTATTGAAGGCATTGGCGATGTCTAGAGACACCGCCAAGACGACCCCACCCCGGGCCACAGCATCCCCCGTCGTGAGGGCCCGCACGCGCATGATGGCGTCCACCGTAGAGCGCCCCCTGCGGAAGCCAAACTGGCTCTCAGTCAAATCCGGCCCCACCCGCACCAGCCGCCCGACGATGCGGTCGGCAATGACTCTTTCAAAGAGCTTGCCCACCTCGTCGAGCAGCACGATGGGCCGGTAAGCGGACGGAAAGTCCGCTGGGCGCCCCGGCTTCTTGATGAGGAACAGTTTCCCCGTCTTCCAACGAAGTGGGAACTGGCCCCACTCCATGCATGCGCTTAGGAGCCCCCTTAGTCGGGGCCCGAGATCCAGGCTGTCCCAGGTAAGCCGTCGGGTCCTGGGGCGGTATTTTTGGCTCTCAGCCTACGTACCGCCACTCGCAGCTCTACCTCGGTCACCTCCGGAGCATCGTCGTCGTCGTCGGCGGTGTGGTCCGCATTCAGCACCGCAGTAGGCGGAGCCATTGGCGGGGAGATATGGTCCCCTCTAGAAGGGAACAGAGTGCTCACCACATCCTTCACGGGAACAACCCCCCTGCGGTATTTCTTGACAATGCATCGTTAACATTAGAATAAAAAGTTAAACAGTTAGAATAAATACTATGGTTTTATTTTTTACCTATTATATTTAAAATTTTTCTTTATCTTTTATTCTGTTGACGACCATCTTGTGGATGGATCATGGACCATCTTGGATGCGGATTCGAATCCCGCAAATCCACGTTATTACTATTATAAGTGACGTCATAGCATTGGATGGCCTAAAATAATTCAAAATCTTTTTATCTATAATTGCCGTTTTCTTATTTCAACTTAGAACACCCTATTTTAAAATCTTACTAGACAAACTACATAATTATGTGATACTGAAAATACATGGGTTTCTGCCAATCGCTTTGAGGTCTGCCTGGTCGAGCCCCGAGTTAAAAGTTAGTTTCGTAGTTTCGGTGTTTGACTGTCCAACTTGGTCTCTTCTAGGATTAGACGTAAATTCGTTTAGTCAAAGGCCGAAACACGCTATTGGTTTAGACTTTGACTAAGACTTCTTGTCAGACCTGAGGTTTGACTAGCCAAACCTAGGAGTGCCGGAACTTCAATGTTTGACTACAACACATATACCCATACCACTATATATAATCAAAGTTAAGATTATAATCCTCCGACCTAACATAACCTGCCCAAATATAAATTACATATTTATTAATATATTTTATATATATTTATCAACGGAATTTTATACCATTACGTAGCTTTGTAGGCCTACAAGACTCAAACTTATGTCACCATTCATGTACCTAAATAGCTGAAGCCGATAAAAACATTTTGCTCTTTTCTAGACTCCATTATCATAACTTATCCACGAAATTGTGAGAAAACAAGGCTTCCGATGGCTGTTTTCTTTCCCGATAACGGCCGCGTAGAGAGTTTTCGTGGTAAATTAAGTTTGAATTAAAGATTCCTTAACTTTTGTATTTAAGAACCTACCTACCACACACAGGAGCGGAGCGTCTTACCCTGAAACTCGATGAGGTTATCAAAACTTTGCTTATTTTAAATAAAGGTGGTTTCTCGCGATCTCAGTATTGTGTTACAAGTGATTGTGAAACTAAATTATATTGTATTTCTAAAGCTTTATCTGTTTTGTAAGTATTCGGTGGCTAATCAGATGACCAAACTTTTCAATATGATGTTCTTATTGTGGAACCTGGATGATTGGGATCAACTTTTCCTTTATTTGTGTTAGTTAATTCACGGACTGCGTTCAACTAGTCAAATGTTCAACACATAAAACTTACTAGTCTGGTGCAAACTGAATACAAATTGTTCGACTATGTACTGTCCATCTACAAACTTTAGTACAAAGTAGAGTGCACACCGGCGCGGCGGCGGCGTGTGCGATATACCCGCTCGTTCTTGTTCGATACCAATCTAACATTTCGTTAACTCCGAGCAGTCCTATTTATTACCAAATCGATTTGTTCCAACTACGAGTAACTAAATGATAAATGATTTTATTTCTGTAAGTAGGTTTGAACAAACACTTTTACACGTCAATCATATATATATTTTTTTAAACTAGATGAGGTCGGCGTTTCCTATCTCACTACTCTGAGAAGAAAGGCCGAAACAAACTCAGAGGTCACAGTCTCTTTTAAAGTTGTAATGTTCGTATTTTTTACTTACGTTTTGGCTATACTTAGATCTTTTATTATACGTTCTCTCCAATTATCTGCATGGCCATTGTCTGTAGTTTAAGCATTCCTAGGCCTCTATATTTCAAGTTATTTAGATTTTCTAGTGCTCTCCCAATGTTTGTTTACCTTTTGTCATGTCAGATAATGACAAGCCTAAGTTTTATTTTTAATTTATTGCTAGAGCTGCCAGTAGGTTAGGTTGAATAGGTGTTAGACCTTGTTATAAACTATTGTTCTTCTTTTATGTTCTAGAATCACATTGTTAAAAATTTTAAATGCCAACCGATCTGAAAAGGAAGGGAGCCGGGGCCGTCAGACCAGATTACTCTTGGTGCTCGCCTTGGCAGGAGGTCCTGAATTATATAGCGCTCGGTGGGAGGGCTGTGCCCTCTGATAGTGTGGGCTGTGCTTGAAGACAAACAAGTCTACGCGTCCTTTTACACCGGACATCGTTCGAAAATCGCTAGACCGGCGATGGCTGCCCTTGGCGTCAGTTCTGGACACTGACGCAAGAAGATTCAAGTCCGACATAACCTTACGCAATATGTAGTAGGATAACGTCTTTGTCTGCAGTAAACTTGTGACGCCGACCGCAACGGCTGGTAGTTCTCAGCCCTCTGCCTGCCTTCTCTACCACGTCCTGCCCCTCCGAGGTCGGTGACGTGGAGGTCTGACTCGAGGACCCTCCTTTACAACCTGCGAGCCTCTTTAGAAGAAACGCTTGGACCTTCAACTTTTACCCTGGTTTCCCTGGCCTTATATTCTACATCAATTAAATTATTTTACCATTTCCTCTTTTACTTTTTCTTTTAAGCCGGGACTCCTCCAGTTTTGGTGATAGTTTCCTCCTTGACGTTACATTTTCCCCCTCCCGGGAAAATGTAACGTTACAAAATCCAGACAAAACCTTGGTCAGATCATGTGAAGGCTATGTAGATCGGTGTCTGCAATGGTCTTTTGAGGAAAGAACCACACAGATTGAGTGGACGAGGGGGAGTGGGAGGCAGTCGCCTCCTTCTGCGAAGCAGTCATGCTAGCGAAGGAGGTGGCGGGACGGGAGAGGGAGAGAGTCTCCCGTCCAAGCCGCCGCGGTGGACGCTCCGGGCGTCGGGAGCCGCGTGACGACTCCCGGCCACCGTAGGCGCGGGCCTGCGGGCGGTGAGTAATGGGTAGCTCACCGTCCGATCAGGACCAGGCCCGTGCTAGACGGCGCGTACGTGTTCCACGCGCGCCTCAAAGAGATGTCAGCATCGAAGAGGGGGCCCACTGGGGCCCAAGCCTGCCGGGAAAGCGGGATCATCCAAAAGGGGTACCGCTGACCCGGAACATAAAGGGCCAAGGAAGGAACACGGGTAGGTTTTAGTCAGTAAGAGTCTGACACTCCCTTCCGCTCCACCCAGAGCGGGAGGGGTCATTTGATGATTTCCCATCCTCAAAAAAAAAAAAAAATATAGGGGGTGTCTGGGACTTAATTTATAAATTGAACGAATTGCCCTTTTTTGTGAAACAAAAATCGTCTGAATATCGGCGGCATTTCCCCACAACAGAATACCATACGACATTACACTATGAAAATAACTAAAGTATACTAAGCGGGCTGTCTCTAAATCAGTTAAACCACGAATTTTCCTAACGGCGTATGCTGCAGAGCTAAGCTTCTTTGACAATTTATCTATATGGGGGCCCCATTGAAACTTGGCATCCAAAGTTATGCCTAAGAATACTGTGGTATTTTCGGGTTTCAACTCTTCACCCTTTATGAGAATACTTGTTTCTACTGGTCTAACATGAGGTATCGTAAACTTAATAGATTTCGTTTTTTTTTTCGTTAAGAAGAAGGTTATTAACATTAAACCAGTTAACTACTTTTGTGAGGGCACTATTTACATTGTCAGTAACCAGCTGCTGACGTTTGAGTTTATAAAAGTGAAGTGTCGTCTGCAAACAGCACTATATCATGTTTATCCTTTATGAGGTAAGGCAAGTCATTTATATAAATAAGAAATAAAAATGGACCTAGAATTGAGCCTTGAGGGACGCCCATTCTTACTACAGATCCGGGAGATCTTTTCCCGTTAACATCAACTCTCTGAATCCTATCACTTAAGTAAGAAGTAAGAAGATCCAGAGAGGCGTTCCGGATTCCGTAGTGGTGCAGTTTCCTGATTAACGTTTCATGAAGAACAGAATCGAATGCCTTGGACAAATCCCAAAAGATGCCCAACGCATCGCATTTGTCCTCCCATGCATTATATACATGCCCTAGAAGTTCAACTCCGGCATCAGTAGTTGAACGACCCCTTGTAAAACCGAACTGTTTGTTATGCAGTAATTTATGTACAAAAATACAGTGATATCCATAATATAAATACTAGGAACAAACACAACTTCGTTGTACCTACAACAAGGCTCAAGAAAATAGGTGGCTCGTTCAGATGTCAATTTATACGCTTTTAAAATAAACTTCCAAGCCACGTTCAAGATCTAAGCCTTAATAAATTCAAATCATTCATTAAACGTAAGTTGTGCCAGAAAGGCTTTTATACCGTTAAGGATTATATTGAGGACAAAAAGGCTTGGGATTGAGTTGTTCCAATTTTCTGCATACTGAATGTTTTTATTTTATTTTTGTTACATACACTGATAAATTGATAATTATTATAACAGAACGACTTGAATACTTACCTTGAGAAGTACAATTTATTATTTTAATTATTGTGAATGTGAGGACTATGTGGGTCATTGTTTCAGCTTTAATCATGATCTGGCAGTTTAAGTAGTTCATGCGGCCTACCCAAATGTCCTTTCTTTGGTATTGTTCGTCGACTCGTTGAGCTCCTAAAGTTCTGAGTTAAGCTGCACGGTTACTGACAAACGCGTGCACTGACTCGACAGGTCCTCTTAATCTGCGTGGTTCTTTCCTCAGAAGACCATTTCAGATACTAATCTACATGGTCCTCAAAGATTATGTTCGTGCTTTTATATACACATTGACATTGATGAATTTTATACATACAATGACATGAGTATTTACTTTGTAAATTATTATATTATTTAAATTATTGTGAATGTGAAGATTATGTGGATTATTACTTTTTTATTTTATTTCTTAGTTAGTTTCACGATCTGGCAGCTTGAGTAATTTATGCGGCCTACCCAAATGTCCTTTCTTTGGTATTGTTCGTCGAATCGTTGTGCTCCTTAAGTTCTCAGTTGAGCGGCAAGATTACTGACAAATGCGTGCACTGACTGGACAGGTCCGCTCAATCTGTATGGTTTTTCCTCAAAAGACCGTTTCAGACACCAATCTACATGGTCTTCACATGATCTGACCAAGGTTATGTCTGGCCTTTAAAAGAGACTGTGACCTCTGAGTTTGTTTCGGCCTTTCTTCTCAGAGTACCGTCAGATAGGAAACGCCGACCTCATCTAGTTTTTAAAATATGATTGACGTGTAAAAGTGTTTGTAACAAACCTACTTACAGAAATAAAATCATTTATCATTTACATTAAAAATCTTAGCATTTGATTTAAAATAAGTTTTTCAACAATTTTACTAAATGTAGGTAGCACTGAAATAGGTCTATAATTAGTGGGGTCTGATGTCTACCCGATTTAAACAACGGTATTATTTTACTGTTTTTCATAAGATCAGGAAACTCACCACGGTCATTACAATTATTAAAAATAACAGCTAAAGTGGGTGCTACAATATTTATAATTGACTTAGCAACGTCCACAGAATTACCCCATAAATCTGCAGTCTTTTTGACATTTAACGTGTGAAAGGTTTTAATTATATCTTTTTTTTCTTATTTATGATTAGGGACATTTATACAATTGTATATGCCAGCCCCATCGGACCTTATATCGTAATAGTACTTCTTACTTAATAATAAACAAACTTATTGAACCTTATAACGTAAAACGTAATAATACAAATTTAAATAAACTATAAGCAGCTCCGGAGTTAGGTGTCGACAAAATATGATGGAACATACAAACATCGTTCACATTTATCTTGAGCTCTGTAACTAAATCCTGTCTAGCAGACTGAATCTGACACACTCCGTCAGTAAATGTAAACTATCCTCCAATGTGCCACATACCTCACAATTTGGTGAATCAATTTTTTTCATTAAAAATCCAAAATTATTGAGCGGCATGTGTCCAGATCTCAGCTTGTGAGCTGTAACTATAAACTTTCTGCTTAGCCAAGAGTTACAAAACCACGGTATATAAGGAGGCTCCGAAACTATAGACCTGTACCAAATCCCTTTATCCTTCGATCTTTGATTAAAATACTCTTTCCAAACTCCATGACATTTACGTTTATACCTAGGCAATATTTCTATATAATTAGTTCCAATGTTTTTTTTCTCTTCCACTAACAATACCCAACTTTGCTAAACGGTCAGCCTCCTCATTACCCTTTATACCTATATGTGACGGAACCCATTGCAACTTCAGATCTATATCTCTTTCAGATAGATAGTGTATTTTGGATAGAATTTCATAAGCTATCGAATTATATCTTTAAAAGTGACCTAATCGAAATGAAATTCAGAATCACAAACTGGAATGTTTTCTTTGAGTAAAGACTCTGCAGCAGTGGGTGAAGAGTTTAGAGATTTAGTAGCCGATACGGGAATCTCTGCAAAGAAATTTTCAAAGGCCGCGGCGACTTGAGAATCAGATTTAATTATATTGTCATCAATAGCAAGGCTGTAGTCACTACATCGGTTGCATGACCTTCCCGTTTCGCTATTAATGATACTCCATGTCATTTTTATTACATTACTACTATTTTTAATTTTTGAACTGAAATAACGTGATTTGGCCATACTACAAACTTTTTTAAATAATTTAGAATATTTCTTAACATATAAATTAAATTCAGCAGTGTTTTTACAAGTTCGTTCATCATACAATTCATTAAGTCGGTTTCTACTTGTATGTATACCAATGGTGGCCCAGTCACTGAAGGAAGCGTTACTATTAACCGAGAACATCTTTGGAATGAACGTGTTATTGAATAGTGTGCAATTTACATAAGGTTGTCTACTATAAGCTGTTGTCAGTCTGTTATATTATTACATTTACTAAGTTTGTACGTGTACAAGACGAAATAACGAATGATTTTTTAAATATTATTTAAAAAATCATTGTAATGTTGATTACAGTCATCATTAGTCACCAAAAACGGTAATTTACTTAAAAGTTTAGATTTAAATGTATCCAAGTGAAATGATATACGACTGCTCAGTATGAATATTTCTATATTTTTAATATCTTGTACACGTACAAACTTAGTAAATGTAATAATATAACAGACTGACAACAGCTTATAGTAGACAACCTTTCGGTTCTGAGGCTCGATGAGAACTGCTCTAGGAACTAGACGACACTCCAAACCTCATGATTGTTTCCATTCCGTTCCGTTAGAAAAATAACCAGTACTTTTGGCGGTAAATGTCAAATGAGATACTTTTAAACTTCATGAGTACATTGATACAAACTTAGTTATAGTCAAACCAAATGCTTACTTTAAATTTTATATTTACTATTTAAAATCGATAAATCTTATTAATATTTGGAAATCATGACACAAGCGATTAAAACTATGTACGGAATGTAGGCAACTATTGTATCTAACAATACGGTTTATTCATTTCCAATTTGGTAAAGAATAAAAGGACGGCTACTAAAGGAAAAAGAATTGATTACTCTCGCTTCTGAAGGTTGAAGCTGATGACGTTAGTGTCCTTGATCGCACAATAAGTTATAATTTGATACATGAGTATTTTCTCGTGGATACCATGCCTGATAAAGAAATAGAACGTGGAACGAAGTGTCGCGTTAGCATCGACTCGTGGTGGACTTTCCATCGGTTTCGACGAAAAGCATTTGTTTCCTAAAAAGTTATATTATCATAATTATAAAACTTTATGAACTTATATTATATCATTATTACTATCTTATAAGAACGAACTCGCAATCAGTTTGTCCTTTCGATAAAATAATGTCTTATCGATAAGATTCTTTATTCGCGTTTTCTTTGACCAACGAAAATAGGTTCAAGTATTTCAAAAATTAAATGAAGAATTTTACTTTATTTTTATAAATACATTGACAATTCAGATGTACAACTTGTAACACAATTATCGGTAACTACTTTACAATACAATCACAAAGTAGAAATTTTTCCAATTTCCATTGAGTGCGGTCGGCGTCCGCAGCTAGGGCACGGCGCGCGGCGGGCGCACGCGACCCGTCGAGTGGCGCCGCAGACTCGCGCTTGTGGACTGTTGAATGTTGACCTTCTTTGTGCAATCACTGTTTGAGTCTTAATTCTCTATTCTATGCTACTGTCGTAGGTTTTTGAATTGAGATTGTCTTTTTATGTATTCGCCAATGTGATCGCCTGACGGCTGCGCTCATGTTTTTTCTATGTGATTTTATTTTAATATATTATCTGGTGTACAAATTCTTCTAGTACTTTGATTGCATCCACGAAAAAAAATCTCTCTACGAGAAGTTAACAAGGGTTATGGGCCCAGAATGCGCAAAGAAGAAGAATTGTACTGAGATACAGTGAGCGGACGAGAGATGGCAACCATGTCTACAGAAGGCGGAAGCGTGAGTGGTCTTTCTATTGAGCGATTGAGGGGGCGAGAGAATTACCTCCTCTGGAAGTTTAATGTGAGAAACCTACTTATCCATGACGACCTTTGGTGTTCTATCGACTGGTATCCGGAGGGCGATAAGTCGACTCCAGAGCTGAAACGGCGTAAGGATGAAAAAGCGTTGGCTAAGATCTGCCTGTCACTGGACGCTTCATGCGTGTCTCACGTGATGACTGCGAAGACGAGTAAGGATGCCTGGCTGAACCTGGAGAAGGCGTACGACGATAAGGGCATAGGCAGGAGATTAAAACTGTTGCGGATGCTGTGCTCGGTAAAGTTGGACGACTTTGGTGGCGATATGGACAAATATGTTGGCGAATGTTTGTCGTTTTCGCAACAGTTGGCGGCTGTAAATAAACCGATTGACGATGAGTTCCTGGCGGCAATTATTCTTCAGGGATTACCTCCTAAGTTTGATCCAATGATCATGGCCTTGGAGAGTAGTGTGACCGACCTGACCAGTGACTTCGTGAAGGCTAAATTGCTTCAGGATACGAAGTGGTCTGACAATTGCAAAGGTGGAGATTGCCTGATTGCTGATAAGTCGGAGAATAAGACTGGTAAGAGACGCAAAGACAAGAAGCCGAAGTGTTGGAACTGTGGAAAGTCTGGTCACGTAAAGAAGGAGTGTATCCAGAAAGGGGCGGCAATGGTCGCGACTCGGTTCTTGGCTGACACGTGGTACGTAGACTCGGGTGCGTCGAGTCACATGACGGGACAGCGAGACTGGATACATGATTTTTCTACAAGCAGTGTAGAGGTAAACGTGGCGAGCGAACAGACTTTGAAATGCGTCGGTATCGGTAATGTGTGTTTAAAACTCGGAGATTATGATTTGACTCTTAAAGAAGTGATGTACGTTCCGGGATTGAGTGTAAATTTACTTTCTGTAAATAGTTTAGCGGTTAAAGGGCTTAGAGTGGAATTTATTCAGTCTACTTGTAAGATTTTTAGAAATAAATCTTGTATAGCTAGTGTTAGGTCTGTTGGCGGGGTATATAAACTGCATACTAACGCGGTAGCTTTAAGTAGTGTAAATAAAGAGGTTTCAAAGGAGTCTTGGCACCATAGATTGGGTCATTTTAGTTATGACAGCTTGAAGTCACTGTCACACGTTATTTATTTTCAGAATACAGAAATTGCAAATAATTGCGATGTTTGCATTCTTGGAAAACAAATAAGGTTTCCGTTCAAGAAATCTAGGCATGATGTAGCGGCTAAGCGGTTGGATCTGGTTCACACGGACTTGTGTTCGATTCCTGTTGCGTCCCACTCAGGGGAAGAAGTTGACGATTCCACTGGAGAGGGGAAGTCAAGCGTACCTGAGAGTGAGGTGGCTGGTGATACAGCTCGGGAGCCTGTCACTGAAGAGTCGGTCATGGTGAATGTTGAGCCGATTGTGTCAGCGAGCGGTGATGATGGCGGCGACGACACTTTAGTTTTTGAAGATAGCGTTGAGGAGGTGGTGGAACCTCCGGAACCGAGGTACAATTTTAGATCAAGACAATCTAAGGGTTTGTACGTACATGATACGATCCCAGCTGAACCGCACACTGTTAAGGAAGCTCTGGGTTCTGGGCAGAGTGACTTGTGGCGGCAAGCTATGCAGGAAGAGATTGACTCCTTCAATCAACATGAGGCTTGGGAGTTGGTGGATCGGCCTATGGGCAAAAATGTGTTTCGGAATAAATGGATCTTCAAAATTAAGTGTGACGCCAATGGGAAGATAGCCCGGTATAAAGCTAGGTTAGTAGCCAAGGGGTTCACCCAAAAGTATGGTGAAGATTATTTTGAAACGTTTTCACCGGTAGTACGGTACAGTTCTATGCGACTGATGTTGGCGATTGCTGTAGAGATGGATCTGGATATAGACCATCTGGACGTACAGACGGCGTTCCTCAACGGTAATTTAGATGAGGAGATATTTATGTTTCAACCAGAGGGGTTCATTTCACCTGGTGGAGAAAATAAAGTCTACAGATTGAAGAAGGCAGTCTACGGACTAAAACAAGCTTCGCGAGCTTGGTATCAGAGGGTGAAGGACGTGCTTCTGTCGACAGGTTTTGTTCAATGCCAACTTGAACAATGTATTTTTTATAAACGAAATGGTAAGTCGGTTGTTTACATTGCTTTGTATGTGGACGATTTCGTCGTCTGTTACAATGATACACGCATGGCTGAAGAGCTGAAAGAGAGTTTACGTAAGCCGTTGAAGATTACAGACTTGGGTGCGGTGCGGCATGTTCTCGGGGTCGCGGTAGTGCGTGACAGGATGAACAAAACTCTTAAGCTTTGTCAGGCGCGGTATGTTGAGCGCTTGCTCGACAGTTTCGGTATGTCGGAATGCAAACCAGTCCAGACTCCTTTGGACCCAAATGTTAAGTTTACTGATACGAGTGTGTTAGGCGAGGGTACTGTTCTGTATTGAGAATTGATAGTTTCTCTTATGTATCTAAGTGTATTTACACGGCCGGACATTACGTATGCAGTTTCGTACTTAAGCCAGTTTAATACGTGTCATACTATAGAACACTGGAGGGCTGCGAAACGTGTATTGAGGGAACTCAAAACGTTAGCCTTGTGTTTAGCAGGTCGGGTCATGTTAAGGTAGAGGGGTTTGTAGATGCGGACTGGGGCGGTGACGTACGTGACCGAAAATCATTTTCGGGGTTTGTTTTCAAGTATGGGAGTAACACCATCTCCTGGGAATGTAGAAAACAAACATGTGTTAGTTTATCAAGTACTGAGGCTGAGTACATTGCTCTTAGCGAGGCTGCTAAGGAGGCAAGTTGTTTTAGGGAGTTGGTGACTAAATTGACGGGTAGTTCTGGGTTGATAATAGATTTGTTCAATGACAATCAGTCTGCTCAGAGACTTGGTGTCAATCCAGTGTTTTATAGGAGGACGAAGCACATAGACATCAGGTACCACTATGTTAGGGAGGCTGTGAATAATGATGTGATTAAGTTGAACTATTTGTCTACTCAGGAAATGTTGCCTGATGTACTAACTAAGTCTTTGTGTGCTCCTAAACATAAGTTCTGTGTTGTGAACTTGGGCTTAGGTTTTTAGGCCAGTTGAGCCAGCGGTGATGTCTGAGTTCAAACAGCGATTGAGGGGAAGTGTTGAATGTTGACCTTCTTTGTGCAGTCACTGTTTGATTCTTAATTCTCTATTCTATGCTACTGTCGTAGGTTTTTGAATTGAGATTGTCTTTTTTTGTATTCGCCAATGTGATCGCCTGACGTCTGCGCTCATGTTTTTTCTATGTGATTTTATTTTAATATATCTGGTGTACAAATTCTTCTAGTACTTTGATTGCATCCACGAAAAAAAATCTCTCTACGAGAAGTTAACAAAGACTCACCCTAAAAATGTACAATGTATGATAAAATTTGGCAAGGAGATAGATGGCATCTTGGGGAAGGACATAGGCTATATTTTTTCCCATAAATATTCGTGTATATATACTTGTATATGTATATAAATATAGGGGATGAAATATTGATAAATAAATGATAAATGATTTTATTTCTGTAAGTAGGTTTGAACAAACACTTTTACACGTCAATCATATTTTTTTAAACTAGATGGGGTCGGCGTTTCCTATCTGACTACTCTAAAGGCCGAAACAAACTCAGAGGTCACAGTCTCTTTTAAAGTCCAGACAAAATCTTGGTCAGGTCATGTGAAAGCTATGTAGATCGGTGTCTGCAATGGTCTTTTGAGGAAAGAACCACACAGATTGAGTGGACCTGTCCAGTCAGTGCACGCAATTGTCAGTAATCGTGCAGCTCAACTTAGACTCAAGGAGCTCAACGATTCGACGAACAATACCAAAGAAAGGACATTTGAGTAGGCCGCATAAATTACTCAAACTGCCAGATCATGATTACGTTGAGAAAAATACAAAAATAAATATAAATAAATCAATGACCGACATAGTTCTCACATTCACAATAATTAGAATAATATTATAATAATCTTTGAGCACCATGTAGATTTGTGTCTGAAATGGTCTTTTGAGGAAAGAACCACACGGATTTAGTTCAGTGAAGAAATTGTATGGGAAACATAGCATTTCTTAAGTTGGGGATATGAAAATTCAAAGAGTCATGCCCACTTACCATACATTGAATGACCTGTCACTTGATTCGTTTTACAGGTCGCGTCTACCTACAACTAGTGTCGTATAAAACCAAGTATTGTTCATAATAAAACAATAACTTATCATCTTTTCAATTAGAGGCCAGGGGAAAATGTTATTATGTAAATAAGTTTTAGAGGTTATAACAGCAACAGCAAAGGTTTGACAGCTGGTATAACCTCAAAAGCTATACGATAATTAAAATTAAATTGTTTTTTAATCGCTAAGAGAATTACAATCACTCGGAAATAAATCACTCTTCAATGTAATATCAACATTAAATCTGCGCGCGGTCGCAAACAGCAGTTATATTCTCGTTATATCCCTCCGATGCCGAGTTTTAAAGACTTCATCTCTGATCTTGTTTTCTACACTACACTTTGTGCAAGTTAGAGCAAGGTATAGTTCATTGAAGTATCGGTCAAAATCTGTCGTCGAAGCGGACCAGACTCCAGGAGTCGGCTTGACACACGGTGCTTTTAGCCATCGAGCTCCAGTCTGATGGACAGACAAGGGAATAGAATAAATAATAATACCAGCCTTTAACTGCTCCACTGCAGGGCAAAGTCCTCTTCTCATACAGAGAAGGAACGAGCATTAATTTTATACTTTTATTGATTAGGTATTATATAAGTTCAGGTTTCCTCACGATGTTTTCCTTCAATGATGTTCAAGATAAACTTAGAAAGTAAGTACCTACGCATTGAAAAAGACATATTGGATCACGTACAATGGTCCACCAGAAGGACTAAGTGCGTAAACCAAAACTCCTAACATCCTCGCGCATGAGAGGCGAGGTAACCTCTGGGCCATCACGACATAAATAGATAACGAAAAGAGCTGCCTACCTACATGTTTTTGGCAAGGACAGGGAAATAAAATAAAATACTGGTTTTGATTTATTATTATTTATTTAATAAGATCCGATATTGGAAGCACGTTTATAATTAAGTAATGGTATGTTACTTGACTGTTGATATCTCACTGGTTGGGTTTGAGATTGTTGCGAATGAACCTGAGGATCTGGAACTGATTCTACGGATGATTCCTTTTCATGCCCCTCATCTGTACTTGCAAGGAGCGCGTGTGGTTGTATTTCTGGACATGGACATGGACTGGATCAACAGACTGTTCCACTTCTTATACAATTGCTTCACTTTGAAGAGCCTCGTCACCGTCTAAGCCTCTTCTCTCATCCTGTTGCTGAGTTGAAAGAGCTTGTCTTTTAAATCGCAAGCAACTGGCATGCCATACACAATACATATTTATATGACCTGCAAGTAGAGTTGTTCCAGGTCTGGCTGTTTGTGTATGTGAGTTTAAATGTTTGTAAACGCACCCACGATACAGGAGAAATTACTAGTGTAGGGCAACGTTTAAAAAAATTAAATCATATTGTGATATCAACAAAAAAACAACATATTAGTAATAAATGCAGTGACATACTAGTAACATCATGGGTTAAAACGTGATATTTAAAGAAAAATTTGCATGCAATTTAAAATGAGTTTGAATATTCAAATACAAACCTGACAAGGTGCTACAGTAGTTCGAATTAAGATGATCATCCTTAGTGTGAGGCTTGATGGGGTTTCTTTGAGAATGTGGTCACTTTGACGATTGAGAAATGACCAAGCACAAACGGGGCATACTTGAGCATGACCACAGCGAGATGAACCAGCAGATGGATCACACTCATTGTTTCTATGAATCTGAGCATTAATAGTCTGCGTGGATACACCAAAGCATGCTTCACAAATGTAATCTTCTTCCGTTATCTGAAAAACAAAACAATTATGAGAAAAAAAAAACCTACAATGTAAATAAGTATAAATTTAATTTGTAATATTACGATGTGTTTTAAACAGCTGTCTTAAAAAACACTTTAGCTAAAACATGTGGAAAATATACAATACATGTAACTAACATATTCAGTCATTGGGTCGTCTTAGGGGCGTCACCTATTTCGTGTAGTACTAGTTCTATTTTAAATGTAACTTGAAAAAATATACTTTACCACTTCTAAATATGAATCCTTTTTTATAAAACAATAATAAGGTAAACTAGCGTCGGGTTGACTGGATACTAAATCGTTATGTACTTGATTATAATAATAATAATAATAACGAGGTGAGATTATGGAATCCGAAGGATTTCATCTTTCGGATTCCATACAAGTAGGTTGAAATTGGGGTTTCTGGATCAAATAAGATCCAGAAACATCCCAATTTCAAACCATCATTCATTACATCTTCAGTTATCACTTTTCAGACTGATTTAAATAAAAGGTATTTCATCTTCCGGTAGAATCTGGTAGCATATAATATCTTCGGAATCAGGTATCACTAAATCTCGCATTACGTTCCTCGTTGATAATGTGCCGGTATCCCGACACTTAGCTAAACCCGCTTTCAATTTTTCAGGACCAATCTGCGTATCGTTAACTCGGGAGAATGCTAGCTCTCTATTACCACTTTTAAAGACAAGTTCTTGAAGTTCGTGAATGGTGCCCGAATTTAATGCAACATGCATGTTTTGATAGACTAAATCTTCTTGCGTTGTATCTCTGACCTGAGGTTTTGATGAATCTGCGTTCGATTTTTTATGAGCGAGATCATGGACAAATATAGTCCCACCATTAGCGTTCTGAATAATAATTTTACAAACTCCTTCAGAAGTATGTTTCACTGAATCTTGCATTCTCGTAATATGATTTTATTTAATTTATTTTTTAATTCGGTTTACGATTCAACCTTTTAACTACAACTGTAGAAATCGATTGTCGTATAAAATGACTATTAGTAAATTTATAGTTACTTAGGTTCCATAGCTAATATCATTTAGTACCTTATTCAGCAGCAAATCAATCTATCCTTCTCCACTATAGAATAATTTTATATTTTTGTTTCTCAATTTCAACCATCAATCATTACATTCTAAAATGAAATAATAGATTTCGACTCAGTTAGCTTGAGGCCGTACCTTCACACTGCAATGCTGAGAGTCGAATGCTGTGGTGCAGAGCGCTTCAATAGAATTAAGTAGACTCATTTTGAATTATGATGCGATGGCATATATTCTAATAGAGGAACTGTTTTAGACACTTATTAATATAATATTTTCCTTTCACAGCGTTCAAATAAAAGCATTGAGGAAATTGTATAGTATGTTGCATCCAAGGATCATCGTAAATCTCCCAATCTTCTATAACACCTCCACATGAAAAACATGCTGCTTTGTCATTTATACCATTTCCACAATAAAAAAATCCAGCGTCAGCCATTTCCTTTACCAATCTTTTCCTTGAATCAACCGTTGCCCAATAATAACTAAATGAAAATTCACGCATTTTATATGCATTATACATGTCATATCGAGGATTGTATTTATTTTGAGACATATTCTATTTACTCATTTCATAGTTCTTGATGCAGGTAATTACGAAAGTATAATGATCGCACAGCTGTTGCCAGCAACTTATAACGATTAACATTGGACGGGATTGGTAGGGATAGAAAACTGATACCTATTGCCCAATTGTGAAAAATTAAACAAGATAATATTTATTTAAAAAATTTATTATCTAAACACCATTTATTTAAACATATTACATTTTTTAAAGCACATATTCTATCATGATAAATACAACTATACACATCATGAGAGTGTTCATATTTACTGTACAAGCTTAATAAATTAGGACAACCTTCATCTTCTAAATTATTTATATTATTATTATTCGAAATATTTTTTAACCACAACACTTTTTCTAAACCTTTGGTGTAAACACTTTTATCTCTTAAAATATCTTCAATCAAATTCTGGTGATTTGAGTAAGGCACAAATCCTTCTCTCCAGTATATCTTTCTATTACGTTCAATCCAACTGACTTGCTGTTTTTCTGGTTTCGTCAAATCGTAAAATGAAAATGGTGGCTTAATTAAAAACACCTGAATTTTTTTATTCCATAATACAGCAATTTCTTTAATGATGAATTCATTTGTTTCTGTTTTAAAACCTTGAACATCTACAATGGCAGTCATGATAACCTGCGCACTATGTTACTTAAAGGTTTATATTCCACAAGTCGATCGTTAATAATTAAACAATATCCCGTTGTGTTATCTGGTATTGGTGCTGAACATTCAATCTCCAGCCGCACATCTACGGGACCTGTTTTCAAACTATCATTTTGCCTTGAACAGTCTATGATAAAGAGAGGAGCCTTCTCCTTGAAATCGAGCAAATCAAGCAACGGGTCTGCAGGATAGTTGTAATACGACTGACGAAATTTCACATACATTTCATATAATATATTGTATTTGTTCTCGGAAAAATTTAAGTTTAGAGGCTCGTAAGGATAATATTGTGAATTCAAAAATAGTGTTACATTGGTAACCCCACAGTGATCAAACAGAGAACTGTTTTTGTTTTTATTATTTTTTCTGTTGGTTTGCAAGCAGAAAATTACATATCGAGGTTTCTCTAATTGCGATGCAGTTTTAACTGACCAAGAATGTTTTGTAGTTTTAGGAAGCAAGGGATACTCATATAAATCCCAATTTCGGAACGCTATCTGAATAGGTTTATCTCTTTCCAAGTGTTTTAGTAGTGTCAGTCGTTCGCGGTCTGACACTTTTATATGCGGTACACGCCATTGCAATCTGTGTATGTCTATTTGAAAATGCACAACATCATCAGTCGCTATGATACTGTTTAAGTTAGTGTTACTTCTATTCAGAATAAGCTCATGTTTACAATTTATCACAATTTTATTGTAATCCTCCGCAAATCCTAAAATCTTGTTAAGAGGTACAATAGCACTAAAATGACCATCATTTGTAAATACATCTATGTTCCAACCCCACAAGGCAGCAACTTTATTTTCTCCATCATTCATTGAAACGTATGACTTTATTGTCGACGTTATTCCAGAATTTTTAATGCGATCTATTTCAATACCATTTATTTCGTATCTGATATCTTGAAACAAAAACATAACAGGGTTGTTACTGAACGTAATATTTTTCTTAATCGCTTTTCCATCTTTGTCGAAGAACTTTGCTTGACCCTCGACGTAAATTGAACTGGCTGACGGTAACACGTATATGTCTTGTTGGTGTATGGGGATTCTGATTTCATCGTTTTCTCTAAAGCTGTTATTGTAGGGATTGTAAGAGTGGACTTCATAACTTTCAATTGAATTATCGAAGTGTGGTAATTCATTAATCTGTAGAATATTCATAGTTTAAAACCTAAAGCTTTAAGAAAATCTTGATTTGTTTTAGTCAATTTTATAACTTTTTTCTTACGTCTTTGCACCTTAGTGGTTGCAGAACAAATAGGACGTTTTTTGTTACCTGCAGAGTTTTTATAATAATATAATATCATTTTGTTTTTCTTATATGAAGGCGTAGTTGAATATTATGTTTTTCTCTAAAGTTAATACAATAACCAAATTGATCAACTATCCTAATAGATATAGACGAAATAATGTTTTTTTTCACTGGAAAGTAAATAACGTTTTGCGGTGATTCTATGATTTGTTGACCTGTAGCAGTATTACATACAAATTCATGAATAATATGACTTGGTAACCCGTTACAGTATGAACCGTGTACAAGATCACATTCGATTCTGATCACAGGGAGGATGTTATTATTAATATGTATATTTGGTATTGAATTTAATACTGAAAAGTATAGCAAACAACACTCATATTGACCAGATAAATTCAGAGGTGGATGAAAAAATGTATCCAATTCTGATTTATTTCCAGAGATGGTAACAGCTACAGACATGCTTGTATACTGAATACTTTTAGAAGATACTGTTTATTTTATTCCATGACACACCAAAAATTCTTTAAGAAATTTAAACATAGGTGTCCGCAATTGTAAGGGTGATCTCGTTGGATATTATCATAATTATAGTGAACTTCAGTGCCTAGGTATTTTATGAATTCTTTTGGTGGTTTAAGGTTTCCATAACTATCAAAATACTCAACATAACCATTGTATTTTGCATAGGCTACCCAATGAGAACCTGGATTTTTAGAACTATCTAAATTAATAATTCCACATTCTTTTTTAAATGGTTGTTTAGGGAGCTCATCTCTCATGAAGACACCTCGAAAATAGGGAATTTTATTTCCATACTTCAAAATATCAACGTTAGTTAAGGCTCGTTTGGGTAGCCGACACTTCAGTTTTTTTCTTTCGATAATGAAATTCCAAGTCCATTTTTATGAGGTTTAAGATATAGTCCCTTTCCAATACAAAGAGCTTCCATTTTTTTATTATGTCTCATCAGTTCAGTAAAACGTTCTTTAGCCATCTTGAATTCATTTATAGTTTTTGCTATACCAGCAGCACCGCCTGCTAAGGCTCCCGCAGCTGATAATCCGGCGAAAATAGGTATCAACGGTAACACTCCACCGGTTTTTGGTATAGGTATAATCCGTGGCAGTTTTATAGATGAATCATTAATCAATTCTCTAGCAGCAGCCATAGCTAATTCTATTGCCATTTCCTTGCATTTTGGTTTCAACCTTCGCATCTGTTTTTTCGTTTTAGTAACAATATTTTTAAATTTATTTTTAACGCCATTTCCCGACGTAATTTTGCTTGAAGATTTTTTATTACATTTACGATTTTTTAGACCGGCACCAGTTTTAATTTTTGTTAACATAGCTTTGCTTACTAAATGTGCTGCAATTTTTTCACCTACACATGCATCAGAGGCAACTGCTCGCTTTTTAGCCATTTTTAACAGAACGAAATCTGCTCTATGTCGATCTTTTAAGTTTGACGACTTGTGATAAGCAATGTCGTGTTCTTTACAATATTCGTCTAATTTATTAACACCTTTATCTCCACGTGTAAGCCTCTTAATTAATTTTGTACCAGGACCGCAATATTTGTATCCTGGTAAGTGTAATTCAAATGGTAAATGATTTATAAGCCAATTGAGAAGACTTGTCCCACCAATGCACATCACAAGAATGAAGAATCGTGGATAGAACTCTCAATAAATACAAGATTATTATAGGTTACTTTGAAATGTTAAATAATATTCCTTTCATTTTTATTACTTATAATATATTAGATTTATTAATCCAGCTGTTTTCAGTACAAGGTAAACCTAACCATTTTACTAAAACCTTATTTCCTTTCCTTTTTAGAACTTTTTCAACTAAATATACGTCAGGATGTTTAGTTTTTTGAAGTTCTTGTTCATAAAATGCTCCTAAAATAGATTGACCTCTGATTGTATCATCAATTAAGTAGGTGAATGGAGTTGTATTTTGTATTTTTCGAATTTTAAATATTTCTGTCGACCAGTTGGGAGTATATCCTTTTTCAAATATTCCTTTGTACTTACTGATACGTACATAATCACCCACTTGAAACTTACTTCTTTTTTTTCTAACTTTGTTTATCAACCTCACGTATCTTTCTAATATGCGTTTTTTATTATTATTATCTACATTTGCGGGGATTTCATCAATCGTTTTGTGGTGGGTGTGATTGTATTTATAAATAACATTATTGAGGGTGTTGTCTATCCAATTATAGTTGCCTTTAAAACTAAATTCTTTGTATAATTTAGATTTCAATGTTCTGATAAATCTCTCAACTATCGATGCCTTTTTTGTTGAGAAGGTTGAATAATGATTAATACGATAAGATTTCATTAGTTTGTGAAATTTATTGTTATAAAATTCTGTTCCATTATCAGTTTGTAGATTTTTAGGGAAACGATCCTTATCCAACAAAATCTTAAAAGTATTACATACAACGTCTTTTTTCTTACTTTTCAAAGGAAACGCCCAAGCGTATTTCGAAAATGTATCGATAACTGCAAGAATATACCTAAATTTTTTATTTTCTTTAGAAATTGATTGCAAATCAATTAAATCTGCTTGCCACAGGTCATCTATATCTTTCATAATAACATTTCTTCGTGTAAAATTTACCCTTGCATTTTTATGAATTTCGTTTACCACATCGGCTTTGCTCATGTTCAGAAATTTGTTATTCACGTTTTCTTTTATTAATTTTCTATCTTGCAAACTACCTAGTGCTCAAAATTAATACGTATTAAGAATTCAAACATCCTTCACTTTTATTTCAAATACGTTGACATTTATTTGTGTAATTCATAGGTAATTACAAAATTTGTCTATGTTCATTACGAATGACTATGTGATACTGAATCAAAATATTATTAGTAATAGTATTTATTCCTTAATTATGTTGGCTTCTTTTAATTCTTCAATTATTGATAAAATTTCATTATCATGATTTGTATTACCAGCATCTCTTGAAGCTACTAATAATTTCAATCTCTCAACCAATTCGTTGGGATCGTCCCAGTATACCAAGTCAGTGTTCTTATTATATTTTTTAAGCTTTGGCAAGCTGCCTCCAAGTTTTGCCTGACTTTTATCGTTTGAAATATCGGAAAACAATGGTTTTATTATTTCACGATACTTAATTCCTTTGTCACCTCTTATTTGTCCTTTAGGGTTAAAATCTCTCTTATGGGCATTTGTATGATGCAATATGTCCTTATAGACAAGTTTATCTGTGCTCGATATTAACTGTAAATTAGGTTTTCTTCGAAGTAAGAGTTCTTTTAGTCCAGGTGTTAAATTGTAAGCTTTGTCTCCAATTTTAATCACTAATACGTTATCATTATTTAAACTATCAATTTTAGAAATTGTTACTACTGAATTACCCATCATTAAAGTTTTGTTTAGTTTTCTAATACCAAATGGTATACTTAAACCATCGTGAATATCATAGATATCATCGCGTTCTAGTGAAATCTCTAAATTATCTTTTACTTCATTTTTAGGAGAGCTTGCAGACTTTAAATCAGCATCATAAAAATCAATAGTCGTAGCAGAAGAGCATGTACTATTTCCATCCGACTCGATTGCTTCAGAATTCTCGGATGATTTATTTTCGTAATTTTTTATATTTTCTAGAAATATTTTAGAATTCACTAGGGTTTTAAGGGGCTCTGATACAGGCTTAAGCATTTTATCTAATGATAAATTAATTTCATGTTCCTGATTTTTTAGCTGTTTTAATTTGCTTTTGATTGAGTCGACAGACTTCATCAACTCCATTTTAATATTTTTATCCATGTTCTTAAGTATTTCTTAGATAACACTGTATTCGACTAAGGATACTCTAATACTAATTTAATTTGATGTATGTAATTAATATATAACTTCATTCAAAGTGAGTAAAAAAATGATCGAAATTTTTTCTGTACCTTCCATTGTTTAATGATGAGTCTTTATTAATGCTAACAAAATTGTATGGTTTACTCCAAACTGTTTTACAAATATTTTTGAACTGATTCCATGACATATCAGCACTAATATGTTCTTCGTAAATATGCTTTAAGTTCACATCATCTTGTTTAAATATTATAAGAAAATTGGCATTATCACGTAGCAACTGTTTCGGAATTTTCGAGTAGGTTTGAGATAAATAAAAGCAATCGATTTGCTTATGTCTACCCATAGAAAAATAATTACGAATGTTTATTTGATTTTCACATGCAACGTCATCAAAAATAAAAACTGAATTGGTTAAAGCCTCACTCGGAGCTATGAAATCTTTGCCATCACTGAATTCATAAAACTGAATCTGAGGCACTCTCATTATGACTTCCCGTAAAAAACAATATTTTGGTTGAAAATTAGTCTTAGAATACAAGTAAAGATTTTGAAATTTGAGCCCATTTTCATGTAATAACAAACTAATCATTGCGTTTGTTTTACCACAATTCGATGGTCCGCATATTACACAGCGAATTGAATTAGGTAATAGAACGCTATGTCTTAACCGCTGGAGTGGATGAGGTGACCAAAGTCGCCGCATAGAAAGTGGCGCCGCACGCTAGCGTCCACTCGCGTAACCTTTTAATTAATCGAAATCCGATAAACTTTATTCAATTTTTCATTTTTAAAAGATCTGTGGCACACTGTATCCGATTGCTTAGTCGATTTCGTGCTTAAAAGCCGCGTATTCAGATGTATGACAAAACTACAAGCGTTCAACCAAAAAAATCAAATAATTAAAAAAATATGGCGTCTTGTCAGTGACGTACGGACTCGCGCGTGTTTTGTTTACATGATAAATAATTTGTGTTTTAAGTGGGTTTTCAAGTGTTTGAAGTGCTATGGCCTGTTAAGTGTGTGATAAATATTATAGTGAAGTGAATTACTGCAGGATTTCAAGGTCGGTGAGTGAAAAAATAGTACGTAATTTCGGTTTTATTCCACAACCGGCGCTGACCGATTCATGTTTATTGTTATTACGTGTATGTGTTTTCAGATCCTTATTTTAGTACAGTGTGTTATTCTAATACCACTACTTTTATAACAAAGTTGAAGCATTAAATAAGCTTTCCACAGGTACCAATATTTTTATTCTACGTATCAGATTTATATTTATAAAACAACATTTTGTTTCCATTGTCTTGGCGGCCATTGTTATTTTTTTGCCGTCGGCAAATTTTTTCAACTTTGCACGCTCGTAAATAGTACATATTGTACTAATGCTATGTGGTTTTATTAGTGTTTTGCGTTAAGTATATACACATAATGTATTTAAAACCTTAAACAATATAGGTCAACGCTCGTTTTTTCGAACTATAACCATTTATTTGAAAACAAAGTTACGTAAATACTATCGTACGTACGTATCGTACGTAGTGTTTGCGTAAATACTATCCTATTTCAAACGAAACTCCGCTATCTTAAAGCCCCGTTCCTTACCATAACAAAAAACACAAGTGTTAGCACCATTCAAACAAACCCAAGTCGTAAAAATGCTTTATTTACATTATCGGGCGGCCGAGCGGCGCCCCGCCGCGCCGCGCGCGCCGGTGACGCATCTGGCATTCATCTGGCTCGATTATTTTTCCCGCGCTCTGCGTCCGAGCGGTTATCTGGGGAGCAGAGTCATTAAGATTTATATTATTAACGTTTAATGATGTGGCTTGTTTGATCAACTTCATCGTGTCTATTAATTAAATTTCTGCCTTACATACGCATATATACAGTAAAGGCACTATCATAGGTATGCATTGAAAGTTGAGATGGGTATCGACTTATGTTATATAAAGCGAACTTACATGAGAAATCTACGACTTGATGTCATCAACTGAGTTGAACAACGAGTTTTTATTCTTAATAAATTACCTTATTATTCATAATCGTAAGTAACTATTTAATTATTATTATTTTATATTTACATTTTTAATAATACATCATCATTATTTTAATATTTTACAAAATTTAAATTAATTTTTAACATTATTTTTATTTCAGAAAATGGAAGATTTTGATTTTGTTGATGATGTTGTTAAGTCATTCTATTTTACAAAAGAACAACCTGGGAACAATATCGAACAAACTGAATTCCAAGAAAATCAACAGGATAAAGTCAAGGATATTCAAGAAAGATCAATAAAAAGAAAAAACAAGAAGTCGAAATTAAATTCTAAAATTAGCTTATCCAAACTATTCGATACACCTTCTTCATCTTTTGTTATTCGTAAGGAGCCAGGAAAAGCACATGATTTAATAAAAATATCTATTTATGATTTAAGTGACAATAATGTTGACGACAGTGATAGTGCTTGTGTGAATGTTCAGTATCAAGTCAAGGACAATAACGATGAAATTATGGACGAAACAGAATATCTCGTCGGTAAAATAGTTAAAAAATTAAGTTCAGCTGCACGGTGCACACAGACTTTGAGTGTATAAGTGTAATTATTATTATTATTATTATAAGATAATGTCAAATTAAAAGTGAACTTCAATAAAGTTAAAATTTATTGTACCTACATACTGTGTTTTAATCACCTAATAAATTAGTATAGATGAAATATTAAATCATAACATTGGACTTCCCACAGTTTGAGCCCACAATAATTATGCATCAGATATTATTAGATAGAAGCACTATGTTTCAAAGGTAGTGTATATACTTTTAAATCAGTCTTTAGTAGCTTATCCAATTTCTTGTTTGCATCGATTGCAAAATGATTATTATTATGGTACATATTATATAGAAAATAAATGAAAAGTCAATTATTATGAATAAAATGTTTATTGGGTAAATCTTGTACATTATCATGGAATATCTTTACAATTTATGCAACTAACTTAGCATACAACAGTGTATTTTAAATCATAGTGATAAAACACAAAAGTTCTAACATATGCAATCACAATGACCCCAAGGTAATGTGTTTATTTGATTTGGTTGAACTATTCTTTTATCATCTATTCTATTTAAAATGACTTTATTAACTTCCTGTGAATACAGTACATGTTTGCTTGACTTTATCATATTCATTTTACATTTAAAAGTAATATTCTTAAATAAAACTTTCTTATAATTAGATATTTTCAAACTTTTTGTAATGGCTCTTGATACTCCTTTAGCTTTGTTAATCTGCGTTTTTAATGATTTAATACAATAAAGTTTTGCTCTTAAGCCAGTAAATTCGGTTATTACATCACCACCTAATTCATCTTTAAACAAGCCGGGAATTTTATCGTTTAACTTTGGTATACAATAAGGATTGTTAAAATCAAAATTACTAGTATCGAATTTCAATATATTATCATTCAAATCTTTATAAAAGTTTTGTGTATGTATTAAGTATAATAAACTGTCAGTATCGGTATAACACAGTTTGACATTTTCTCCGTACTTTTTTTTAATAAAATCATAATGGAAATTATACATAATTATGTTGTTTAGCATATTCCAGTACAGCAAATCCAATATATATAGGTCTATCTAAAACAAGTTTTTCATGATTCAATTGAACTGCAAGAAAATCTTCACTAAAAACACAAATACTTCGTAAGTTTGGTTTTGCAATTAGTTTCTCTGCACCTACTGTTTTATTTGTTTTATTCTTACTATCATTCCACTTAGTTACCAATTTAACATCAACCTGTTTTCGTTTATTTTCAATCGTTTTTCCAAATATTGAATTATTTAAAAGTTTAAAGAAATCTCTTTCAAATGATGTCATAGCTGATTGACGCAACTGAGTATTTAAGTCGATATACTTTTTCAGAAAGTTTTCTTGTTTAAATTGGACTATACGATGAATTTTTTTCAAAACAAGTCCATTTCTAAGACATTCTTTTAAATGTGTATAATGTATAACATAGTTGTATTTGTCATACAAGTTCGCAATTAATTTTTCTGTTCTCCCTCCTACGGGTATGAACTTTTCTGGAGCGAAAGGCAAATCACTGTGTAAATTATGTAAATTATCTGGATACATGATATCAACTTCTAAAATGTAACCGTACTCAGCATCGTCAGGTACATCAAATAAACAAAAATTGGCCATTTCAGAACTTGTCATGAATTTAAAATCTGATATAGGTAATTTTTTTGTCATTGCATATCCATAAAGATTATTACAGTCAAGATACACTAAATATGTTGACGGTTTAGAATCATCAAAATGAGGGAGGTAAATGTTATTGGCTTCAGCATACCGGTGTGAGCACTGTGCTAATCCGCCCCGTATTCCCTTTTCTATCATCTTATAAATGTCTAAATCATGAATCAACTCTAGTTGAACACCTGTGTAAAGGAGCATAGCATCCCAACTTAAACCAGGTGAACTTACATAGTATGCAGGATCGAGATTATAATGGTTAAGACATATTTTTCTAAAATTTTCAAATATATCGCATAATAATAATACGTCGCACTTTACATATAAATCGGTATATTCACCAAGACTACTAATATTAAAGTAATTCCAAACGGTTTGCGCATGTTTATACTTGTTATCAGTTATATGCCTCATTTGCAAACTGTTGTGAAAACAATGTTTCGGAGGGAGTTGTGTCTCATTATATTTTTGCCATGAATCAATATATTCATAAGGGTATATACCTTTCTTTCGTATCAATTCGAATTTTGTGTCGTCAGGAAAATGTGATCTTAAATTAAAAAAATCACTGTCTGATAGACTTTTACTTAGATTATCAAGACTCGTGCTTAGGAACTGGAATGAATCTATAAATTTAATTTGCAATGGTTTATTACATCTATTTGTAATGATTTTTGTAATGGATAAATATTTTTCTTTTGTTTTTGGAATTACTTTTATTTCACCATCATATTTTGACAATTCCTTGATAAATATATGGGAATCATAGCCAGATAAATTATGAAATATGACAGGTATGAATGGACAGACTTTATAAATTAAATTACAGTGTGAATGAGCTGCACCTCTATATTCTGATGTAATATGATCATGATCTTGCACTTTGTCATCAAATAATATTTTTTTACAAATATGACAAGTACTTTCATTACGATAATTATTCATTTGTTCTGTAGTCATTGGTTTCATAGGTTTTTCAGTCATCAAAATCTCATGTATTGATTTTGTTTCTTCTATTAACTTCTTTACAAATACTTGTACACAGTCTTCTCCTTGATAAGTAACAATTTTATTTAAGCTACTGTCATGAGAACAACACACGTAATATGCAAAACATGAAGGCTGGTGCAATTTATTTATTATAGTATTTTTATTAGTATTTTCTTCATTAAAATTGCTTAATATACTTTCAAAATCCGCGTATATAACAAAGTTGATTTTTTGTTGTCTCTCAAAATGTTTAAATTGTAACGTGCTGTTTTTATCTGGTAACAATGTTAAAATTTTAGAACAGGCATGCGTGTGGAATTTCTTTTCACTAGTAAAAAATTGCAAACATGTCTCACATAAATACATTCGACCTTTGTGGTGAGAAACTTGTCGTCTCACTAAGCGCAAAAGGTCCTTTATCAAACAATAATGAGCTCTGTTATTTTTCTCGAAATACAATAAATTAATATGTTTATCTTTCTTATAGTTTGTCACATAAAGAGGTCCAGTTACGGAATAATGTTCATCCAATCCGTAAATATTAATACTTAAATCACTGTTATTCTTTTCAAACAATCTGATGTCTTTAGCAGATGGTGGGAATGACATCCCTTTTATATTAAATATCGAATTAAAATCTGGGTATGAGCTTGGCCTACATACATTATTTTTAGCTGGAAATAATGCTGCTAAGATGCTCCATAGAAAACAATATTCATCATTATTATTAATGTTTATACAGCTCTTTGTATTTTTAATAACAGCTGGTAGTTCTATGTAAGAACCACCTCTCATGGGAGCATACTTATTTATATTTATTTCTAAATGACTTAGTGACGTTAATGACCAACCAGATTCACAGTGCTCAAATTCAGTTAATTTCGTCTTAAAAGTCTCTTTTAAATTTAAGTAAATATCATTCAAATCAGTACTTTTATAAATAATTTCATATTTTGTATTAAATGACTTCAGCTGCTGCTCACCTGATTTTGGTAAAACAAAGTAAGCAAACATCTCAAAGTTAACTTTAATACATTTATGTTTCAATAGTGACAACTCAATTAGTTTATAAACATCGTCTCGCTTACCATCCAAGAACGCCTCCGACAGGAGGTACTCGTCTTCTATGGATGGGTTTAAGCGATATGTCATTATTCTGTTCTTAAATGCTGTAGCTATTATATCAATATGCTCAAACTTTGACTTTATCAAACAATTCGATTTATGGATATTAGTTCTTTTATGATATCTGTATTCATGTTTCGGTATCTCAATTTTACATTTATCACAATTAATATAACTTGATGGTGAACCAGCTGAGGGTGATTTCACTGAAAAGAAAAATGATGCATGGTATAAAATACATTTATTTTATTAAACAAAACTATATTTAAAATACACATTTGACTTAGGCTAATCAAAAGATACAGTTTAATGATTATACAGGAATAATTAATTATTAATAGCAAGTTAAAAGATTAAATACGGTTATTAACTTTTATAAAGCCACTTTATTCTACTGGTATGAGCTTATAAAAGTGGCTGTACGATTCTTAAATTCCTTCCTTGTCTCCTTTATAAATGCATTTAAATGCTTCCAGGGCTCGGTGCCCGAATTGGTTTTATTTTTGATAGTTATTACGGAGTGCCGCCATCGATTGACTGGCGGTACCCGTTCGATTTCGTCACTATTATAAATTTTTAATTCAACATAAAAACTTCCAGTTTTCTCTTCGTCAATCTGTCGAGAGAACCCGTTGGCTAATCTACGTGTCACGTAGGAGTAGATAGGTGCTGCTTTTTTACCCGCGGCGGTGCTGTGATCCAGTTCGTCATCATCGCTATCCGTCCCGAAGAGATCACGCACCGTAGCTCTCGACTTATAGGCCTTCTTACTAGTGGTGGGCTGGCTGCCCGATGCCTTATCTGCAATCTTCCGCTTCTTTATGCTGGTCTTGACTGGAGCGTCGACTACCGACTCATCTGAAGACGGGAACAACTGATCAGCCATTTGCTTGGACCTGAAAATAGAAAAAAAATTATTAATTAACTAGTAACAGTGATTTATCAATAGATGAATTATTTAAATGTCACTGTTTTATCTGATTCATTTATTATTTTACTTAATTGACAAATGATCGAATATTGTATTATTGTATAGTAGTATGATTGAATATTGGAATGATTATAGTAGAATGACTGAATATTGGAATTATTGAATAGTGGAATGATTGAATAATACAATGGCCGTGTGTCCACAGATAATAAACTTATGAAAACCAAAGTCACTTACATCTTAAAGAAGATCTGGTAAGCTACTATCTGGAACCGCTGCGCGCTGTATCTGGTAGGTACTGCTAAGCTAGTAAGTGGGTGCTACCACTAGCTCCTGAAGATATGTTTTGCGGTTGAGCATCAGCTGCAAGACTCTTAAATAGTGATAAATCTACGTCATATTATCCCGAATATGGAAAAGGGCACGTGTTGTCAAAATGCTGTGTCAGTTGATTCCAAATACGATAGTTTACATTGTCTTCAATATTGTAATACTACACTGATACAATACAAAACAGATAAGTGCAGAAGGCTGGCTCCGTACAGTGAACGATAATGTACGCACCCACAACCACAGGCGTGGAGCGCGGGCATGCGCTCACGGCTGGCTATTGCTCGATACGACTAACGTTCGCGGATCAACCGCCTTGATCCGAGATCGTCGTGAGTAGGCGTCTGTGCGGCGCATGTCGCTCTTTGTGTGGAACCGGCCTTCTGCACCTAACTATTTTGTGGTAAGAACTAGTTTAGCTTACTGCAATAATTTTTACCCGACTGTATCAAGCAAAAGTCGGTGATCTGTTTATCAACTTATATTTTAAGAGAATATTTCTCTGACCGCTATTGTTGAGATTTTTAAACAGTTTTACAATCTTGCTGTTATAATAAAACCAATAATATAGTATACAAACAAACCGTCCCGTAACCGTAATTGATTTTTTTATACTTTTGAGGATGTAAACCACAGCACATATCGATTCAGCAAATCTTGAGATAAATACCAACCGACGACGTTCTAATAAAAACATCACCTTTCTTTAGGTTGCTTAAAAATTATAAGTTTAAATAACGACATAATAATAATAGGCAAAACCAGGCGTAACAATAGTATGTCGATTTGCTATTTTGTTTTGATCTGTCTCCATATAAAGAATTACAACTTACTTTGCTAAGTCATTAGAAATGACATACTACTTACATACGATGAGTTTGCCTGCTGAATCCTCTCAATAAAATGTATGAAAAAATTACAGTGAACAAACGTACAGTAGTACTTATTTTATCACTGTAAATTTACGATAAACAATAAAATATTTGGCGCCGTGATGTCTTAGGGTATACAATTTCACCATACCATTTTTGTCCGGGTTATGAACATCGAATAAAAACGTACGATTTTGAACTCTGTTGATTAAAATTATTCTATATAAATGGAAAACAAACCGAAAATCGATCATTCAATTTCTGCACCTGAGTCCTGACTGGGTAGAACGTTATTCGTTATCGCGTAATGTCGGTAAGTGTTAATAATATTTTCTTTACCAATATTTTATCCAACTATCGAAATATTACCACAATTAGTAGATAATCATTATTTGGTATGAGTATCTGGTAAACCAGCCAGTATTTATTTGTACATAACGCTCTGTTTCAATCATAATGTTTGTATTGAGATTTGAGACTTATTTATAGCAGTTGATTTTTATTTTCAGGACACGGAAGAGCTTTTCAATTTTGTTCCTATGAATCAAGCAACAGTTCAACAAACACCTGGACAGAAAACGCTGGGTCTTGCTCGTAAGAGACCAAAAACAGATCAAACGTTTTTTCAATATATAAAGAAACCTGTTACTCGCGGGACAAAAATAATCAAGATTGAAAGAATCATGGCAAGGTCCGTACATTAATTTGTACAAAAAAAATGGATTCATTTAGAGGGTTCAAAATATTTTCCAATTTTGAGAATACATTACGAGGAGTAGATTGATCTACTTATCATAATTTTAAAACCCCGCATAATTAAAATATTTCGAAATGAAAATATCAGTTTTTCGTTTCAATCACGTTGCCCATTTTGCTGTATTTATAAAAAAAAACGACGTGACAATGACGGATCTGTCAAACTGACAGACAACTTCAGATGAGTCATGTGAATAGTTTGTTTACGGAACAGCAGAGAATAGTTTGTTTACAGAATATAACGTTTACAGTGGCGTTATGAGTTGAAAAAGTATCATTATATCAGTAGAAAGGGTGTGACTACTGTGATGAAGGCTACGGGGCATCCAAGAGTCAAGACAGACAAATTAGGCACACTACTAACTTATAAACTGCGATAAGGACGAAAGAAGCCAGCCGCAGCAGCAGTACGACACCAACAGTCTACATTGAGGGTGCATTTATTGATATTGTATATATTATGTCTACCGTTAGAAGACGTCAAATTAATATCAAGCTTGTGTAAATATTGATGGGCATTAATCTGTTGAAAGTCTAATAAGTTCATATGAAAAATTATCTATGTAAATAACATCAGGTTACGTCTTATAAAATAAAAAACAACATCTTGATTTATGTCTTTATTCCTCTTCTACAAAAACATGATTTAAATGCTGAGCTGGTAATAAAATGTTATCCTGATACCTTGCCCATCCCAAATACCAAACATCATCATATGCCTTTGTCCTATGCCAATCGGGGGAAGAATAATATATTATCTCGATCAGCTGTGATACTTATAAAGTCAGATGAGCGCCTATTAAGGTTCAATGAGACCACCACATCTGACAAGTTAGTACCTATGCAATTGAAATCGTTCATTTATAACATTTAAAATATTTTGAGCATCACTACGATCTTTCAACCGCACAGCAAACTTATTGTACAAAGCCACTGCTATCTTGAAATCCTGCATGAGATGTAGCAGAGCTTTATTATTAAATTCATGCCTAAATAAATTATAGTCTCTTTTCATGTGACCATTCACCGCCTCTACCACCCAGCGACAAATAGTGACAACGGCTTTGGTTAGCTTGTTGTGTGGTTAATTGATTGTTTCCTTGCATTAAGGAGTGTGGCATATGGGGCTCATAACCACACTGTTCTAATAACGTTATTGATTCCCTAAAACCTCTATCCAAAATGAAAACGTCATTTTCTCTGAAATATGCTCTTACTGCATCATTGTCATCATTAAAAAGGGACAACATAATCTCAGCATCTGAGGTTGTAGCTTTGTATGGACCCAGGCAATCCAAAATATATCCATCACATAAAACTACCGTCATAGGTTCCTATACTTATGCAAAGAATAAGAGTCTTTTTGAAAGCTGTAATTGCTACTTTTGTAAGTAAAATTATAGGTGCCATCCCAAATAATAATGGGTTTAACGTTATGGCCATAAAGGCCATTAGGAATTAATACATTGTGTGATAGCATCTGTTGTCTGGTAAGATGGGATAGACCTAAATGTCTAGGAACAAACTCCTCTGTCATGATTTTCCTGACCTTATTCATGTAGCCCTCAAGTGTACGCCTCGGAACATTCATGAGGCTTGCTATTCTTTCATCAGATTCACCACTTCTATAATTAATTAAAAGGACCGATAAACCAGTCTTCATATTTTCTTCCGAAAGCCTTGGAACCAGGTCCAACAAACTTAAAAAGTTTTGTCTTGTCAACCTGACCCAATATTGCAACAAATTGTCATCTATGTTAAGAATTTCTTCAAAGTTGTAAGTCTGATTGTGATTTATATAAGAAAATATGTGCTCAATTTGCTGCGAGTTGAAATATGAAGTACTGGAATTATACAGTGCATCCCACTCATTGGTTATAAGATGAGTACTACAAATCCTAATATGGGTTGGAAATATCTTGTAGCAACCTAATACTCAATGACTCTGATATAGTGTGAGTATCTATGTTGTTGCATTGTGGTAGTGCACAGTTATGTGGGCTTCCGGTTGCCCTTTTGTAATTAGGTAATAGAATGGTAGGCATATTTTCTTGAGGTACATTTGGTACATTGGCAGGTATCCATTCTGAACCTGACGATGGCGGAGAGCTGGGCTGTGATGACAACTCCTGATCAGAAATTAAGTGCAGTGCAGGGGGCCGTACTATGACGTGTTAATTCCATCATTGTTCCAGCGTGGAAGAGAGACGGAGCTATACATGACCGATAGCACTATCTCTTTTTCTCAACGGAATCATGATGGCGTTAACAGCTCATAATACGGCCCCAGATACTACAACTGTATCTTCTTGCGGTTGCTGCTCTGGCTCTGCTCTGCTCAGGATCGGGGTCTGATGCGGCATCCGGGCAACAGTACATCCAGCTGGTCTGTAGCAGTTGTGGCACAAGCGATCCAATGGATTCACCTAGAAATAATTCAAAACTAAAGACCAACATCCTTTAAAGTATAGTTTGCCACTATAGTTTACTAATAACTATAAATATGTACTTAGATCAGTATAATCTCATACCATGCTTAAATTCACGCCTTTTGCATGGTGGTAAGCATAAAGTACAGAATCAACACTACTACTATTTATAATTATGTAAAGAACTAACCTGACGAGGTGCAATATAGTTTGAGATCAATAGTTGTATTTGTTGTTGCCTTGCTGTTGGGTTTGTACGCACTACAAGTTCACTTGGAATCCTTAAAACAGAGCGCCCACATGTAATGCAGACTCTTGAGTGTCCAATAACTCTTTGAGGCTGGCTTACGCTGCTAGAGCTAGCTTCAGATGGATGGCTGTCAGTAGCAGTTTCCATAGTATTCAATGATTCATTGATAGCCCTCATAGCTGCTTCCCAGCACTGAACACATAAATGCAGTCCATCTCAGTTACCTGCAACATTACAACAATTAAAACAATATATAACATAAAATGCCTTGTTTCCCCGAAGGGTTGGGCAGAGGTGTACCTCCAGTACACCCACATTTCGGCAGTTATGTTTAAGTCCCATGTAATAGGGGGCGAGCCATCGCGACATATACCTACCTAACACGTGGGGAACTATGTGAATAAATGAAAATAGGTACTTACTATGACAGGAGAAATCCATTCTGCTATCATTGAGATTGTTCAAGTGTCTAACTCTTCTAAAACGAGTATACGCCGGGAATGGTGAAGATCGAGGTCACAGTTGATCAAAGAGTATAATAACTATACAGGCAGTTGATACACCTCATTGTCCAATGTGTAAATCAAAATCCAGTGTCGAGAATATAAGCACAAAGTCAAAGATAAGCGTGAAATTCAAAAGTCCGTGGTAGAAGCCGAGTTTTCAGGGTAAAGCAGAAATCAAACTTCCAAGAAAGTAGCTAAAAACCGTTAAAGAAAGCGAAAATAACAACGAAGCCAGAATACACGCAAGACAGTCGATGACAGTCGACAATCAAAGCACAGATTACTAAACTAGTAGCAACGTAGACAGAGAAACTTAGCAAGGAACAATTTTTATTTATATTAGTTTGTTTTTATATAATATTAGTATTTAAATTAGTTTTATGGAGCAAGGATCAAAGATAGTCTGTCCCATAGATTAAAATAAAAGCGGTCCGGCGGTCTTACACTGACAACGGCTGTTTCGTTCTAAAATAATGAGCTCCTAGTTAAACTATTTACTTTTAACATTATATTTTTATTGCGGGGTTTTAAAAATATTGTAAATTCCTGAAGATACTCTTCGGGTACCCAAGAGTACAAGAGCTAGAATTTCAACTTCTCTAAATATCTTAAATTTTTTGTACAAATTCTGCCATGATCCTTTACGATGCAGACAGTTTTCCGAAATCCGAACAGCCGATGTGTAGTTGTGAAGCTGATGTGTGTGTCCAGCATGTTGTAAAAACCATATTATTTGATGATATATATTCCAGTACGAGAGAATTAATAGCCAAAATTCAGGATGACATCGAACCAAAAGCGTAAATTATGTGTCTAAGTGTATGTGGTAATTAATATTTGTTGATAAGCAACTATGTAACATGTTATAAGTACCTATTTAAAATAAAATAATACAAAGAAAAAAAAAAGCTTTTTATTTCTACCTCATAAAATATGAAGTACCGACCTACTTACTTAATAGAACAGTTTAGCATAAATAGCCACTGCGCTATACAGAGTGTAAGTGTAAACACCGTCATTATTATATTATATAAGGTGTCATTATACTTATCATTATGAACAACTTTTACTAGGGGGCCAAACCAGCTGCTTCATACATTTTGACGAGTTACGCGAACAGCTGATTTTTGTTTTGCGATTTCAGTTTTAGTTTCATAATAAAAGTTGTTCATAATGATGAGTACCTACAGCCACGAGCACCAATATGTAACACCAAGCAAGTTTTAAAAGTGATTTTCTCCTATTGTGTTGATTGTAATGTTGATTTGTTATGAACATAGTATTTTGGATATTAAAGTTGCAGTGTTTATTACACGAGTAAATCGCTTTTGAATTTTGCTAAATGTAGGTACCTATACATATTGGTGCTAGTGACTGTACAATGACCCCTTAAAATAATGACAGTGTTTACACTTACACTCTATATAAGGCAGCGATGGACAAAATATGAGCGCATTCCATATTGAATGCCGTATCGTATACCTACAGTAGGCACTGCGTGTTATTGATACCTAAATATGCACACTTGAATTGTGGAATGATGGAATGATAACTGTTGAGCATTAGGTCGTGAGTTCGATCCTATTTCTCATTCCCTTCAGATTGGTGCCCGGTAGTTATTTACGGACTTAAACATAACTGAGGCGCAATGTAGACCACACTAATATTTCATTTCGAATGTAATGAATGATGGTTGAAATGAGGATAAAATGAATGATGGTTGAAATTGGGATGTTTCTGGATCTCATCTGATCCAGAAACCCCAATTTCAACCTACTACTCATACACTTTAAATACCTGTCCTCATCCGAAAGCTATAAATATTTGGGTATGTCGGAAGCGTTAGGCATCACCGTTGCTGACATGAAGCAATCGTTGAAGGAGCGCTTCTTCGGTCGCCTGAAGAAGATAGTACTTAGTCTTCTTTCAGGCGGAAACAAGGTGCGTGCCTTCAACGGTTGGGTGATGCCGGCAGTCTCAGAGAATATTTTTTAAAAGCTGAAATGGGTATGCACCGTGATGTGGTCGCTGTAGACAAGGGACTCACCCCGCTCTCCATGGCTAACGAGAACTGGCGCAAACCTGTAGTACTTACTACCGATGACCGCAAGGAGGTATGGCAAAGCAAGGAGCTTAACGGGCGCTTCTACCGGGCTCTTCATCATCATATTATGAAAGACGGGACGGTTGACGTGTGTCGGGCACCATCCAGGTGAATCCATCAGTCATATTATTATCTCTGGTTGTTCTCGTCTGGCTAACGGCGATTCGCAATGCGCGACCGCAGCCGCCATGAAGAAACCATTAGTTTTTCTCAAGTGTCTCAACCGCTAACGACGCTGGTGGATTAAACTAATCCCTAAGTCGAAGAGAACTCATAATTTACCGCGAAGAACGAAGATTGTCATTAAACTGTGCAAGTGCGTGTCTTTGTGTTGTGGAAAGTGCAGATCTGCGAGCGTACGTGACTTCTGGAAGTGCCGTCGCCACGCGGCCAAGGAACCCTCCTCCACGTGTCGCCGCCATAGCTACCAGGCAGGTACCATCACCATATTCCCACATCACTAACCCCTACTTGCATCATAGAACCGCACCTTATACAGTCTACTAGCGAGAATTTCGATTCTCACCCCAAGGCTTTAGCCGCCGCGCCGCGCCGCAACAGTTAGTTAGTCGTTTAATTTAGTACCTAGTGTTAATAGTTAACTGTAATTATAAAATTAAAAATGTCCTAGGTAGGTAGGTTTATTTGGGCGTACATGAAACCAAAATTAAATATTTACTTAATTGTAAATACATAGAGAATAAGATATTTACTGTGCTAGGTGCATACCTACCTTCTTCCATTTCTCTCTATTCTTAGTTTCCCCAGTGAGATCAAAGTAAGTAACATTATAATAATGTTATCTGGGATAATCGAAATAGAAAGTAATGTAACACACAAGCGTGAAAAACTTTGATGGCAGAAGTAATTTTAAATAGTTACATGACGCCCGCCACTAGAATATTGACGCCACACACAACTTATTTCACATCTTCCTTACTCAGTGCACGTCAAAACGAAATAGGAATACCTCATTCATATAAAATATTATTCGTCTAAATCACGTAGAGCACGCATAACGCTTGTTAACATGGTTGCGATACGATTTGTATTTTAGTCGTGTTATCTCGCCGAAACCATTCTAAAACAATAACAAAACGTTCGGCATACTATCAGACAAGTGACGATACGAGCTGTGGTTCGTATGACATTTACGTCGACTCACACTCAGACCATTTTAAATACCATCGCTCATTAATTTGCTCGATTAACTTGATCGTCACGTATTTCGTGGTACGGTAAGAAACTCACACTCGAGCTACTGTTACCTTTTGACGTCATCATTACTGAACGGATTTCGATGAAATTCGATCGAAAATTGAATGTAAATCGTCATTGGATACGTTTTATCCTGGTAGATAATTTTCGACCTCACTTATCTTATCTATTATTTAACGTATACGCAAGCAAAGCCGCGGGATTTAAAAGCTAGTCATTAATGACTGAAAGACAAAATGCCCCTAATTTATATGGGTACGTTTTGGCAAAGCCTCATCGCATTAAACGATGAGGTAACAATCTGAACGCCTCACAACAATCTGTAGTCAACTATTCACTCCAAGTGCTTCGCGGGACGCAGTTGGTTTCGAGTGCTCTGTACCGTCAGCACACGACCGGATGTTTCAGTATACAATAAAACGGACAAACGGTACATTGTTATCGCGGTGTCGATTATGTTGTTGACGCACTTCGTTAGATTGCTGTAGCAGCACTATTTGTTGAACTCGCCCAGTCTTTAGTGTGTCGATACAAAGTGAGACAACTACAATGAAGGACTTTCTGTAAACACAATCTAAGCGTCACTGCCCCAAATTACATTCGGTGTGTGGTCTAATAATTTTCTTACATTCGCATCCAACTCACATTGCTGGTGCTCTGCTGTTCACTTTAACTTTATCATTTGTCACCGTTTATACCTTGTCCTCGCGAAACGCTTAATACAGCCAACGGTCTTTAAAATGACAAATCAATTTCACGGTTAATTGAACAAGAACAGTAAGAAAAGTTTTCCATTAATGAAACCAACAAATGATTCTTCCACAAAAGAAGCTCAGCAGCGTTGTGGCGCAACCGCGCAACACTCGTCCTGCTCCATTGACAAGAGGTCGGGACTCCGCAGCCACGCACTCGAGTCGGGCCCCGACGGGGGTGAGCAGCTAGGCCGGGCGGTGGAGGGGGTTTCCACAATGATGCACATTGTTACCGCTCGTTCAATTATTTCGTTGAGAACACATTGTAGATGTACTTCGACAAATAATTGAACTGTACCAACCTTCAATTGTTGAAGTTTCACGTATTGTTGGTTGCGAATGACAATGGACTGTTTGGTTAAGTATGTTTCATTATTTATAGAATGTAATTTCGGTTCATCGTTGTTAATTAACAAAATTCCTACTAGCATTATTTTTACAGAAAATGACTTTGTAGTTGCAGTATCTACTGCGCAGACCCTACTTCCTCCTTCCTTCCTTTGTAGTTGCTGTATCTACTGCGCAGACCCTACTCCCTCCTTCCTTCCTTTGTAGCTGCAGTATCTACTGCGCAGACCCTACTTCCTCCTTCCTTTCTTTGTAGTTGCTGTATCTACTGCGCAGACCCTACTTCCTCCTTCCTTCCTTTGTAGTTGCAGTATCTACTGCGCAGACCCTACTCCCTCCTTCCTTCCTTTGTAGTTGCTGTATCTACTGCGCAGACCCTACTCCCTCCTTCCTTCCTTTGTAGCTGCAGTATCTACTGCGCAGACCCTACTTCCTCCTTCCTTCCTTTGTAGTTGCTGTATCTACTGCGCAGACCCTACTTCCTCCTTCCTTCCTTTGTAGTTGCTGTATCTACTGCGCAGACCCTACTCCCTCCTTCCTTCCTTTGTAGCTGCAGTATCTACTGCGCAGACCCTACTTTCTTCTTCCTTCCTTTGTAGTTGCAGTATCTACTGCGCAGACCCTACTTCCTCCTTCCTTCCTTTGTAGTTGCTGTATCTACTGCGCAGACCCTACTTCCTCCTTCCTTCCTTTGTAGTTGCTGTATCTACTGCGCAGACCCTACTCCCTCCTTCCTTCCTTTGTAGCTGCAGTATCTACTGCGCAGACCCTACTTTCTCCTTCCTTCCTTTGTAGTTGCAGTATCTACTGCGCAGACCCTACTTCTTCCTTCCTTCCTTTGTAGTTGCTGTATCTACTGCGCAGACCCTACTCCCTCCTTCCTTCCTTTGTAGCTGCAGTATCTACTGCGCAGACCCTACTTCCTCCTTCCTTCCTTTGTAGTTGCTGTATCTACTGCGCAGACCCTACTTCCTCCTTCCTTCCTTTGTAGTTGCAGTATCTACTGCGCAGACCCTACTCCCTCCTTCCTTCCTTTGTAGTTGCTGTATCTACTGCGCAGACCCTACTCCCTCCTTCCTTCCTTTGTAGCTGCAGTATCTACTGCGCAGACCCTACTTCCTCCTTCCTTCCTTTGTAGCTGCAGTATCTACTGCGCAGACCCTACTTCCTCCTTCCTTCCTTTGTAGTTGCAGTATCTCCTGCGCAGACCCTACTTCCTCCTTCCTTTGTAGTTGCAGTATCTACTGCGCAGACCCTACTTCCTCCTTCCTTCCTTTGTACCTGCAGTATCTACTGCGCAGACCCTACTTCCTCCTTCCTTCCTTTGTAGTTGCAGTATCTACTGCGCAGACCCTACTTCCTCCTTCCTTCCTTTGTAGTAGCAGTATCTACTGCGCAGACCCTACTTCCTCCTTCCTTCGTTCCTTTGTAGTTGCAGTATCTACTGCGCAGACCCTACTTCCTCCTTCCTTCGTTCCTTTGTAGTTGCAGTATCTACTGCGCAGACCCTACTTCCTACTCCCTCCTTCCTTCCTTTGATTCCTACTGCTTCTTTTCTCTTATCGGTTTAAATTATATTGGTACTTCATCCATGTCACATTGTGCCAGCCAAATGTAGGAAAATCTTGGCTTCTCCTTGCAATAATTTAGACAAACACCAAGTTGCGTTTTTATCAGTCCATTAAAGCCTTCCCTGCGTACGCCAGGCGACACATTGCTAATGCGTTGCGGAGGTGTGCAACAGTGCCACGCGTCGCACGCGCCAGTAATTACATCACAAGGACTCGCCGCAGTATTAACATTCTATTGAGAGTCTGTTGTGCAAGACAAGCGACGAAAATGTTCCAACAATTTACTTGCAAATAGAGGTTTTATTAAAATGCATTTTGTTAGGCTTTCTTCCTGGTGCTAAGTTTTTAGAATTCCATGATGTTAAACTTTCTGAATCTTGAGCTTTGATGGTATCTTTACCTGTATAAAGAAACAAACTAAAGCTCCCGTTTGGTTACATAGTATAATACCATCTTATTCTTAGTATAATGTAATAACACCAAACGATTATTACAAGAGTGATAAAAACGAGAACGTACTATAAAATTCTGTCCTTTGTTCTAGAAAGCAGCTCGCATTTACGTAAATAGCGCAATAGCAACAAAATCGCGGGCGAGACGCAGCTCGATATAGTAGCGGAGGCACCTGACATAGGACCTACCTCCACCCACTACTTGCACCCGCGACGCTGCGCTGGCTAAGTACGAGGTGCATCTCCGGCGACACATTGACGGATCACCCGAAAAACTTGATAGCGATGAGTTATGTCATTGATGTACATCAATACGAGGTCATTGATGATGCAGGCTACGAAATAGAAGTTGCTGACATACATGACCATCCGTCACCCATCCGATTAGTTGGGTATAAATAGAAGTTGCCGACATACATGACCACTCGTCACCCATCCGATTAGTTGTATAGAAATAGAACTAGCTGACATACATGACTATTCGTCACCCATTTGATTAGTTGTATATAAATAGACGTTGCCGACATACATGAGCATTCGTCACCCATCCGATTAATTGTATTTAAATAGAAGTAGCTGACATACGTGACCATCCGTCACTCATCCGATTAGTTGATTATAAATAGAAGTAGCTGACATACATGACCATCCGTCACCCATCCGATTAGTTGTATATAAATAGAAGTTGCCGACATACATGACCATTCGTCACCCATCCGATTACTTGTATTTAAATAGAAGTAGCTGACATACATGACCATCCGTCACCCATCCGATTAGTTGTGTATAAATAGAAGTTGCCGACATACATGACCATCCGTCACTCATCCGATTATTTGATTATAAATAGAAGTAGCTGACATACATGACCATCCGTCACCCATCCGATTAGTTGTATATAAATAGAAGTTGCCGACATACATGACCATTCGTCACCCATCCGATTACTTGTATTTAAATAGAAGTAGCTGACATACATGACCATCCGTCACCCATCCGATTTGTTGTATATAAATAGAAGTTGGCCACATACATGACCATTCGTTACCCATCCGATTAGTTGTATATAAATAGAAGTAGCTGACATCATGACCATCCGTCACCCACCCGATTAGTTGTATATAAATAGAAGTAGCCGACATACATGACCATCCGTCACCCATCCAATTAGTTGTATATAAATAGAAGTAGCCGACATACATGAACATCCGTCACCCATCCGATTAGTTGTATATAAATAGAAGTAGCCGACATACATGAACATCCGTCACCCATCCGATTAGTTGTATATAAATAGAAGTAGCTGATATACATGACCATCCGTCACCCATCCGATTAGTTGTATACAATATGTAACAAAAACCCTGTTGTTCCTTTTAGGGACGTATACATTTACCTACAAGAACAACATTGATGAAATTATAATAAAAAAAATGAGCATTGGCCAGTCGAGAGGTCAATAACAAATAACTAATCGGCACATTCAAAAAAATGTTTAGAGTATCTGATTTTACAAGTACATCTTTGTTTTGCTAAATAGCCTACGAATTCGGCCTGCGAATCACTTCGTAGTCTCCCGCGCACCTCAGTTTTGAACTGATGTTATTGTTGACCTACGTAGTGAGTGACTTTTGATTTGTTTACGTAGTTTATTTACCATGTCCTATTCTAACTTAGAATATTTTAATTTTTTTGAATTGCACGCAGACTCTACCAATAACGTTTAGCGAGTCTACCATTACCATCGGCGATTGCATTCTAACGTTTGCACGTACTTATAATACCGGAAGTGTGCACGGACGAAACCAACATCGAGCTGACGCAGGCAGAGGCAGACCGAGGACTCGAGACATTGACACCGAGGAGCAAGTGTTGGACTCGCAAGATCACCTGATCTGACGCCTTTAGATTATTTCCTCTGGGGCAGTGTAAAGCAACAGCTGTTCAAAAAACGTGCGATACGGAGTTTGAAATGCGTTCACAGATAGTAGCAGCATTTGACCACATCGAGTCCGATACCCCCGATCTGCGGAGCGTACGTAGGCGTCAAAGACATCATATTAATTAATGCATTCAAATAAACATAAGGTTTTAAGTGACAGACGCGGCGACTTTGTTTTTTTTTAATGTAGTGAAGTGTTAAATGTAGTTTTAACAATTATCAATTGTGCAAAATACCGTGTAAACCAACATTTTCAAACATTCATTCGTTAAAGTGAAAAACAACAGCTGACAAGGTCACGAACTTTCGTAGCAAAATAGGTACTTAGGTAAGTGGCGGCGCGGTGCACCGGCGGCGGCGCAGCGCCGATCAAAGAGAGTGGGCGGGAACATTCTATTTTTTTCTGGTTTCGCGTCATGCAGAATGCGTTATGCAGAATTGCAGAGGTAAGAAATCAGTTAAACATTACAAATATTAATAATTAAATATTTATTTTAATTATTTTTTGAACAGTTTTTTATAAATGACTTGCTTTATTACGTATGTATACCGATTCTTAAAACGTAGGTAAGAGGAACAACAGGGTTTTTGTTACATATTGTATAAATAGAAGTAGCTGACATACATGGCCAGCACACTAGGTTCTGCCCGGGACTTTGTCCGCCGCGCCCCACCGCGATGCATTGCATCGCACACCAATGCTATTACTTTGTTTTCGCTTGGCGTTCTTTCAGACTCTTTTATTTTGCTCGGCTTCTAAGGGTCGTAGCTTGATGTTAAATAGCCTTCCTAAGAATTGGGCTATGAAATGCTAAAATATTTTTCAAATCCGACTGGTGGTTCTAGAGATCCAAACAAACAAACCAAATTATATTAGTGTTGAATTATTGATGTTCCTTTTGTCTTTCTGAGTAAAACGGTAGAAATCTAATCCGAGTCCAGAGAAAAATTAATCCGATATATTTACATTTGCCTGAACTACTTACCATTATATTACAAGACAAAAAGTATTACCTTTTTAGGTACAGCAAGACCAATGTATAAAATCCTATTTATTTTAAGCAACTTGTACGGACGGGTTTCGGAATTATGAAATAATGATGAGTATTTTTATCTCCAAATCCATTTTATAAACAAACCAGTCATATTTAAACATACCGAGCATAAATCAAAACTCATACATTAGACAGAGCAGATCAAAGAGTTCCGACGAAGCTGCGACCGATTGTGAATGAAACAATTAAACACTCTATCTGATCGGTACACTTACATGACCACGTTATTTAAAGATGGAAAAATGATTCCACGATGGTCACTGAATATAATTTAATTAGGTATTGTACCGTTTATGAGAAATAACGACTTTTTAAAGATTGACTTTTAACTTAACGTATATTAAAATCTCATCTGCCATTCTTAACTATCTACAAAAGGCACAATACTTACAGCAAAACTTAGTGTTCCAATCTGCTAAACAATACACTTCCCTGACTGTACAATGCCTGCCTGAACGATGTTTCAAGTTCACGTACGCAACCTTAAGTAACACTTTTATACATCCTTAACTGCCCCGGGTCTCGTGGTTGCAAGCGCGACTGCTGAGCGTGGGGTCCCGGGTTCGTATCCTAGGTCAGATAAAGTGTTATCGGGTTATTCCATTAAAACATTCTCAGTAACATCCTGGAGTTTGGAAGTTGGCGGTGTGATACCCTCGCGCCTCGGAAAGTACGTTAAGCCGTTGCTCCTGCGATCTGATCTCTTTCCGGTCGTGTCGGATTGCCGTCCCATCGGACTATTAGAATGTTGTGACAGTGCATCTGTGCCTTGAGCTCTAACACACTTGAGTACTATTATATCTCCCGCGCAGAAGGCTAGTCTCCGTTGAGATTGGCCGCCATGGCCGAAATACTGTCTGGACGACTAACACATCCCTACATTCTAGACAGAAGCTAGGAAGAAGGCCCTTAAACTCGTAGACATTTGTGCGTGTGTGCGTGCATTTTGTGACCAAATACAGTAAGGCATCAATTTCATAGGCGATAATCAATCGTTAGTTGTCGACCAGCCGGTCGATTCTGTAACAATTTCACCGTAATAACTTAGGTGAAGTGACCTATCACTCCACCTGATGCTAGGGATTGACACTATCGACAACTCACTTCACCTTAGTTATCACGGTGAGATTGTTACAGAATCGACCGGCAGGTACTGGCCGTGATATCGTCGTAACAAACACGTGTAACACGTTAGCGACGCGACGCGAAGCAACGGAACTGCTATATGTCGTATATCATCCGCGGTAACTATCGGAACGAACGAATGTTACTGAAAGGGGTAGCAGATACAGTTCTATAAATAATTATAGATTCGTGGTTTAATACCGCCAGAAAATGTTTGGTATGTGTAAAATGTTTTTAGATTGTGACACAGAGCGACGCAAGGCCACAGGAAATCTCGCAACAATTAGGTGAGTTAATTGCGTCACATTCAACACTGGAAAAATTTAATAACAACGAGATGTGTCGTGGGGCTCCCGACACCTTAATTCCAAAAATATTTAAAAAAATATAATTCTTGCTCTGGTTTTACTTTGCATCCTCAGGATGATTGCTTCCCGCACAGACTATTATTTTATTTTGTTGTAATGTATTATGTAGGTACTATTTCTAATTTAATTAATAGATTGACCTAATAATATCTAATATTGACAATGAATATTTAATTAAATCTATATAATTATTATGTATCTTCATTTCTATTGTATCTGCTATTAATTGATTTTATTTTGTTAATTTTTATATTTGTACGCTGACTATTTTATTACTATTATGCTTTATGGATTGTAATCTGAAATAAACGTTATAATTATTATTATTAAGCTGCCCGTCCTTGTAACCCGTGTGTCGACACACCTGACCTAGGTAGCTAATATAATGGTTGCAGCATAGTTTGAATAAAGCGTTTCGCGAGCACAGCGGAGAAGCGTTACTTACAACATCGCCAGAGCTTAGAGTGCTTCGTACAGGTGCTACAGACTTATTTGTTACAAGATTTACATGTCGGGGTTAAAAACCCAACTAAGGTTTAAGTATGGTTAGGCAAATCAGGATTTACCGAGTAAACGTTAGATTAGGTTACTTTGCAGCTTTATTCCAGTAGCGCTCCGCCAGAGATTTTATTACACTTTAAGTATCTTGGTCACATTATAACTGAGAATTTAAGAAATGATTCAGACATTGAGAGGGAGCGCAGGGCGCTGTCGGTAAGGGCGAACATAGTTGCCCGCAGGTTTGCGCGAGCGTCCAGGGACGTTAAATTAACACTTTGTAGAGCATACTGCACCTCATTCTATACGTGTAGCCTGTGGGTAGACTTTACGTATAAATCGTATAGCACCCTGCGTGTACAGTACAATAATAATGCTTTCAGGTTGCTGATGGGGCTGTCTCGCTTCTGTAGCGCATCAGGGATGTTTGCTGAAATGCGAACGGATTGTTTCTTCGCAACAATGCGTAAGAGATGTGCATCCTTGGTGAGAAGGGTGCGGGCCAGCTCCAACAGTATCCTGGGCATAATTGCTAATAGGCTGGACATTCATTCATTCATTCATTTATTCATAAACAATTTACATTGTGTTGAACATCACATATTAAATACAATTATCACATGCAGAAACAATACATATAAAATCCTAATTATAATTTTATTGATGTGAAATGTTTAATTCAAGAGTCAATTCATATAAGATAATTATGTCAACAAATAAATACAATGTCAAAATAATAGATCATGTCAAAATCAATGTCAGTACAACTTCATCAAGGTCCACGTGAAAAGCACAGTGTTAAAGTCGAAAGATAATTTTAATGTAAGGCTTGTTCACTACTATTAATTTAAGTGACTAATATATGTGACTATTTTTATCATTTGTCATAAATTCTGATACCGAGTATAAACATTTTCCCAACAAGAAGGCTTTCAATTTAGACTGCTGTATCGTGAGTCGTTGCTCCAGAATCTCAGCTGGAATTCTGAAGCAATGATTGTCTTTAATGTAGTTGTTTTCATGTTAATACTAACATAGGCTTAAGTATTTATATTGTTACTAACACTTATGAGTCATAGATACTCGAAATAAAGAATTTATTATATTATTACAACCTATAAAATATAAAGTAACTCTAGCTCTTCGTCCGTTACCCTACTCGAGAGTGAACGTGTGTTCGGTTTACGAGTGAATTCTTATAAGGTGTTCAAGAGCTTTTGCCCCTTAACCGCAATGTTAAAGTGCTCAAATTCGCATAAGAGTAATTAAAAATATTTATTATTTTTGACCGGCCGTCGCACTGCTTATCACGCGCTGATCCAAGGTCCCGCCTACTCGTGGAAGCAAGACAGCCGCCATAATTGCCGTCTCTCTTACACCTTCGCGCGCTTGAGTGTGTTGGACGCTATTAATAATTTCAAGCCTATCGCTGTGCACTACGTCATACATTGAATTGACTTGCTTCATACTACGAGTCTACGATGCCTCGCGTCCAACGCTCGCCACCGGCTTCGCCATCGCTAAACTCCAGTGGAATGCAAGTAAAGTCCGATTCGGATATACCTAAATCGGTATCGAACAGCCCATTTGAAAGTGTCAACACTGAATCGCGGCACAAACGTCCACGCCAGGAACTCTCGCCGGGTAGTGATCTAAAGGATCCGAAACACGAAATATTGCAAATGCTGACTACTTGGAAAAATGAACTCGAAGAGCGTCTTAAAAAACATTCTGACGACCAAAGCTCTTGTCTCTCTAAAACTACTAGTTACTAGTTTCCGAAATAGGTGAGCTGAAACTCCAGAACCTTGAGATACAAAAAACAAACATTGAGATAGTTAAATCCGCTTCGTTTATCAGTAAACAGTATGATGATATGGTTAAGCTCGTTGGCGTCTTAAGGAAGGAAAATCAAGTCCATCGAAATGACATAAATAATCTGGAAATGAAGATACTGGACCTTCAGCAGCTTTCCCGTACATCATGCGTCGAGATTCGCAACGTACCCGCTTCGGGAAACGAAACACCGCTGGAACTGACGTCAATAATCACAAAAGTTGGTGCGACCGTTAATGTGACCCTCAATAACACCCAATTACGTGATGCATACCGGCTTCCCGGAAAACCAGGTACTGTCAGACCAATCATAGCAGAATTTACAAATGTTCACATTAAAAATAAGTTCATAACAAGTGCGCGCGACTTCAATAAAGCCCACCCGAATGAAGGCCGCCTTAACACACAATGCATTGGCTTACCCGGTGATCGCCGACCTGTGTATGTTGCGGAATACCTCCCGGGTGGTTCCAGAAGACTTTACTATGCAGCAAGAGAATTTGCTAAACAAAAACAATATAAGTTTTGTTGGTCGGCGAATGGAAACATATTCTTGAGGAAGATAGAGGGAGTGAAACAAATTCTAGTCAGATCAGAACAAACCCTACGCGATCTAGAAGTCACATCAGAACAAACCTCTTGTGATCAACAATTAGCCACGCACGCCAGACCGGAACAATCTCTTCGCGATATACAATTGAATACGGAAGAGGACCAATGACTAAGTCTTTTTATGATGTATCCACGTAGCTTCACATCTTGTAACTATAAGTACATTTTAGTAAGGTACCGCCTTCATTTGTTATTTTTTTCTCTATGTTTTGGATTTTTCTCAGATACCCACACGCATAAATTCGAAAATTATTTCTCAATACATACAAATTATACTACACATTCTCACATACTCAGTTACAAACTATACTTTTCCAAAACAAATACGAATCCATACATACATACTTCACACACATTTGACACAATGACTCATATAAAATGTGGTAATAATCATACTTACAGCTTTCAAATCCCATTTACACGTAACACAAAAACATATTCTTTTAACATCACCGCAATTGATACCCAAGTAACTCAGGTAAACGTATTCGTTCATTTAAAATCATTAATATATTATTATCAGCAACTATCGAGCAAGCGGAATATACAAGTAACACCGTTAAGATTACGACAATACAGTTATAATCGCGAATATCTAACAGTGACATTTATTGAAATAAACATATCTTCAAATGGATGACTCACTACAGACAGCTAATGAGATAGATAACATTGAAATTGCTTCCTCTATAGAGTGTGATTGTTCGAACCTTTCGGAGCATATTTTTGTTAAACAAAATTACTTAACTATAATTTCGCAAAACATAAGAAGCATTTATTGCAATTTTGATAACTTTATGATAATGTTATCTAATTTTAAATTCGACTTAGATTTAATAATACTCACAGAATGCAGATTGAGTTCTAATAAACCTTTACCACAAATACCTAACTACAACTGCCATAATACAACACGTCAAATGAACCAAAATGATGGAGTAGTTATTTATATTAAAAATACGCTAAAACCTAAAATTATAGAATTACAACTATCTCAAGCAACCGGTATCCAGGTGGACATACTGAATAATACAGTATTGTGCATTTATCGTTCCCCGTCAAACACAAATATCGGTGAGTTTTTAGATTCACTTAGTTCACACTTAGAAACATTACCTTCACAGAAAAATATAGTAATAGCAGGTGACATAAACATAAATATCAGGTCCCAAGAAACTGAAACGTCTCATGAACGAACGAACCGGAACAACTACCTCAATATGTTATCTGCTTATGGCATACTACCTGGTCATACACTACCTACCAGAGAACGGAACTGCTTAGACCACTTCATGATACGACTTCATAAAAAAAAGACTTCTGCCTCAATTGCTATTTTGAACACTACAATTACCGACCACTATACTACTTTTCTAACACTTACTAAAATAAAAAATAAAGGTGCTCCAAAAAAAACGACTACTAAATTAAACTATGAACAAGCCCTAATATACCTACAAGAAAATAATCTTTCTGAATTAATGTTTTGTAACGACCCCGATCTTCTAACCGAATTACTCATATATAAACTGACTGACTGTATCAGTAACAATACCATAACAACAAATATCCCGAACCGTAAACGTATAATCAAGCCATGGATCACTCAGGGAATATTACGTTGTATTAAAAATAGAAATAAATTGCAAAAATCCTTACGGGCCGATCCATATAACACAGTTTTAAAAATAACATACTGTCGATACAGAAACTACTGTAATAATCTTATTAAAAAATTAAAAAGAAACTATGAACGCGAACTTATCTCTAAATCTATCAAAAACACTAGGTTACTCTGGAAAAATATAAAATCAATTACCTACACAAATAAATGCAAAAACCAAAGCACTGAACTACTAAATACTAAACTGTCTCCAAATGAATCTGTAAACTTTGTTAACGACTACTTTGTAAATATTGGAAAGGAATTAGCACAACAAATCCAAAATAGTAACACCCCCTGTATACAACCCTGCAATTCAATTATGCGAAATAACTCTTTTGTGCTTTTAGACACCGATCTTAAGGAAGTAGAAAATACCCTGATGGGATTGAAATCTCACAGTGCCCCTGGATGGGATAATATCTCAACTAGCTTTTTAAAGTACTGTCATAAAGAAGTCGTCCCCATCATTACCCATCTGACTAACGTTTGTTTTAACTCTGGTATTTTTCCAATCCTACTGAAAAAATCCATTATTACTCCGGTTCACAAGGGGGGGAACAGAGACGATGTCAATAATTACAGACCTATTTCAGTCTTACCAGCCATATCTAAGATTATAGAAAAAATAACAAATACGAGACTAGTTAACTATTTGAACAAATTCAAAATTATATCATCTTCGCAATTTGGATTCAGGCATGGAGTATCGACTGAGGATGCAATTGACGCTCTTAGCTCGTTGGTAACTGAACATCTCGATGCAGGAAAGAAATGCCTAACGATATTCTTGGATCTTAAAAAAGCTTTCGACACCGTTTCTGTTCCAGCCCTTGTAGCAAAGCTGGAGGGAATTGGAATAAGGGGAACTCCCCTGAATTTTTTTAAGGATTATTTATCTAACAGGAAACAGAGAGTTAAGATAGGAGCCCATACTAGTGAAGATGCTGACGTTCTATACGGCGTACCTCAGGGGAGTGTATTGGGGCCTACATTATTTCTTACGTATATAAATGACCTCTGTAACCTAAATGTAAAAAACGCAAATATTTTTTCGTATGCTGATGATACTGCTGTGGTTTTTGCCGGAAACAATTGGTCAGATGTGAAACTCAAAGCTGAAATGGGTATGGTCCAAATTGCCAATTGGCTCAGAGATAATTTACTGTCACTAAACACAACAAAAACCAACTATATATGTTTCTCAATCTCCAATCATTCTCAAGATGTAGCCTCTAACATTAAAGTACATTCATGCAATACAACCACAGATAAAAATTGCAAGTGCCCTGTTATAGACAAAGTTTCGCAGACAAAATACTTAGGCGTCATAATTGATCGAAAATTATCCTGGTATTCCCATCTTGAACACGTTACTACGAGAGTTAGGAAACTGGGTTGGATTTTCAAATCTCTAAGACAATACTTCCAAGAAATACAAAAGGAAACGGCGGATCTTCTAGAAATCTCCTAAATGAAATCTATACATCACTTGCCCAATCTGTCATAGTTTACTGCATACCTATATGGGGAGGCGCGGCTAAAACAAAGTTTATTAATCTAGAACGGGGACAGCGATCCTTAATAAAAGCTATGTATTTTAAAAAGATGAGATATTCTACGGAAAAGTTATACGAAATTAGTGGTCTTCTTTCAGTTAGAAAATTGTACATCATATCCACTGTCCTAAAAAAACATAAAACTCTTTCGTATGATTCAAAAGTGATTTCGAAAAGACGAAAAGACTTGATTGCACAAATACGACCAACTAAAACGAAGTTCGCGGCTACACAATATCAACATCGGTCTGCTCAACTGTATAATAGGGTAAACAAACAAATATTTATATATCCCAACAAACTACGCGAATGTAAAAAAAAACTAACAGATTGGATAAAACCATTCACGTACACAGATACTGAGTCACTCCTTTAACACATGAACTAACACACACCCACACACACACCTTCACACACCCCTAAACACACACACGTCACACACACCCACACACACCCTCACACACCCCTACACACACACACGTCACACACACCCACATACACCTCTACACACACACACGTCACAAACAGCCACATCACTCACATTTTTTGTAAAAGATAATTATAAGTAAATAATAAGTTTTTTGATCACCTTTTAGCCTACCTAAAAAAGAGCGGCGTCTTCTAACACAGGCATTATCTGCTTAAAAGGAGGCGCCATTCGACAACAAAATGTTAACAATTTATGGTCATGAAATAAACATTTTTAATTTTTTTTTTAATTTTTAAAGTAAACTAAATGCTTACCTTGTTTTCACAATAAAACCAATGAACAAATATTGTCTTCACACAATACGCTCCTTTTCTCTCAAGCTAATTAGGTAGTTACTCAAATGCCTGACTATAGAAAAATATCGTGTAAAAAGCATTTATGTACTTGGTTTCGCTTTGTGTATAACCTAACTACTTTACAACCGCTCAGCACTACTGATTCCAGATAACCTTCAGGTTCGAGGCACTTCAGAACTGGAGCAGAACTATAAAAGTCGCTGCGGAACGAGAAGTTCACTGCGGCTGGTAATTAACTCGGCTCGTAGTTGTACTGAGATTCATTAGCAGCTACCTGCTGTGCTTGAGCGTGCGCCAGGAGTTGAGGCGGAGTGCGTGAGCCGGTGAGGCGCAAGGGTTAGAGCAGATATGTCGCAGGAGTGATGTTTCACATACAGTCATGGTAACGGTTTGTTCCCCAAGTTCACTATCAACGTAAATTGCAGTTGAATGAAATGGTTATAACACGACAGAATTAGGTCGTGTCAATCTGCTAAACAGTATATATTTCCCCAACTTTACATTGTACCAAGCAAGCATATCATTGAGCTTTTCTATAATTGTTAAAAAAGCAAGTTCATGTTGTCATATAAAATGTTTCTATTACCAACACTGAAATTCTATCTCCGGAAAATTAAGAAAATGATAAATTTACAGCCGCAAGTACTCGATACCACGATCAAAGTTTTGCAAACTATTTCCAACTTAGTACCAAAAAATAAAAGCGGATAAATCAGGCTCCTCGTAACGATGACACAGTATTCTGTGTCAGCAGGTGGTTTATACGCCCTCGCTTGCCAACAAACGGGAAACTTTATGAAACTACACACATTCCACTAAGACTGTGGTACTCTTAACATTTACAATAGGTACTAAAGATACAGAAGGCTCACTAATTATAATTATAACGCCATCATCTTCGTCCTGCCCTTATCTCAATTTATTTGACGTGTGTTCAGCCAGTCTTTTTACAAGATTTAGCTTTTATGTAACTTGCTTTGTTATTTAGTTAGTATTAGTTAGTATTTATTATGTATTGGTCAAATCTGGAAGGAAGTCTTGTCCTACGGAGTTAACATTTTGCATGTTGATTCTATTTGGAAAGGAATGCGTTTTTATTAAGCATGACCTGATTCTACACCAAGGATTGGTTCCAGACGACGGAACTCCTTAACGGTCAACGGTACAAACACGAAATTTAATATTTGCATTTAACTTTCTACGGTACACCATGTCCTGGCTGCTGCACCCAGGATTGGCTATAGTCGAGAGAACTCCTCAACGGTTAACAGTAGGTACAGACAAGAAATTCCATACTTGCATTTAATTATGATAGTCCGTTCTAAAGTCTACCATGATCTGGCTGCTGCACCCAGGATTGGCTTCAGACGAGGGAACTCCTCAACGGTCAACAGTAAAGACACAACGCATTTAATTCTGAGCCGCTGGTCCCGGGTTCGATCCCCGGACAAGTCAAACATTTGTGTGCATGAACATGTCTGTTTGACCTGTGTCTGGGTGTGTATATGTATATAAGTATGTATATCAGTCATCAGGTTACCGTAGTACTGGTTCTACCTAGTTCGGGACCTGAAGACCTTGTGTGGATGTTGTCTCATATTATCATATTATTATTATTAATTATAATAGCCCGTTCAAAGGCCCACCATGACCTAGGTGCTGTACCCAGGGAAGGCTCCAGATGACGGAACTCCTCAACGGTCAAGACACGGAATGTGATATACGTATTTAATTATGATAGTCTGTTCTAAAGTTGCCATGTCTTGGATTGTATTTATAAGATCTTGTACACACATAAGATATGCAATAAAGATTTGAAGTTGGATAGTGCAACTCGGTTGGTTTCGCACGATGACTTGTAGAAAGGCGTGATTAGGTTCATTGGGTTTGTTTTTACACGCATCTTTTTTTTTTTTTTTTTTAAGTGAAGGTGATAGAACAGTTAATTATGTAAACAGATTCTAATGCTAAAACCCTCCAAGGTTAAATACTTTTCTCAGGCAGACATACTGCCGACTCAAGGAAAGTCATTTGTTCTTTTAGACATAGATCCCCACAAAGTGGGTAAGATTCTGATGAGTCTAAAATCTGATAGTGCACCCGGCTGGGATAATGTACCTACTAGATTCTTGAAATATGTTGCCCAGGAAATTGTTCCTATTATCTCCCATTTGGTAAATCTTTGTTTTACTAAGGGTGTCTTCCCTGCGCAGCTCAAGCAATCCATTATCATACCAGTTTACAAGGGCGGGGAGAGAGACGATGTCAACAATTACAGACCCATATACATATTACCAGCTATATCTAAAATAATAGAAAAAATATTTAATGCTAGACTTATAACATATTTAAAAAAGTTTAATACCCTTAGTAGTTCTCAATTTGGATTTAGACAGGGAATTTCAACTGAACATGCAGTTACTGCCCTTACCACTCTTATAGCTGATAATCTGGATAATGGAGGTAAGTGTCTAACCATTTTCCTAGACTTGAAAAAGGCTTTTGACACCGTCTCTGTTCCCATCCTAATAAACAAATTGGAAGCTGCAGGAATAAGAGGAACTCCGCTCAAATTTTTAGAAGGCTACCTGGCAAACCGAATGCAACGAGTCAGAGTAGGAAAATATGTTAGTCACGACGCAAATGTCACATTCAGTGTTCCTCAGGGAAGCGTGCTTGGACCTACGCTTTTTATCCTTAATATCAATGAATTATGCAACCTCAGGATCAGTAATGCTCACCTTCCGCCTGACGCAGGTCCTCACCGGACACGGTTGTTTCGGGAGGTTCCTGTTCCGGATAAGGCGGGAGGAAACGCCCGGGTGTCACCATTGTGTGGATCGCCCGGAGGACACGGTGGAGCATACGGTGGAGGTCTGCCCGGCTTGGGCGGAGCACCACCGTGTCCTCGTGGAGGCGATTGGCGGTGGCGATCTCTCGCGTCCGGCCTTGGTCCAGGCCATGGTACGGAGCGAGAGGGCTTGGGAAGCCGTCACCTCCTTTTGCGAAGCAGTAATGTTCGCGAAGGAGGAGGCGGAACGCGTGAGGGAGAGGCAAAATTTGCGCCCTCACGCCCCTAGCCGCCGCAGGAGACGCCCTGGGCGTCGGGAATCGCAGGCCGATTCCCGGCCACCGTAGGCGCGGGCTTGCGAACGGCGAGCAATGGGCAGCTCGCCGTTCGATAAGGACCAGGCCCGGGTCGATGGCGCGTTGTGTTCCACGCGCGCCTCAAAGAGATGTCAGCACCAATGACGGGGTTTGCTAGGACCGATGCCTGCTAGGGTTGCGGAAAAGTTCAAGAGGGTTACCGTGGCCCCTGGCACAGGCAACTGAAGGAACACGGGTGGGTTTTAGTCAGTAAGAGTTTGACACGCCCTCCTGCTCTGCCCAGAGCGGGAGAAGTTATTTGATGATTTCCCACCCACAAAAAAAAAATAAAAAAAAAAAAGGATCAGTAATGCTAAAGTGTTTTCCTTTGCTGATGACACTGCTGTGGTTTTTGCCCGGAATACCTGGCATGATGTTGCCCTGAGTGCTGAGGCTGGTATGGCCCAGGTAGCTGCATGGCTAAATGATAACTTGTTGACATTTAACACAGCCAATACTAATTATATCTGCTTCAGTATATCCAATCGTTCCCAGCCTAGTAAAGAACTTAATATAAGAGTACATACCTGTGATGGTTCGAATAACTGTTTGTGCCCAACATTAGAAAAGGTATCACAAATTAAATATCTAGGTGTTATAGTTGACCAAAAACTGTCCTGGTACCCCCACCTTGAACAGGTAAATACTAGAGTTAGAAAACTGAGCTGGATTTTTAAAACGTTAAGACATAATATTGCTCCAAAAAATATACTCACTAACTTGAATACCCCTAGACGCCTACTTAACGAAATATACATAGCTTTGGTGCAATCTGTCTTGACGTACTGCATCCCCATTTGGGGAGGATGGCTAAAACTAAATTTATCGACCTTGAGCGGGGACAACGTGCTCTTATAAAGTTGATGTATTTTAAGAACAGTCGATTTCCTACTCTAAGCCTTTACCAATTTAGCGACTTATTCTCTGTGAAAAAACTATATATTATTAAAACTATTCTTAATAAACGCAAATCCCTTCCATATGACCCCAGACTAAATTTAAAAAGAAGAAAAGACCTAATAGCAAATGTTCCACAAACTAAAACGAAATTTGCCAGCATCCAATACAAAAAACGCTCTGTTCAGCTTTACAACGGATGTAATAGACTAACTTACATACTCGTACACACAAAAAAACAGCATGAATGCAAAAAAATACTAACTAAATGGATTAAACCACTTAGTTATGAAGACACAGAGGCTTTATTGTTATAAATACACACCATCACAAGTCACATGCTCAATGCCTTTCACTCATTTCATTCACTCACCCACACACATTCACATACATCCTCACACACACACAATTACAGTCTTACACGCACACTTTGTTTAACTTTTAAATCTAACCCATTATAGTTTTAAGTTGTTTTATTTGTATTAAAGTTGTAAAATATAAATAAACAAGTATTTTTATGTACTATTATTGCATGGAAGAGCGGAGTCGCCTAATACAGGATTTATACGCTTAAAAGGAGGCTCCAATCACCGCTGATGTAAAATGAAAACTTGTTGAACCCATTTGTTTTCACAGCTCGATTTGATAATCCTGCAAGTGGATAGCTTCTCTTTTTCGCAGAATTGTTCATCGGGACCTAAAGTCTGGACTGGCCCTCGAAGACGACACAGGTAGGATTCCGCTTGATATTCACAACTTTGATGATCGCTGACGCTGGCTGTTAAGAATGAATCTCTTCTCAAGTTGATCGCTACGTATTCAGACGCTGGCTTGATGCTGATCATACTTTTATTAATTTGAACCGACACTGGTATCAAATTGTATAGCTGGAACGTATCTCTGCTAATTAACGGTAAGTTAATTTCAAATATGAAATATTGGTCCGTCATCCTTGCTTTAACTTGTAACAATTTGTAGATCTCATACAGGTTACACAGAATGTTATCTATGGGTAATGGTAATCTCTTTCGATATTTGACTAGATACAATCTGTTACTCCCCACGGAGTTGTTGTGGAGTCAAGAGATGCAAATTTATCTGGCCGTGATAGATCTCAGTCATAGTGTCAAGAAAAGTGTCCGTGTGTGTCAGTGTATGTCATATTTGTAGTCGCTAACGCTGCTAAAGAGTGCAATGAATTAGCTATGGAACCTACAGCGTTGATAAACCCGCGTCGAGTTCGCGAACGCGCTCCGAAGTGCTGATTGAGCAACAGCTTATTATAGTATTGTAGTTCATTGTTTCGTGTTGCATTTGTAGGATGATCATTTTACAATGGCTCTGGTTTTGAATTTTCCCGCATGTTTGCTCGAGATATTGCGTAAATTGTGTGACCGCTTTGTCTCCTTGCCAGTAAGGAGACATATTATAATTTGTTAAGATTTTCCACTGATCACGAATAAGATGCATTAGTCCTAAAGGGTCAAAATACAATGTTTGATTGCTCTCAAATGCTGTTAGTAATTTGTAGGATGCTTCAGTGGACAGTATTAGGCTCATAAAAATAGCAATGATAATGCTATAATATAGATTTTAGGACCACTGCTAGACTGCATGCTCGCTTTCTCTTTCGCGTTTGCTTCATTGCTTTGCTGATGCTGCTTTTTTGCTTCGTTTTCTGCTATAGGTAGGATGGAAAGCTTGAATTGGTCGCTTTATGAAACCGTTTTTTGTTTTTAACGTCACCACCCGGACAGCTCCATCTTTTCCTGGATGGACCTCTACCACCCGACCAACAGGCCATCTTCCCGAGGGTAAATTATCATCATGAATGGTTACCATATCTCCTATCTCTTTATTCTTCTGTGCTTTTAACCACTTGCTGCGTATCGATAACTGGCTAAGATACTCCGCTTTCCACCGCTTCCATATATCTTGGAACGTTTTATTCACATCTTGTATTCCATCTTGTTCTTGCATCCTGTGCCGTGTCTATGACAGTAAGGCAGACAGTTAGGACAGTAAGTAGTTAAGAAATGCGCTGGCGTGAGAAAATCGATGTCATCGATATCCTCGGATATTGGCAATAGCGGTCTTGAGTTAAGGCTCGCTTCAATTTACAAATATTTGTATGACCTGCAAGTAGTTGTTCCGGGTCTGGCTATTTGTTCTGGCTAGCTCTTGTTATGTGAAATATAGCGGCCTTTGTTTACTTGTTGGTGCAAGTGCACGTAATAACCATGCTACAATGTGATTCATTTTTACGAATGAACTGTAGTGATTTAATAAATCGTCAACTACGCTGTTTTCCGGATTGCTATTATGGATGGTTGTAACTAGCTTCCGAACCTCTTCTTCCGTCGCGTACTCTGCTTGCTCTCGCTTTGGCTTAAAGTCGGGTGTGGATAGCCAAACAGGGCCTTCCCACCACGACATATGATCCATTAATTGCGTAATGGATTGTCCTCTGCTCGCTGAATCGGCTGGATTTTCCTTAGTGAGTACGTAATGCCAAACGTCAGGTGATGTCACGCTAATAATTTTCTTCACCCTATTCGCTACAAACGGTTTCCAACGTTCCGGATAGCCTTTTATCCAGCTAAGGACGATCTTAGAGTCGCTCCAAGCATAGATACTTTTGTTAATAGTATGGTTAATAGCTCCGCTGCACATAATTCCAATCCAGGAAGCGAAACGGTCTTGCTGTTTGGTACTAATCTTGTTTTAGCTGCGACTAGTACTACTGATACTTCGTTTTTTGATACAATTCTGGCATATACGACACATGCGTACGCTTTAAGAGACGCGTCACAAAATTCGTGCAACTGGATAGGGTCATCTCGTTTGCCACTCATCGCTGACCTCGGTTGAAACTTCTTCGCTCCATTGAATTTCATCTAGCCAAACCTTTTGAAACAATAATTTGAATTTTGTAGTTAGCGGCGCTAGCCTAGCAATGAACCTAAAACTAAAAACCTTAAAAAATATAATATAATAACTAAAATATAATTATTATTAAAAGGAGCCCATTTAGGCAAGGTTCCGAAGATACTGGCAGCGTTCCCCCTTTGAATAGCTAGACTAATTCTTTGTCCGAGGTAGCTGTCAGTTCTTCGGTCTCCTGTGATGTTGACTAACCTTTTTGCTATTTCCTTAAAAAGCCTTATAGCGCTAGGACCCCACGGACCAAGGGTCTCGACACCAAATGGGACAAAATCATATTCGGAGCCTAGACCCTGTATTTGCATGCTTTAACCCTGTATTTGCATGCTTTAGCTTTTTCAGCCGCTTCACAAGCCGCACCAGTCCTGTAGTTCCGTTCTGTCTGACCGGAACCCGACTCAGTGAACCCGCCGAAAGTTCTTTCTTCGAGGACTACTCCTCAAGGAGAGAAACACGCGCCGCTTTGGTGCGCCTGCATCGCAGCGGCGGCCCTTCCCAGTCTACGCCCACTCAACATCCTCTGTAAGCAGAGGAGGAGTGGACGTATCGACCGTCTGTAGCCCGGTTCCCTTGACCAACCATCAAGCATGATCGGTGATTGGAACCATGACCTTTCCTCGTTTGTTGAAGATTAGCCGCCAGCCCCAATTGTCCACCAAAACCTGGTGGGCAATTGGAGCCGACGTTGCCCAGGGTGCGCCACGAGGAGGCTCTTCAACATGCATTGAACATAGAACATTAGTAGAACATTAAAGTGCATGCGTTATATCTTTGGAGCCGGCCTGTTACTACTGAGAGTTTTTGTTTAAGCGTGTCTAGTGTGTGTGCTGCTTGTGTATTTGGTTCTTCGTGTACGGTATGAATTCTATATAGTTATATGATCTTGTTTACATGCTTCTTTAATTTTCTACTCCTGCTGCCATTAATAAATTGTGTTATTCTACCTATTTTTGATCGTAAATCGTTTAGTTTTTGTTCTAGTCGTCTTTGCCATTTTGGTTTATATTTTGTTTTTGTACCGCGGGATATTTCTCTTGGTACGAGTGTCATCTTGGCTCCATTGACCTAAGCAACAGTCCATGCTGCTCAATATATAACGGTCTGGAATGGATGGATGTCTGTGTCGTTGTTAATATTTTCCGGGAGAATGATTTTGTTTAGGTAGCTAATTATTCTTGCATGATTTTTTGATGATTTTTGGTTTGGAATATAAATTCTATTAGTAGGGCTAGTGCCTTTATAAACTTGGAATGCTCGTTGATAAGAATTGTCTATTATTGGGTTAATTTCTAAATTAATTTGTGGGTTAGGAAGAATTTCTGCACTAGTTATTTCAGTGTTGTCCGGTGTTTCTATATTAGGTGTAGGTTCGTCTATAGAGTTTATAGTAATGTAATTTGTTAACTCGTTATGGGTATAGTTGAAATTAGTAATAACGGCTATCGTTTCACTATTGTAATTGCGTGTGCTATCTATACCGAGTTCTTTCGATACCTCTAACTTTAATGAATTTAATTTCTCATCACTTAAGTATGTATTGTTTATTATTGCTCTTCTTTGATCAGCTATTCGTTGTTCACTTAGGTGAGCAAGTGAATGGGAATTGAATAATGAAATCTTCGTACATAGGTTTTCGATATGTAGTTTAACTAGTGCCCAAAGCTGTAACTCTATAAAATGACCGCATCATAGCTTCGTAGTGTTCACTGGTCCATCTCATTCGGTTCTGTGTTCTATTTTGTGTGATTTGTATCTCTAGTGTTGTAGGTTGTACTTTTGTAGATTGTGTTGGTGTAAGTATTTGTTGTCTAAGCCCGCTAGAGTTTTGTGTCTGCAGCGTAAAATGGTTCCATTCGTGTTAATGTTCCTTTGTACTGCGAACGCGTAATTTTTAGTTTCTTTAGGTCGGCCATTGTAAGGCAACACAAATTCACTCACTTTTAAGCACAGAACTTAGATCTTTTAACACACCTTTGAACTATTAACTGTTTGTTGTTATAAAACACCTCCGACCGAAACTTGTTTACGTCTCGTAGTGTCAAATTGACAATGTCAATCTGACAAGTCGTTGGCGGGATGTCAAACTTTTTTCCGTTGAGTAGGTAGGTACAATGTAGGTACCTAATCCGGAATTTACTGGAACTTGAAGGCTTGATGATGCAGAATATGATGAAGTTCGCTACTCACATTTATCGTTCTCTCTTTGTTGTAAAACTTGATGATGAAAATCGCTTACAATTAGCGTTCTCTCGTTGTAAAACTTGATGATGTTAAATTCAATGTAACTTGTTATGTTGTAGATTCTATCACTACACCTTTGCCTCAACAATTTGTTGATATTTCTAAATTAAAAATTCCTAAAAATATTCAATTGTCAGACAGTGACTTCAACATTCCTTCAGAAATCTCTATCCTGTTGGGTGCTGAAATTTATTTTTACTCGTTGTTAAATGGTTGTATAAAAATTTCAAATGGTCCTGTACTCCAAAACACTGTATTTGGATATGTTATTGCCGGCAAAATTGGGGAATGCAACAAAGAAATGGTATGTAATAACCTTGTGTCAAATTTTGTTATATCTGATAATGTAAAATTGGAAGAGGTGATGGAAAATTTTTGGCATAATGAGAAGCTACCTGAACCTGTCGCTGAGTGTACAGATGAAGGTCAAAAATCAGAAACTATATTTTCAGCAGTCTGTGCGCCTTGAAAATAATACATTTCATGTTGACATGCCACTCATCTGTTCTAAGGAAAGATTACAGCTTGGAAACTCCTTCTCTATTGCCCTTCAACGATTTTGGTATTTAGAACGCAAATTTAAACAAAATCCTTTGTTATTGGAGAAATATAAAGAATTTATAGATCAGTATGTTGCAATGGAACATGCCATTGAAATTGATATAAGTTTATATGATATTAACTGTGGCTCTGTTTACTTTTTAGCCCACCATGCTGTCTTCAATGAGGAGAGCAAGACCACTAAGTTGCGAGTGGTTTTTGATGGAAGTATGAAGACTAAGAACAATACTTCATTAATGATGTAATGCTGAATGGGCCTGTGGTACAGGGTGAGCTTTTCGATATACTTCTTCTATTCCGAACATATTTGTTCACTTTGATTTGTGACATAGAGAAGATGTTCAGGTGTGTTTTTATTAATGAACACTTTACCAGCCTGCAGAACATTCTCTGGAGGGATCATCCCAGCAATCCCATCAGGTGCTTGCAGTTGCAGACCATTACATATGGGCTTAAGTCATCTACCTTTTTGGCCACTCGGTGCTTGATAGAGCTTGCCAAAAGGTATAGGGAACAATACCCTCTAGCTGCTAATGTTATCATTTCTAACACTTATGTAGATGATGTCATTTCTGGTTGTGATAATGTAGAGGAACTACACCTGCTAAAAAGTCAATTGATAGAGTTACTTAAATCAGGCAATTTCAATTTACATAAATGGTGTTCACACTATTCTTCAGTTCTCAAAGACATTCCAGCTCAACGTGAATATTTTCATGAAGTTAATCTTAATACAGACAAGGTCGTTAAAACGCTTGGTCTAAAATATGATGTCTTTTTGGACAATTTTACTTTTCAATCCCCACAGTGTGAGGAAGACACTTTAAATACTAAGAGAAAGGTGCTTAGTTATATTGGTAAAATTTTTGACCCTTTGGGTCTTATTGGGCCTATTATAGTAGTAGCCAAGTTAATAATGCCGGAATTGTGGCTTTTAAAGATAGAGTGGGACTCTACTTTGCCTCCTAAACAACTATTACTATGGAAAAAGTTTCTTGCCAATTTAAAACTTATGGACAAAATTTCAGTCCCCAGATCTATTAAAAGTCATAATTTAGTATCGGTTCAGTTAGTTGGTTATGCTGACGCTTCACAGAAAGTCTTTGGCTGCTGTATTTATTTGAGAGTTTTAGGTGAAAATGGAAAAGTTGAGACTAATTTACTATGCTCAAAATCGCGCGATGCTCCTGTAGCTAAAAAATTAACAATACCTCAGTTGGAACTAAATAGTGCATTATTGTTATCACAGTTAGCAAATAGAGTTGGTAGAGTACTTACATCTAGATTTAATCTCTCAGTTTATCTCTACAGTGATTCCCAAATTGTTTTAGCCTGGATACAGGCCGAAAAAATAAAATGTAATATTTATGTTCAAAACAGAGTACGACAAATTCTTGAGCTCACACAAAAATCTTCTTGGTACCATGTAAGGTCTTCTTATAATCCAGCTGACATACTCTCAAGAGGGATAGAGCCGCAAAGATTGCAAGATCACGCTCTATGGTGGCATGGTCCACAATATTTGTCAAAGGCAGACTTCTGTCACGAAAAGCCAGTATTAAATGATACAAATAGTACTGAGATTATTGAGGAGGAAATTACTTGTTTCTTACAAAAGGTAAAGCACAAGAGGGATAGAGCCGCAAAGATTACAAGATCACGCTCTATGGTGGCATGGTCAACAATATTTGTCAAAGGCAGACTTCTGTCACGAAAAGCCAGTATTAAATGATACAAATAGTACTGAGATTATTTAGGAGGAAAGTACTTGTTTCTTACAAAAGGTAGAGCAATCCTCCATAATGGATATTATTGAAAAATTCTCTGATTTAAATAAAATTATAAATATTGTCTCATACATATACAGATTTTATAATAATACTTTTAAAAATAAAAAAGAGGCTGTTGACTCAAATCTATCACCTAAGGAATTGCAAGATGCTCTTTTGATTATCATTCGTTGTGTACAGAAACAGCATTTTGCTGAAGAATTTAAACCGGAAAAGAAAACAACTCTTGCAAATTTACACCCTTTCATAGATGCAAATGGATTGCTTCGCGTGGGTGGCAGGTTGCTCAATGCAGGCATACCACATGATAAAATGCACCCCCTAATTCTTCCAAAAAATTGCCATATAACATCTTTATTAATTAAAAGAGAACATCTCAGGTTATTGCATGCTGGTCCTAGACTAGTCCTTAGTTCCCTCTCGCAGAAGTATTGGATCATTAGTGGCATTAGAGAGGTCAAAAAGGTATTGCATAGGTGCTTAATATGTATGCGTTTGAAGGCTGAGACTGCAAAGCAGCTTATGGGTTCATTACCAGCTGAGAGAATCACTGCTACTAGACCCTTTCAGCATGTGGGTGTGGACTTTTGTGGACCTTTTAATATCAAGGTTGGTAGAATCCGTAAACCACTCATAACGAAGGGGTATATTGCTCTCTTTGTTTGCTTTGCCACTAAGGCTATCCACGTGGAGGTGGTATCAGACCTCTCTACTAAGAATTTTTTGGCATGTTTCAATCGCTTTATCTCCAGGCGAGGAATGACTACTAAGGTTTTTTGCGACGACGCAAAAACATTTAGGGTGCACAAAATCAACTCAAAGATTTGTATGAGTTACAAAACTCAAAGTCTCATAGAGACGCAGTGCACAATTTTTGTAACAATAATTATATTAGGTTTGTATTTATCCCTAGTTACTCACCGGAGTTTGGTGGGTTGTGGGAAGCAGGGGTTAAGAGTGTAAAACACCACCTTAAAATAGTAGTAGGCAACTTAGTTTTGACCTATGAAGAATTTAACTCAGTTGTGGTGCAAATTGAAGGAGTTTTGAATTCTCGACCTCTGCTCTCACTGAACCCAAATAAAGGCAAGTATTTGACTCCTGGTCATTTTTTGATTGGCACGTCTGTGTGCAGCTATCCGGAGGTTGGTTTAACAGAAGTCCCGATAAATCGTCTACGATTTTGGAAGGTAGTAACCAAGCTTAAGCAAGACTTCTGGAAAACCTGGTCAAATGATTGCTTGACTCAGCTGCAAAGTCGTCCCAAGTGGAAAAATGAATCCACAAATATGAAAGAAGGTGATATTGTCCTGGTAAAGCATTTGAATACATCGCCATTAGTGTGGCCTATTGCTAGAATAATAAAAGTTTATCCAGGAAATGATAAATGTGTAAGAGTGGCTGATGTCAAATTTTATAATAAGATTTATAGAAGGAGTGTGACAAAGTTGTGTCCGCTACCTATTAATGAACAATAAGTCATGTTCTATCACTATGTTATATGTAATTAATTCTACCTATTTTGTATACTGTATTTCTGCTTTTTGGCTTGGCCCAACAATGTTCAAGTCCATTTGAACATATAATATTAGTTTATAATTTTTTTTTTTTTTTTTTATTTATTTATTAAAACTTTATGCACAAGTAAAAAAATAATACTGTACAAAGGCGGACAATTTTATACTTTGTTCAATTAAGTAGCCATAGCCAATTATTATGTTAGATCTCTAATTTCATAAACTAGCAACATTATTTTGGGACTTCCGTATCCTCACTTCACTTGGAAAATTTGTCGAAGTCAGGGCAGAATGTGCTCCTTTTAAAATATTGTAATAAAAAGATTTTATCTTAAAAAGTTTCCGCATTTCATTTCGAACATGCGAAGTGGTTCTTCGAGCCGGATATGAACCAGCGACCTATGGATAGTTCATAGTTCATGGTTTGACTGTAGTTGATCTAGCTCGTCTTTTACTTCGTTTCGTATCTCATAATTTTTTTTTGTGGTAGTAAGCTACTAAGCTCGGCCGATTATGCTGTTGGAAAGATAAGAAAGTTAACAGATGTAGAAACCGCGCGTTTAGTCTATTTTAGCTACTTCTACAGCATTATGTCGTATGGCATTTTACTGTGGGGTCGGGCTGCTGACATTGAATCTATCTTTATTTTGCAAAAGAGAACTGTCAGAGCCATTTATAATCTACGTCACCGCGAATCTCTCAGGAAACTATTTAAAAAGATTAATATTATGACGGTATCTTGCCAATTCATTTATGAAAATATTATATATTATGTAAGAAACAATTTGCATCTTTTTAATAAAATAAGTGATAGACATAATTTTAATACTAGAAATAAAGATAAAATATATTAACCATTTTTCAGATTAGCTAAAGTACTATTAAAGTTATTAGTTAAAGTAGTATTAGTCTTTTCTTTTTCTTTAATGTTACATCAAAATACCTTGTCATATATTGCAATTAAATGAAAGATAATTTAAAACTCATATTAAAAGTTCACTTTAAATACAAGCATATTACAAATTAGAGGACTATTATATAATATATCCAAGATAAGAATGCTTGGAAACATGCTGGTCCAGCTCCATAGGACCCTATAGGGTCTAGACAAAATCATACTTGTTGCTACTTTATTTGTATAGTTTATTATTTTTGTGACATTGATTTACATCTGAGATTACTTTACCTCACACACTGACATATTATTTGTTTAAATGTTTGGGAAATCGTATACTTTTACAATGTTTGTAATTATGTAAGCACCATGTATCTATAACAAAATTAACTTATTTGTCATTGCTACATTTTTTAAATTCTTTTTACCTATTGTTATAGGTGCATAGGTCATCACATATAATTTTATAATTAATGTATTACAAAATATTGTAACACTTTTAAAAGAGTAACGGTGGAGTTTCTTGCCCATTCTTCTATGGAGAAGAATGGGCAAGAAACTCCACCGTTACTCTTCAATCAGCTGTTCCCTACATTTTGAGGGGTTATGCAGACATAAATATAGGGAACAGCAGATTTTTTTTTGTGATTGCCGGTTTGGGCCCATAGTAACTGTCTTATAGTACTGTCAAATAGTAACATCCGGCTCGAAGGACCATGTTCAGGAGCTCAGGAAGATTAATAAAAAGGCGTGGACTGTATACTAATTTAAATTATATTAGAAAAAAGCGAAAAATAGGTAGCGGTACAGTGTCGTTGCCAAAGGGGGACGCCAGTGTCGTTCTAGCCGTGCAATCGTGAAGTGGCCCCCGCCGCTGCCGCTCGCCGCCGCGCGCAGGTCGTCTGCCCGCGCCCGCGCCTCAGCCACCGGTGACGTCAGTCCACATGATCATGCGATTGATGCGTGAACATCACAGTTGTTCATAATGATGAGTACAATGACCCTTTAAAATAATGCCCATGAATTCAACTTCACTCTGTATAAATTTGTTTCTTTTTTCCCTTTCAATTCAGGATTGCCTCTAATTGGTTTCTTTGAAATAAATGCTTTGAGTTTGTGTTTTTTTTCACGTTTGCTGACATCCACTGATAGGCTGTCTCTGATGATGAACAGGTTAATTTGATTAATACTGTCGGGGGTGAAAGTACTCACTTACAAGTTGGACTTTGGGATAAACTCTTAAATAGCGACAAAAAAGCATAAGCATTTGATATTTTCACTGGCTACTGCTTTTTTGTATGAAACAGTAGTTTGTTTTGTATTATTTCAGAGTTAGTCAAACCTATTAAAAGAAGTATATTCTTGAGTGATTATACCCTCTAAAAGCTTACCCATAAATTCAAAGTCAGCCTGTATGTTTTGTAGCTAGGCCAACATGAAATTCTGTAAGATTAAAGGATGTTGGATGGCACCCCTAGTATCCTAGCCTGGCTATTATTCCTTCTTACACCTGAGCGAATATATTTAAAGCGGATGAAATTACGGCTCTTGTTGCAAACTGTTATTACGCGCTTTCTTTGGCACATAAAAGCTTACCTGAGTGCTACAGAAACTTGCGTTACTTAACTTTACCTGGTAATGCCGAAATATGAAATAAAAATTAATGTCGGTCATCTACGGAATATATTAGGAGGGTGCTGACCGCTTTAGTAAAATATTATAGTAATGTTTAGTAGCTTTAGAAGCTAGCACGCCCTCTGGGTAGGTGGAGTGACGCGGTTGGCAGTAAGATGAGTACCCGGAAATCAGATAGTTTCTATGATTATTATCGACAGTATTCAGTTGGCTATTCAAAAGATACTTGACGAATCACTTGACAAAAATTCATCAGACATAAATATTCGTTTTAAATAAAAAAAATACTTCATAGCTTTTCATAATATACACATAACGAATGTATATATCCAATATCCTTTCATCTTTCTTTCCACTTAGTATGTCACCGTCTTCTAAAGCTAGTTCTTCAGATACGAGTTCAGGTCATTTTGTAGAGCTAGCATTTAATATAATAATATGAGACAACATCCACACAAGGTCTTCAGGTCCCGAACTAGGCAAAACCTGTACTACGGTAACCTGATGACTGATATACATACTTATATACATATACACACCCAGACACAGGTCAAACAGACATTTTTCATGCACACAAATGTTTGAATTGTCCGGGGATCAAACCGAAACCAGCGGCTCAGAAGGTAGGGTGCACCAGCTGCACCAACCGGCCAGTCAAATATATTTAGCATTTATATATATATATATTTACGTAAACGTTGCCTCCCCACACTAGGAATTTGTCCTGTATTGTGGGTGCGTTTACAAACATTTAAAGTCACATACACAAATAGCCAGACCCGGAACAACTACTTGTAGGCCATACAAATATTTGTTCCGTGCGGGAATCGAACCCGCGACACGCAGAGCATCAGTCAATCACTTAACCACTGCGCCAACCGTGCCGCATTAATGTTGTTGTGCCTTAAGCCGCATTACGAATTATACTTATATTACCTACATAAATTCACAATCTGCTAAGCTATCCCATTTATTTATCTTTTAGCCTTTTTTGCGGTTTGTCCCTGGTTTTTATCCGGAAAAACAAGGGTCCAAATAATCGTCCCTGCGGCGGCACTTGGTACATACAACAAAGTAATTCTATGTTTCTTTATATGGATGCAGAGAAACAAAAGGAGGTTTTTAGGAAAGCAAATATTACCTTTTTAAGAATTTGTCTTATACCTACTCACCAGAACTGGTACAGTAGCGTAATTACTGATACCATCGAGCTTTAGGAAGGGACTGGCACCCAAGTGTGAGTGACGGAGACAAGCGACGCTCTACTAAGCCGAATTGTATATAGAATTCGATGTGCCAATTAAATAAATCTTATCTTATCTTATCTTAACGCCGCCCGGTTACCTACTGAACTAGCGTATAATTATGCATTATAGAGGTCATGCATAGATAATTTTGCGCATAATTTTAAGAAGCCCTTGTAAAACAGATGTATTAGAGTTTGCATTATAAGACCATACAGCACAGCTGCTTCAATGTCCAGTTCCCAATGTATGTAGAATAAAATACTGGTACATAACTAGAAGAGATTACAATAATAAAAAATATAGTGAAAGGAGGATGGCGAGTTTGGACCCACATTATTTATAAATAACGAAGTGTCATTCACTTGCAAGTTCATATTTACTATAATTAAGAGTATGTAAGAGCATTATACAGGGTGGAAACTTTCAGCGGGGCATTAAGGGGAAGTACCTTATCAAGAAAATAGCCATTTTACACAAAAACATTTTTTGATGCCAATCGATCCTGTTTCTAATACTGATCAAAAACCTTTATGGGACCAATCATCGTTGGAGTACTCAAAAAGTAACAAATTGCAAAAAAAACTTTTCCCTTACATTTCGTAAAGAATTTGTGTAACTGAGATACAAAAAAATTAAATAAAAAACAAATGATCACGTAGAATTTTACACATATCAAAAAGAAGGCGTATTCATTTTCTCTTTTTATTAACTAACATAAAGAGAGAGCTTTTCTTGAAAGAGCCACCTTGTGCAAGATTTCTTAAAAGATTTGTAATGCCCTTTCTGGTTGGCACATGACAATTTGGATATTTGATCCTTTATCATTCTAACGCAGCCGATGTATTTTTATTATTAACGTAATATGCTTCTAGCAAGTCTAAACGTTCTAAATTGGAGGTAATTTTTCTCTTATCAATAGCTGTCCAATTATGCACTTAAATCCAATTAATTCACAACACACCCAGAGCTTTTCTGACGCAACAAACTGTCAAGATTGTTTTTTATTTAATAATAACAAGTTCAAAATTTGAATTGTTTTTAAACTGTACCCCAATTCTCGTAATTTTAAGAACGTTCGCAGTCTAATCTCAGTGTCAATATGTCAAAAATCACTCTAATTTCCCTACACATTTAACAAGTTTTTGACATTGATTGTCGCTGAGATGAGATTGCGACTAGATTTTGAACGTTTTTAATTACGGGAATTGGCCTTCTGTATCTTTTTATTCAGTCAACAAAAAGATCTCAACCGTCACTAAAAAAGCTTTTGTATAAAATTTTCATACAAAATGTACGGGAAAAGTTTTTTGCAATTTGTGACTTTTTGCGTACTCAAACGATGGTTGGTCCCATAAAGGTTTTTGATCAGTATTAAAAACGATTAGCATCAAAAAAGGTTTTTGTGTAAAATGCCTATTTTCTTGCTAACTGTATTTTTTTTTGAAACTCTGTGAATGGGGATCAAAATTCCATAAAAAATTATGGATAGTCTCCTAAGACCATTTTCGTGTAGTTGCAACGGATAAGGTACTTCCCCTTACTGTCCCGCTGAAAGTTTCCACCCTGTATAAAAAATATTGAGTCACGTGATGGGAATTAAAAGTAAGAAAAGATTTTTATTTACTTATAAATAGGTAAGTCATCATCAGTCATTATTAAACGCACCGTGTTTCGTATTAGATTCCAACATACTCATTACATGATTTGCGTTCTTACACTTGTAGACGTTTACGCTTGTAATTTTTTTTGTAAAAAACCAAACTTGTAAAATCTAAAAAAAAACATACAAAAGTTATTATTAAAAATGCATTCACATATTTTATACAAAAATACGATAATTAGCTATAACGTAGAATGGAATGTTATATTGTCAATAGGAGTTGGCTGTATAGATATAGTTGCACTATTAGGATTCGTTTTGGGTTATAATCTTTTACCTTGCATATCTTTTTTCTCCCTGCCTTTACGGCTTACTGCCCATTTCATTTTTTGATAGTTTTACATAGTTCTACAATTAGTTATAAGTTTTATGCTGTACGATAACAACAGTCCTAACAGTGGGTCCTATTGCATATGCAACTTCGCCATCCTCCTTTAAAAATATTCTAAGAAGTCTTAAATTTTCGGAGATCTATCTTACTGATGATCCTAACGTAGCTTACAATAAATTTATGAGCACTTTTAAATAGTTTACGACTTATGCTTTCCATATAAAGATATAAAAATCAACATAATACATAAACCAAAATGGCTATCACATGGCGTTAAATTATGCAGTAGGAAAAAAAGGGAACTTTTGTGGTAATCCAGGTTGAAGCCTAACCACGAAAATAAAAGGAAATTCACTACTTATTCTAGACTATTTAATAATTTAACGCAAAATGTTTGTATATAATTTAATTGACAACTTTATGGTTCTCAATTTGTTGTTTAGGGATATTGTCCTTAGTCTGATTAATAACTTGCCATGTAGTCTTTGATTTATTTTTGGATTGCTCAAGCAGCAATCCAAAAATAAATCAAAGACAGTTAGACAGCTATATTAGGTATAGATTATCCTACATAGTAGATACCAAAACACTCCTTACGGCTTACTACGGCATAGTTGAATCTCACTTGCGCTATTTTCAGGGGAAACTCAACTGATAGAGACATAGCATTTAAGACCCAAAAAAGATGTCTCCGATCACTGTTTAAACTGAAAACTACAGACAGTCGCAAGCCCTATTTTAAGCAATACAAATTATGTTGACCCTTCCTTGTATTTATATTTTCGAAGTAGCTGTGTTTATACAGCAAAATCCAAGTCGTTTTCAATGCCTTGCAGGCTAGGTAGGCTAGGTATTCCCAAGGAATAGGTGTGACAATAGCAAACTTTGTCAAGTATCATGTAAAACCACTTTGATGCGCAAAAGTATTTATTGCATGGCCCCTATTATTTTCATGAAATTGCCAAGTGGCTGGAAATATTTAAATACGGTGATGTTTAGGAGTTGACTACGTACATTTTTGACAGATAACGTGTACTATAGCATAAATGAGTTTCTAACAGAGAAAATATATTTGTTTGGCTGGAAATATTTAAATACGGTGATGTTTAGGAGTAGACTACGTACATTTTTATAAATTTGTTGAAATATTGTAATGAAAATGATAATTTATTAATTGAACGATAAATTGTAATGAAAATGATAATGATTTATTAACTGGTCTATTGAATGATAATTGTAATAATAATATAATCGAAATATAAGTGCATGTTTCATAAATAATGTAAATGTTTGCATGCCGAATGGTAAAATATGGTTAAGCTTTGATATGCCATAACAACTATTGTGTACTTACCTATGGCAAAATAAAATTCTATTCTATTCTATGCATACCGGCCAAGGTACCCAAGACGTCAGCTCCCCTGGTCTGGTCAGTGATTAAGTCAGCTGCGAATCTGCGATGTATATTTACGCACCTAGTGAGACAAGCATTCAATGATAGTTTACACACCATTGTACGCCCAGGCACACGACACACGGCACTCGCTCCATTAGTTGCAATAATACACGAACAGGGATGGCGGCGCGGCACTGACTTGCTAATACAATAGGTATTGGAAATCAAGGTTGATATTATATTATTGGTTTGACATTATATTATTGGTTTGACATCGTAATATTGATTTAACTTTGTATTATTGGTTTAACATTGTTTTGGTCTCTCATTTTATTATTGTATGTGTATCGAGCAGAGATTTAAGTTAATGCTGTCAATTATTTTATCAATGTTCATTTTTTCCTTTGGTTCATTATAGTATGCTTAGGGATGAGAAGTCTAATAAATTTTATAAAAAGAAAATACAAAACGACCTCCAACCATTTATGTGAATACACGGCTTATGGTGTGTCACCCCCTTCACTGACAGCGTCATCGCAGCAACGTGATGTCCCCACCCTCTAAGCTGTCAAATCCTCTAAGAGTAATATTATTTTTAACAATGAGTATTTTGCATGCCGAAAGGTAAAATGTATCGGGACCATTTACATAAAAAAACATCTTATTTGTATACAGCAGCTGACGTAGCTGAAGCATTTAATGAGTTTTTTGCCAACATACCTATAACTACGACTCGCTCCTTAAATTCGTCCCCATCTGAAGCTGAAAACCTTTTGCATAATAGTGTGCCTAAATGTAGTCGCTTATTTAGCTTCGAACATGTAACACCTCGTGATGTAATTAGTGTTTTTAACACACTCAAGTCAAAAAACACTGGTGATTACTGGGGCATCTCAATTAAACTTGTAAGTAATATAATCGACATCGTAGCCCCCTATCTAGCTGTTACTTTTAATAAATGTGTTGATTTAGGAACTTTTCCTGACCTCATGAAGAGTAGTAAAGTCATACCATTATTTAAATCGGGTAATAAAAATAACGTTGGCAATTTTAGGCCTATTTCTATCTTACCTGCATTTAGTAAAATATTTGAAAAATTAATACTCAAGCAGTTGCTAAGACATTTTAATTTAAATAGCCTCCTTCATGATGAACAATATGGCTTTACAAAAGGTCGTTCGACTACAGATGCGGGTGTTGCTCTGCTGAAACACATATTTAGCGCATGGGAGAGCTCGCAAAATGCTATTGGAGTTTTCTGTGATCTCTCCAAAGCCTTTGATTGCGTGCACCATGACACGCTTTTGCGTAAGCTAATTCATTACGGTATTCAAAACGAAGCTCTTAACGTATTAGATTCATATTTACATAATAGGCACCAATGTGTAGATGTTAATGGTGTGAAATCTTCCGGGCTACCAGTTCAGTTAGGTGTACCTCAAGGCTCTATACTGGGCCCATTTTTATTCTTGGTGTATATAAATGACTTACCATTCTATTTAAAGGGCATCTGTGACGTTGTACTATTTGCTGATGATACCTCTCTTATCTTTAAAGTAGACAGGAATAGACAAAATTTTGACGACGTAAACAGTGCACTATCAATGGTTACAGATTGGTTTACCACAAATAACTTAGTTCTCAATGCCAAGAAAACGAAATGTGTAAAGTTCGCCTTACCGAATGTTAGAAATCTAGGACCCAACATCGTCTTAGATAAAGAGGTACTTGAAACTGTAGACTCGGCAGTATTTCTGGGCATAACAGTTGATGCCAAGCTTCAGTGGGGATCACATATATCATGCCTAGCGGGAAGGCTCAGTTCGGCCGCCTATGCTGTCAGGAAAGTAAGACAATACACTGACGTTGATACAGCTCGGCTAGTCTATTTCAGTTATTTTCATAGCGTCATGTCCTACGGCATTCTGCTGTGGGGCAAAGCCGCTGATATTCAAAATATATTTGTTCTTCAAAAACGAGCTGTACGAGCAATTTACCAGCTAGGTGCTAGAGTTACTCTGAGAGATTTTTTTAAAGAGATTGGTATTCTCACGGTGGCCTCACAATTCATCATCGCCAACATCTTATATATTAGGCAAAATATACACTTATACACAAAAAACAGTGATATTCATAATATTAACACTAGAAACAAGGAGAAACTACGTGCTCCCTTTCACCGGCTTCATAAGGTCCATAACTCATTTGTTGGGCTTGGTATAAACTTTTAAAACAAGCTTCCCTCTTCTTTGTTAGAATTGCCTTTTAATGCGTTTAAAGCTAAAGTAAAATCCAACCTTTGTTCAAAGGCATACTATTCAATCAACGATTACTTAAACGATAAAAATAGTTGGTCGCTGTGATTAACTCAAGACAATGTTTATGTTCTTTCTCCAAAATTAGCTTACCTACTGACAAGTTATACGAGTTCATATAATTGTTTATTTTATTTGACTATATTTATTAGTCACCTTAGTTTAATTTAATTTTTATTTATTATTGACATAATCTAATCATTTCAATGTTTTTTAATGAGTTGTATTGCAATATATGGTTAGCTAGCGACCTCGACAGTTCATCATATTATTCTTTTGAGCAACCGGCAGCAAGTTCGTCATGCTCCCTTAGATGTCAATGCTTGCGGTAGCGTCGGGGGTCGGGTTGCCTCCTTCCCTCAAATATGGCGAGGGGGGTAATGGCTGATCTTTGCGTTATGCTCGTGAACGGGTGCTGCTTGTGGTGACAGGTCAGCTTGCTGACTATGGTTTTGTTATTGTTATTAGAAATTAATGTTTCTTTATTTTACTTCGAAGGTCCTAGTTTATCATTTGTGGCTACTAGTTACAGCTATATACATATAAACATAATGCAGCATTGCATATGTAAGCGGGCACGCCCTTTATGCCAGGAGGCTTTTTATTATGTATTAAGTTCTGTTTGCGTTTTTGTTTTTATTATTTATTTAAGCTTGAGTATAGTTTTAAATATTGGCGTGTGCTAGCTGACATATGGCAAATAATTTTAATATTTTTGTGTTTCGTAATGTTAATTACTTATTACTGTGTAGAATCCAGTTCTTCTAACTGAACAGACAGCAGTGCTGCTGGGGAGTTTGTTCCGCCACTTCTTCTTCCCAGCTAAAGCACTAGGAAGTGGTGAAGGGTGGGCGTTTTGGGGGGACTGTCTTATGTGATTTTGACGTTCAAAAAGTGCTGATTCTCAGCCTAATTTGAATAAATGACTTTTGATTTTGTTTTTTTTTTTTTGACCTACATTTTTGGCAAATAAATGATTCTGATTCTGATTCTGAAGGTATAGCTCTGTATTGATTATAATAATATAATTTGAACTAAATTACTCTCAGTACCAACGCACGTATCTTTTAAAAAGAATAAATAATGGAAGAAAATACAATAATTATTTGAACTAAATGTGACGAACAAGAAAAAAAAAATCACACAAACATGACAAGTTCGGGGAAAATATAATACGTATCCATAGTGTCTTTATCAATTTTAACGCTCATTAAACCAATTCAATTAATGTTCCTAGTCTATTATTTTATTAAAGTTTGTTCCCTATATCGAACATACCTAAATATACCGCACCGAAATTTTTCATATTTCAAGCAGGTATGTCTTTGATCTTTATTTTCGTCCCCTTTTATATTAAGACACTTCCACCATTTCCACCGCTATCTGCAGAGAAGTACATAGCACCATTGTTGGTAAAACCCTCGTATTCGTTAGCCAGACATCAATTCGGTGGAGGTCTGCCCGGCTTGGGTGGAGCAACGCCGTGTCCTAGTGTAGGCGATTGGCGGTGGCGATCTCTCGCGCCCTGGTCCAGGCCACGGTACAGAGCGAAGCGAAGGCACAGGAAGCTGTCACCTCCTTCTGCAAAGCAGTAATGCTCGCGAAGGAGGAGGCGGAACGCGTGAGAGAGAGGCAACATTTGCGCCCTCACGCACCTAGTCGCCGCAGGAGACGTCCAGGGCGTCGGGAATCCCAGGCTGGGCTTGCGGACGGCGAGCATTACGTAGCTTGCCCTCCGATAAGGACCAGGCCTGGGTGACGACGCGTTGTGTTCAACGCGCGCCTCAAAGAGAGGACAGCAACAATGGCGGGTCCGCTAGGGCCGATGCCTGACGGGGTTGCGAGAAATTCTAAAAGGGACCCTGAGGCCCCTGTCACAGGCGACTGAAGGAACACGGGTGGGTTTTAGTCAGTAAGGGTCTGACACGCCCTCCCGCTCCGCCCAAAGCGGGAGAAGTTATTTGATGATTTCACAAACTCAAAAAAAAGCCGGACATCAATTTTATTGTATTACTCATACGTTGTTGGCGGTATCAGGTCGCAAATTTAGCTCATTTGTCTGAGGAGCAAGCCCCGCACCCCGCACCGCGAGTTGACAAATGACTGTAAATCGTTTACGAGCACCACGCGGCAAGCCACGCGGTCATCAGCAAAATTCGTTAATTGTATGCAATGGATTCGCGCCTTGATGATTGTTGAAGAGTTATTGTTTGTTAATGTTAGGTGGTTTGGATGCACAGTAACAAAAAAAGAAAAGACTGTTCGGACAATGTGCAGGTGATAAATTATTTTTATTTCTGTAAGTAGATTATACAAACGTTGTTAATATTATAATGATGTTTATTTCTGTAAGTCGGTTTATACATATAAACGTCATTAATATTGTAAATTATGTTTATTTCTACAAGAAGGTTTGTGTAAACGTCATTAATATTATAAATGATATTAATTTCTGTAAGTAGGTTTATACAAACGTCATTAATATTATAAAACTAGAGGTCAACGTTTCCAATCCGACTACTCTGAGAAAAATACCGAAACTTACAAAAATAAACTAAATTAAAAAATCTTTAAAATTAAATTTAAAATTAAAAAACTTACAAAAAAAAAATATTACTCGTTTTTAATTACCTACGAAAGGTGCGTTGGTACTGACATTATAACTTGTGGCGACCTGCCTGAGCTAGGTTAATAAAAACCTGTGTTTCAGGCCATCCCCATACTAAGCGATATATAATACTATCCTTATTATAGTAGGTACTAAATACAAACAAAAGTTGCCAATTTAATAAATACATCATTATTGAAGTACTTCTGTCTAGTCTAGTGTTTCTGTGTCTGTGTAATCAAGTTTACCCAAATATTCGCGAATCTTCAGACTACAATGTTTGTAACTGGCACTGTAAATATTAATTAATCTATTGAGCTTATTGTATAAATCGGGTCCTAAATAGACATAGAATCGGTTTACAAAGGCATGTCTAGTTTGAGGCTTTATGCAGACCAAATCCTTCCTTCTCTTGTCAGCAGGTACAGCAGGCGTAGCATGTCGCTGTCTATTTCTACGAAGAATAGACATAGCTTTTTCTATACAAAGTGACATTTCGTTTCTTCATTTTTGACATCGCACCGAAGAAATCCTTCTACAGTCTGTCATTTTATTTATTTATTAAAACTTTATGCACAAGTAAAAACTGTACAAAGGCAGACTTAATGCCTTGGGCATTTTCTACCAGTCTACCTTAGGGTGATGCAGAGACAATACATAGTAGGTGCAAAAATAACTTAGAAAATATTTATAACTAAAAAAAGAAAAATAATAAGAATAAATACATAATATATATACATACATACAACAAAAAAATAAAATTAAAAACATTATGAGAGTTAACAAGAAAACCAACAACAACTTAATTCTGAGACGAATCTGCCAACTTCTTGCGTATGTGTTCTCGAACTTTCACTTTAAATGTGAACTGATTGGTTACCGTCCTGATATTCTGAGGGAGCGCATTCCAAAGGAAAACCGCCTGGACAAAGAAGGAAGACTTTATAAAACCAGATCGATGAGAAGGACAACGAAGAAGACGATTATTTTCAGACCGAAGATTCTTGCTATGTGCAGAGCATAAATATTGACAGAGAGAGGTCAGATAAGAAGGAGAAGTGGGTTTGTGAAGGATAGCAAACAGGGTTGTCAAAGCCCTCAACGCTCTGCGCTGCCGGATGGGTAACCACTTTAAAAGCGATCGATGTGCGGATACATGATCGTACTTGCGGAGATTGAAAACGAATCGAATGCAGCTATTAAGAAGTCGGTCAGGTTTATTGAGGAGATCTGCATTCAGGTCATAGTAGCACACATCACCATAGTCAATTATGGGGAAGATTAGGGACTGTACAAGCATTGCCTTAATGTGTGATGGGAGAATATTTTTTAACCGATAGAGCGACCGCAACGTTCCAGTGACCTTCTTGCTCAAAATCGCGACCTGCTTACGCCAGTTGAGGCAAGTGTCAACATGCAAACCCAGATCCTTGACGTCAGAGCTAAACGGAATCACTGTGCCATCAAAAGTAACAGGTGGCACCGTTAAACCATGCAGCCTCCTCAAGCTATAGGGGCTCCCCACAATGATAGCCTGACACTTGCTTGGGTTAACCGCCACCCCAAAACGATCAGACCAGTTTTTGACAACACGTAAATCTTGATTTAGCTCCTCGACCGCAGACTCGCTCGGGAGAGACCATGCGATAGGAGAGGATGGATAAAAGGACTTCGTGACTGACGGTATTAAAAGCATTTGAAAAATCGATCAACACTAGAACCGTAACTTTAGTGTCTTCCATTCCTCGCCATAAATCGTCAGTCACTTTGAGGAGAGCAGAAACGGTACTGTGCCCGGGTCTGAACCCAGATTGGAGCAGACTGATGAGAGAGTTTTTGTGAATGAAGTTGGAGAATCGTTTATGTACACAGGCCTCGAGTATTTTGGACAAAAAGGGAAGGATGGAAATTGGACGTAAGTGACTAAGAAGAGTGGGATTAGGGATTTTTGGTAGTGGTCGAACATGGGCTTTCCGCCACAGGGAAGGGAAAACACCGGAGAAAAGGGAGAAGTTAACTATATGGGAAATTGTAGGAAGGAGCTGATCGACCACTGTCACGATCATGTGTCGACTGATGTTATCACAACCGACGGCTTTGGATTTGATGGATAGGATAATCTTTTTGATCTCTCCCGGGTCGACTGGGCTGAAGGTGAAGGGGGTAATATTGGGTCGCGTCAGACCAGCAAGGTAGTCAAGAGTTTGACATTTGGTTGGATAATCAAGGGTGGGAACAGTAGAGAAGTGACGATTTAGATCGTCCAAGCCAAATGTGCTAGGAAGGTCTGAATGTCGCGACTTGCCGATACCTAGAGTTCCAAGGAATTTCCAGATATCAGCAGGAGAAGAAGATGTGATGTTACTAAGAATGTGGCGGCGTTTAGCGTTGCGTATCATCTGATTACAACGATTGCGAGCAGTTTTGAAGAGGCTCCAATTATCATCTGACCGATCCTTTTTAAACTTCCGAAACGCGCGGTCCCTTCGTCACATCGCCATCCGAACTCCCACATTCATCCATGGCGCAGGTGGGCGCTTTAGCTTGACTCTTCTGATAGGAGCGTGGGTGTCGTACAGCTTAACTACAATATTGTTGAAACACGCTACTTTATCGTCAACTGTAGCGGCTTCCTCCAGGTCTGTCCAGTCAATATTAGAAGCATCTTGTGTAAGCTTTTCACAATTCATCCTCGCAAAGGCACGCCTGTACTGGAATGTAGGTTTGGGTTAAGGGGCTTTAAGGACATAAGACAGGAAAATAAGGTCGTGGTGGGAAAAACCAGGAGCGTCAAGTTGACCATGTGAGGAGACTAGGGAAGGATTTGAGGTGAGGATCAAGTCGAGCCAAGTATCATCACCCGCAGCGTTATGATGAGTTGGTTGGAGAGGCAACACATGCAGACTAGCTGGCTCGACCAGGTGTAGAAGTTTACGGGATCGATGGGAGTTGTGGGCAAGGAGATTTGTGTTGAAATCCCCCATGACTATGTGATGTGCATACTCCGAACCTAAAGATGCTAAGACCGATTCGAATTCGTTGAAGTAATCAAGTGAGGGGGGACAATACACAACGCCAAGAACGGTTTTAGCTCCTTTGACACAGACCTCAAGAAAAAGAAACTCAGCCGAAGCATTACAGGAAGAAGAAGAAAGAACTTTAAAAGGAAGATCAGCACGGAGATATATAGCTACACCACCCCCTCTCCTACCGACTCGGTCATTCCGCATCAGAACGAACCCTGGGAGAGAGTAGGAGGTGGATAAAAGTTCAGGTTTTAGCCAAGTTTCAGAAATCAGGACGGCATGGACGTTGTTGTTCGTGAAAGTTTCATACAAATAGTAATAGTATAGTATAGTAGTAGTATAGTAATAGTATATTTTGTCTTTAATTTCTAACGATCTTTGTCTAGGTCTTTTTATATGTGGACTATTTCGGAAGAAAGTTTTCTATCCTTACTGTCAAAATCACACTGACAACTGACATTTGTCTAAGGCAGTTAGTGAAGACAATTTGATTTTGGAATCGCCAGTAGAAACTTTCTACTCGACGGCCACAAAGTATAAACGGTTATCTACAAAATCATGATTTTAAAAAGGAGCGTTTTGAATGCAAAACTGTGATAATTAATAGAAGAACAAAGCTATCTTGTCCTATTTTAAATCATTTAGTTAATAGGGCATAAGTACCAAGGAAATAGTTATGCCGAATATTACTGTAAAATTTTTTGATCCAAAATACGCCTCATTTTTACGCCTTTACATTTAAAATACGCCAAATTATGCCTCAGAGTTAAATACAATTGTTGAACTAAAGAATTGAATTATTTTAGCATTTCACAAATTAAAGTGCTTAGCAACGGACAGTGATTTAATTAGAAAAATAAATAACAATATTTTCTGTCGGTATAATTCGTGCATTAATGTGAATGGAGAACTCCACGAGATTTTTTTTTTTGTGTTTTTTATTTATTGTTAATGTGCGCGTACTTCAAAACCTTACCTAACATAAAAGCCAGCGCGAGCAGAGGCCTAAGCCACCGCCCGCACACCCGCGCCGGCCACCCACTTTGACACGAGGTAAGAGCGCGCACGCGACGTTCCCGCTTTATTACCAAGGTATCTAAGGTTAGTTAAATTTATTTACTAAGTGTGGTTGCGTTTTACTCTGATTTGTAAGCTATTTAGTTTGTTTGAAAAGTAAAAAACTCATTTTTGGTGCTTTTTATTTTTATACCGTATCGAATTAATACTAAACACTTATAGTATACGTGGTGTAATTTAATGCCCCTTTGTCATTCAACTCTGTATAAGAGTTTACGAACTCGAGTACATTGCAAATCAATGTGTTTACGGAAATTTAGATTTGTGGCAATTGTGACACCTAAATGTTTCATGTGATCGGCTTTAGCTAGAGTAGGACACGAACAAGCAGCGTCAGCATCTGTCGTACAGATATGGGCATAAATGGTAAGGTTAGAAAGTGGTATATTACTGTTTCTCATTCTAAATAGAATGTACTTGGTTTTATCTGCATTTAATGTTAGTAGATTCATACGAAGCCAATTTGATACAACATTAAAGCCACTCTGAGCTTATTTATAGACCTCCTCTCGTAATTTTTCCGAAAACAATAGGGCTGTGTCATCTGCATATGACATTGTGATACCATCTGCCAATTTCAGGTTGCACAGTTCATTTATGTAAATTAAAAACAACGTTGGTCCCAAAATGCTTCCTTGTGGAATGCCGTAGCGGCTGTTTTTGAGTTCTGAACTTTTATACTGACCGAGTTTTACACACTGATGACGATTTCTAAACCAATCAGAAAAAAGTAGGAGTTGTGTTCCTCTTATCCTAAGTGTTTCAAGCTTATGCAATAGTTTAGAGCAAGAAATAGTGTCGAAAGCCATGGTAAGATCCAGGAAAATTCCCATGCAATTATATTTAAGATAGGTATAAAAATAGACTTAAGCTACTGTTAGCGTGCTTAAAAATATATGAAATATGTAGTCTTTAGAATTCGACGAACATAGGAGTAGTGGTCGTAAATATCAACATCATACTCTTTTCAATATCACCTCACTCTTAATATGTAGTGCCCCTACAGTAGCTGTCGCAAAAACAGCAATTACATTACAGATCTCACCTGTGACTCTCATTGTCAAGCGCTGAGCGCTCTGCAGTACTGTAGCGGCGCACGGTGGGCTGAAATCAAGCTTTCATAGACTTAGGGATTCACGAAAATTGATGAGCAATTTTTTTAAAAACAATAACGGCTTTGCGATCTACCACTAATACAAGACATTTTTATTCTGCGATTTTTGTATACGATTGTTGTTACCTAATATTTCAAAGTTATAACGATTTGAATTTATTTTTGCATGGAGAAATTTGATTTTATATGAATAACTTTTAATTCTCAAGAGTTCTCAAAAAATGGCTTTCGGTATTCGATTGTGCTATTTTTTTGGCAAATTATCCGATATATCACTTGCTTCGATTTTCTTCGATTTTGGAGAAAATTGTTTTTCATTCCTTTTTCCACACCACCTTTGAGGTAGAAGATCTAAGCGCGTTTTTTTTTTATCAGTGGTGTCCCCAGGAGGCCTAATCCACTCATATGCACACTCTTACTCACACACGCACTCACAAAATTATCACTTAGACAATTTCATCAGATTCTGATTCAGATTCGTTCTCTAAATGTTCAACATTTACAAATTCTATATTTTCCCGCTCATCTTCAAATATTGGAGATAATAGAAGCATGGTTTTCGCTTCTTCTGAAAATGGTTTGTGTTTCCGTATCATTTTGTGACGTTTTGATGATATATAAGGATTATTAGCTCTCCTGCAGAATTTTCTTGAATGGTGTTGGCGATATCGCCTAAAGTATTTATTTCTAGATTCAGCCGCTTCTTTCGATAACTTTCCAATCGGAATTAATCCCAAGTTTTCAATAATAGCTGCTCCATGAACAAGAACTTAATGCACACTGGAGGGCATGAGATACCACTCATATAAATCTACGTATAATTTTATGGTGGCTTCCGTATATTCTTTAAACTTCACTGTGTCAATTTTATGACCTGAAGATATTGTTTCTAAAATGATTGAAAACCGTTTTATTAGGTTTTCATCGACACCAGTAATTGCAGCAGCAATCTCTGTATTTGAGAAAAATCTTCGAGCGGTATTCTCGTCATTAGTAGTTCCATGTCCTTGCTTTACAACATCTATTAAAAGGCCTGTTTGATTTTTAAAAGCTTCCTAAATGCTTTTTTTCTATTTTCAATCAAAACTTTGTCCCTTCACCTTTTGCAACCCATGTTTTGAAATCCAGTCTATAGGCTATGTAAAGAATGCATTCCATAAAACGTATCCATATATGTAGCTATGATAAACCATATTTGTACAAGTCGGTACAAATGTTTTTAGTCAATAACAAAGACAAGTTATTCATTTCTCTAGGAAGTTTCACAGAGGATTGATGTTGCTTTACCATCTATCATGGTAAGCAATAATGAATGTGAGACTTTCATTTCTCCAATTTCTGTTTCCTTCAATTCATTCATCTCCGTTTCAATTTCGGTTTTCTCTCTTAAAATCGTTGATTTATTCTCTTTTTCAAACTTGAAAAATATTGGACGACACCAATATGCTGAATTTGGTGAGTCGTTTTCCCAGATAATTTGTTCCTCGGAAATAATTTTTGTTGGTACTAAACTACCCATAAAAATACTTGAATCATCTGTCGAAGCACTGTCCTCTTTGTCATCCGTTGTCATATTTTGCTTATAGTTTGGTTGATTCGAGGCACCATCCATTCCCCATTTGCTTATCATTGTCAACTCCTTACAGCCTGTGCTATCAATATTGATTGCTTTGAATATCCTTTTGGCGGTTATATCTAATAGAGGCTACAATTTTATTCTAGCAGTTGTATCTGTTAAGGTAATATCATCTTTTGGCGGGTAGCATTCTTGTTTAGCATTTTGCACCTTGTAGTAGGAACGGAACATGTCGACATTTTTCTCTTTGATACTTTTTATTAAAGTATTGTATTGCCACTTTGTTAATTTAAGGGACAAAACAAGTCCCAAAGCTCCATCTGGACTAAATTTAGGTTTTTCATTTTTACCTAAAAGACTATCTTTGGCTTTTTGCACATCCTGTGGATTTTTAAGTAAGTGTTCGAGGATTTCAGCTATTCCTTGATTACCATCTTCTCGTAATTTCATAATATATGCATGAGATATTTCCTCTGTAGTCATAGTTGTATGAATATGTTCTGTACGTCTCTTTTTTTGCTTAGTTCCTAATTCACAAAATGGTTTTCTTGGACTTAAATTCGTTGACGTGGCAGTAGACACTTTTGCTGGAGATTCATGTTCACTTGATGTACTAGGAACAGAGTCTTGGTTTCTTTCAAATGCACTTACAATGAAATCAGGCCAGTTTATTTCCGATGATAACCATTCGCTATTATTGTTGCTAAACAATTCCTCTTTGCTATGAGCATTTTGCCATCTCCTTTGCAGATTATAGCAATATTTTGCACAAAACGCTTTAAGCGCTTTATCGTTTTCATCACTTAACAGAGTGGGGACTAATCTAGATTTAATAGCACTATATAAAACACTATTATTTTTAAAACTTCCACTTTCCTTTAATAGCACAACAATATCAATATTTGACACCAAATCGATCATTTTTACGTAATAAATAGTATTAGTATTCCGAAAATGTGAGATAGGATAGTGCGTTTATTACGATGTGTAACAACGTACTGAGGATGGTGGTTTTTCAAATGTAACCGTGTAATTTTTTTACCTGCTATTCATCATCCAATCACATAATGACACGTCATCATTTTGCTGCGCTCAATGGACGACGCGCTAATGAGTATTGTTAAAAACAAATGACGTCATAAGGGTGGTGTCGAATTTTTACCAATAATTTGATTTTTTGCTATATTTCTGCAATACAATATTTAAACATGTCAGATTAAACCAAAAACCGATTAATATTTCATACAAAGATTAGGGGTCCATAACTCAAAAAATACTAGGTACAAAAAAAATACAAATAAAAAAAATAGTATTTATTTATTGACACACCAACGACTTATTCGCTAAAACATTACATTAAAAATATTCTATATAACAGCTTTGCGGTGAATTTGTCACTTATAGGTGTGCACAGCACTTGTATAATCAATAATAATAAAAATTAAAATGGAAATATATGATCATAAAAAATAAAATTTACAAAGTTCAACAATGAATTTAAAATGACAAGTAGTTAAATTAAAATACAGTATAATTCAAAAATTAAAAAAAAAAACAGTATTAGTACATACAATTCAAAAATACTCATTTGAATCCTTAAGTCCCCACTTGACGATTCCAGCCCACCGTGCGGCGGTGAGCGCTGGAAAAATGTGAGCTCTTTACTAACGAGGGTTTGTTATTGAAAATATTTGTACGTGTGCTGCGGAACATATTAAGCATACGGGAATTATTGTATCTCGCCCTATTCTACTGTCAATATGTTGCTTATTTACATTCTGCCTGCAAGATTCAGCATCAATTCACGTTTTCAATAGCAAATTGTTTAGATATGCATCAAAAATCTATACTGTGTTGTGTTTTGTTTATCTACCAATTTATCTGTGGGTGATAGATAATTCATAAAGAATAATAAAAAAATATGTTTTAATGAAGATGGAAGCCAGCGATCCACACAATATAATCTTTTTAATTTTACACCATTAATAAGAAAGCAAGTAATTGATCACATCTCATACATCTCGGCGCAAAATTGCTGACGTATATCTGTACGATTTGGGAAATTCGGTCATTCTTCCTTACAAACGTAGTATGGTGATTACTCGTCTGTTTGACGGTGTACATTCAAAACTAAAAATTATATCAGTTTGTCTCGCCATTATCTAGCCCTGTATGGAAGCAGGATCGGAAAAAGAATGGTTTGGAAGTTATGAGCGTTGACACCTCCTTATTTCAACGCATTTTTGGGCGTAAATAAATAACTATGTATGTATGTACGTATGAAAATGGCAAAATTGTTACCGTGCAGGGATAGATAACAATAATTTATTCAATAATTCAAATAACTTTAGTTTGAATAAATATAACTAGCAGATTTTTCATAATATTTATACGCCCAAAGGTCTGTTCATGAAGTTTTAAGCTCGTTTTCGTTATAAATCATAGTCTATTTCACTAAATAAATAAATAAAAACTAAATAAACAAGAATAAATAAATAAAACTAAATTAATTAATAAATAAACTAATTAGTATGCATATTAGCCACACCCACCAACGTGTTCGAGCCGTCGACTTGTGCAACCTTACGCATAAAATATAATTATTGTGGTAATGTATCGCGGAGTATTCGGATCACGAAAACAATCTCTCAACATTACTCGCTAGACGAACAAATACGTAATGTTTGTAGACCTACACGACATGCTACACGAATATATTTCACGACACGCGGTCTAGAAAAAGGCTTTCGTAAATTTTATAGATAGATTTAATATTCCAATATTTGCAGTGATCGTTTAGCATACTGTTATCCACTATAGTCTAAACTCTGGCAAGATAGCATTCCTCCCTAAAAGATTTCACCATAAGGTATTTGACTATTTGCACCGTTTCACAAACCACTTATAAATCATTAACTTTAAAGTGATTAAAATGGGTTTACTTTGTGCTATTAATTGTTAGTCAAATCAGTTTACTCGTAGTGCCTATGCTACTACTTCCCAATATATAGGAATAATAATGTCTACATGTACCCACTAGTTGTAGTTGACACGGGGTAATAAATTTGAAGCGCTCACTCACCAGAAACCGATTACAACTTAGAACAAGATATTCCTCCGGCTCGTACTAATTCTCGGGTCCCATAACTGCGCCTGTCATACAGTTCAGAGCTAAGCCCACTGTACGCGACAAATCGATGGTATATGTCTCTTAGCTATGAAGTTTGCGAACAATGCGCCTGTCCCCACCGCCCACGTCTATACACAACACTATGTGTTTCACTTACAGTTCCATTACTAGATCACACTAGTACACATGACAGAAGTTCTGCTCTTTACATCACACAAGGCCACACAAATACTTACAGAGAGCAAAAAAAATCAAAGACAGCAGTTATTTCAGAATATAATAAGTCTGTTGCTATTCAACTAACAACAGCAGTAGTTCCTAAAAGTTCGCTATGCAGATTGATGAACGCAGTACTACCTTCTAATATGACTTTTAAGAGTATTTCATGACACCCAGAGTAAGAGAAACGAGTAGTACATCTTTGTCGAGAACTGCAGACCCATTCTATGCAGTACTTATTATAAGTACTCTAGTTTCGTGACGTGCGCCATTGGAATGAACCTTCTCCAAATTTTCAGTTAGTACCATAACCACGGTCTTCAGACAACATTATTTCCCGACTGTGCTCTGCCCAAGGGACTAAGTTTCGTCGTCCAAAAGGCTTAGATTCTTAAATTGTCTCGGAATTTTCGGACACTGACCACTAACAGAGATGTTTCAGGAATTTTAGGCTTTATACACTTGAAGCATGTCGTCGTGTACCGTCTTCAGAATCGTCAGGTAATTCAAAGTATGTGAGATAACGAGTGTTTTTTTTATTTGCGCATGCTAGGCTAGGGGCCAATTCCTACGTTGGAAGACGGGGAAACTGGTCCTCATCAAGAAACCGGGGCACCCTGCGGACTCTCCGTCCGCTTACCGGCCTATCATGCTGCTTGACGAGGTGGGCAAGCTCTTTGAAAGAGTCATTGCAGACCGCCTCGTCGGGCGGCTAGTGCGGGTGGGGCCGGATTTGGCGAAGAGTCAGTTTGGTTTCCGCAGGGGGCGTTCTACGGTGGACGCCATCATGCACATGTAGGCCCTCACGGCGGAGGATGTTGTGGCCCGGGGTGGGGTTGGTGGTGTCTCTAGACATCGACAATGCCTTCAATACCCTTGTAGAGGAACCTAGGTATTGTATTTAAATAAAAGGCGTCTTGTCCGTACGACGTACATTATGAGACTGGTCCTTAATGTTACACACTACATCACCCTCCTTAAAAGGAGAAAAATAATCTTACAATATTTTTTTTTTCTATATTTTTATTTTTTTTTCCATTTTTATTATCTTCTATCATAAACTGTATATGGTTTTGTACGGTTTTTATGTACCGTTTCTACGTTAATTTTTATTATTATCTTAACATTAGGTCCAACTTCTTCAATCACAATATGCGGTCCGTTAAACAATCTGTCCATTTTATTAATAAATAATAAAATAATAATAAATATCGTCTGACATTGCACACAGCACCATCTAGTTCCAAGTTAAGCACTTAACACTTAAGGCTTGTGTTATGGATACCAGATGGTTGATACACTACTTAAATACATTTTTTTTTTCGTAAATACATACATATTATAAATATACATCCATGACTCGGGTACAAATGTCCATATTCATCATACAAACATTTGCCCCTACCGGGATTCGAACCCAGGACCATTTGGTTTCGCTGACTACACTTAGCCACTGTAGCCACTACACAAAACGTGTCGTCGTTTATTAGTAGTTACATTCCTTATTAAATGATAAATGATTTTATTTCTGTAAGTAGGTTTGTTACAAACACTTTTACACGTCAATCATATTTAAAAAACTAGATGAGGTCGGCGTTTCCTATCTGACTACTCTGAGAAGAAAGGCCGAAACAAACTCAGAGGTCACAGTCTCTTTTAAAGTCCAGACATAATCTTGGTCAGATCATGTGAAGACCATGAAGATTGGTGTCTGAAACGGTATTTTGAGGAAAAACCATACAGATTGAGCGGACCTGTCCAGTCAGTGCACGCATTTGTCAGTAATCTTGCCGCTCAACTGAGAACAAGGAACACAACGATTCGACGAACAATACCAAAGAAAGGACATTTGGGTAGGCCGCATAAATTACTCAAGCTGCCAGATCGTGAAACTAACTAAGAAATAAAATAAAAAAGTAATAATCCACATAATCTTCACATTCACAATAATTTAAATAATATAATACTTTACAAAGTAAATACTCATGTCATTGTATGTATAAAATTCATCAATGTCAATGTGTATATAAAAGTTCGAACATAATCTTTGAGGACCATGTAGATTAGTATCTGAAATGGTCTTCTGAGGAAAGAACCACGCAGATTAAGAGGACCTGTCCAGTCAGTGCACGCATTTGTCAGTAACCGTGCAGCTCAACTCAAAACTTTAGGAGCTCAACGATTCGACGAACAATACCAAAGAAAGGACATTTGGGTAGGCCGCATGAACTACTTAAAACTGCCAGATCATGATTAAAACTGAAACAATGACCCACATAGTCCTCACATTCACAATAATTAAAATAATAAATTGTACTTCTCAAGGTAAGTATTCAAGTCGTTAAGTTATAATAATTATCAATTTATCAGTGTATGTAACAGAAATAAAAAAAAACATTCAGTATGCAGAAAATTGGAACAACTCAATCCCAAGCCTTTTTGTCCTCAATATAATCCTTAACGGTATAAAAGCCTTTCTGGCACAACTTACGTTTAATGAATGATTTGAATTTATTAAGTCTTAGATCTTGAACGTGGCTTGGAAGTTGATTATAAAAGCGTATACATTGACATCTGAACGAGCCACCTATTTTCTTGAGCCTTGTTGTAGGTACAACGAAGTTGTGTTTGTTCCTAGTATTTATATTATGGATATCACTGAATTTTTTAAATAAGTTTATATTTTTATGGGCATATAAAAGATTTTCAAAAATATACTGTGAACAACAATACATTAATCTCCTTAAATTTCTCTCTGAGAGTGTGTCTCGGGCTTAATTTATAAATTGATCGAACAGCTCTTTTCTGCAAAACAAAGATAGTCTGAATGTCGGCGGCATTTCCCCACAACAGAATAGCATACGACATTACACTATGAAAATAGCTAAAGTACACTAAACGGGCTGTCTCTATATCAGTTAATTTACGAATTTTTCTAACAGCGTATGCTGCTGAGCTAAGCTTTTTTGATAATTTATCTATGTGTGGGCCCCACTGAAGCTTAGCATCCAAAGTTAAGCCCAAGAATACTGTGCTATATTCAGGATTCAATTCTCTGCCCTTTATCAATACATTAGTTAACACCTGTCTAACGTGAGACAGCGTAAACTTAATGCATTTGGTTTTTTTTCATTAAGTAGTAAATTATTAACATTGAACTAGTGAACTACTTTTGAGATCGCGCTATTTACATCGTCAGTAACCAGCTGCTGACGTTTAAGTTTAAACAAAAGTGAAGTATTGTCCGCAAACAACACTATATCATGATTATCCTTTATGAGGTAAGACAAGTCATTAATATAAATAAGAAACAAAAAAGGACCAAGAATTGAGCCCTGTGGGACTCCCATTGTTACTATAGATCCGGGAGATATTTTACCATTAACGTCAACGCTCTGAATCCTATTATTCAAGTATGAAGTAAGAAGATCCAGAGCGGTGTTCCGGATCCCGTAGTGGCGGAGTTTCCTGATTAGCGTTTCATGAAGAACGCA